>OZ012663.1:42116585-42773093 GCA_963942545.1 Oxycera nigricornis
AAAACGCACAAACACACATAATCTATTCCTCTCTTAAAATACTTTATAAATACTCCAGAGACGTAAAGATATGTTAATATATGGATTTAGATTTTTCGACCAATCACAGTTACTTTCTTATATACAATAAAGTTAATAATGCTTCAACCGCTGATGGTAGTTCAATTTTCAGTATTGAAGATGTTTTGTAAGTAAAATGTTTCATAATATTTTAAGGATATTCTAGGAGAGGATTTATAAAATAGTAAATAGAATTTTCAGAGAAGAAGAAGAATATTTTAGAATCATTCCTTTGAGTAAGAATGTTTCAATACAATACGTGGCTTTATTAACTTCCCAGTATATGGGAAGTTCTTGTAATCGCCTCGAAAATCGAAATTGAAATTTTCAACTTTTCTTTACGTTTTGAGGTCTCTAGAGTATATATATAGTGTTTTTAGAAAGAAGTATGTATGTGTGTGTGTGTGTGTGTATGTACGTACGTACGTACGTATTTGCGTTCGCAGGCAGTTTTTCTACGAGCATAACTCACGTAAACAAAGTCGTATCGACTTCCTTGAGGTGTCAATCGAAGCGTCTTTGCAATTTTAAGAGCTGATTAGTTTTTGGAAAACTTCGGTCGGGGCGGTTTGCTGTTTTCACCCTTGAAGGTCAACCATGATATGCGCTATATCTCACGAACCAAACATGCGATTTTCATTGTTAAGGTGTCAATTGACGCGTTTTAACATTTTTATGATTCTGTCAAATTTTTAAAAAAATTCTTGGAGCCGTTTTTTAATTTTTGTAAAAAAGTGCAAAAAATTAGGTTTTTTTCAAAAACACAAAATTTTTAACCTGATTTTCAAACCTAAGTAATCAATGTTTATATAATTTATATACTCCAAATAGTTTTTGTGTAAAAACTAGCAAATTTTTTTTTCATGATTACGAAAAAATTAAATAAAAAATAAAAAATCATTAAACGTTCAAGGTCATTTACGTCATTCATTATATCTCGAGAACCAAATATAAACTTCCGATCATTAAGGTGTCAATCGACGCGTATTATCATATTTATGATTTTTTTTCATTTTAAAAAAATCGTTAAAGCGTTTTTTTTTTATTTATTAAAAAAAATTGGAAAAGTAGTGTTTTTTTCATAAAAAGAATCATTTTTAACCTGATTTGCACATCGTATTAATAAATGTTTATAGAATTTGTAAACTTTTATCAATTTTTGTAGAGAAACAAGCAAAAACTTTTCTCATGATTACAAAAAAAATTAAATTAAAATATAAAATCATTCAAAGTCACCATATAAAAAGGGTTCATTCGAATCAATATACTTTAAATCTCTTATTCTAAAGACATTTTTGTATAGTCAATCAAAGTTTATTAATATTTGCAAAATTTGGGCAGATTTTCAATAGTCTTCACAGCACCATGTTTTAACTTTAATTAAAAAAACTGCTTTGTAACCTGTCCCCCCTCCGATTGATCCGCGTGAATAATCAATCAAACCAATCCACGAAAATCTTTACGTAATCAATTGACGCTCGCGTAGATGTTATGATTAATATTAAGTTATTCTAATAACTTTTACGAGAAGTACATTTATTATTAAAAGTAGTATTATTTCCATAATTATTATTGTGTTTAATATTTTTAATATCTACATATGTAGATATTACTGGGAAGTTGACCGTGTGGACCTCATGGGTCGCACCTCACGGCTTGTTTGAGTTGAATTCTCACTTGGAAGTCCTACGTTTGGATAAATATTTCAATCAGCAAAAGCAGCGCGTGTAATTTTTAATAGAGATCATTATTAGTCCTTGGCCGAAGTTTTTTTCTTCGAAATGCAGTCATCATTGAAGTAAACTATAATATGATCAAATTTTAATAAGGTAAAAACCATGATACAAATCATTTATTTATGCAATACATGCATTGTGAACATCGAACCATTCATATAACTCATCACTTCCTTAAGGAATGTACATATACCTATCAAGCCATGGAATCTAAGAGCGTCAATAGATTCCCTGTGGGAGCTAAGCGTAGCGTACTACGGTGAATAAGCTTAATGATTTAAAGTACTTGGCACATTCTGCACTTCACCTATTAATTGATTTAAGAACGCATCAGTTCCAATGTCGTGGGAAAAGAGTGATGGAAAATAATTTTTGGTTTGTTTCTATTGGGCGGCAGTAACTTGTGTATTTAATTTTAGAAAAAGGTTCTGTACAAAATAGGTCTAAAGAGACCGAAGGCAAATGAAGCAACAAATATTATAATATAACAATAATAAAATTGGTATTTTGCTCGATTTAACTTAACGTCGGTTGAAGTGTCGAACAGTCTGAATTGTTAACTACGCCAGTCAATGATTCGCATACTAATATTATTGCCTTGACTCCATTATCAACCCTGATTAAGATATCCGGCTTTAGCAAAATCATAGATTTTTTATGCCAAATGCTTATATAGCATGAGACAAAACATTGTTATCCTATACTTAACATTGTCTTCGTCTGATTGTGGTTTTACTCTCACGATGGCATCACTATTGCGATTCAGTTGCATACGTAGTTAAATTCTCAATCATCAATGCATTGGACGCATAGGTGTGCTATGAAACTTCTTCATGAATGACCTTGAAGGTCATGATGATTTAATGATTTTATATTTTTAATTTGATTTTTCTCATAACATTAGAAAAAAATTTGCTTGTGTTTTTTCTAGAACTTTTTGGAGTATGTAAGTTTTATAAACATTGATCACTGCAGTTTGTAAATCAGGCTAAAAATTTATTGGTTATGAAAAAACCTTAATTTTTTGCACTTTTTTAATAAACAAAAAATGGCTCCAACTATTTTTTTAAAAGTTTGACAGAACCACACAAATGGTAATACGCGTCCATTGGCACCTTAATGATGGAAATTTTATGTTTGGTTCGTGTGATATCGCGCATGATAGCAATTACCTTCAAGGTGTCAAAACAGCAAACCCTTCCGATGGAAGTCTCCCAAAAACTAATCAGCTCTTGAAATTGCAAAGGCGCTTCGATTGACACCTCAACAAAGTCAATACCAATTTGTTTACGTAAGTTATGGTCGTAGAAAAACTGTCTCCAAACGCACGTACATACACACACACATACATACTTCTTTCCAAAAACACTTGAAATATACTCGAAAGACCTTAAAACGTAAAGAAATGTTGAAAATTTCAATTTAGATTTTCGAGGCGATTACAAGAACTTCCCATAGGGAAGTTAATAAAATACACAAGCTTACGGTGAAATCAGCTAATGGTGCTTTTCATAGACTTTTGCTGCTTTTTTTCAAAATCTGAGAAGCAATAATATTCGGTGTATATAACAACTATTTATTTAAGCAATTTTTCAAATATATAAATGGAGTTATCATTCGAATAAGAGGATTTTCTTATGAAAAGTTAGCAATTTCGTCTGACATTTTTTAAATTTAACATTTCATTCAATTTGAAAGCAGTCTTGAACACATCATGTTTGCCCATTTTTGATCTTGTTTTGAAACATTTATACAATATTTAATATATTTCTTGTTTTTATAATATTTATTATAAAAATGATAAACAATTTTGAAAATATGACTGTCAAAAAGCATTTCCTTTCAATTATTTTCTATGCTATCAAAAGTATGTTTGAATCATTGAGATTGCTTTTGTGTGAAGTTTGAAACTATATTTGCAATATGAGATGGAAAAAGATATTCGTCCAACTGCAACAACCTAATTAAAGACACCCATTGTTTGTTGCACAACTTTTGAAACCAATAACCTTTTACCAATCCGTTCTTTCGCTACGCTCTTTGATAGAATCGGAAGACACTAGTGTTTCACTGCCGGCCAACTTGGTATTTGTTTTCAATCTATATTTATGCTATTTATCTTGTTTGCCATGTCATCCAATACGAGGACTCACTTTTGTGATATAACTTCTTCTTCTCGCGACTCCATGAATACTTTCGCAGAAAAAAGAAACTCACAACAATGAGTTTCCATCCTTTTGACTTCTAAGCTCCTTGTCGCCATGATATCCTGACTTATAATTTTCCTCTTTGTGTACTTGCAGAGTTCAGGAAACAGATGGCTCGTACTTCGAGAGCTTCACTGCCTTGGCGTGGAAACGTGAAAATCGACGAATGTCCGCGGTACGTGCCGCTGAAACACGTGCGGAAACTTTGTCGGAAAACGAGAGGGAAGCGCCCAGTGACGAGTTCCTCGATCGCATCGATGAGAAGGAGAAGCTCTACGTGGAGGTCCTGCACACGATTGCCAATACCGTGGGAGCACCTGCACCAGGTGGACAGGTATATCAAATTTCTTACGTCGTATCTTTGTTTGTTTCCCCGTTAACAGCTCATCCAAAGTATCTTGATAAGTTTTTGAAAAAGTCTGTCGTAAGAGGATGATAGGAAAGTTATTTAATTTCATATGTGGAATCGAATTTGGTCAGGCGAGTAGGAAATTCACACTATCGAATCAAATTCGAAATTGTATTTGAATAAGACGTGAAACTTATTAGGGCAATTTTTATGTGTTTATGTTTTTGCCGGGGTTGGAGTTATAGTGACCCGAAGCATAGCAACATGTCTTGAATTGTAATGAGGTCGATTTTGGCCGACTTTTTTCCCAAAAATAAACCGATTTTATCAGCAGTTATACTTAATCCAAACATTTTGAGGGTTTGCCAGTACACGACTCCTATTATATAAAGTAAATTTTACTCAATGAGCTTAAGAAGTGTGTCCGTTGTTGAGAAGCAACGTACGCTGTTTAGAGCACCTTTAATTTTTCCACGAAAATTTCCATTAGCTTGAAAAAATACATGGGTCTACATTTCACAGGAAGACTAGCATGTAGGGTAAACTACTTTCACGTGATTATTAATTAAAGGTGACGTCTCCTCCGGTTCTCAAACACAATCTTAAAAACATGCAAGATCAATATTAAGGTCAGAACTGAAGTTTTTATATACAAAGCATTGTTCACGTGGTCATGTATCACTGAGATATGATTCAATTTTTCAATTCAATACAATTTATTACTCTTTTTTATATACATTTTGTTTTTGTTGAGTAACTAAATACAATATTTGAGTGATCCGACTTTTAATTGTCTCTCCAGCTCTGTTTATGATTTTGGTTAAATTTCGAAGTTCAGGATAATTGGATGTAAATTTATTTTAAGACGGAGGAAAATGCTTTGAAAATCTCACTGGTAGTTTTATAAATAAGAACGTAATGCTAAACGTATTTCTAGTTTAACTAACTTATTATATCGTATTTACATTTTTATAATTCAAATTTAAGTTAGGGCTACTTAATTCTAAACTATATACATAGAGTCGTTTAGCATAGAGGGCGAATTGAGGAATCTATTTTGAATTTTTAGACATCTAGTGTTTGCGTATTCTATGCGTAAGGTCGAGAACCAGGGTGGAAGGTCTAAAATCAGCTTTAAGACTTTTTTTTGAGCCACCTGTAGCTTATTGAAATTTGTTTTTGCCGCGGAAGTCAGTAATGGGGCGGCGTAGAAGAGTGTTGGTTGAAATATCATTTTGAAAATACGAAGCTTATTCTCTAGGTTTAGTAGCGACCTTCTATTGATCAAAGACTAAAGTGATTTTATAAGAGTGCTTATGACTTTCAGACGATCTCCGATGTGTGGCACAAAGGTGAGCCTGCGGTCTAATATGAAACCTAAATATTTGACTGAATTTTTCCATGCTATTAATTCGCCCTGAAATCGGATTGGTGTCTGCGGCAGAAATTTTGGCGACCTACGCTTTGTGAAGAAAATGCTTTGAGTTTTTCTCACATATATTTTGATTTTCCAGGAGGAGAAATAACTATCAAGTACTCAGTGGCGGCTCGTGGGAGTTAAGTATGGTGGGGCTACTGGTATGAATTTTTCTATCACCAATATAAGTTCTCATGTGAGTTTCCACCCCACCCAAGAGGTACCACATGTGGAGCGTTAACCGATTTTATGTGATCGGTTTCCCCAAAAGTAGATTCGCTGGCAAGCAAGCTTAAATTATGATTGCCGCAAAATTTTAAAATGTCTATTAATCTACTTCGAACATGTCGATTTTTTTCACAGCTTGTGAAGAGTAATGAAAGCTGCATGAGCATTATCGAGTTGCGACATAATATTGATTTCACCAAATGTTTGGAAATTTAATGCATTCTGTAAATGGCGGGAATTTGTTTCATGTTTTTTGATTCTTTCGGGCAAATGGTTTATGTCGCGAAAACCATTACTTGTCCAAGTCGCTTCGCCTCCAAACAAAAGGCATTAAAAACAAAATAGGGAATTTCTAACCTCACAGGCGGTAAGTCAAGGTTTCTTACTGAACCAATCAGTAGAAAAGTTTCGAAGTTGCCTTTTGTCGCAGCTGCTGCTAAATTTAAAATTATTATTATTATTATTATTATTATTATTATTATTATTATTATTTGGTTACAATGAATTTAAAATTAGAAGGCTGATGATATCCCAAGCGCTTAATTTCAAGTTTTTCTTCAAAAAACCGCGAGCAAAACCTGGTTGGAAATTAAATTTTCTACTGAATTCATATTTTGAAAATACCGAAATTTTTTTACTAAAATTGAAATTCAAACTTCTAGCAAGTTTAAACACATGCAAGGAAAATTTTGTTAATTATCTATTTAATAAAAATCATAAATACCATAACCTGAAGAACCCTTATCTGAAACAAACTTCAAGCACTACAAAACTTTAAAAAATACCAAACACTGAAAACACTACGAAGGCACACTATGTACTAATACCATGCACTACATTTATGAGACTACTTTTGCATTAATTGGCCTCACCTTAACCCCCTTCGGCCCGTCGTAAAAAAATGTTGCTCGTGCCTGCTCAAAAGTATTATCCAGACCATGCCAAGACTAAACGTTGTCGAAGCACTGCACGGGCTGCATAGGTTTAGCCCGTCCACGATGTATACACATGTTATTTCAAACACGCACACTCCCGCCGCTTCAGCATAGAATTCACGCACACATTCAAATCGAAATACTCTTATTCGGGGCTAAATCAATGTAGCCCTTTCATCATAGTAAAGGTGGAAAATTGTCAAAGAGAAAATAAGTTTGAATTTTACTCTCAGCTTTTACTCGGCGCAGGCACAACGAAGCGAGTCGAAGAGAAAAACAAATTGTTCTACAGTGCGTGGCAAAAAGACTATGTGAAAGTAAACTACAGCATGGGCGAAAAAAATGCTGCATTATATTTTGAAATGAAATGAAATTATGAACACTATATTGAAATCTATAATGATATTTTATTACATTTGCACTTATATAGGCTCATCAATAAGTGGTGGGGCTGAGCCCCACTAGCCCCAAAGGTAGAACAGCCACTGCAAGTACTACAAGTGCATTTTCTAGTAGGTTTGTTATTATATGTGGATTTGAGTGGGCGGTATATATAGCCGTATCGTCTGCATACAATGCTAGGTTGCATGAAGGGATTTCTGGAATATCGCTTGTGTATATGTTATACAGCAATGGACTCAGAACTGATCCTTGAGGGTTACCTGCTTTAATGCAGAATGTTGTTGACTTGGATGAATTAAGGAAGACGAAGAATTTTCTGTTGGTTAAAAAGCTTTGTATGATTTTTGTTATTTCCTTTGGAAAGTTTAGCACGTGCATTTTGTGGATTAAGCCATTATGCCAGACTGTGTCGAATGCTTTTTCATTATCTTGGAAAACAGCACCCGTGGAATATTGCCACAATGTGTGCTTCGTATAATTCCTTTGCACTCCATGAATGTGCCAATTTTGCCGGCAAGAAGCTTTTCGGACACTTTTGAAAAAACATTTGGAAGACTGATAGGCCTGTAGTTGTTGGGATCGGTTGGATCTTTATTTGGCTTTTGGATGGGAATCACCTTGGCTATTCTCCATTTGTCGGGGAAATATGATAGTTTCAAACACCCATTGAACAAGTGAGTCATGAGAATTATCATTTTTCTGGGAAGTTGCTTAAATACTGCAGGTTTTATTCCATCTTCGCCAGCTGATTTGTTATTTTTAGGTTTTTTATGATTGTTAATATTTCGCTGGGACGAAAATACTGTTTTACGTTGACTTGGGTATTACGAACATTTCAAATGCTAGTCTCTACGGAGCATTCGATAGAGCTGCTAGAAGTTTGAAATATAGTATCAAATGATTTTTCTAATGATTTACCAATAGCGTCGGCTTTTTCTTGTGGTGAGGTGTACAATAAGCTATTACCCTTCAATGGCGGGAAAGGCTGAAAACGCTTGCGAAGTGTTCTACTGAAATTCCAAAAAGGTGTTGACCCTTTGTGCAAAGCTTGTAGCTTTATATTCCAGCTGATGTTTCTGAATCGGATGATTTGAGCGTTTACTTCCTCGCAAAGATATTTCAATATTTCTCTATTGACTCTATCTCTGTTCCGTTGCCATCTTCTTCTAGCATCGTTTCTACATTTTATAAGTTGTTTAAGGCTGAGGCTCCACGTACGATTCCAAATCGGTTTCGGTTTGTTTGTTTTTAAGAATGAACGTCATAGCGGTGCGACCTTTTCTTATTTTGCATGTTATCTATATGAGAACCGGGCGACCCTGCGTCCACGTCCGATTCGATCAAGAACGCCGGTTTTACGACCCGTCTGGTTCATAACGACCCGGGTCGACGTTCCGATTCATAATCAGAACGAAGGCGCTTCCTTCTCGCTCATTTACACGCTTTCGCCATAAGTTCGGATGGCACCCGGCTCCACGGCCGGTTTTCTGAAACCGATTTTCTGTATGCGCATGCGTTGTGGTCATTCGTTAAAAGGCAGTGAACGGAGAAGGCCATGGAGCAGGTGATAACGGCAGTTGGACATAATCCGGTAATATGGAGTATTGCGGAGAAAGATTACCACAACAGGGAACTTTATGATGCGGCGTGGGAGAATGTTTGCCGAGAAGTGTGCCCTAGTGCCAGAATTCATCCATTTTAGGTTTTTAGCACTGACACCATCAACAACGCAAGACAGTTGTTTTCACGATGAGCACCGACACGAGAATGAACACTAAACAAACAATCTGATTCACGTTCTTATTTCAGATTTGGAATCGGACGTGGAGCCTTGACGCCCGTCGTTCTTATTGTTTATGCATTCCAAATAATAATCGGTTTGGAATCGTACGTGGAACCTCAGCTTAATATGTGGCGGAAAAGGGTCACATGGTGACTTTTGTTTAACTTGAGGTACAGAACATGTGAGTGCTTCATTCATCAGAGTGGTAGAAAAGTGTACCAAGTTATCAATACCTTTAGGTGAATGTAGTTTATCGAGTGAACAATTTCTTAAGTTTATTTTACTGTTAAGAATTCTGTGTAAAAGGTGCCAGTTGGCTTTTTTATAATTGAGAACTAGTTTCAGTTGGTTTATTTCAGAAGCATTATTTTTAGAGAATATTATAAGATGATGATTCGAGGAGAACACATTGTTAACTTCTGGTTGCGACACTGATTCGGGCTTATTAGTGAGAATTAAGTCAAGTGTTGATGGCATTTGCTTAGGATTAGATGGATAAAATGTTGGAGAAAGAGGGTGAATGATAGTAAAATTTTGATTAAATTGTTTAGTAAACAATATTCTTCCCCATATATTTTGTCTATGGCAATTCCATGAGGTATGCTTCGCATTGAAATCTCCTGCTATTACAAAAGGATTGCTAATTGAGGTTGATTTTAATATGTCGTTTGCAAAACTCGCCTTTTTATTGATATTAAAGTTTCCACCGGGGAAATAGACGACTATAATGGTAAGATCTAGATTATTTTCAGATTTAATGTCAATTGCAGTATTTTCTATATATTTTGTTTGACAGTGATTTCTCACTTCTTGCTTTATACTGCTTTCGGCAATGATAGCGACACCTCCGTCTTTGTTGTTTAATCTATCTAGCCTATGTACATGGTAATTTGGGCAATAAAAATTATTTTGTGCTTTTAGCCATGTTTCGCAAATACATATTACGTCTGGTTTGTTTTCCAGAAGGAAATTTTTTAATTCTATGATTTTATTGTGAAGACTACCTGCATTCCAAGAGTAGATTTTCAGATCGTTTAGATGATTAACCGTAGACATATTTGATTGCTAAGTCTGCAATTACGTTGAACTGGTCTTCTTTATATCTGCAGTCTTTCAGTTTCGTTATAAGCTCTCTTGTGAGGCTTATCAGTTCATTCGGCGAAAATAATTGTGTATTGATGTCTTCCTTCTGTACCGATGGCCAGAAAGTCGTTTTTGATACCGGGGCTTGTTGCCTTGGTAATGCTGGAAAATTACTTACGTTTAATTCCGGCAGAATTTTCGGTCGAGTGTGAGGTGTTGCTCTACGCTGCGATTTCCTGCTGAATCTTTGTTTTATTTCGAAATACTCCGTACGTTTTGAACAGTTTAAGTCTGATGCTGGATGGTTTTCTTGACAGTTAGCACACCTTAACTTGGTTTCGGTGCAATTAATAGTTTCGTGTTCTTTTCCACATTTTCTACACTTTATTCGAATATTACAATTACTTTGACCATGACCAAATTTTTGGCATCTTTGGCATCTTTGGCATCTTTGGCATTAGGTTCGTGGCATTTTCTTAAAAAATTCAAAATAGTACGAAAAATTGTTTTGACCTTGTTGAAATCTTGGATCTTTACAGTTCTTCGTGGAAAATAAAGTAGATACATAATCTGGCCTTCGAATCTGGGGACATGATTTTTCAGAATTTTTATATCTGTGCAGTGTATACCTTTTGTCTTAAGTACTTCGAACAGTTCCATGATGTCTAGTTCTCAAGGCCCTTCAGAACCACTTCCGTCGGTATTTCACTTTTACTTGGATGAGTATAGTACTCCACTTTTTCCTTTTTCAATGCTTCAAGAAATTGCTTTTTTAGGCTTTCCTCTTCCAGAAATATTTTTATGCTAATTGACATTAGTTTCAATTGATATTTTTCAATTTTGTTTTTCTTTAGAATCTCGTTCACAAATTGCTTTGTTCTGTTAACGATAACGATTGGCGTTACTTTCATTACCTTGGGTGGCAGACTTTTTGGTGCACTTGCACTTGCACTTTCATCTTCATTGCTTTGATCACTTAACAAAGCGAACCGGTTATTCGAAGCGGTCGCCATTTGGTTTCGCTTGAATTCAAGCTCTTGATAATGTTTTATTTTCAGAAATAGCTCGAATGTTTTTTCTAACTTTCTGAAAAGATGTTTTCTTCAGTGTAGTACTCAATCCGAAAAACGTTAGTTTCCCTAAAATTCACCCTGAAGAGTGGTTCAGATGTCACCTGATCCACGGTACGCTTTATACTCTCGCCGCATTCTTCAGCGACCCAAATTTTCGAATCGATAACGTTCCATCGGTCAAAAGAAGTTCATGCAGCTGCCGATACACACTCCAGGGTTTGAACGATGCAACCATGTTTTTCTTGCTAGTTGTAGTCTCTATGTGAGGCGTTACCGCACGACCTTACAAAGCCACAGAAAAATTTATTTCCTTAAGTATATTTTCGTTTTCTGTAACATCAATCTAGTTATTATCGAGATCCTCGGCAGAATCATTATTTGCTTCATTTTCATCTGCGATAGCATCAAAATAAGGCAAAATGGCATTTGAAAGTTCAAAATCTAATTCATTTTAACTACGTTCGAAATCCTTAAAGTCAATTTCTATTATTTACGAGAAACCCATATTTAATAACTTCGCTGTGCTTATAATTGTGTTTATAATTGTTGTTGTTGTTGTGTTTTATAATTGAAGAAATATGCACACTTACGGCAGAAAAATACTTGAAAAATAATATGTGGGGAGCTTGGGTGTTGTGTGTTCATTTGTAGTTTGCCGTATGGGTGTCAGTGAAGTGCAAAAGGTGAAACAACGATCCCGATCATAAATATTATATATTTGTTGACGTAGCGGTAATGAAAAAGAAGCTTCTTCCTTGGAAGTTTGATGCCATAAAATATACATCTACTTTTGACGAAACAGTGCCGAGTGTATATCTAGAGATTCAAGTAAATGAAATTATATTTGAAGCTCCAACATTTTGGATGATATTTAAGATGAATTTAAGTTTTTAAGTTATTTTTTGCTTTTGAATTTTTTAAACATAAAATGTTTTTAATTATATGAAAATATTCATAATTAGACAGTCAAGTAACGGCGGGATATGATCTAGATTATTAGATATTTTTCTAGTGAGAAAATTCCAATGCCATTCAATTATTGAAATATTTTTGCTCAAATCAGTTCAATCTATGTTCATTAAAAATGTGAAGATTCACTTTTAAATAGTTTATTAGGGTTATCAATAAAATAGAAATACATTTTTTTACTCCTAAAAAAGTTGTTTTTAGAGAATCAAAGCAAATAGAATAAAAATTGATCAGTACTACCATACGCGACATTTTTGCAACGGATTCATAGGACTTCCTTGAGGGCACTGAAATTCACGTGCGAAATCTTCAGAATTTGAAAGTGTTCCAATGACCCTAAATTTTCCAGGACTATGTACTGCTGTTTTCAGCTTACTTCGCGTTGCCTCAGGTCGCATTGCACCGCACCACACTTGCGCAAAATTAAGAAAAAATAGCTGATTGCACGTCAAATTCAACGCTGGCAATGATTCTTCTTCCATCGGTTCGCTAAGTGATTTTTTCTCTAGCCAGTTTTTGTAAGCACGAAACGCTTGTCTTATGCCACCATTATCTGCAATATTTTCTCCTTGAGTGCTTTCTCCGTCAATAGATATCCCCACCTCAGATACCATGTAGTTTCCATATTGTGAGACTAGGCAACGAGCTCTTTCATGGAAGCCATTTATAGAAAAATCACTCCACCACTTATGAATATTTCCATTTCGATCAAATAGTCTTCCTTTATCATCAAAGCCATGAGTCAGCTCATGGCCAATAACGACGCCTATTCCCCCGTAGTTTAAACATTTTGGGAAATTGCGGTGGTAGAATGGGGGCTGGAGTATTCCTGCGGGAAACATAATTTGGTTCTTATTTCGACTATAGTAGGCATTGACTATTGCCGGGGCTGTCTGCCAAATTGTTTTGTTCACAGTCTCAGATAACTTTGATTGCTCATTGCGTGCCACGTGCCTTAACACGTTTAAGGTATTTTCGAAATATGATTTTCTATCGATATTCAATCCATTATATTTTTCATTTAATTCGCTTGCAGATAATATAAAGTCGGGGTAACCTATTTTGAGTGACATGGAGTTCACCTTTAGTTCTGCCAAATGTTTTGTGATCACATCCAGCCATTCGGTCGTGTTCACTATTTCCCGGAACGCCTGCTGTAGTTCGCGTGTCATTTTAAGGGTATCTCGCTTGCTGTTTTCGTCAAAATGTTTTCTCACAAACATAGCACCGAGAGCCATGCCCATGTTGGAGTTGACTTGGGCAACACACGTCTTCCATCGAGGTGGACTTTGTTCTCGGCCAAATAGCACATGAAAGAAAGATTGCTTTGCATTTTGAAACCGGTCGTCCAGATTATTGATTCTGTGTCGCACAAATCGCCAAATCAGATAGTTTGCAATTAGCCTAGGATTGGTCTTGGATAGCAAATTCACCAGATTCTGCATGTATTCAAGTGCATATATCACAACATCCTCAGAGTCCTTGACAGGTCGTTCCTGAACTATTATCAAATACTTTCTCCAATTGATTTGAGGTACTAAGTGTTGCAGCTCACGCAAAGTCATTCTTTTATACAGTACGGACACATTCGCACGATCTTCAGATGAAGATGTAATATTAGCCAGCTCAATTTCAAACTGAACTACTTCTGCTGCAGTCTTCTTAGCCACGTCTTTTGGCGCTCCAATGAGGTGCATAATAGCTTCCATAAACGTACGGTATGCTTCTAAATAGGCAATGTTGGATTCCTGTAGAAAGTAGTCACGAGTGGGCAATCCTAAGCTGGTTTGGTCGAATTGAATAATGTTCTCGTCCGAATTTTTTATGTCTGGTCCCACCCACTGCACTATGAGTAGATCATTATTGTACTGCCGAAGCTGCGCAACCAGATTAAGCCAGGAAAAGGTTTTTTCTTCCCATTGTTTTTCTATAACTGGCCAACCACCAAGTGTCTTCAACAGCTCGAACAGAGGTTCTAGGCCACGCTTTTTTATTTCTTTTATGTCCATGCAGGAAGCGTACAAATCCTTCGCCTTTTGTTCTGCATCTGTAACTTCGTTTTGCTGTTTGGTAAGACGAAGATGCCGACGCAATCTGCGGGACATAGCTGGAGTATATTTGCTGATTGTATCGTCTAACACTCGCTGCATCGCGTTAGCAAAGCCGTCATATTGTTCAGGTTTAAATTTATTTTCAAATTCTTTTATCAAACGCATTGATGGTTCAACGAATTGGTCAGTCATTTTTGGAGTTGATGAGTACTCTGCGTTCTTAGTATGCCAGCTATTTTCTTCTAAAAGTATGTCTCTTAAAGCCAGATCTAAGCTCTCCCGCAACATTTCAAAAGTGTCGTAGCCAGCCTTGTCCTTCGGAATCGGGTTCAGTTTTACCCAGTTTCCACAAGCAAACTGATAAAAATCTGAGCACGGGTCTGTAGATGTATCCATGTAAGATTTCATGATGTTGGCTTGAATCAAACGAATATCTTCAGGGCTGCCACCGCCTTCCCAAAAAGAATGAAATCCACTTGAAGCATCTGATTGGCCGTTTGGTAATACGTAACTTTGCCGCATCTCGGTATCGAGATGCGTTACGTTTGCAACATTAGACCTTACCCAGCGAGAGAGAGTATTTTTCGATTGTTTAGCAGCCTTGCGATGTAATTTTTTCAGTTGATCATTAAGAGAAATGTATGTAGACTCTTGCGGGGCAAACGAAGTTCGAAGATCTTGCATTATTCCTTTCTCCTCAATTTCGCGATATTCCAAAAGGCTCGTTGCTATAGAATCAAACTCTTTTTGACCGAAGAACGTCCTATTCGCGGCGCACACTGCGTTTTGTGTTGCAAGCATGCACACAAGCAATTCGACCGCCAAAACGAACAAAAACATTAATGCAGTTGTTTAAACTTCAATCCGTAAAGATCCCAAGTCAGTGGACGACTGCAATTATGTATATATGTATAATAGACATCCGTAACGCAAAAGATCGTTTAATAAATGATAAATAATATAGAACACTCACCAGCTGAATATCTATTTTCCAGGCACGAGTGAGCGATGTAAACGGAAAACTATACGCCAAGACACTAAATGAAGACGCTTCAGAAGCACATCGCGTTTGATAGATTCATTTAAACCAATTCCGCACCGCCACCATCTACAAATCATTTTCTTTAATCAATTCCATGGACGGAAATAACCTCTTACAAGAAGTCGGCAGCGTTTTTTGGTCTCGGTGATTTACTTTTTTATTTAGAAAGATGTTTCTCTGATCACTGTCGTTCGAAAATCAAAAAAAATATGTCAAACTAATAAAAGCATACTATGCTGCCGGTAACCACATTGAATATGGTTTTGTAGGTTTTGAAGGACACAAAAAACTTTTAGTGCAAATATCTCCTCGATATAATCAATTACCTACTTCTTGAAATACTGAACTGAAATAGTCAACACTTGAGTATTACTGCGGGAGGCAACGTTGCAAATGATAAAGCCATTTTATGCTGTTTGATTTCCATTTTGATCGATAGATTAGATATTCGTCATACGTTAATCACGCGTCAATTGTAAGATGAGTGGTGGGGGTGGTCGCCATTTTGGAAAGAAGGCTAAAAGTAAACTCCTTTGTAGCTCGAGAAAATTGGCTCGCATAAAAAAATGCTGAGAATGACAAATTTGTGTAAAATTAATATGCTGCAAATTGTTCAAACATTGTTTTGGTGTGGTGGCAATATAAAAAAAGCAGCGAGGGAAACCCATGCGACAAAAAGAGGATTATCTTTCAGACACCAAACCTTCTTTATTTATGCTTATTTTTTGTGTTTTTGGCATTTAGTGTGAGAGTATTGAATTCAACCACATTGTTGATGTTAGATACTCCACTACATTTCTTTGGTCTTGCATTCTTTGAGAGCGCGGAATATGATTTCACAGATTCCGCGATATTTTGCCCAAACTTGATGGAATTTGCGAATTTAGCTTAAATGATGGATATGAGTGATTCGTTGTTCTAATAGAAGATAGTGTAGAGTGGTCGTAAGGCAAATTAAAGGTTTTGACAAAAACAAAAAAAATTACCAGATAAATGAGGCCTGGTTGTTAGCTTCCCAGTATATGGGAAGTTCTTGTAATCGCCTCGAAAATCGAAGTTGAAATTTTCAACATTTCTTTACGTTTTGAGGTCTATAGAGTATATATAAAGTGTTTTTAGAAAGGGAGACGTATGTGTGTGTGTGTGTGTATGTATGTACGTACGTACGTACGTACGTTCGTGGACCCTTTTTTCTACGAGCATAACTCACGTAAACAAAGTCGTATCGACTTCGTTGAGGTGTCAATCGAAGCGTCTTTGCAATTTTAAGAGCTGATTAGTTTTTGGGACACTTCGGTCGGGGGGGTTTGCTGTTTCGCCTCTTTGAAGGTCATTTCTGTCATGCGTTATATCTCGCAAACCAAACATACGATTTGCATGATTATGGTGTCAATCGACGCGTATTAGCATTCTTGTGAATCTATCAAATTTAAAAAAAAGGTTGAAGCCGTTTTTTAATTTAAGAAAAAAAGTGCAAAAAATTAGGGTTTTTTTTATAAACAATAAATTTTTAACCTGATTTACGAAAGACAATATTCAATTTTTATAAAATTTATATATTTCAAGCAGTGCTTGTAAAAACAACATCAAAACTTTTTCTCATGATTACGTAAAAATTAAATAAAAAATAAAAAATCATTAACAGGCATCATGATCTTCAAGGTCATTTCTGTCATGCGCTATATCTCGCGAACCAAACATACGATTTGAATCGTTAAGGTGTCTATCGACGCATATTAACATTTGTGTAAATCTTTCAAATTTTGAAAAAAAAATTTCAGCCGTTTTTTAATTTAAGGAAAAAAAGTGCAAAAAATTAGGTTTTTTCATAAACAATAAATTTTTAAAGTTTATATACTCCAAGCAATTTTTTTGAAAACACTATCAAAACTTTTTGTCATCATCACGAAAAAAATTGAAAAAAATATGAAAAATCATTAACAGTCATCATGACCTTCAAGGCCATTTCTGTTATTCACTACATCTCACGTACCAGATATAATATTTGCATCATTAAGGTGCCAATCGACGTGTTTTAAAATATCTTTGATTATTTTAACATTGCAAAAATCCGTTTAATTTTTTTTTTAATTTAATAGAAAAAAAAAATGAAAAAACTTAAAGTTTTTTTTCATAAAAAATATTTTTTTAGCCTGATTTGCCCAACACAGTAATAAATGTTTATAAAATGTATACATTCCTATCAGTTTTTGATGAGAAACCATTACAACTTTTTCATGATTCTGAAAAAAATTCAATTAAAATTAAAAAATCATTCAAAGTTACCATATGAAAGGGGTTCTTCCGATTGATATTACCTTATATCTTTTATTCTAAAGACTTTGTTGTAAAGTCAATCAAAGTTTTTAAATGTTTGGATAATTTGAGCAGATTTTTAATAGTTTTTGCAGTCTTTTAATTAAAAAAAGCGGCTTAAATTTTGAATACCATCAATATTTGCATTTATGGTAATCAATCATCATCACCTATCCACCAAACGCCTTACGTAATCAGTGGATGCTCCCGTAGATGATTTGATTAATATTAACTCATTCCTGTTACTGCTTTGAATACCTTTCATTATTATTATTTAAAGTAGTAGTATTTTCAAATTTATTATTGTGTTTAATATTGTTAATGTTTATCTAGATATTACTGGGAAGTTGACCGTGTGGACCTCAAGGGTCGCACTTCGCGGCTTGTTTGTAATTTATTATTATAAATTTATTTAAGTAGAGGGTGTTTTTGGTAGAGGTATGTGTCATTGCAGCTGTCAATTTGGCTATCATTTTTACATTATGTTTAATTTTGCCAAATTATCATGCGAAGACTTACACTCGAACAACGTCTCAAAATAGTAGATTCGTATTTTATTAGTTCACAACATCAAAACCAATCGCCTGAGGGACAAATGGTTCCAACAGGATGGCACAACATGCCACAGAGCGAGTAAAACCATTACTTTATTAAGCCGAACCTTCAGTTGAACGAATCATCTCAAGAAACTTACCAATGAACTGGCTGCCTAAATCATGCTGGACTGACAGTCTGACCTTGGCCACCACGCAGTAACGATGAATTTATTTTCAAACACTAACTACCATAAAATTTACAAGCTAATTGAACCAAGAAGTTAGGCTTTAGAATGATGTATTTGTATTTTGTTTACTTAAAACGCTGTATTCCTTTAAAAAACACCCTATTGAAGCTTCCGCCTTGAGGTGGCTAGCTGTGATCTTGAATTTGGGGATTTGACGTTATATTTACCTGCTGCCAGAAAACGATACCTTAAAGATTGAAAAAATTCATCGAAGCGGCCTGAAATAATTTTGTATTTTGGAGGGTAGTAAGTGGCGGCAACACATTAACATCCATGTAAATTGATATCCAGTAGAAATAATTTATTTGGCTGTTTGGCAATGTTATGTGATTGATTCGACTCTTCATTACGTTAAATACCACCATGAGACGATCATCTGAGTAGTTTTCGTTATAACAGTATAGCCTAGCACTTTGTTTTAAGTTGTTAGTGATGCGTTAGTATGCTTCCATCTTGTAGGTCACATTACTGTAATGTTTCGATTCTGTTGTCTTCGAAGGATCTTCGTATATGTTTGGATGCTGCAGCAATTAAGTTGCTACCTGGTAGAGCTGCGGGGTTTTAAGGCTGCCATGTTGTGGCAGTAGTGTCCATGGTTGGCTTATTTGGTGATTAAGGGAAATTTTGACGCCTATCCATATTGGCGATTACTGCAATTTCCACATCTTTGATTTATTCTGATTACAGCACAAGGAAATGATTAACAAACATCCTAAACATATTACAATAATTTTGGAAGTGTTCATATGATTGGTAGGTTGAACATTGCATAACTGCGTTCCGTTTAATTGGTTCTTCGACTGTGATTCTTCTGAGCAAGAAGTATCACATATTATAAATAGGATGGACTTTACTTATTACGACCTTGCTGAATCTTCGAGAAAACTCTACGTTAAACTTAGATTGTGTGAGTTTATGTTCGTCTAGTACGTTATGTACTGATTTAATTTCAATGATGTTCAAGGTTTTTTATTATTTTCTCTGCTTCAACTTCCGGGGTAGTACCTTTGATGGACTAATCTCTGTTTTTTGTTCATAGTTCTAATTATTGATTTTTTGCGGGTGAAGCCATTTAACTCTTACTCAATATTTTGTTGTGAATATATATTTTTTAAGTGTTCTTTTGCTTGAGATCTGCCACGTAATAGCTTTTGTCACAAATCAGAGGTTTGAATTTTTTTGATGAGGCGTAGCGTGCTTGGTTATTTGCTAAATATTGGAGCGAGTTTTTGCTTCGAAATGGCTCCCTAGGCTATTAGCTGTAATGAGTTCAGAGAGAAATTTGCTGTTATTATGCAAATTAGAGACTGCGCCTTTGACCACTTTTGAAACTTGCTCTTCATTTTTCTTATCTTTCTATTTTGGTTTGGGTAGGTCGTCCAGCACTGATCTTGTCAATGTTCAAATAGATATCATATAGATTATTAAAATCATTAGCGTCAACTTTTATATTCTAATTTGATTCGCAGTAACACTTTCTGGGGTTTTTTTTAACTAATCGATCCTCATTAACAATGGGCCACCGATGGAAATCATCGCAATTGTTACACTTCTATATTATTCAACATTGAAATTCGAGTACATATTACACTTTTTGCATATATTGAACTATTGGGCGTTGAACTTAGGCAGTAATTGCACCAGTTGCACATTCATTATTTATTGTTGAGCTCGCTTTCATAGCTGAAAAATATAAGCGTTAACTTCTCTAAATACATATTATAGGTACGCGGACCGGTGACACGATACTTACAAATCCGAGAAGTGGTCGGAAAATACTGGTAACTTTTTTAATATCATAATTTTACACAATGATCGGAAGGTAGGCGTTCTTGATACATCCAAACTACTACGTCGATGGTTGAACTCGAAATAAATCAATGAAAAAATTGCATATTCAAAATATAAAGCCCAGAATTTACTGGGTCCGATCGATATATTTTCCATTCCACTAGGAACGAAGTCTGCCAATGTAGTAGCCAAAGTAAGACTTGTAGCAATCTTTCGGCTCGTGGACATTATTCGTTAGCATAATGACTTTTAATGAATTTTTCGTTTTCAATTTGATTTTTTTTGGTTATCATAAAAAATTGCTATTATGATATTTATACAAAAACTATTAAAAGTATATAAACTTCATAAATACTGATTACTGTGTTTTGCAAATTAGGTTAAAAATTTATTTGTGCACTTTTTTATATTAAAGAACGCCTTCAAAAGTTTTTCCAAATGTCGAGAGAATCTTACAAATGTTAATATGCACTGATTGAAATCTTAACAATGAAAATCCTGCGTTTAGTTCGCGATATATAAGGAAAGTCAAAAATAGCTTTGGAGTGGTCAAAACAAAGAAAATCACCCGACCGATTTTTTCCAAAAACAAATTAGCTCTTAAAATTGCAAATATGCTTCGATCAACACTTAAACAAATTCGATGCAATTTTTTCTATGTGATTTATTTAGAAAAAAAACTGTCCACGAACGCACGTACTTACATACACATACAGACTTCTTTCCACGAACTTTCAATATATTTCTTTATATATAACGTAAAAATAAGTTGAAAATTACAATTTTGATTTTCGAGACGTTTGCAAAAACTTTCCATATACTGAAAAGTTAATTAGGTATGTGTTTCCAGGAGTAGGTTAACACTAAAGCAATCAAAAATTCTCTTGAATTCGTATACGATGCTTAACACTTAAGTGCCGGATCTATTGTCCTATTATGTTAGAGATGTTCCGAGGCAACGAAAGGTGCTGATGCCAATCCGTGCCCGGTTTGCATTTTGATTATGAATTTCATTCTGAGTAACATACAAGCGTACAATCATTTGATACGTTGCATCTTGCCGTAAGCTCAAAAATATTTTAAATTATTAAAATATGAATTTTATTTTCATACTCTCTAATATAAGCAAAATCGGATAAAGATTGTTTCTAAACTTCAATTATACACATGTATCTGTACTGACATGACGAGCTATTATTCTTTCTATCCTTGATGTTCTGGAAATGAGGTAGTTTTCCGCCACGAAATCATTTTTTTATTTCAAATGTTTGAGGGTAAATCCCTGAGCGTCGGACAGTTGAAGTTATTGGTTAAATCAGCTACAAAATACATAAAAAATCAATGTTTCTTGTGTTAATGAGAAATTATGAAATATATTGTGAAGTAAGAAAATTAATTTTTATAACAATTTAAAGCGAAGCTGTGTAAAGCCAAAACTGTGGAAAATCGAAACTGAATTTATTGTTTTAATATCAACTGCAAAATAAGAATGATTATTAGTTTTTCTAGGGAAAAATGGCACATAAGTTTGAATACAGCATTTACCCAGCACTTATGGAAATTTCGGATGCAAATACCACAAATGGTTACCACGTAGAAACTAAAATTGCATTCAATTTTCAGATTCGCTCAAAAGTTTGCTTACGCCATTTTGTCTTCGAAGTGGCGGTATGAAAACAACCTCTGAGTAGAAAAACATAATGGCAATCGGTCCGCATAAGGATTCAATAAGCCCCCTCCACAACAAATGTCTTTCGTAATAACTTGACGCTCCCTGAAGGGATGATACGAATAATAATAACTCATTCCAATGAAACTAGTATAATTTTAATCTATATAATTAAACGGCTAACATGAATTTTGTGGTACCATTTTAGCCGTTGTTTCTGGACCGATTTCCATAAAAAATACATCAATGGAAAGAGAATTTCCTGTAGATGTGCAGAATTGTATTTTTTGTGAAAATCTGTTCGGAAAATATAGAAAGGAAATAGAAAATAAATTTTCTTACTAATACATACACATACAGCGATGAATACGAATGGTATACTAAACTTCAGTACCAAAATAGAAACCCCTATTTTCTACGGGTTGTGTAGTGCATGCGGTAGTGACTTGCCCTTGCACGCGGGAGTCCCAGGTTCGTATCTAGGACTGTTCCAAGTGATCCAGTTTCTTTTTTGGAAGCTAATTAAATCATCAAATTTCACCACATTTAGCAATATTTTCATTCTCACACATGAACGTTTACACCTTATTTTGACCGTTCGGTGTTGTATGATAGCTTTCTCTTTGTGGACCATTCGTGTGTATTGTATTTAGCGTTGCCGTTCATTATGTAATTGTATACGCACATTTCATCACTATTTGGTCATATTTTTTTAGTTTGTTTTGCTGAAGGTCGTCTAACATTCCACAAAAAAGCGTTTTCAGTTGAAGAAAACTTTCAAGATTTAAAAACGATGTTTGGTTTTCCTAACATGATTTACACAAACCGGTTTGGTAGACCTCACGAATGTGAAAATCGAATGATGACATGCGCAAAACGCTTAGCATTGTCATACGTTTTAGACGATTTGGAGCGCCAATAATTGAATAATGATTTTTAAACATTATTAAAACTCATAAACTTTATTTAATCACAAAAGAAAAACAAATTTCGCTTGCCGTTTTATTATATTGATTGATGATTTACGTTAAATTCAAAAACCTTAGGGAATGGATCAATTAAGCTGATTAAATTTTGCGATGAAAATGTAAAATGTTAGGGCTTAAAATAGAAACACAGAACTTAGGGAATAAGTTATACACTGAAGAAGCCTGTGTGTGCCAGACGAAATGTACATCTGGTTTAATAGTTTAAATACACGTTTTTAAGGAAATTTTGGAAAAAGGTTTTTGAATTTAACTTAAATTTGTGAAAGCGTGAAAATAAGGGTTTTCACTGAGATTGATGATTATTCGATCGAATTTCTAGAGTCAGTTATAATAAAATCATCACTGCATTCGAATTTCGAGTGCTAGGTTCTGCTAGTTATTATTATTGTGCTTAGTATATTTAATATTTATGTAGATATTGCCAGAAATTTGACCATGTGGACTCCAAGGGTCACACCTTGCGGCCGGTTTTTTATTTTATTAAAACATGGGTCCAACATTTTTTTTTTCAAAATTAGAAATAGAGTCATCAACAGTTTAATCCGTGTCGATTGACATCTAATCAATGTAAATCCTATGTTTGGTTTGCTAGATAAAGTGCATGCCAGAAATAACCGTCAAGGGGTCAAATCACAAAACCACCCGACCGAAGTGTTGTAAAAACTAATCTGCTCTGAAGATTTCGACGACGCTTCGAAGTCAATACGATTTTGTTTACGTGAGTTGTGCTCGTAAAAAAACTGTCCATGAACGTAAATATCTACGTACACACAAACACATACATACTTCATTCTAAAAACACTTTAAATATACTCTAAAGATCTCAAAACGTAACTTCCCCTATACTGGGAAGTTAATAAATGTAAGTAGACCAAACTATCACTTTATAAAGCGTTCTTCAAGTCTGGTAGGATGAAACGTAAATAGTCTCATATCTTTTCTTCTGCTGGTCTGTGAATCACATTTCCTTATCGAGCAAAGCCTCGAATGCGAATTAGTATACATCGTATATCTTAGCAATCATCCTGAGCTGAATTTTGAATTAAGAAGAGTTACTTTTCATCAATGAATCGATGAATTGAGTGCGTCTTTCAAAAGTATTGTTTTAGCTATAAGCTTAATTCCAACTTTCTTCAAAGTCTATGCAAAATAAAAGTGAAATGACTTACAAGATAGTGCAGAATGGTTGTTTTCGTATATTACTAAGTTTGATCTCACATTTCAATGACATAAAGTGGAGCCTTATGGAAGTTAGATACGAAATACTAGGAACACTTTTCTTAATGGGATAGCGAAACCTCGACGTAATAAATATGCAAGTATTTTTCTTGTTATTGTATATTGCACCTAGTTTTTTTTTTTTAAGATGACGGAAAAACTTTTCCGGCTTTCATTGTATTACGAAAAAAACGAGCAAGAACTGAACATGGCATTCTCATTTCTCGTCTCTGCGAAATGAGATAATCACAACATTACCTCCATACGTCCATGATCCTGAAAATCTAATAAGAAAATTTTTATTCTCCTCACAATTTACCACCTTAACGAGGATGAATACGCTTAAAAGCAAAAGAATCGTTTTTGCTTTCAGTAGAAGAATAGAGGACAATCTTACCTGAAGGTCGCTTGCAGCCTTAATTTTTAATGAAATCAGGGAATATTCATCATTGGGCCTTGGTGCGTGACTTCTTCGCTTAGTTGTAAATGAGTGTGATTTTTTTCACTCATTTGGGAAATGGAACCTTTCACAATACTGTCCGAATCCTCCAACATTAACAATGTCCAGCGGAAGATAAATAGATATGATGTCATTCATGGAGGAAAACGGGTCAGTATTTCAAAAATAAGGCAAGGATTAAAAATTGATTACTTGACTTTGTATTCCTTTGTTGTTTCGATAATTAAGGCTTGATGTACCTTAGTTCCACTGGCCGGTCACAATCAAGTCATCAAACCGCTGGTGGTGCACCAGCTTTAATAACACTCGCCGGCCGAGATATGCCAAGTCCTCGGTTTATGACGATAGCGTGACATGAATATTCAAAACATGGTGCATGTCCCTGGGTAGTGTTGATTACAGTTTAATGTTCCCGGCAAGCTCGAGTAAGATAACGTTTACTTGCTCCTGGAATCCTCAGATAAAGCGTGCTTCTTGTCACCACGACAAACTTCATGTCAGAGTTGGATACTCATGAAACGACCGTTTGCGGCAACATGGTTACCAGCGAAGTGTTAAGCTCTCGCCAGCTTAAGCGCCTCAACTGCACCGCGGCAAGCATATTAGAAGTTTCGGCATTTGCATACAATTCAGTAGACGGAAGAGCTTGCCGGAAGGACATTAACTCTGCACGAAATGGGAATGGATGGCAATGAAATGTTGTCAGGGAAATGTAAATAGTGGAATGAAGCGGAACCAGTTAATAGTTGTGCACGCAATGATTGGGCACTTCTTTCTTATTATTTAAGACCGTACGTTTATATATATGTATATATACATACATACTTTAGGATGCAAAATATTTCAGCTTGAAGTTGAATAACTCTTTCCTTCAGCAGTGGATGTGGATGGAAGGAAGCTCACAGATACAACAAAGTACAAAAAAAGGACTAGTGAGAACAAATTAAATTAAATTTGATGCTCTCTTTTGTTACAAACTAAATCGAAAGTAGAATAGAAAATGAATAATAAACTTTTGCTGGTGGTAATGATCGTCGTCAAAAAAGTACGTTCTTGTAAGAAATAATGTATCTTCTGTAGTTCTAACAAAAGCACTCATAAAATATAAAAGTAATGTTGTTCGTACAAGAAGACACTTAAACTTTTGTGACCAATGAAGCGGAAAAGAACGATTTTAACAAAAAGAAGCATAAAGTCAGATTTTCAACTCTTTCAAACAGTGTCTTATACTGGTAGTATATAAGCCCGCAAACAATGAAATTTTCCGTTGTTTGCATTAATACGGTTCGAGTTCAAACAAGCCGCGAAATGCGACCCTTGAGGTCCACACGGTCAACTTCCCAGTAATATCTAGATAAACATTGAAAATATTAAACACAATAATAATTTTGAAAATAGTACTACTTTAAATATAAATAATGAGAGGTATTCATAGCAGTAACAGAAATGAGTTAATATTAATCATATCTTCTACGGGAGGGTGCATTGATTATGTAGGGCTTTTGGTGGATGGGTGATGATGATTGATTACCACAAATGCAAATTTAATTGAAATTTTGATGGGTTTCAAAATTTAAGCCGCTTGTTTTAATTAAAAGACTGCAAAAACCATTAAAAATCTGCTCAAATTATCCAAACATTTTAAAACTTTGATTGACTTCACAACAAAAACCTTACAATAAAAGATATAAGGTAATATCATTAAGAAGAACCCTTTTCATATGGTAGCTTTGAATGATTTTTTATTTTTAATTGAATTTTTTTCAGAATCATGAAAAAAATTTTGCTGGTTTCTCTTCAAAAACTGATAGAAATGTATAAATTTTATAAACATTTATTACTGGATTGTGCAAATCAGGTTAAAAAAATATTTTTTATGAAAAAACCCAAAGTTGTCGCATTTTCTTCTATTAAATTAAAAAAAACTCTGAAACAGATTTTTATAATGTTAAAATAATCAAAAAGATGTAAATCCACGTCGATTGACCCCTTAATGATGCAAATATTATATCTGGTTCGTGAGATATAGTGAATGGAAGAAACGACCTTGAAGATCATGATGACTTTTATTGATTTTTAATTTTTTATTTAATGTTTCTTGTTATCATGAGAAAAAGTTTTTAGAACGTTTTTTCAAGCAATGCTTGAAGTAAATAAATTTTATAAAAATTGAATACTGTCTTCCGTAACTCAGGGTAAAAATTTAATTTTTTGCACTATTTTTTCTTAAATTAAAAAACGGCTCCAACGATTTTTTTCCAATTTTGATAGATTCAGAAAAATGCTAATACGCGTCGATTGACATCTTAACCATGCAAATCGTATGTTTGGTTCGCGAGATATAACGCATGACAGAAATGACCTTCAAAGGGTCAAAACAGCAAACCCCCCTACCGAAGTTTCCCAAAAACTAATCAGCTCTTAAAATTGCAAAAACGTTTCGAGTGACACCTCAACGAAGTCGATACAACTTTGTTTACGTGAGTTATGCTCGTAGAAAAAAGTGTCCACGAACGTACGAACGTACACACACACACACACACACACATACATCTCCCTTTCTAAAAACACTTTATATATACTCTATAGACCTCAAAACGTAAAGTAATGTGAAAAATTTCAATTTCGATTTTCGAGGCGATTACAAGAACTTCCCATATACTGGGAAGTTAAAAATTGTTTGATTATAGTTGCAACCTGTAATATCCATCCAAAATCATGCTCACCAAAAAAATTATATATTCAAGCAATTAATAAAATAATTGTAATTTTTTTGTTACACTACAGTTGAAACTAAAAATAGTTTGCACTTTTCAACAACCAAAACCACTGCTACGTGAGACAAATTAGAACCAATATTTAGTATTATCTCCCTTATTTCGACGATTTCTTGTATGAGAGTCGCCATCAAATTAGCCAAATTTTGATACGTCTCTATTGTTTTTTGTTCAAAACATATATTCTCGATGGAAGTTTTGGGTCTTTGCTCTCTCAGCTGAAACTTAAAAGTATGTCAAAAAATTTCGAATAGATTTAAGGCCACACTGTTTTCTAGCCATTACATTGTCGGAACTCTATGTTTTGTAATATAATTATTGTTTAAAGGATTTCAAGGACAAAGAGACTGAATCGTTCTAAACGAATTACCGTTTTCAATTGCCATAAATGGTCTGCAATTGACGGTGTCAAATTTCCTAATCCAAAGAACGTGAAGAGTTTTTGTATGCTTCGTTATTAACAAAACGCAATGTATTTATTATTTATTTATTTATTCTTTGCACATTTAACAGAAGAGATTCTATTACAAAATGTGAAATAGAAATAAATACAAAAACTCAAATTCTGAAGAACATGAAAAGTAATTACATATATAAAACATTTTCAAGAATTCTTTTGAAAGCAACTATGTTAGAGAGAAAAGATCCAAGCTGGAGTCTATTGTGAGTCCTTGGTAAACGAAGCAGATGAAGTAGACCTCCGTTCTAGCGAAAGGCAAAACAAACATATCGGAAGACCAGGAAGGTCTAGAAGCAGTGTCGCAGAGAAACTAAATGGTCGATATTAACTTGTAAATAATTATGACAAAGCTTGAACAGTAAGCACTGATCGAGATATGTCCTTCGTGAGGCTAAAGACTGAATGTTAAAAAAAGAAAGGCGTTCTTCAAAGGGAATATAAGGGATGTTGAATTTGAAAAGTAGAAAGCGGGTAAATTTACGCTGCACAGATTCAACAAGATTGATCAGGAAACAGAATAAGGAGACCAAATTTGGGATGCATATTCTAAAATAGTACGTACGATAGTCACAAACAATTGTACAGCGGTATATAGATTAGTAAAAATAAGTGAATGTCTTAACACAAATCCTGACAGCTTTGAGGCTCTAGAAACTAAATTGTGAACGTGCGCATCAAATTTTAGCTTAGGATCAAAGATGACGCCAAGATCTTTCACACGGTCAACTTTATTTTAAGGAAAAGAGTCAATAAAATACACAAAGAAGATGGAAGAAGTCTTAAGAGTGAAAGTCATTGTATAGCACTTGGGAATATTAAGTGAAAGGAAATTAGCTTGACACCAAGAACTCAGTGAGATAAGATCATCTTGAAGAACTTTGCAGTCTTCAAGAGACCGAATCACACGGAATATCTTGAGGTCATCAGCATAAAGAAGACAGGGAGATTTGAGTATTGAAGGAAGGTCATTTATGTACAGAGTAAATAGAAGAGGGCCTAGTATGAACCCTTGCGGGACACCAGATTCGGGATGAAGGGGAACAGAGTGCGTGCCTAAGATAGAAACGCGGCAAGACCTGGACGAGAGATAGGAATATACCCACAGAAGTAGGGAGTCTGAAACTATAAAGCGCTCAAGCTTGCGACACAGGATGAAGTGATCAACAGTGTCGAAAGCTTTTGAAAAATCGGTATAAATGCTATCAACTTACAGATGATTATCAAGAGAAGTAGCAACAGTGTTTGAAATGACAAGCAGAGTTGAGGTAGTGGAACGATTAGGAAGAAAGCCGTGCTGCTCCGGGACAATAATATGTTTTAAGGCCATGTATATCGCTATACCGCTCACCTCTTCTATTTCTCGCGTGTAGGGTCCCATCAAATTTGAAAAGATTCAACTTCTAATCGGAAAATATGACTTGTCAATAAAAAAGTTGCCGATCAATTTCCATTATGCTTCGCTAATTTCCAGTGCTGGAGGCACATAATTTTGGTAAGCTGAGGCTTTTTCGCGGGCCTCCCGGCGAATAATTCTACCTTTAGCGATCTCCATCGAACGATTCTCTCGCTGATTTCAGATCATCTGCCTTCGATGGGCGCGTTTCGAATATTTCCTTCAATTTATGACGGTCTTGTAAGCTCATGCGACTTTGAGAAGCTGCCGTCTAAAAACTAGAACCTGATCCTATACTTCGCTTTATTGATATTATTTCTCGACATTTTTCACAAAATCACCAACACATGATTGACTAAATTTACTACTCAATGGGCTTATAAGCGGATACTCAAATTTTCTTTATATAATATAAAAATTTCCGTTTTGCTTAATTCATTCTTGTTGGCCATTTTTCGAACTTTTTCTTTTTCCAATGATTTCCGAATTGAACTTTTACACATAACTGCTTGAAAGCATAAAGGCTGCACTATTCACAACCAAAAGTGGAAATTTAAGAGATATCCGTGTCGGTATCACCTACACCAATAACTTCATTCCACCTGTCCGCGTGTCTATGACCTTACATATACACTACAAACACTGTTAAGCTAGGTATGTTTAAAAAAATTCTAGGCTAGTTTCAAAACAACGTCCAAATTATTAAGGACAACGACCTGGTTTTCGCCTTCTTTGATTCTTATTTTAGAAGAAATATATATTTTGCCTGTCTCCTGGAATGTTTATCAATTTATAAGAACAAAAAACTGTAAAACTAAAAGACTGATGCAATTGCAGTTCACCTGTTACAGCAGTGGCGGCTCTACCTTTGGGGCTAGTGGGGTTCAGCCCCACCACTTATTGATGAGCCTATATTAGTGCAAATGTAATAAAATATCATTAAAGATTTCAATATAGTTTGCATAATTTCATTTCATTTCAAAATATAATGTAGCATTTTTTCGCCCATGCTGTAGTTTACTTTCACATAGTCTTCTTGCCACGCACTGTAGAACAATTTGTTTTTCTCTTCGACTCGCTTCGTTGTGCCTGCACCGAGTAAATCTAAGAGTAAAATTCAAACTTATTTTCTCTTTGACAATTTTCCACCTTTACTATGAGGAAAGGGCTACATTAATCTAGCCCCGATTAAAAGAATTTCGATTTGAATGGCTGCGTGAATTCTATGGTGAAGCGGTGGGAGTGTGCGTGTTTGAAATAACATGTGGATACTTCGCGGACTGGCTAATCATATACAGCCCGTTCAGTGCTTCGACAACGTTTAGTCTTGGCATGGTCTGGATAATATTTTTGAGCAGGCATGAGCAACATTTTTTTACGGCGGGCCGAAGGGGGTGAAGGTGATGACTGTTAATGCAATAGTAGTCTCATCAGTGTAGTGCATGGTATTAGTACTTAGTGTGCCTTCGTAGTGTTTAGTATTTTTTTAAAGTTTTGTAGTGCTTTTTAACAAGATTTTCCTTGCATGTGTTAAAACTTTGCTAGAAGCTTGAATTTAAATTTTAGTAAATTTTTTTCCGGTATTTTCAAAATATGAATTCGGTAGAAAATATAATTAATATTAATATTACGCTATTTGAACGTAATGTTTCAAAATATGTCTTCCATTGTTCAGCTTTACAGTTTTTTTGAAGATAATAACCTTTGTTCGTCTTCGCTGGCAGTATTCTCTGTTTGTAATAAATTCATTAAAGAAATACCCAAAATGAATGAAAGGGTGATTGACTTGTTTGCTCAACAAAAAAATCGACGTGCTGACTATTTATACAAATAAAACGTCTAGATAAAAGAAATTGCTTTTGTTGTTGATGTTGATTGAAGAACTATAAACAATGTAAAACTGTTTTTGCTGAATTTATTAATTGATGGTTTTTGCTCTTCTTATTGTAGCTTTAGTTGAATTTATTTATTACTAGTTTTTTTGATTGTTATTGTTAACTTCCTAGTATATGGGAAGTTCTTGTAATCGCCTCGAAAATAGAAATTGAAATTTTCAACATTTCTTTACGTTTTGAGGTCTATAGAGTATATATAAAGTGTTTTTTGAAAGGGAGATGTGTGTGTGTGTATGTATGTACGTACGTACGTACGTATGTACGTTCGTGGACAGTTTTTTCTACGACGATAACTCACGTAAACAAAGTTGCAACGACTTTGTTGAGGTGTCAATCGAAGCGTCTTTGCAATCTTAAGAGTTGATTAGTTTTTGGGATACTTCGGTCGCGGGGGTTTGCTGGTTTGCCCGTTTGAAGGTCATTTCTGTCATGCGTTATAACTCGCGAACCAAACGTACGATTTTTTTGAACAAGGTGTCAATCGACGCGTATTAACATTTATGTGATTCTATCAAACTTTGAAAAAATTTCTTGAAGCCGTTTTTTAATTTTTTAAAAAAAAGTGCAAAAAATTAGTTTTTTTTCAAAAACTCAAAATTTTTAACCTGATTTTTAAACCTAAATAATCAATGTTTATATAATTTGCATACTCCAAATAGTTCTTGTGAAAAAACCAGCAAAAGTTTTTTTCATGATTACAAAAAAAATTAAATAACAAGCCGTGAGGTGTGCCCTTGAGGTCCACACGGTCAACTTCCCAGTAATATCCACATAGATATTAAAAATATTAAACACAATAATAATTATGGAAATAATACTACTTTTAATAATAAAAATGTACCTCTCATAAAAGTTATTGGAATGACTTAATATTAATCGTGACATCTACGCGAGCGTCAATTGATTATGTAAAGATTTTTGTGGATTGGTTTGATTAAATATTCACGTGGATCAATCGGAGGGGGAACAGGTTATAAAGCCTTTTCTACGTTATTTGTTATTTTCATATCGATGCTTGAAGGACGTTTTGAATAGTTGCGGTCACTACTGCTAGCATCACTATATTGTATTTTTTTTACGATTTTACATCAATGAAACTAATAATTATTTCTTATTTTCTGTTGGTTTTGAGAAACATTAATTATGCAGTCAAAAATAGGTTCAATTGCATGTAAAAACTAAAATATATGTATTATAAATTATGACGGAAGTAATTGAAATTTTACGAATACTAAAGAACAAAACTCCTTAAAACTACAATTTTTTATTTGATGAAAGCTTTTCAAAGCATATGATCTTAAAAAGTGTTCACTACAAAACATTTTACCATTCAAAACGTTGATTACCACAATTGCAAATTTGATTTGATTTGTATTGGTTTTCAAAATTTAAGCAGTTTTTTTATTAAAGTTAAAATACGGTTCTGTGAAGACTATTAAAAATCTCCGCAAATTATGCAAATAATAATAAACTTTGATTGACTTTACAACAATGTCTTTAGAATAAGAGATTTAAGGTATACAAATTCGTATGAACCCTTTTTACATGGTAACTTTGAAAGTAATTTTTTTATTTTTAATTCAATTTCTTTTGAAATCATGAGAAAATACTTTGTTAGTCTTTACAGAAATTGATAAAAGTTTATAAATTTTATAAACATTTATTATTACGATGTTAATTTTATTAATTATTAATTATTATTTTTATGAACAAAAAACACCAATTTTTAATATTTTTTTATTAAATTAAAAAAAATGACTTCAAAGATTTTTTTAAAATTTAAAAACATCATTGAAATGTTAATACGCGTCGATTGACTTTCTAATGATGCAAAGATTATATTTGGTTCTCCAGATATAATGAATGACATAGATGACCATGAAGGTCATGATGACTTTTAATGATTTTTTATTTTTGATTTAATTTTTTTCATGAAAAAAAAATTGATGACATTTTTACAAAAACAATTTAGAATATATAAAATCTATAAACATTGATTACTGCGTCTTGAAAATCAGGTTAAAAATATGATGTTTTTGAAAAAAAAACAATTTTTTCCAAATTTTAAAAAAAAATTAAAAACGGCTCCAACGATTTTTTTAAAAATTTGATAGAATCACATAAATGTTAATACTCGTCGATTGACACCTTGATGAAGCAAATCGTACGTTTGGTTAGCGAGATATAGCGCATGACAGGGTTGACCTTCAAGGGGTGGAAACAGCATCCCCCCCCGACTGAAGTGTCTCAAAAACTAATCAGCTCTTAAAATTGCAAAGACGCTTCGATTGACACCTTAACGAAGTCGATACAACTTTGTTTACGTGAGTTATGCTCGTAGAAAAACTGTTCGCGAACGCACATACGTACGTACGTACATACACACACACACATACATACTTCTTTCTAAAAACACTTAAAATATACTCGTAAGACCTCAAAATGTAAAGATATTTTGAAAATTTTAATTTCGATTTTCCAGACGATTACAAGAATTTCCCATGTACTGGGAAGTTAAAAAATGAAAAATCATTAAACGTTCAAGGTCATTTACGTCATTCATTATATCTCGAGAACTAAATATAATCTTTCTATCATTAAGGTGTCAATCGACGCGTATTATCATTATTATGATGTGTTTATATTTTAAAAAATCATTAAAGCGTTTTTTTAATTTATTAAAAAAAATTGGAAAAGTAGTGTTCACAAAAAAATTCAGTTTTAACCTGATTTGCACATCGTAATAATAAATGTTTGTAGAGTTAATAAAATTTTATCAATTTTTGTAGAGAAACCAGCATGATTACAAAAAAAATTAAATTAAAAATAAAAAATCATTCAGGGTCACCATGTAAAAAGGGTTCATTCGAATCATAATACCTTAAATCTCTTATTCAAAAGACATTGCTGTAAAGTCAATCAAAGTTTATTAATATTTGCAAAATTTGAGCAGATTTTCAATAGTCTTCACAGCACCATGTTTTAACTTTAATGAAAAAACTGCTTCGTAACCTCTCCCCCCTCCGATTGATCCACGTGAATAATCAATCAAACCAATGCACCAAAATCCTTACGTAATCAATTGACGCTCGCGTAGATGTTATGATTAATATTAAGTCATTCCGATAACTTTTACGAGAAGTACATTTTTATTATTTGAAGTAGTATTATTTCCATAATTATTATTGTGTTTAATATTTTTAATATCTTTTTAGATATTACTGGGAAGTTGACCGTGTGGACCTCATGGGTCGCACCTCACGGCTTGTTGTTTTTGTTGCAATTATTTTAGTAGAGAAATTCTTTATTTTGAAAAGTGCGACAGGCCTAAAAGTTGTTTCGTTGTAAGAATTCAAATGTTTTTAAACAATTTTTTTTATATTCAGAGTGCACTGAACTTTTATTAAAGCTTTAAATGTTATTCAAAATACGATACTAGGAATATATCTTTGATTGCCAGCGAATCTACTTTTGGGGAAACTGATCACTTAAAATCGCTTTACGCTCCACATTTGGTACCTCTTGGGTGGAGTGGAAACTCACATAAGAACTTATATTGGTGATAGAAAAATTCGTACCAGTAGCCCCACCATACTTAGCTCCCACGAGCCGCCACTGTGTTACAGTATTGATTACCAGCTATGTATGTATCAAAAATATTTAAAAAAAACACCTTATAAAACTGCCCATCTTCGTCATATCTGTTTAGCTACGCCAGTACTTTATTAAATGCTTAACTTATTAAGTGGGAAGTTACTGTAATGGGGTCGATTTTGCGAATCCCAAATTTTGACATATCTCCACGTTTCAAGGTCTCTAGAATCCAAATCCATCGTTTTTAGAGAGATGTCTGTGTGATTGTGTGTACGTATGTGCGGATGTGCGTTCGGAATTATTTTTCATCTCGATTATCTCAATAACCAAAGATTGCATTGACGTGGGACCGGTTTCAATTGACGCGTAATTACGTACCTTAAAACTGAATGTTTTCAGCAAAATCGGTTTAGCCGTTTTTTATTGAAAAACTGAAAAACTGAAAAAATTGTTTAATTTTAAAACTGTTAAAACGCACTATTAATTCGTGCAGATCCCAAATACCGTCATAGTAATATTATTATTGTTCGTTTGAGCAAAATTCTGATCAAATTTGTAAAAAATGCAATTTGAAAAAACAAGATTATTTTTTAAATTCCAAACTTATATTATCAGGTTTGGATTTAGGATCTGGGGGATTTACGATATGTGGGATTTAGGATCTGGGGGATTTAGGATCTGGGAGATTTAGGATATGGGGGATTTAGGATATGGAGGATTTAGGATATGGGGGATTTAGGGTATGGAGGATTTAGGATATGGGGATTTTGGATTAGCGGGATTTTTAAACTGGGGGATTTTTGGTCTGGGGGATTTTTGATCCGGGGAACTTTTGATCTGGGAAATTTTTTATTTGGTTGATTTAGGATCTGGGGGAATTAGGATATGGGGGATTTAGGATATGCGGGATTTAGGATATGGGGATTTTGGATCTGGAGGATTTTTGATCTGGGGAATTTTTGATCTGGGGGATTTGGGATCTGGTCGAGACTTTGGTAGATGACGAGGTCGGAGACGTCTCCCACTATCAAATGGCTTTTATGACTGAAAAACTGGGGAAAAACTTATACAATTTTGCAACAATAATAGAATATATAAACATAAAAAACCCACGAGGTGCGACCCTTGAGGTCCACACGGTCAACTTCCCAGTAATATCTATATAAACATTACAAAAATTAAACCCAATGATAATTTTGAAAATAGTACTACTTTAAATAATCACAATGAGAGGTATCCATATCAGTAACAGGAATGAGTTAATATTAATCATATCATCTACGGGAGCATCCATTGATTACGTAAGGCTTTTGGTGGATGCGGGTAGATTGATTTGATCAATCAATCGGTGGGGATCTTTTTCTTTTTCGCCGGGGTACGTTTCTACATAGATGCTTGAAACACAAAAGAGCGCTAGCAAATATGAATGTGATTTTTGTTATTACTGAAGAGATTTTGTCGCGTGGTGGTCATTTTGAATAGTTGCGTTAAAAATTGTCATCATACCGGCATAATCACTGAATTTATATTTTTTTACGATTTTACATTAATCAGATGAATATTTAATTTTGAATTTCTGTTGTCTTGAAAAATATTGAATATGCAATCAAAAATAGGTTCAATTGCATGTAAAAAGTAAAATGTATGTGCTGATGGAAGAAGTAATTGAAATATTACGATTAAACTACAAACTACAATTTTTTGTTTGATGAAAGCCTTTTGAAGCATATGATCTTGCAAACTATTGACTACAAAACATTTCACCACTCCAAGCGTTGCTTACCATATATGCAAATTTGATTGAAATTTTTCTGACTTTCAAAATTTAAGCAGTTTTTTTATTAAAATTAAAACACTCTTAAAACTATTAAAAATTTGCTCAAATTATGCGAATATTACAACACTTTGATTAAATTTACAACAACGGTTTTAGAATAAAAGATATTGATTACTTTATACGTACGTACGTACGTATATACACACACACACATCTCCCTTTCTAAAAACACTTTACATATACTCTATACACCTCAAAACACAAAGAAATGTTGAAAATTTCAATTTCGATTTTCGAGGCCATTACAAGAACTTCCCATATATGTACTGGGAAGTTAATAATAAAAACAAATCATAGTTTTTTTATTCACCCCACTGGAAAGTTAGTTGTGTGGACCATAAAGGTGGCACCTAGACAACATGTTTTCATTTATGTTTGGTGACATCTTGGTTCGCAACCAGTTCTTGCTCCCAAATAACTATTGATCATGTGATAGTACTCAATCTTAAAGGCTCACTCTAGTCTTGCTCTAGTCATATAATTTTGGAGCATATCCTTAACAAATTTTATTGTTACGACTTGAATACTTTGGCGCTTTGTTGCTTCTTTGATAGTATTGAGTAGGTGCTATCAAAGGCATCTTCAATGCCCAGGATAGCGATCTCTTTGCTTCGGAGACACTATTTGCTCAACCAAGTCCTGTAGGCCTGTCTCAGTCGAACTACTATTTTTGTTTAGGTTGAACTTCGCAGCTATTTAGCTATCAAAATTGGAAAGAATGATGGTCGCGATTTATCAGTTTGGACCTTCATTTCGATGGTATTTTACCTGGAAAACTGTACACGTCTTCATTTCTCATGCAACAAACTGAAATTTCAAAATCTACTAGCAATTTTCAAACCGCATTGCTTTTGGTAGGAGTTTGCAAATGAAAACTTCCATTGAGACCAATATCACCAACTTTTATACTTTTCACGGTTTGAGCGAGAAGGACGAATAAAAACTCGTATTCGCGCCAATTTCAATTGGTGCGGTAGTAGGTGTAGGGGTAGTAGAAGTATTCTCCCATTTAAGAAAAATATTTTTTCTGTTTTCGAAATTAAATCACAACAATACCAATATCGTAAAATATGCTCAAAATAATTATAAAAAGAGCTACTCCAAATTTTCTGACCGTTTCAAATGCCTCGAATAATGATAAGCAACTCAAAATACAAACACAACAATCATTTTAACAAATCGCTTCAAATTTCCAACAAAAAATAGTTAGGTTCGCTCAAGTAAAGGAAGAAGATTAGAAATTTTGTGAGACTTACAGTATATTAAAGTCAACTGGCTTTCAACCTTTCTCTGTTTCCTAGTCATTGTCTACACACAAGCAAATTTTAAATCGACCATCCCAATTTTACCTTTTTAATCAGCTTTTCCTTGACCGTAACCAATCGTACTCTTAATTAAAATGGTAGCCGGTATTTAAATTTCAAAGCGAGCAGACCAACAATCTGCCATTCCTCCATTGTCAAGATGCTGCCGTGGCGAACCGAATTCTCGAGTTCTTATTTGTATTCAGCAAAGTTTTCATTATTGAAGCTCGTCCTGTTTTTCTACTTGCAGTTCCCACACTACAAAGAGGATATGTATCTGCAGGCACAAAGGGCATTCGGAGTGACCCCGGACCGTCATTATCGTTTACTACATGCGGCAGCCGAAGAGAAACCTAAAATTGTCGTCCTTTCGGTCATTGTGCAAGAAGCTGATGGTCTTGAGGCCAAAGACGCAAATGGTAAGTGTAAAAGTTTATCTTTTGGATATTGATTGGTCTTGGAGGCTGTTGATTTAATCCATTTTATTAATTAGTTGTTTTGGTATGTTGAGTAACGATTTTCTTTTCAAAATTTACGTTTATTCAACTTCAAATCTTTTACAAAGCGTAGAATCATTTTCAAGTCACTCTGAAGTACAGTAGTTCACGTTCTTGAAAATTATACGTTCCAAAAGTATTCTCCATAATGCCTTTACATTTCTGAGCATATTAGATAATAGACAGTTCATCCCAAACATCCTTTAGAGAGTTAAGTCAAATCATGTGATTTTCAAAAGGTTTGCTTTACCGATTTTTTATATTGAATAATATATGATCATTTGCGCCTGATCCAAATAAGTAGAAAATATTCTAGAGTAAATTATTGGCAAAAGATTAACTATCTTCTAATGAAATTTATTATTTGCTCATTTAGTCAGGCATATTGAATTGAAAAAAGGTTTCCCTGAGGGAAAGATTAATGGATTGAGTATCTTGCTATCAATACGAGAATCGCCAGGTTCTGCTTCCAAAACATGTGCAAGGGCTGACCACAAGTAGGCAATTCAATCAGCAAAATTCACTTCTTTGGTTTATCATAACAACAAACTCGATTCCATCAGCCCACGTTTGAATGAAGGTCCTTTCTACACCAAACAGTACCTACGATTCTCTTCCAACTTTCTTTATCGAACAATAAACCGGAGTTCGGTTCTCATTTGTATGGCGATAGGGCGGCACATCCAATCAACTAGAAAGGACTTTTCAATGAAACCAATATATGGAGTACATTTATCGAAAACTATCGAAAGGCCGTGACAAATGACAAATGCCATAATGAGACCTGATATTAAAGGAAAGGATGTTTTTTACTGCTGCCACGGCAATAGCACTCATGCGAGCTTTTCTCATGATTATTTTTTTTTCCGAAAATTCTCTTGTATATGACTTGTGAAAAGCCAATATAAAATAAAAGTAAATTAAAATTTTGAGTTAACATTCTTCGTTCGTTCTTCTTGAGTTAACATTCTTTGTTTCTTTTTGGTTTCAATAACTCATGAACTTGGTAGATGTCCGAAGAGAGTGACCTCTAAAAAGCAAGATAGGGTCATCTGTAGCTTATTTGAGAAGAACCGAGTACTGTGTCTATGGAAACTGATGATAAAAGGAGTTAGAGTATTAACTAGTACGATTAGGCGGGAATTACAAGAACCTGGCATCAATGGCAGAAGAACACTTGCAAAGCCGTTGTGGACCGAAAAGTATATTGAAACAAGACTAAGTTGGGCAAAGCGAAATGTGAATCGTGTTTGGAGCAACGTAATTATTACTAAAGAATCTTCATTTATTTTATATAATTATTCGAAGAGAGCCTGGACGAAAAAAAGGTAAAAGAATTTTGCGACGTAGAGTAAAACATCCGACAAAGGTGCACGTTTACGAATATTTCTCGGAAAGTGATTTCGGGTAGCTAATCGTTTTCACGAAGACCCTGAATGCTGAATTAATGATCAAGCTTTTTAAAAATTGTTTGCTTAAATCTTCTAAGAGTTTATGTGGAGCTGAAAATTGAGATTGGATTTGGAAAGATAACAGCGATTCAAAATATTGGAGTCGTCTTTGTACCAGCTGGAAAGAATAAAACGGAGTCACAAATTTGCTCAGATGCAAACCCGATAGAAAACGTGTGGTCTCTATTGAAAATAAATTCTACAAATGACGTCAACCGTGCATTTTGGGCTGACATGTATATGTGAGTGAGCTTAAGGGGACATTCACCTTTAAAGTTAAAAAAAAGCTCTTTTTAAAAATTTTATTATGCAAAAAATATTATATTTATTGACAAAATTTCTTTTGGACATTGTTAAACAGTCTCTAAAGATTTTTTTTTCATTTTTAGTTTTCCTTGGCTGCCGTAGAGGGCATCATTCAAATGTTACTTTCAAACGGTAGGACATATTGTGGATCTCTTGTAACAGATTTTTGAAAAACTCAAAATGGATTCTATTCTTGAGACTCAAAACTATATAAAAGTCTCTAAAACTCATACTTTCGCATATTTTGAAGTTTTCGAATGTATATTTCTGAAAAATGCGAAGAAACGCCATTTTTTGGGGGGTAGGTCACACCCGTGAAAAAAAGGGGGGTATTTTCCTAAACTTTTAGAGGCTTATTGTTTACTATTTTTGATAAGTTATCGAATGTTTTTTGGTTTTTTAAAATTGGTCGAGTAGATTCGGAGAAAAATGTCCTACCAGTTTGAAAAAGGTAGTTTCGAGAAAAGTGCGTTTAAAGTTTTTTACTATAATTTTATTCAATAAAAGGTCGAAAATTGTTTTCCCTTTAATCGGCCATTCCTGGTGAATACTGAGAACCCTCGTTATCTAGTAATAACTGTAAGTGGCTGACCTCAGCTTTTTTCTTCTTAATTCGACCTTTTTTTGACGGCTCTCTGCTCCTCCTATTGGCTTGAGAGATACGGTCCTCGTCAACTTTTTGCCCAAAAGCCGTTGCAGTTTCGCCAATTTTGATGCCCATGAGATCCATAATAGCTAGGTAAGTTTTTGAGCCTTCGTTAAAAACGGATGCTGCGATCCACGCTGCAATTTCAGTCACATCTTTGCTAGAAAACTTGCTTTTCGGAGAAGTGTTCCAAATCAAATTGTTGTAACTTTCAATAATATTTTGAGTATTTTTGCCAAGACATCTTTGCAGCGTTTCATCACTACTAAGTGACTCGTAAACTGGCAAAATGTAGCCACAAATGCTTGTCGGGTTATGAGTAAAAGGCTCATTTTTTCCCTCGCTTTGCAAAAATTTACACCAATCCTTATTGCAATACTCGTGACGAAGTTCTGCATCTGTTGAAATTTTGTGATAATAGCGTTTTTCATGTTCTCGATGGAATCGGGATATCTCTGAATTGTACGACTATAAAACACAGACAATTTTCGAATCAATTTTATAGTCAATTTAGCCGTTTCAGGTTTAGGACAGCTTGTACAGGTGCGGAGTTTTAGATCTCAGTTTTTGATGTTCTACTTCGTTTTACTGGCTTTTTTGGATTTTTTCTTGTTCTTCTCTTTTCTTCTTTTCTTCTTCTTCTCTCTTTTTTCATTCTTTGTCTAAAATTGTAAAAGTTTTTTTTACTTCTACTAAGCGACGGTACATACGTTTGCCTTCGTAAAGAACACACTCTAATTTATTTATGGGGATACCATCTCCATAAGGTTTGCTATCTATCACTTTCATGTAAGTTTTGCTGTCACCGTAACCAATATAATTACCGTGAAAGACATCATAAAGTTCTTTTGATCTATGAAAAATGCTAACTGCCGAGTCAGTTCCCATTTTTCCAGCAGATCCTTCGTGATTAGCTGAGCATTCAGATTTATGTTCCTCGTACCACATGGCAAAATCTGCCCACTTAGCTGAGATTTATTTATATTACACGCTTGACAAAATGACGATTTAATCTCCACATCCAAAATTTTGCCTGTAAATTTTCCTATGACTGAAAAAACAACCATCAATGATGTAAAACCTCTCTTAGCCCAAGTACCGTCGCCTGATACAGTCAAAACGTTAGCTCTATTGCCAGCCTCCTCATTTAATTGCATTTCTTCTTTGACTGCTTTTTCAGTAACAAAATCAAAACATTGTTAACAAGCTTTATGTGTTCTTGAAATTGCAGTATAATAAAGCGAGTCCGAAAATTTTGCAGGAATATCCATCAAACTCAAAAACATATTCACGCCATTATACATTAAGCTGAGAACTCTCAAGACAAATATGAGTCTCCGATTTATTTCGTACAAATTTCGAGATATAGATGGGGAAGATTCAATAAATTTTCTACCACACGAACATTCCACACAGTTTTTGAATCCAAGGCAACAAAAAGGGTAAATGAAATTTCACCATTACATTCTTTGCACTTTATTTATTGAGAAAGAGCCGAAAAGACTAAATTAAAGCACAAAATCAGATCCTGGATAGAGCTGTCCGTAGGAGGTTTTAATTCACTACTTGTTTTTAATTTTTTACCAGAGGAACTTGGTAAATCAGGATTTTTTTCTGCGGTAAACTGATTGCCAGTAAATGTTCTTTTTTTTTGTTTTTACGTCTAAAACGAGGAGTAGTCCGTTAACCTTTGAAATGACCACCAGGTTTAGACATTTTTTACAACTTTTTAACCAATTTTTAACGAATTTAAAAAAAATAAAACACGTCCTTGCTCGAAGAATAACACAGAGCAACTGCCGAGCAGTATAATATCACATATGTGTATACCAAAGATGTTTACACCAGGAGAAAAGCAGAAACCGGTTTTTACTCATGGGCATACGCTGTTACAAATCTAGCTGTAATTTTTTTTATTACGAATATCTTGATGAAATTTTAGGAGGCAATTTTTGAACGTATATAAAATCGAAATATGTAAAAATCTTAAAATCGATTTTTTGAAAATTTCAAAGGCGACTGTCCCCTTAAGTTCAAGTTTCTGCGGTCGCAACTCCAATCCTCTGGGCACCATTTTGAAAAAAAGAAAATGTGACTCTGCCCGCCAAAAAATTATAAATGTTATCCTTTTGTAAAACGTGATCCAATGGACAATGGTTAAGGCAAACAGTACTGCAAACGGCTTGTAACAAGCTCGTCGTATAGTCATCTCTGAACGTGTTGGACAGTGCTAGTAAAAACAAGAAAGTTGTGACGCTTAAAAGATGATCCTCATTTTTGGGTGCCGTTTTTTTAATTATTGATGCCACGTGACAGTAGTGTAGGCACAAGTTGGTGGAAATTTAATTTTACGCAAATTTATCATACATAATGTTTGTTGGGAGCCACGGTTCTCAATTGCTGAGTGCTTGCAACCTCGTTTTAAAATGCCATCACATTTATAGGTACTCCACCATACCATAGGATAGATAATAAGTAGCAGGAACTCTAGAGCCAATTAAACGGACATCTGTTAAACGCGCTCTGTGTGGAATTGTGCACGCGTAGCAGTGTTCTTATTTGCATAGACACACATGTGTTCACACTATTTTGGCCGCGACAGGTATACGGACAAGAATTGCTGACACACAATTGCGACCTCGCTACAATACATTTGCCCAATTTCACGTGGAGAAATTTGGCTGTGTGCTTTTACTCGTTCTTAAGAAGTGAAAGGATACAGTTATTTTGCTATTTGCCTAAAATTGCATTTTTATATTTTTGTGAGGAGTGGATCCATATAAGTTTTAAGGAATCAATGAAGTTCGGTCCCGCACAAATCTTTTTGGGAATGAATAAAACAAGCAAGAGTGAATGTGATAAAATATATATAATATGAACAATCTTGAGGCGATAAACGACGAGCATTCGAAAGAAGACAGCAACAACCTAAACGATGGTTAAACGACACTTCAAGCGGTGAAGACGATTTTTTAGATGAAAGAGAATACAGAATGAGATACAGAAGATTATTCAAAGGAAGGTTTTGTATGAAATAGGAAAAAAACGTCAAATCTCCTTTTATTTGAGATCCGAATAAATGCTTTCTACAATGTAATTTGGCAGCTGTAGACAAAAGCATGATCTAAAAATAGGTCAAAAATCCTTCGTTTCTAAAATCCTTGCAATTTGTCAAAATGGCGTGGTTTTTATCGCCAATCTTTTTTCGAAGTATTCAATGTGCGCCTCTAGATATTTATAGCTTCTTCCAACAAAAACAAATGATTCTTTTGAGTGCCGTATCAAATGTTTCCTTTCGTCATCATGTCCGATATTTGCATATTGTTCTTGAAGTTTTGAAAACAAAGCGTGTTTATCTGAAATGCTTTATGATTCTTTTGATAGCTTCCTAAATTTGTCGACTTAAAAATTCAAAATATATTCAATTTTATTGAGTTTCACATGATTATTGATTTTGAGTAATCTTGATTAAAAGCTAACATTCTGAATTTACCAACACTCCACGTTATTCAAATCATATACTAAATTATTTATCGATTTAAAATTTTCTTGGTTACATTTTCCCTATGATAAATCATTGACATCTCACATGAAACCAAACGCAGTTTTTGAAAGTTTTATTGCCAATTTACTGGTGCATAAAAAATTTACAAAATTCAAGGATAAAAGAGAAACTCATGAATAAAGAATCAGTTTCAATGCATGAATTTACTTTGGATTGGTAGTATCTAAACTAAAGCTCTACGAAATTGTAACAAAGTACCTTTTTTGAGTGTACACAACAATACTCCTTTTAAACACACAACAAAAAATCCAATTTGAAAGGTACCGGAAAATCTAAAATTGCTACTTTGAGAGATTTTCGGCAGTTCGCATACTTTAATAAACAAACTGAAAAATCATGCTTCCTATGCAGAACAAAAAGAGGTATTTATCGTTTCAACGTCCGTTTTTCGTCAATGTTGTTCACAGAAAGTAATGAACGCCATAAAAACGCCATTTTGTAACTACACAACAACTTTACATAATGATTTCCGTTTCGTTGTCGAGACCTTTTCGAGTTTGTTGCTTGGTAAAGTGAATACCTACAGCTTATTTCAGGATGTTCATTGACCATTCAATGTTGACTTAGTTAGCATTCAAGCTTTCCATTTTCAAATCCAGTCTAGGACTCTGCGGATTTATTTTTAGGCTCAACTAGATGCAATGCATAATATTTCAATTGAATGCTAAACGCTAAACTTAAAAAATTGTTAATATTTATTTATTTATTTAATACTTATACGGGCTAATGCCCTTTAACTTATGAATAAAACATTAATGTTGAATAGGTAAACATTCTTAAACTAATTTCAACTGATGTAATAAATGCACCAATACATAAGATTATATTTGATCAGTTATTCAAGATAGCTAATTTAACCACATTTACATTTTTGTTGAAAAGGTCGATTTGATTCCACAAACTGTTGGCAATTCTTTTCATTCGTTCGAGAGGTGAAAACAAGCCATAATTAGTTTTGTAATTATTTAAAATAAAAATGTCGGGATTTCGGGTAGATCTGGCTGGTATTTTAAGTGCTATATTGCTAAGAACGTCAGGGCAATCGAGATTACTGTTTATGATGTTGTAAAAGCAAATCGCGTCAAAACAATTACGCCTTGTCTCTAACGATACTATATTTAAAATAGACATAACTTCGGAGTAATTTATGTTTACCGACGGAATGTGTAACTTGAAAGCAACGTATTTGAGGAATTTATGTTGTATCCTTTCTAATATAATAGAGTGGGTCGTATAGTAAGGATTCCAAATAACAGAAGCATATTCGAGTTTGCTTCTGACTAAAGAAAAATACAAAAGGTTTAGTGTTCTCAGGTTTCTGAAGTCCTGTGTATATACTTCATATTCACCCTTGAAAAAATCTAGCCTATAAGATTATCGTTCAGGGATCTTTGTATAATTGCAAAGGTAAACAGATAAAAACTCAATCAAATTAGGATGATCAATCGAAAATGTGCATTGTAACGTTCGCTGTGGAGTTGATTATATTGGCACACGGTAGCTGCAGTAAAAGATACTCCTTGCAAAATCATTCGATTCGTTCGAATACTTCTATATAAACGAATCAAAACGAAATTTCAAAATTGATTTTGGATTTGTGTGGCTACCTACTATTGCAGAATTGAATTTTAAGGACGATTTCAGCACCACGAAATGCAGAACAACCGAGTGATTTAATGTCCTTCGGCGTGAATTTTTCCTATGAGACCTAGATCTGAGGGTTGGCTGCATTCTCGATGACTATACACCTTGAGGTGAATGTCACATTGAATTCGCAAAAGACTGTTTTAATGTTTTTATCCCCATGTATAAGAAACCGTTCGCTGATAAGCTTCCGGACACTTTTTTAGTTATGTTTAAAAATAAATTTTTTAAAGATCTTTTTAATCAAAATTGCTTGATAGGTCGATACACCTGTGTAATTGGTAACCCCAACCCTTCCATAGTAACCACGGATATTGAAATGATATTTTAACGACTCAATCCTCTCTTTTGTCTTTTGTTTTCATTACAGGATTCAGCGATCCTTATTGCATGCTGGGAATCCAGCCAGCTGGAGGACCGCTCGTGTCACCCCAGCCCATGCCCGGCACGCCCCGCACCCTTTCCGACGTGGGCTTCGACAATAACACGGACTCCTGTTCGCACGACAAACTACGCAAACATAGTTTCCGATTAAGCTTCAAGCGCAAGGACGGCACCACGCGGCGGGAGCAGCGCGACTCGTTGGGCGGTCCAGTACCGGCGAAATTTATTCGAGCTACTTCAATCAAACCGCACACCCTCTGCCCGAAGTGGATGGAGAAATTCAAATTGTAAGTAGGAAGATATGAGTTTCGCATTTATTTGCAGCAGGATCTGCTTTGGAGTAGTATCCTTTGGAATATCGATTTGGGGGCGTGGGAACTTCTTCCCTGGCGATTAGTCTGTCCTCGCTTGCATCGTTTCAATTCAACTGAAGAACAACAGAAGTTGCTTTTAAGAATAGTTCGTTTAATCATTTAATTCGCTTTTATTCGACTTTACTAAACGTGGCGAATGGAATAAGTCTGCAGCATGAATAAAAGCGTTTGTCCTAGTTTTGGGAATGGGAATTATCTGGGTATTTTCACATGAATACATTTGCTCAGGAGATTTTCTTTTTGGTCTATCGTAAGAATGTAAACAGTACATTCAAATAACGGGCTAAGGAGAAAATATTTCGGATCAAACATTTATTAAGTTATTACTGAACTCCTATTATAGTTTCCAATTTGATTTATTTTATTTGAACGAATATTAAAATTATTTCAAAATAACTTATAACTCGTATCGAATAATTTTTTGGGATGATTTTCATACTGAACATGGATATGGGTCAATATTTTCAGGCCAAATCAACATGAGACTGTGTAAAACATTTCACAGTTCGAATACCAATCAAACGAACCAAGAGGTGCGGCTCTTCAGGTCCCCACGGTCAACTTCCCAGAAATATTAATCTTTTAAAGCATATGATCTTACAAAGTATTGGCTACAAAACATTTCACCATTCAATTTATTACTGCAAATGCAATTTTGATTGAAATGTTTTTTTGAAAATGTTTTTCATTAAAATAAAAACACGATGCTGTGAAAATTAATGAAAGTCTGCTTTAGTTAGGCAAATATCAGTAAGCTTTGTATCACAATAATCATGATATCTTTAGAGAAAGAGGCATCATACGAGGGTGGGGTGAAAAGTTTCCGGTCTGACCAAGAGATGGCGCCACTAGGACTAATTTTGGAGCGGCGTCCTACAGTACCATTCCTACCGAGCTTGTATGTACAGTTTCAGCCCAATCGCTACGTTAGTTTGCATTTCAGAGCACAGTGCGCGAAACGCTTCCGTTGTTTTCGTGAAAATGGAAAAAGTGGAAAAACGTGCTGTCATCAAATACTTCTATTTGAAAGGTTTTACACCAGAACAAATAAAAGAAGAGATGGATTCAACACTAGGAGACTCCTCTCCATCATATTCAACTATTAAGCAGTGGGTTTCGGAATTTAAAATGGATCGTGTGAATACCCCTGACAAGTCTCGCTCAGGACGGCCCGTTGAGGTCACAACTTCAGAAATGATTGAGAAAATCCATCAAATAGTGTTGGAAGACCGTAGGTTGAAAGTGCATGAGATAGCTGAGACCTGTAGGATGTCAGCTGAACGTGTGCGCAATATTTTGCACAACCATTTGAGCATGAAAAGCTGTGTGCAAGGTGGGTGCCGCGTTTGCTAACGCTCGACCAAAAACTGATTCGAAAAAACATTTCTACTGACAATTTGGCGATGTATAGGTGTAATCCAAACAAATTTTTGCGTCGATTCATAACAGTTGATGAAACTTGGGTCCACCACTACACTCCTGAAAATAAAGAACAATCAAAACAGTGGGTTGGAAAAGGGGAACCAACTCCAAAGAAGGCAAAAACAATTTTATCGGCAAACAAGGTTATGGCTACTGTTTTTTGGGATGCGAGAGGAATTATATACATTGATTACCTTGAAAAGGGTAAGACTATCACTGGTCAATACTACGCAGAGTTATTGCAACGTTTGAAGCACGAGGTGCAAATTAAACGACCTCATTTGGCGAAGAAAAAAGTTTTGTTTCATCACGATAACGCACCAGTGCATTTGTCGATTGTTGCCATGTCCAAAATCCACGAATTAAAGTTTGAATTGATGCCGCATTCTCCCTACTCTCCAGACATAGCCCCCCACGACTATTACCTGTTTCCTAACCTCAAAAAATGGCTTGGCGGTAAAAGATTAAAGAGCAACGAAGAAGTTATCGAAGCTGTAAATCAGTATTTTGAAGAGCTTGACGAATCTACGTTTAAAACTGGTATAATTAAATTAGAACACCGTTATGAGAAATGTATCAGTGTTGATGGAGATTATGTTGAGAAATGAAGCAAAAAAAATTCAAAAAAATTGTTTTTCTTGGTCAGGCCGGAAACTTTTCACCCACCCTCGTATATATTTCAGATAATTTTATATATACATATTTTTATATAATGACTTTTAGTGAATGTTTCATTTTTAATTTAATTTTTTTGGTTATCATATATACTGATTACTGTGTTTTGAAAATAAGGTTAAAAATTTCAATTATATTTTGCACTTTTTTATATTAAAGAGCGGCTTCAAAAGTTTTACCAAATGTCGAAAGAATCTTACAAATGTTAATATGCACCGATTGAAATCTTAATAATGAAAATTTTACGTTTAGTTCGCGATATATGAGGCAAGTCAGAAATAACTTTGGAGGGGTCAAAACAAAAAAAAAAAACACCTGACCGAATTTTCCCAAAAACTGATCAGCTCTTAAATCGCAAATATGCTTCGATTAATGCTTAAAAAAATTCGATGCAATTTTTTCTATGTGATTTATTTAGAAAAAACTGTCCACGAACGTACGTACTAATATACACATACAGACTTCTTTTCACGCACTTTAAATATATTTCTTTATATATAACGTAAAAATAGGTTGAAAATTACAATTTTGATTTTCGAGACGTTTGCAAGAACTTCCCATATACTGAAAAGTTAATTAGGGATATTTTTGCAGGAGTAGGCTAACACTAAACCAACCAAAAATGCTCTTGAATTCGTATACGATGCTTAACACTTAAGTGCCGGATCTATTGTCCTATTGTGTAAGCAATGTTGCGATATAACGAAAGGTGCTGATGCCAATCCGTGTCCGGTTTGCATTTTGATTATGAATTTCATTCTGAGTAACATACAAGCGTACAATCATTTGATACGTTGCATCTTGCCGTAAGCTCAAAAATATTTTAAATTATTAAAATATGAATTTTATTTTCATACTCTCTAATATAAGCAAAATCGGATAAAGATTGTTTCTAAACTTCAATATACACATGTATCTGTACTGACATAACGAGCTATTATTCTTTCTATCCTTGATGTACTGGAAAAAAGTAGTTTTCCGTCACGGAATCATTTTTTTATTTCAAATGTTTGAGGGTAAATCACTAAGCGTTTGACAGTTGAAGTTATTGGTTGAATCAGCTACAAAATACATAAAAAATCAATGTTTCTTGTGTTAATGACAAATTTCGAAATATATTGTGAAGTAAGAAAATTAATTTTTATAACAATTTAAAGCGAAGCTGTGTAAAGCCAAAACTGTGGAAAATCGAAACTGAATTTATTGTTTTAATATCAACTGCAAAATAAGAATGATTATTAGTTTTTCTAGGGGAAAATGGCGCATTAGTTTGAATACAGCGATTACGCAGCACTTATGGAAATTTCTGATTCAACTACCACAAATGGTTACCACGTAGAAACTAAAATTGCATTCAATTCTCAGATTCGTCCCAAAGTTTGCTTACGCCATTTTGTCTTCCAAGCGGCGGTATGAAAACAGCCTCTGAGTAGAAAACATAATGGCACCCCCTGCAATCGGTCCGCATAAGGATTCAATCAGCCCCCTCCTTTCGCAATAACTTGGCGCTCTCTGAAGGGTTGATACGAATAATAATAACCCATTTCAATTACTATTATAATTACCTATCATTATTATTATTGAAACTAGTATAATTTTAATTATTATTATTGTGCTTAATATTTTTAATATTTATGTAGATATTACTAGAAATTTGATCATGTGGACCTCAAGCGTTAATTAAAAAATGGGTCCAACATTTTTTTCAAAATAAGAAATAGAATATACGCGTTGATTGAAATCTTAACAATATACATCCTGTTTGGTTCGCTAGATAAGATAAAAGATTGATGATGTGCATATATTGCATGAGAGTGTGTAAAAATTGATAATAAAATTATATAGATGGTGGAGGCGGAGGAGAAATATGAAGAAACAACTGTAATGACATCAATAATTCATGCATTAAATTCCTCGCATATTGCTCTCGTGTAAAATGTCTCGAGCATGCGCGTGTTTCACCGACACAGTTTCATCTCTACCGCACTTCACTCGCCAAATTTTTTCTAGCGCGGCATCCTTCGTGAAACGGAAAAACTTCAATACTACATTTTCGCACTAACTTTAGGTTTTTGGCAGAATTGCTTTTACATCCACGGACAAAACACGATACCATAGTAACCGAGGTATATGGACTAGAGGTAAGAGCTTCCGCATGTACGCAACTGATGCCGGAAAATTCCCAGTGCAAATTTTCATCTCGCTTCGATGAGATTGAAATTCTATTCCACTAGGAAAGTTGATGGATATGTTATTTGCGCAAGTAAATTTTTTATAAAAAGTAACGCAATTGATGCATGATGAATAAACAAATGCCAACGATGGATTTGATGTACTTACATATATGATTAAGCATCTTCATAATAACGATGTCCGTATCAACGGGTACGTTAGGTTTCTCGAGAAATTATGGGATAGATCGCGTTTGCCTTATAATTTCGAATTGTAAACTGCACGCGACGGTCCCACAGCAAACAATACCTGCTAGTGCAATAACATGTTCGTGATGAACCATTTCACACTTCTTTTATTTCTTCATTTGCACACAATGCTTCTACTGCATGGTAACACCAATGCGTAAATTTCATGTTGTATTCCCACTGCCACAATTCGACGATTGGGCATCAGTTTCGTCATTTTTAGAGCGAGATAGGAGGAGAGCAGGCGCATGGTCTTACCTTCTAGTCTATATACCTTGATAGTAACTACTAATTTTAATATGTAGCGTTTTCGTAACGACTGATTCAAATATGACAAACCGTTATATTTTGTCTTGGTATATGCGCCTTCTGCGATTTGCTCCTTTGACAGCCCTAATTTCATTGAATCCATGACGTAGAGTGCGTGAAGTGTACGAGCGAAATAGGATGACAATTTTAAAAAGAGACAACCTCTATTTCTATTTACCATGGGAACCAGTGCAGTAAGTTTGCCTTTTTTTAAAAAAATTGTTGAATGTAAATCTGCCAAAACTTAAGAAAGATCGTCCAAAAAAAATAACATTTGCGCTGATATTTAAATCTCCGTTACGATGATCAGGATGTGATGCTTTTTCGTACTGTACCACAAAACCATGATACCTACCCTTTTTTGAAAAATCAATTGACCCTCTTGAATTGAAGGTTATTATATGGACAGGTGAAGAAGAGTCCTAATTGAAGTTCAACGATAAGTTGTAGATTTTACAACAATTTTTTCGCGGCTTTGAACAGTACAATCAATTGGGTTGATGAATTTCAAGGTGACGAGATGTAGTAGGTGGAAAGGCTATCGTACAATAGATTCACAAAAAAAAATTTCAAAATTGTTATAAATTCTGCTGTTACGTGAAAGGCATCTCTGTTTAGCTTTTATTCAAATAAATTCTAATAACGCCGATACTTATAAATATCGCCATCATATATCCTCAAGATGTTGGGTGAAAAACAGCGCCCTTCTATCTAATCATGTAAGAAGAACTCTCACTTCACGGTCGCGTGATAATTGGCAAACAGCTGAAGCGAAGAAAATCGGAAAATATTGGCCGACAGGCATAACGACAGGATTTATCCAAGAGCATTTGCGAATGATCAGCCAGGCGTGAAACTTATAGCTTATCTGAAATCATGCAAAATTCATGAGTCTGGAGTTGCTTTCATTAACGTTTCACGCCAAGAGACCGTTCCGAATAAATGTCGTTGCTGATTTGCTATCCAACTATTCAGAAACGTTCAAAATTTTCATCGAGTCCTTTTGTGTTTTTCATTATCCTGCTCTGCGATTCGAATCATATCCATTGACATCTTTTAATTGGGAAGAACACAAAGTTTTGTTATCGTTTCGAAAGGTTCCGAACGAGGTTTGAATTGGATTTGAGTAAAAGGAAGCGTGTCTATAGTGAATTTATTTATAGAATTGCGCGAAAAGGGCAGTATAGCAGATTTTCACATCTCAGGATCAATTGAAATAATTAATTCAGATTCTTTCACGAAATAATCACGGAAAAGATTGCTGGGGTGCATGTTTTAGGAAGAACAGAAATTCATTGTCAAGCATCGAATATAACTTTGAAAATCAACATATCAGTTCAACTGGAAGTAGTTAAAATATGCAGCATGAGCTCGAAAAGGGTTTCTTGCGATGAGTTCAACTTGATTGTTTCTTTGAGATATGATTTATCTAGAGATGGGCTATCATTACAAACTCTTGAATGTTTGTTGAATAATTTAGAAAGTTGTAAGGGAATGATAGGTGTGGGCAAACAATGCGCGTTATCCGACAAAAAATGGTATCAGTTTTTCAATCCATTTTTTCAGCTTGAAAGCGTCCGTTTTCCACCGACTGTCCATTAAATTCATTAAATAATGTCCTTCTTGCCGAAAAGCATGAAACGTCGGTTTTCTCACGGGAGTGCCTCAGTCAAGCAAGAGGCGTTTTACTCGCACGGTGGTCTTTTCGTATATTTCATTAATGTCGGAACTAAGAAAAGGTTTTAATTTGAATAAAGTCAGTATTTTTAACTTCCCAGTATATGGGAAGTTCTTGTAATCGCCTCGAAAATCGAAATTGAAATTTTCAACTTTTCTTTACGTTTTGAGGTCTATAGAGTATATATAAAGTGTTTTTAGAAAGGGAGACGTATGTGTGTGTGTGTGTGTGCATGTGTGTACGTACGTACGTACGTACGTTCGTGGACCCTTTTTTCTACGAGCATAACTCACGTAAACAAAGTCGTATCGACTTCGTTGAGGTGTCAATCGAAGCGTCTTTACAATCTTAAGAGCTGATTAGTTTTTGGAAAACTTCGGTTGGGGGGTTTGCTGTTTTCACCCCTTGAAGGTCAACCATGTTATGCGCTATATCTCACGAACCAAACATGCGATTTTCATTATTGAGGTGTCAGTCGACGCGTATTGTCATTGGCGTGACTCTATAAAATTTTTAAATAAATCGTTGGACCCGTTCTTTAATTTTTTAAAAAAAAGGGGCAAAAAATTGGAGTTTTTTTCAAAAACATTAAATTTTTAACTTTGTTTTCAAGTCGCAGTAATCGATATTTATAAAATTTATACACTCCAAACACTTTTTGTAAAAAAACCACCAAAAGTTTTTTTCATGATTACAAAAAAAATTAAATTAAAAATAAAAAATCATTCAAAGTCATCATGTCCTTCATGGTCATTTATGTCAATCATCATATCTCGAGAACCAAATATAACCTTTGCATCATTAAGAAGTTAATCTACGCGTATTAACATTTTTATGATGTTTTTAAATTTAAAAAAAATCTTTGTGGCCATTCTTTAAATTTAATAAAAAAATATTGAGAATTAGTGTTTATTTCATGAAAAAATTAATTTATAATTAATAAAATGAACATCGTAATAATAAATGTTTATAAAATTTATAAACTTTTATCATTTTCTGTGAAAAGACCAGCAAAATATTTTCTCATGATTTCAAAACAAATTGAATTAAAAATAAAAAAAAATCATTCAGTCACCATGTAAAAAGGGTTCATACGAATTTTTATACCTTAAATTTCTTATTCTAAAGACATTGTTGTAAAGTCAATCAAAGTTTATTATTATTTGCATAATTTGCGGAGATTTTTAATAGTCTTCACAGAACCGTGTTTTAACTTTAATAAAAAAACTGCTTAAATTTTGAAAGCCAATACAAATGAAATCAGATTTGCAGTTGTGATAATCAACGTTTTGAATGGTAAAATGTTTTGAAGTCAACGCTTTTTAAGATCTTATGCCTTGAAAAGCTTTCATCAAATAAAAAATTGTAGTTTTTAGGAGTTTTGTTCTTTAGTATTCGTAAAATTTCAGTTACTTCCTTCATCATTTGTACACAAACATATATTTTACTTTTTACATGCAATTGAATCTATTTTTGACTGCATAATCAATGTTTCTCAAAATCAACAGAAAATAAGAAATAATTATCAGTCTCATTGATGTAAAATCGTGAAAAAATACAAATTCAGTGATTATGCCGAAGTGCTAGCAGTTTTGACCGCAACTATTCAAAATGGCCGTCACGCGACAAAATCTCTTCAGTGGTCGTAATAACAAAAACTGCATTCATTTTTGCTGGCGCTGTTTTGTCCTTGAAGCATCGATATGAAAATAACAAATAACGTAGAAAAGGCTTTGCAACCTGTCCCCACTCCGATTGATCCACGTGAATATTAAATCAAACCAATCCACGAAAATCTTTACGTAATCAATTGACGCTCGCGTAGATGTTACGATTAATATTAAGTCATTCTAATAACTTTTATGAGAGGTACATTTTTGTTATTAAAAGTATTATTATTTTCATAATTATTATTGTGTTTAATATTTTTAATATTTATGTAAATATTACTGGAAAGTTGTCCGTGTGGACCCCAAGGGTCGCACCTCGCGGCTTGTTTTTAATACTCTCAGGTTGGCCTTGATTGCGTTCTTTTATCGAGATGCGTGCGAGAGTTTTGAGTGAAGTGAAGTAGTTATAGCCTTAAACGCTTGTTGATTTGATTTTTGAGTGTTTATTTTTTGGTCAGAACTTTGTAATCGGACATTTAGATCGCGGAATCTCCAGAAATGAGATTCGATACAATATTAAGAGGACGCTCCCGAGAAAATGCACCAAACTGGGCTGGTCTGGTCTGCCAGCATCTAAGGCACCTCTAGTTGCAGGGATACCGAAAACTAGTTAGTTTGAATAGGAGCGATGGTTCATTGCCTCATCCCCGGGACTAAACGCCCATGAGGACTCTCGTTACGGTGGCTTTGAATTTTCATCGCTACCTCGTTTGCAAACCTAGCATTTTATTACAAGGATGCCACTTACTGATAAAAATTTCAAAATATTGAGTTTTAACTTATGTTTGAACATATGTTAGATAGAGTGAACTTACTTTTCTCATAATTATATTAAAATAATTTCAAAAACAACTGTAGATGGTAACTTATTAATATTTTATAGTCAGGCCAATCTTTTATCCACTATGATTTTATGTTACACGCTCAAAAAAATACAGCAAACAAGGATGCTACGACTAAAAGGCACCACGTTGATTCGTTGAAAAAATCGTGAAAGTCCTTATTCCGCACAACAAAAGCAAAATGTCTTCGTCAAAAATATTATCTTGGCTTCAACGTGCTCCACGCGTTTCAACTCCATGAATTTTATCGCTGTTAGTGAGCCCAACACGTTAGCGATGTGTGATTGCACGCTTCATTTCATTTTATCCTTTTGCATGGGGACACGATCAATCTTGCAGGATACACGACGACAACTTTAAATCGCATTGCGGCCAATGTATCGCACGGCGAGAAGATGATGATGAAATGGCTGTAATTTGAAGAGGATTACTTTGCTTGCGGAAGGAACCGTTGCTATGCCGGGCAAACGTAAGCGTTTTCGAATTGAGGGCTCGAAATTTAAAATCTAAAATTTATGTTGGTACATAATAGATTGTTGTGTAGCTAGCATTCGTGGTTTGGTGAATCGAGACAGAAAGTGGAATACCAGCATAGAATGTGATGTTTGGAGGTTTCATACACGTTATTCGTTTCACCTTAAACGCAGAATGGAGCTGAATTGGCATTTTTATGCAATTTTCGCCAATGTTCTGTTTTTGTATTGAGATTAATGATTTCCAGTAAGAATACACAATGTAATTCGAACATGTAGCAAGTACTTGTCTTCACATCGCAAAAGACAACATCACTTTAGTCACATTATTTTGTAGAGCAAACTAAAAACAAATACAAATAAAGAAATATTAAGTTCTCATCAATATTATTATATATTATACCCAATATTGGAAAGCTGACACCAACGACCTAACAATTAAAGCAATATACCAATGTTAAAATAATAGAATAGTTATGACAACTCATAACAGCATCATCCTTAGATAGATGCTAATTAATGGAAGGCATCAATACCATTGATAATCCAGACAATCTAATTAAACTTACAACTAATGAGCTGAAAGTTTATATTGAAATTTGAACCAACGACTAACGATCGAATAGTTATTAGCAAACTTATGTCGGCAAATCACTTGCGGTTTGTTAAAATGTTTTCAAAGATATCTTTTACTCAAAATAAAAAAAACAAGCCATGAGGTGCGACCCATGAGGTCCACACGGTCAACTTCCCAGTAATATCTAAAAAGATATTGAAAATATTAAACACAATAATAATTATGGAAATAATACTACTTCAAATAATAAAACTTTACCCCTCATAAAAGTTATTGGAATGACTTAATATTAATCGTTTCATCTACGGGAGCGTCCATTGATTGAGTATTCATCGGAGTGGGGACAGGTTACAAAGCTGTTTTTTCATTAAAGTTAAAACATGGTGATGTGAAGACTATTGAAAATCTGCTTAAATTTTGCAAATATTAATAAACTTTGATTGACTTTACAACAATGTCTTTAGAATAAGAAATTTAAGGTATTATAATTCGAATGAACCCTTTTTACATGGTGACTTTGAATGATTTTTTATGTTTAATTTAATTTTTTTTGTAATCATGAGAAAAGTTATTGCTGGTTTCTCTACAAAAATTGATAAAATTTTATAAATTCTACAAACATTTATTATTACGATGTGCAAATCAGGTGGAAAATGAATTTTTCTATGAAAAAAACACTACTTTTCCAATTTTTTTCAATACATTTAAAAAACCATTTTAAAGATTTTTTTAACATATAAAAACATCATTAAATAGATAATACGCGTCGATTGACACCTTAATGATGGGAATATTATATTTAGTTCTCGAGATATAATGAATGACGTAAATGACCTTGAACGTTTAATGATTTTTTATTTTTTATTTAATTTTTTTCATAGTCATGAAAAAAACTTTTGCTGGTTTTTTCACAAAAACTATTTGGAGTATATAAATTATATAAACATTGATTACTTAGGTTTGAAAATTAGGTTCAAAATTTGATGTTTTTGAAAAAAACCTAATTTTTTGCACTTTTAAAAAAAAAAAAAAAAACGGCTCCAAGAATTTTTTTAAAAATTTGATAGAATCATATCAATGTTAAAACACGTCGATTGACACCTTAATCATGAAAATTTCATGTTTGGTTCGTGAGATATAGCGCATAACATGGTTGACCTTCAAGGGGCGAAAACAGCAAACCCCCCCGACCGAAGTATCCCAAAAACTAATCAGCTCTTAAGATTGCAAAGACGCTTCGATTGACACCTCAACGAACTCGATATGACTTTGTTTACGTGAGTTATGCTCGTAGAAAAAAGTGTCCCGAACGTACATACGTACGTACGTACGCACGTACGTACATACAAACACACACACACATACATCTCCCTTTCTAAAAACACTTTATATATACTCTATAGACCTCAAAACGTAAAGAAATGTTGAAAATTTCAATTTCGATTTTCGAGGCGATTACAAGAACTTCCCATATACTGGGAAGTTAATAAAACACAGATTAGTTATTGAAATTGCCAATTGTTTGACTTAAAAGCTTGTAAATTTTGTAACATTTAATGTTTATACATACATTTTTTACATAACCACCGTGGTTGCGTTTCCGAAAGGTCATCCTATCGGGCCAATTTCGCACCACTTTCTCCAGCATCAATAATGCGTGGCTTTCAAATCATCAATAGTTGCTGGTTTATCAGCATAGACCTACCGTAAAAAGCAGAAAAAGAAGTCCAATGAAATCGAACACAGGTCCAAGTTTTCGAGATGATTCATTCACCAATGGTTTGGCCCAATAAAGTAATGGATTATTAGTTACGCCATCCTGTCTTGCCCAAAAAATGATTTTTATTTTAAAAAAAAGCCACCTTATGTGCACTTTTAGCAATCAAGGCTTTTAAAAATCTCATGCCTCAAACAGTTCTTATCCCAAAAAATTAATAAAATTTTTCACAAACAAAAATTAATATAACAAAATCAAGCAATTAATAATCTCTTAGAAAAAGTTGATACAAATAAAATTATCCAATTTCAATTACTGCTGCCCTTACCACAGTACGATTATATGATTTGGTTCAATTTTTAAATAATTTCTGCACAGTTATTTTTAAATTTAGTGAAATTCATAGTTAAAACAGCACTCATGAAACTTTTGGACGCAACTACCGAAAACAGTCGTCACCCTAGGTCATAGGTCAGTTCAGTGAAGAAATAAAAAACTACATTCATTAAGACGTAAATCTCAATTTCGCTCAAAAAAAATCTCTAAAATTTTCAAATTCGTCCTAAGGTCTTTCATGCATCGATGTGAATTTGACTACTTACGAAGAAAAGCATTGGATGCCTCTCCTCCTAATTACTCCACGTAAGGACTCATTCAGACTCGCCTTTATAAAGATAACGTTATTAATGGACACACCTTTAGAGGATGATACGGTTATCGTTGGCGCATTCCGAGCTTTTATTATAATTTTTAGAGTTTCACTATTTTCAATATTGTTATGATATTATAATAATTTTACTGAATATTTATGGATTTGAGGGTTCGTAGTTTAGTTTATCAGTTCGATACATGAGAAAATTCAGAACTTGTAATGAATTTCTTCAGTAGATTCTAGTGTTCATGATGCATTTGTTGATATCTAGTTTTTCCTACAACTCATGAGTATTTTAAATTTATTTTCACGAAATTAACCTCAAACATGTTGCTCTTTACAGATCTACCCGTAAAATCAAACTGTCCGCCACACAAAATATATCGACTAATCACTAAAGACAGAAAAATAAATTGAAACCAATCCTCCTTATCTTAAGATTTCTGTCAAATAAAAGGAAAGATGCTTTGCTTAGACTCCAAACAAAATAATTATATCAATTTTTTTCCTTTAAAACTTAAACCACATTACATCTGAACAGTTTTTGTAGACGTTAATATCCGTAAGTCACACCAATACATATGTGAATGTTAGTCCTAGCGTTGGCTCCTAATAAAACACTTAACAAACATCCAGTTCCGAAATCTTATTTGGCCCAGCCGCAAAGTAGTTTTACTTCCGATAAATATTTCATCATCTTCAACTTTGTGACACTCCTCGTAATACCGTCCTTAATGTTTTAACGCAAAGGTAAGTTGCAATAAAGACCAAAGCCTGACGAGCGTCAGATCGTGCTGCAGGATCAACTTCTTTCTTTATTCAATTTTTTCAGAGTGGATTCCGGCACATACCTGGGAAGCAATAACCGAGTCGTTTCATTCTCTTTACAGCGACATCGACGACATAAACACCGACACATTTCACCTTGATATATGGGACCACGACGACGAGAGCTGTGTCCTGGATGCTGTTTCCCGGCTAAATGAAGTACGTGGCGTTCGGGGCCTGGGACGGTTCTTCAAGCAAGTATGTCAGTCAGCGCGCCAAGGCTCGCAGGACGATTTTTTGGGATGCGTGAACATTCCCATCGCAGATATCCCTTCGACGGGGCTCGAGGGCTGGTTCAAGCTGGAGGCACGTAGCCAAAGGAGCACTGTGCAGGGGCGGATACGTTTGAAATTGTGGCTGTCTACCCGCGAGGACCACGGCACTTCGGAGGAGGACAATGCCACGGAGATCAGCAAAATAGAGAAACTGCACATGGTGTTCATGTCGCACGAACTTGCTACCCACGAGCCGTCCTGGACGTGGACCGGCGAACTACCCGGCCCTGCATTCTCCATCCTGCATCAGATGGCGGTCCAGGGAGACCTGTCGGACCTGCAATGTGTGCTGGCTAGGTATGTGCCTCCCCGATGTTATTAAAGCCTTTGTCAATTTAATCCTCTTTTCGGTTAGCTGCATGCTTAGACTGGAAATATTTTCGCGAGTGTAAATAGTTTTCCAAACAGCGGTGAAACGCATGTTACAAGTAGATTCACTCTATTTATTATTTCCTTTTTCCGTTTCCGTGGACGACGGAGCACAAAATAAATACATGTACATTTTAACAGTCTTTTGCTTTCCAGAAATGTTTATGAAGTCTTCATTATTTTAACATATAATTGTATATTGTGCACACATTAATGTCTTATTATTAGAAGCACGCACAATGGACTATCCTGTTTCGCTGCTTGCTTTAAGGGCAAAGCTTCCTCTACAAATCCGATTTGGTTCGATAGTTGCCACACCAATAATAAAGTCCTTCCTCTTCCGCATCTGTTTCTAGATTTGTGGCTGCGGTACGCTTGAATCGGTCAACGCCAATCGATCCCAAGTTTATCCACCGCCTTTTGATAGACGTCGACAAATTGTGGAATCTGCAGAACCAGGAAGTGCTTTCCAGGGAAATGGAGCAGTGGGTGGCGGAGGCCATGACGGGGCTCGTCGATAAATCGCTTAATCAAATTAGGAGGCATCGCGATGTATTTCCGGCGCTGCATCCTCCGTCGCTCATCCGCTTAGAGTTTCTGCTACGCTGCCTTGGCACGCTCGGCAGCATGAAGGCCTTCCGACAGGTGTGTCCTTTCAACAAGGGGGTGCGCGGCGAAATAGTGGGGTCGCTGAGGAAAGGATCCGTTCAGTGGGCACAACATTTTTTACGTGATTCGCAGCGCTCACAAAACCCTCTAGTCAATTTTGCAACCACCTTAATAGCTGATTTACAGCTCGGACTAATGTACTATCATCCGTTATTCGATTCGTAAGTATATGCTAATGATATTATGATGGGAATGGAAATTTCCTGCTCTTTTTGTTTTTCTTGGCAACCGTTGCTGATTGATTGGTTTTCATGCTGGAATATAAATTTTTATTAGTTTGAATTTAAAAATAGTCTTATTTACATTTCAAATATGAATGATTGAATTTCTTAACATGAAGCTGAAAATGTCTTAAACATTTTACAAGTATTGTGTAACTAGTTGGCCAGTAAAATTCTGATAATCTTTCTGTTCTTAATTTTGCCTTGTTCTTCTACACAAACACTAAGGAGAAAAGTCGACGCTCACCCATTATCGAAATATCTACAAAGGAAAATAGCGAAAAAATTATTTTGTTTAATTTTTGCAATAGAATGGATGCGCGTTTTTCTTAGTTATTACAACAGAAGCTTATAAAACTCTTCTTTACAGCACTATATTTGTCTGCAACACTGTTTTTTGAAGAAGATTCAAAAACCAAGCAGAAAAAGTCCACGTTTAGGTTTGAAAATAACATAAGCTGGCCAAATTTGATAAAAATATGAATTTTTTCAATAACTTCGACCATTTTGATTTTATTTTAAATTGTGGTATTAAATAACCTGTGTGTGTCATATACACACACATGTAACACAATAATAAATAATCAATATTATTGAAAAATTCTCAACGTTTTAATGTATTTTTACATCATCAACCAGCTTTAACAAGCGACAGATATAATGCTCAGAGCAACATGTACGTACTCTAATTGATCTATCTCCGAAACTAATTTAGATCTAATTCTGCAATTTTTATAATAAAATTTATACACGTTAGGCTTTGTTTTGCATTAAAAAATAAAAATCAAATGTTAAAAGTTATTGAAAAATATATTTTAACCCTTCGTCTGCCTACGTTTCTTCGGCACCTTCGGTCTGCCTACATGGGTCGTTTTCGTCTTGCAGTTTTTTCAAGCTGTTAAAGTGCTGGAAATTTCTTTTAAAAAAATCATGGAGGTTTTTCAAACCTTTAACTTGAAGTTAATATATTTTTCATCCAAAAAATTAAAGACAATGGAGTAAATGCCTTTGTTTCGTAGTATATACTATATAATAATTCAAAAGTTAGTAATGAAATCAATAAAAAGTCAATATTTGACACGTAGCAATGAGCCGCTCTTAAATCAGGGGCAGTGTTATTGGCCAAATATCTATCAATATCAATGTTTGTACACTTCTAAATTGTTTCAATCATATCAGTTGTAAATAACACGTTCCAGAAATCTAGCGGTGTGATCGAAGAGGCAGGTGCTCCAATTGCTTTAGGTAATATTATTGTTATGTTTGATCTGCTTTTACACCGACAATAAACACTTTTAAACAAATAAACGGAAAAAAATACTCACTGTCGTCTGCCTACGTGGTTCGTTTCTGTCCGGATCGATTTTGATATTGTCACCACTAGGGATGGTTCGAAATTAGCGGAGCCGTTCCATGGAACCTAATACGCACTCGGAACGGTTTGGAACGGCTCCAACGTGAATCACATATTGGCTCCGCTCGGAGCTGTTTCTCCAAAATTCATATCGACTGGAACCGAAACCGATACTGGAGCCGAAACCGATACTGATGGCTCCAGAACGATGACTTGCCTTTGTCAACAGCAGGGCGTTTTGGGCATTTAAACAAATCAGACTTCATCACGAATATCATCGTTTCTAACAACAAAAATTACTCCAAACGGCTCCGAGTTTCAACTTGGAGCCGTTTGGAGCTGGAACGCTTAAGGGAATCTAATACGCTGGTGGAGCTGGAACGGTTGGAGCTAATACGATATTTTGTCGTTCCATAACATCCCTAGTCACCACGATGGCTAGAACGGGACTGGGACAGCGAAAGTTGGTAGACAGGTACTAGAGAGGCGTAACTTTTCTTACAGAGCCACAGCAGCGCCTTTTCCAGCGGTGTACAGAAGTTAAAACAAATTTTAATTTTCACTCGGATGAAAACGACCCAGGTAGGCAGTAGAAGGAATAAATATTTACTTCCGGTTTAAAACTAAAAAAAAAAATTAAAATTTTATAAATTCATTTGCAAATCACAAAGAACAGTAAATTTTCTATACAAAAAACTACATTAATTATATAATTATAATTTACTTCAATATGAAAATAAATTTCACAAAAACCCCTCCCGTAAATAAGGTGATTTCTATAGAATTCGATATCTTAACAACTAAACATCAAATAAAAAAAAAGTGGTATAAGTGCGACCCTTGAGCCCACACGACTAACTTCCCACTGTTATGAATAAAAAAGCTATAATTTGTTTTTATTATTAATTACCATTATTAATAATCACATTATTAATAATTATTTTTCTAGATTATTATAATTTCTTTTATTGTTTTTATTTATTTTTTATCTAACCATAAAAGCTTTGGTAGAGGAAAACGCCTCCCCCACCTGGTCGTCCTCTACCAAAGCCTCGGAAATCTCGTCCTCCTCCTCGTCCTCCATTTCGGCCCCGCAATCCGCAACCGTTATTGAGGGTATTTTTTATTGTTAATAATAATCATTCGTTATTAAGAATGTTTGATCGTTACTGAATAGTTATAATTGTGTTCATATTTACAATATCAAATTACAACTAATAATATTTTATTGTTATTAACAATATAAAATTATTTATAACAATATCCAATTATTATCTGCATTAGCGTCACACATATCAAACCTCAAAATATAAGCTCGGAATTCTATAAATTATTATCAAAATTTTGCTAAAATACACTATAATAATAATATGAAAATCGGTCCAGAAACAACTGCTAAAATGGTACCACAAAATTCATGTTAGCCGTTTAATCATATAGATATTTATATGAAGGTGTTTGGGATCCGCACGAATTAATAGTGCGTTTCAACAGTTTCAAAACAATCAATTATCAGTGGTTTTTCAGTTTTTTCATCCTAAATAAAAAAAACGGTTTAACCGAGTTTTAAGTTACGTAATTGCGCGTCGAATGAAACCTGTCCCCAGTCAATGCGATCTTTGGTTCTCGAGATATTCGAGACGAAAAATAATTCCGAACGCACATACACACATCCGCACATCCGCATATACGTACGTACGTACATACACACACAGACATCTCTCTAAAAACGATGGATTTGGATTCTAGAGACCTTAAAACGTGGAGATATGTCAAAAGTTGATATTGGCAAAATCGACCCCATTACAATAACTTCCCATAGGGAACAGGGAAGTTAAAAATATTATGTGTATACGTTCATATACCCTAGACGTACAAATGTGCCTAATATAAACAAATTCCACAGCCTCACCTTTTTTCCTTGTCCGCTTCACGTGAATTGCCCCCAAGGTGACGCGATTATTTTGCCCGGGGAGATGCCTGCAAAATGAATGTCTTATTTTAATCTGCGGAAATAAATTTCGAACAATGTATTAAGCTAGATTTTTCACATTTGTAAGTAAACAGCTGAATTTCTACTATGTATAGCATATTTCATTCAAGGACAAGGTATTTGGTCGGTTTTTCTCTTTAAGGTACAAATGATTGGGGCAATGTTTCCATTAAACATCCTTTTTAAGATATGCTACGCCATAGTAATAAATATAATGACAAAAGAAAATGAACCATCACTTGATTTGGAAATGGGAGATTGGAAAATATTTCACTCATTGAAATTTCGTGCATGCCATCATATGCAGTGAGATACATATTCTGCCCTCCTAAGCCAAAAATACGTATCTCAAATTTCACTGAATTTGTAATTCCTTTATATAAGGACACTTTGAGTTGTATTTAATCCATTTCCTTACCGAAATAGTTCGGTAAGGAAATGGATTAAATACTAACTATTACTATTACGAACTATTTCGGTAAGGAAATGGATTAAATACAACTCAAAGTATCCTTATATAAAGGAATAAGAAATTCAGTGAAATTTGAGATATGTCTTTTTGGCTTAGGAGGGCAGTATTATCTTCCCAGTTTTTATATAAGAAAAATAATTCCAAAAATATATTGAATTTTTAAGTTTTTTTATGTAAACAATATTGAAACATTTCACTTAAAATCGGATATCATGTTCGAAAGTTTCAATATACAAAGGAAAGGAAAATCTAGGAATCTTAAAACTACGAAGAAAACAACAAAAATTATGACTTATGAAAAATTACAACACAATTTTTCCAAATAGCTGAAACACATTCAGAACAAATAATGTTTGTTCGTTTTATGTTTCACGTTTTTCCTCGTATGAAATTCACGACATTCCTTTCATGTCTTGCTGACAATGAGCAGATGAGATTCTACGTTGCACAACCTGATCGTATTTTGAAATATTGGTCTTCCATCAGGGCGACTTTGTATTCTTCCAAATCTTGCAGCGATAAACTTTGCTCTAAATGAATATTTCTTTACTTAAAACGCTATCTAATTTATAGGTACTGTTTTCAACAGTACTGAAATTAATAGTTCAATGCATTTCATTTACAGAACAAATGGTATTCAATACTTTAGCATAATTTACAAACAATTTGATGCGATTGTCGCAGAAGAAGTAACTTCCCGTATGGAAACAGGGCAAATCCCAGGAGTATCGCTGAGTCAATTCGTAATTTTGGAAGGTGACAAAGAGCCTGTGGATATTCGGCCCTTTGAAATATATTTGGCACTACAGGTATGGATACGTTTCTTCACAACGAAATATAACACATTGCTCACTATCTATTTGTAAAATTTACGGAAAAACTTTTATACCACTGTTTTAATGTACAGGAATTCTCATCGCTGAGGCAACATCTTTCCGTGATGCCGCAACCACCCGAGAATCCTCTGGCTCTTCAAAACTACTACGATTGGTTCATGTCAGTCGTGGAGCGGTGGTTAATCGTGAGCAAAGCACGCGCTCTGCAAAGAGTGAGAGCTTCCATATCCCTGGACCAAATATGCGAAGGCCAAAGAATAGTGCGGCACAGCACGTCTTCTGTGGACACAGCTTCCTGTTTCTACCAGATGCGAGAGTTTTGGAAAATGCTGATTTGGCCTGATCCTAACACAGCACCTCACTTCGAAGCACTTCTCATAGATGCAGCATGCTCGGCGGCTATGCACTATAGTGACCTGATACACCAAGCACTGGCAGACAGTGGGTACTACGAGCAAACGGGACCATTCCGAACATCGGACGACATGTGTGTGACGGTCAACAATTTGGAGTATGTACGGCGGGCCTTATCTGACTTCAGGCCCGACGGACAATTGTTACACGATAACGCAGAGGCTTTGCTGGAATCAAGTCTGACGCAACTTGAAACAAGGGCCGAGAGGGTCCTGTCGAAACTCGCCCCGCTGATGCAAGTTCCTCTCCAGAAGGCGGTCTTTCATTTGGCCTGGTCACCCGACTCGCTTCCAACCAACCAAGCTATCGTTCCTCTCCTAGAATACTTAGATGTTCACCTTTCTGCCTTAAACAGTGCTCTACTTACTAAAAACTTCAACCGCGCACTCACCCTTATCTGGAATTCTGTTCTGAACGAGTTGTCCCGCCAAATGGACACCGGAGCGGATGGCGATCGTCCTTCGAATTTTCATGACAGATTGTACGAAGCATTGCAGCTGCTGGTCGAATTCTTCAACGCTGATGGACTAGGATTGTCTATGGAGATGCTGCACTCGGATGCCTATTGGAGGGTGGAACAGCGACTACAGTACCATAAAAGGGACACCGATAAGCTGATAGACATATTTTACTTGCAACGACTTCAGGAGCAAATGGTTGCTCCATCGACTGGTCCGTATGGCGTTCTAGCCGTACGCGCCTACTTCAATCACGACTCCTTGTGTGTGGAGGTTCTCCATGCGAGGGACATCATTCCACTAGATCCAAATGGCTTCAGTGACCCCTTCGTGATTATTGAGCTACTGCCCCGAAGGGTGTTCGCCCACTGTGCAGAGCAACAAACGAATGTACACAAGGTAAGGCTTTTGATATGACCTAACCTTATTAAATGTAGAAGTTCTATCTTCGACGCTTCTTTCATTTTCATAAAACAGAAAAAAAACTTTCACCAAGCATTCGTCTCTTGGAATCGAAAGATGTTTTATAAGCACAATTTCTCCAAGAAATTATTTTTTAAACCTTTCTGTCCGAGGATATCACGCTCCGAGGCAGACACATTTAAAATACCACACAAATCATCCCCCACACAATTTATTATAAGCTCATTAAGTTTTCCTCTGAATGAAGCGCTTCGCGAAGCATTCAAATCCTTTTGAAAGCATTTTATTTTTACCATTTTATTTGTACCCATGTTCTTTTCACATAAAATATTAGAGTCGACATTTTCCACATTTCGCTTTTTTTTCCACAGAAAACGCTAAATCCTAACTTTGACGAGTGCTTCGAATTTTCCGTCACCTTGGAGCAATGCCTGAGCGAAGGTGCGATGATTGCCTTCACTGTGATGGATCACGATGTCCTCACCTCCAACGATTTCGCGGGGGAAGCTTTTCTTGCTTTGGGAAACATCCCAGGTGTCGCGGACTACAGCACTAGCGTCGAAAATTTCCATGGTCTAAAGCAGGTGGACTTGCCACTGATGCAGCAACACGACAAGAGTAAGTCAAATAAACTGTGCCACATTTCATGCTTTATATTTCAAATGGCGCGTCGCAACCCCTATGTCAAATATCGTTTGGGTTGAGCAACAGCTTCAGTAACGCGAACGTACGAAGCCATAAATTAAAAATGTGAGAGCTCATGACAAATATTTGCAAAAATTGATTTGGCAAATCTTTCATACAGCGTTCATTTGCGGTTTGCAAGTGTCAAATGTATCTGCACGTGGTGAGAATATCTGAGGGCAAATTAGTTTAGATGAGCCCTTTGAAGAAATAAGAATTAATTATATATTTAAAATTAACTTACTCGGCCTTTCAACTCGTTGCTTTGAGAAAATCCTTTAATAAGCCCCTCTTATTTGTTATTTTTTAAATTATATGTTTTAAACAATGAGTATACTATTGTTATTATTCATTTATACATAAATTAAAAGAGAATCAAAAATAGACCAGAGAAGAAGGAAAAATATTGCTGCAAATTTACTAGCCGTTATGGTCGTCAGGAATTTAGGAATTGAAATATGAGTCTTCACTACAATCTGATGGCATTTTATTTCTAATTGTTATAAAAATAACATTGTCTTGCTCTTCAATTCGATTTGGATGCTGTCTACATATGGAGTCTAAATAATATTCTCCCTGTTAATATCCAGAAATGCCATACAATGTCTCTCTCCTTAAAACCTAATCCACTCTGTCATATTTACACCTTACAATCTCCCGCTAACTTTTGTCTTCCAAATTAAAGATTTAGGAGTGACTTTTGACTAGAAACTAAAATTTGAGGCTCATATTGCGGCGATCACCACGCGTGCCTCTCGAGTCTCTGGATTTTTACTAAGGCACTCGCACATGTTTACTGACATTTCTTCCTCCGTGCGCTTATACACTAGCCTCGTTAGACCCATCCTTGAATATTGTTCTCAGGTTTGGTCACCACATCATCAATTTTTTGACTTTTTGTTAGAATCCGTTCAACGCAAATTTACCCGTTTCCTTTTTCTAAAATTTAATATTCCATGCACACCTTATGTTGATCGACATGCCAAGCTTCAACTACTTATATTGAATTTCCGTAGACTCCACTTGGATGAATGTTTTCTGTTTCGGCTTCACCACCGTCAATTAAACTCTATCCTTCCCGAATACTTAGAGTATCGTACTTCGACCTACTAGGTACGAAAATATTTTTGTCATACCATATGCTCGGACTGAACTTTATTTCAATTCGCCAATATTGCTTCTCCCTAGACTTCATAATGAACTTCAACTTGGTCCGTTTCTCAATTCATTAATTAATTTTAAGCGTAGACTTAAGAGTGTGTTATACAATTAATTTTTTTTGTTTGGCTTCATTGTATTTTGTAATTGGGCTATTAGTCTGTTAGAAGAATTTAGAATAAATAAATAAATAAACACGGTTCACATAGACGATTACTAGTTGAGTCGAACTTAATTATTTACTGTCATTTGGAAATTCACGTAGTTTTTAAAATCTACTACTAACGGTTTTATTCTCAAGCCGACTGCATCAGTTAATTATTCATGACTTAAATATTTCTTTCCTCATATTTTCTAGTTATTTATCATATTTCAGCTCAATTGTAATTTTTCTAGTGCCATTTTAGTCTTTCTCCAAGTCAATTTAACTGTTTCCCAATTCACTTAAAAAAATTCTCAAAGCACCTTAGCTTTTTCCCAATTCGTTTTATTTTTTCCCAATCTACGTAAACCTTTTCCCAACCTATTTCACCTTTTTACCAATCCATTTTCTCTTGTTTTTGTTAATTATACATTTCACTACATATTAGAGTATGTAAACTGTTTTCGATGTTTCCCAAAACGCACTAATGACATCGAGCTCGTAAGACATTTTAATTCAATTGACCCAATTGACAGATTTTTTTTATTCATATGAGATAATCCGGCAAGAATTTTGTTTCGACCACACCAAACAATTACTCAACGCCACAGCATTGATGGCTAGATATGATGGGCCTAACTATAGTTTATTACATATTTGAGTTTTCGAACCTCCGTGTCTAGTCGACAAACTCCTGCCCACTAGTGTGCTTTTTTGGTTCGCATCTCTGCTAACACTATTATTGCACATTAATGGAGGTTCTTGTTTCCAGGCTTCTGGCCGGTACATTATTAAATGGGAAGTGTGGTTTCGGGGTGACGGACGGCATCCTCTCCAGGTGCTGTCATTTACCATCCGCCACCAGACAGCACGACCACGGTTAGGCTTATTGATGGACTAAGCTCATTATACTTCAACTATTTGTATTATTTGTATCCGCGAAGTATAACGACTGTCAATGTTAGCGTATATTAATTGTGCATACGTAGCAATTCCATACATATTTGGGTTTTCGAACCTCCGTGTCTAGTCGACAGGAGGAGGGCAGGAGTTTGTCGACTAGACACGGAGGTTTGAAAACCCAAATATGTATGGAATTGCTACGTATGCACAATTAATATACGCCGTCCGATGCCATCCGTCACCCCGACACCACATTTCCCATTTATTGTTTATTAGTTTTCGCCAAATTGTCTGCGAGACACAAAGAAGACGTAGGGTTGATTCTAGGAACACGGGATGATCCTACCGTCTTAACTATTCAACCGTTCAACAATGAGTTTTTATAATGATTTACACATCTAAATGAACGAATAGCTAACTTATTTCTAGAAAAATGTATTTGTTGTTGGACATTGTTGATTTGCTTCAAAATTAATAACATTCATTCCTTTTTTTTAAAAAAATACGCCAATTGGGAATCGAGCGGGATTTGAATCTAGCATCTTTTTCTTTACCGTTTTTATCATTTATTTAAGACAATCAACTACAAATTGAAGGATGATGGCGGAAAACTTTCCTTCTTTTTGCCTACCATAACAAGCAATAGCCTTTTTCTTAAACCATAATTGCTACCTTTGTCCTCGTACCTTTTTGAAAAATATTCCGGAAAAACAACCATTTTGCTGGGAGAAGCACCGACAATTATCCAATTGCCTGGCAATTACAAAGGTTCCGGATTCTTATTCAATATTAATAACTGGGCTCGTGTTGGTTTGCGTAACGAAACCATTCATCAGTGAAAATATTACTAAAAGCTTTGCGAGGTCAGGCGACACATTGTTATTTGTCAGGCATAAAGGGGCAGGACATGTTTTAGGTACTTAATAATGCGATGAAACTCAAGGAAAATATTTAGGTAATAATTCAACACTAAGTAGAATGACCATATTACAGCTTATAATAAACATGCCATTCCAATCGTTTCGTAGGTTTGAAGGCCAAATAACAAATAACATTTTCTTTTTCTTTACGATAAACTTGAATGGGCTCATATGAAGGGCGATGGGGGGTAATGACATTTTCGTTAAGGAGTTTTCATCGATTCAGCACTACAAAAAGAGAACTATTTCTTCATGTACTTCTTCAGGTCTGTTTTTTTTTTGCTCAGAATCAATGTTCATTATCAAACAAACGAAACTTAACTCAATATTTTTATAGGTACATACAACATTTTCGTTTTCAATGCCATACCTATAACATATTTTATTCAATCACCCTTTCAATTAAATGACTAGAAACTATTTTGAAATTATTCTTAAACCCTTTTCGATCATAAAAATTTCGTTTTTTTAATGAATCCCGACCGATTGACATCTTGAAAGTGCTCATAAATCTCGTATTCCATAAAAACTTTCATTGCTTTCAAAATATACACCCTAAAAATCTTCACACTTTTGCAAGCGAACCAATCGATTCTCCAAAAAGAATGCCATTATATGGGAGGTATTTGTGAAGCACAGCTTTTGAATACTTCAACAGACTACTGAAGTAGCTATAATCAAAAACTAATAGTCGTTTTCTTTAAATAATCAATCGTTTCACATGCCGGGTGTGAGCTGATATAGTCATGATAAAGGATAATGTGGCGTTTCTAGGTGTTTTTCTAAATTCGTTGGCGATTCCTGAGAATCAAATTAGTATACACTAGTTTGCATTAACTGTTTTGTGATCCTCCAAAGCAAAGATGTCTTTATGTTCAGTATGATTAAAGAAACAAAAGATTATTTTCTCGGAAGAGCTTTATAAACGAGAAACTTTTGTCTCCAGCTACAAATCCATACAAGGATTTTGAAAGATTGCCCCACGCCAAAAGCAGACTCGTGCCTCTTTTAAGGCTCTGGTCAAATTAAGCGAAATTAATCATGAACATATTTTTTCCACACAGCGATCTTCGATATGCGTTTGGATCTTTCTATCTCACGATATTTGGTCCTCTTTGGTTTGTTTTGCGCACAGAATCGATGTTTTTGAGACTTCAACCGATTTTCGTTGACTTTCACACAATTCGTCATTGATTGACGACGAAGTTTTCAAATCAGCTGCAAGCAATCTTTTTCGGGGTACTTTATCACCATAAACTGAACAATGCAATTAAAATGAACAGAAAACAAACTACTGAAACGGTTTCTGGGCTGTTACTGGTTTGGCAATGATCAATGTGAAAATTCGCGAAAACAGCAATGTCATTTAGGGCTTGCATGGAGTCTTGTTTTTTCGTCCAGTTAAACATACTTATATGGTGTCTATACGAATAAAAATAATGTTTTTGAAAAGCTACTTTGCGTGTAAAAAAATTTCCAACCTTCCCACAAAGATGGCATTCTATAGAAATGTATATAGGACCCATAAAGTGACTACAGCACAACTATATATAGTCACAAAATTGAAGGCACAACCATATAAATGCCAAAATATTATTCCATGTTACTACAATTGGACTAAATTTATCGAATTGGCATTTTATTCTGTAAGTGCGTAATCTTCTTTATAAGGTACACAAAATTAATACCAAACAAGCCGCGAGATGTGACCCTTGAGGTCCACACGGTCAACTTCCCAGTAATATCTACATGGATATTAAAAATATTAAACACGATAATAATTATGGAAATAAAATTAATTTTAATAATAAAAATTTACCTCTCATAAAAGCTATTGGAATGACTTAATATTCATCGTACCATCTACGCGAGCGTCAATTGATTACGTAAAGATTTTCGTGGATTGGTTTGATTGAATATTCACGTGGATCAATCGGAGAGGGGACAGGTTACAAAGCCTTTTCTACGTTATTTGTTATTTTCATATCGATACTTGAATGACAAAACAGCGCCAACAAAAATGAATGCAGTTTTTGTTATTACGCTCACTTAAGAGATTTTGTCGCATGATGACCATTTTGAATAGTTGCGGTCAAAATTGCCAGCATTTTGGCATAATCACTGAATTTATATTTTTTCACGATTTTACATCAATGAAACGTTTTGAGAAACATTGATTATGCAATCAAAAATAGGTTCAATTGCATGTAAAAAGTAAAATATATGTATTTCAAATGATGAAAGAAGTAACTGAAATTTTACGAATACTAAAGAACAAAATTCCTAAAAACTATAACTTTTTATTTGATGAAAGTTTTCAAAGCATATGATCTTAAAAAGTGTTGACTACAAAACATTTTACCATTCAAAACGTTGATTATCACAATTGCAAATTTGATTTGTATTGGTTTTCAAAATTTAAGCAGTTTTTTCAATAAAGTTAAAACACGGTTCTGTGAAGACTATTAAAAATCTCCGCAAATTATGCAAATAATAATAAACTTTGATTGACTTTACAACAATGTCTTTAAAATAAGAGATTTAAGGTATACAAATTCGTATGAACCCTTTTTACATGGTGACTTTGAATGATTTTTTTATTTTTTATTCAATTTGTTTTGAAATCATGAGAAAATATTTTGCTGGTCTCTCTACAGAAATTGATAAAAGTTTATAAATTTTATAAACATTCATTATTACGATGTTTATTTTATTAACTATTAATTAATTTGTTTATGAAAAAAACACAAATTTTCAATATTTTTTTATTAAATTAAAAAAATGGCTTGAAAGATTTTTTTAAAATTCAAAAACATCGTTAAACTGTTAATACGCGTCGATTGACACCTTAATGATGCAAAGATTATATTTGGTACTCGAGATCTAATGAATGACATAAATGACCATGAAGGTCATGATGACTTTTAATGATTTTTTATTTTTAATTTAATTTTTCTTGTATTCATGAAAAAAAAATTTGGTAGTTTTTTCACAAGAACTGTTTGGAGTATATAAATTTTATAAACAATTATTACTGAGACTTGAAAATCAAGTTAAAAATTTGATGTTTTTGAAAAAAAAACCCAATTTTTTGCACTTTTTTTCAAAAAATTAAAAAACAGCTACAACGATTTTTTTAAAAATTTGAGAGAATCACTTAAATGTTAATACGCGTCGATTGCTTAATGTTTGCTTAATGATAAAAATCGAATGTTTGGTTCGTGAGATATAGCGCATAACATGGTTGACCTTCAAGGGGTGAAAACAGCAAACCCCCCCGGCCGAAGTTTTCCAAAAACTAATCAGCTCTTAAAGTGGCAAAGACGCTTCGATTGACACTTCAACGAAGGCGATACGACTTTTTTTACGTGAGTTATGCTCGTAGAAAAACAGCCCGCGAACGCACGTACGTACGTACGTACGTACATACACACACACACATACATACTTCTTTCTAAAAACACTTTATATATACTCTATAGACCTTAAAACGTAAAGAAAAGTTGAAAATTTCAATTTCGATTTTCGAGGCGATTACAAGAACTTCCCATATACTGGGAAGTTAAAAATGGAATCTATCACAAATTTTGCTATCTTGATGTCAACTGTACCACTTACGAGCTACACAAAATTGAAGGCACAAGTGCATCTAACAAGATATTTCTTAAAATTTGTTGATGCAATTACTTTTCATTCTTTACAAATATTGATTTTTAGGTGAATGTTAGTGACTAGTTGAGCTAAGTGTGTGTTTTTTTTTTCAAAATAAATAAATATTTTTACATAAATAAATTAAAAAAAACTGAAATCCATAAACGGAGAAAAGAAGCCACAATTACGGAGAAAAAGATTATTATTAAGTTTGTTTGTCGAGGTATAACATATCGGGAAGAAGGGAAAATAGTTGGGAGATCATTTTTTTCAGTAAGAACTGCAGTCAACAAATGGAAAAATGACGGAACTTACGTAAATGAGAGTCCAGATTTCTGGAAAAACATAATATGTATTCAGAGATGAAAGTAAGTTCAACCTATTTGGCTCTGATGGCAGACAAATAGTTTGGAGGAAAGCAAATACCGAGCTAAAGAAAAAAAAAATTGTGCGAAACCGTAAAACATGGAGGAGGTAATGTGATGGTTTGGGGCTGCATGTATGCAGGAGGAGTCGCCAACATGGAATTTGTTGAGACCATTATGGACAAATTTAAATACCTCAATATCCTGAAAAGCAATTTAAAAGCAAATGCTATTAAATTAGGACTATCGGATGTGTTTTGGTTTCAACAAGATAATGCTCCAGAGCACACCGCACATATTGTAAAGATGTGGTTGCTCTATAATACGCCGAAACAATTTAAAACTCCACCTCAGCCACCGGTCCTTAACTCAATAGAACATTTGTGGTCAGTACTTGAGCAACAAATCCGAAAATTTTCAACTGCAAATAAATCCGAGCTGAAGTCAATAATAACAAGGGATTGTCAAAATTTTGCCCAACCATAACAAAAAAGTTAGCGGAAAGTATGCCTAGAAGACTACAAGGAGTAATCAAAGCCAAAGGATATCCAATTAAGTACTGATAAATAAATATATAAATTGTTTTACATTTTTCTAGTGATCTTGAAGTAAGTGCCTTGAATTTTTGTTGTTAATTTTTTCTTGTTACTGAATTCCTTAAAAAAAATTAATTTAATTAATTTAATTAATTTTTTTATTATTTACGTATTTTTAGTCTTCAATTTAATAAAAAATAAAAAAAGTGATAATAAACGGACATTAGTTTATATATGATTAAGAGTTTTCATATTTATTGCTTGTGCCTTCAATTTTGTGACTATGTGTACATATGTGTAAACAAGGGATTCAAGGGATTCATTCAACTTCACATCGATTAACAGACCGATATATGTATATGATTCTAACTTCCCATCACACGACACGACGTAATTCTCTCTCTGGATTTTTGACAGCGTGCGCAACAAGACGTATTTTTGACAACATTTATTTCTGTTTAATTAAACTAGTCATTGTGTAAAGACGCGTTTCACTTAGTATTCATGATGCATTCTTATGTAGAGTTAACGGCTACATGTAGTGACTAAAAATGGCTGAACATTTTTTTGTGGTTGGCAGCTGTCTACGAAACTTAGTTGGCATTGGAACGCGTTTCAAACAATAACATAATGTTTTGCGGCAAGAAACATGTTGAATTTTGTATGAAAAAGACTTTTGAGGGAAGTTCAAATTCATTACGTTATTTTGACGAAAAGTGCTGCTGAAATCCCGTATTGTTTACGAAGCATATAATGAACATACTTCCTCAAAAAGAATGACTAAATAATAGTTCAAACACTCTAAAAACTCTGATTTTGATATGAAAGACAAAGAACGTCCACGACATCCGAAAAAGTCTGAGGACACTGAATTGTGAATATCGTTGAATGAAGTTGACACAGTATTGCAAAAAAAAATCATAGATGCATTAAATATTGACCGAGCAACTATTTACAAACCTTTAAATGCATTAAGATAAATTCAAAAGGCAGATTTATAGCCGGGTCTCCTGCCCGTGTTTTGTTCTACACACTACACAAAAACGTCCACAAATTATTTTTTTGTGTATATACACAAAGTGTCTCCTGCTCACATATTGTTTTCTAAAACAAATCATTGTGGAAATGTGTTCGGGCGAAGACGACGTAGTATCAGTGTTAGTTGTGATCGGCTTGATTCCTAAGAGCAGAAAGCCTAAAGTGCGTGTAAGGCACCAGTGGCGAGGGGTGAAAAATTACTGTGGGTAAGCCGGTTACTATTTGAGAGGCATGGACCCTTAACAGACAAAGCAGTATATTATGAGCAAGCCGGGAACGCTACCGGCTTTTTGATTTGTTTCTATGTCCTATTGAAAAAAACCGAACTGCCATTCCAACAAACGGGAATGCCCACGGCAACTTAAATTATTGATGAATTCGTGACTCGGAAAGCTTTGCTGCAACTCCCCCAGATGTTGATCGCTTTGCTGGGTATTATGGAAATATGAGGATGTGTAGCATGAAGAGAATGGAGTATGATGGAATAAACACTGAGATCAAGTGAAACGATTGTGTATGTTTACAGTGATGCATGCAAGTAAGTTAACACTTTATTCTTTTATAAAACTGAAGTGTTAGACATTTTTGGAACATATTTGGAAAGGGAAGCCGATGGGAATCGGCTTATATGAACGCCTCGCCACTGTAAGGCACTACTTACTGTCTCGAAATTTTAATATTTATATGGAGCTAAAGATAGAGGATCGATTCGGTATAGAATTTCTTAAAACAGTCCATTTTTGATTATTTCTTTGGCTGTTACACCCATCAGCAGTGCAATTTATTCCGCGGCGTCAGTTCTTCCCAGGTCGTGGGCCTTTCTCTAATAAAAGCCATCAATTGCAAATTACTACTTGAGTCCATTTTTATCTGCAACTCAACACAAAAACACATGCGTGGCCCACGGGAGTTGTCGAGAAATGATTACACCGTACTCCTCTTAACCCGTGGGGGGGACAAATGTGTAGATGTTTTCCATCGGACTTGGAAAGCAAAAACACTGTTGATACCTCCTTATTATTTTTGTGTATCTTTATTTGGATTCGTAATCGATTACGGTCGAAAATCGATTACGAAACCAAATAAAGATACACAAAATTAAAAGGAAGTTTTTCTTTTATAAAAACACAACACGTAGTATTTTGTGAAGATGAAATCAATTACTAATACTGTTAATACCATCAAAAATGTGTAGCGAAAAATGAGGGGAACAATGTTTTGTGTAGATGTTTTTTGTATTGTGTAGAACAAAACAAGTGCAGGAGACCCGGCTTATGAGTTGTACATGAATCGACTGTAAGATAAATGGGAAATCGAAAAACGGTCAGTGAAAAGTTTTGTTCGGCTTTTATTCTGACTGGTGGTGGTAACTGAAATTTATTTAAAGAAATTTATATAAAAAATCATGGGTCACTTCGGTTCAACCACCAACATATACTGGAATACCCAATTAAATTGGACGTAAGCTCCCGAAAACTAGCAAAACTGCTACAAATCATCACTACCGACAACAAGTTGCCAATTTAAACCATGCATTGTCGATGTGATTATGATCTTTGAATTGTTTTCATCAAAAGAGGAACGATTTCTGAACGTGGCATCCACAAATTGTCAGTAAGGAGGATAAAATGTGTACCTATCGATGGCAATTGTTTTGCATGAAGCATTTTTAATTAAATTTTTGTTAATTTCCTAGTATATGGGAAGTTCTCCAAATCGCGTCGAAAATCGAAATTGAAATTTTTGACTTTTCTTTCATTTTGAGGTCTTTAGAGTATACTTTTAGGTTACGATTTTCAAAAACCACAATTTTTTCGATGATTTTTTTTCATAGAAGGAAAAAGGTATCGTTTTGAAATTTCACACAAATATTTAATAACATTTAAAGTATACAGAAAAAGTATTTTAGAATTTTAGAACCAGTTATTTAGAGTTTACGATTTTTTTAAAAAAAAAAGCCTAAAATTGATGGCGGACGTGATTTCTCGGGTCTGAAACATCTGAGAGAGAAACATTAAACCAAAACATAATCCTCGTTTAAATGGGTATCGCGTGAGCTAGGATAACTTTTTTCCGCCGAAAAATAACAAAATGGCGGCCATTTGAAAAAAAATCGGGTTTTGAGGTTGGAAAATCAGCTGGAGATCGGAAAATTTATGTACAATCAACATAATACTAGTTAATGCGATAGCCAGATATGTCAATAACAACATATCAAAAATTTAGTATGATCGGTTCAATAGTTTTTTTTAAAATCATGTCCGCCAACTCAAAAAACGCGATTCCGAGAAATTAACGTTTAAAGTTTTTTCAAGTAATTTTTCAAAGTGAATGCTACGTACCTCTATTCTGCTATACCTGCGCCATACATTAGTCTTTCCTCTTCCTCGTCTTTCTCTTGAAGCTTCGTTTTTTCGTCTCTCTTAGCTGTTCTAGCGTCTTTGGAGGCCTCAGCGCTCCGACGATTCGATTGTTTTACGCGCGTACGATCGATTTCCGCAGCGTGTCTAGAGGCTGAAATCTCTTTTGAAATGCCCATCAGTTGCATTATTTTTAAAATACTTGCAAATCCTTCATTTAAAATACAAGAAGCAGTGTGAGCAACAATTTCCATAATGATCATGCCTGCAAAAGTATGCTTAGGGATGAAATTCCAAACACAATTATTTAAACTTTCGTTATTATTTTGGGTGTTATTTCCCAAACATCTTTCCAACAAATCGTCTGATGCGAAGGCCTCGTAGATGGGTTTCAGAGTTTCCTGTGCTTCTTGATCAAAAGGTAGAGCATGTTTATAGTTTATTAATTCACCAGCTGCCTCAGCTTTACTATAATTGCACCAAGAGCCAGTACCAGCTGAACAATAAGTGTGCTGTGGATTTTCATCGGTAGAAATTTTGTGGTGAAACACTGCCCACATTCCTTTTCGCATTTTTTCCTTGGAATCGGAATTGCGTCTTGTTGCCAAACCATAATAAGTCGACAAATTTTTCATTAATTTAATAGTTAATTTTTATGATTTTTCGGTATATGCTTTTATCGGTTCACTTTCTTATTTAGTTTTAGAGGAACTTTCAGCCGTTTTTTTTTTGCTTTTTTGTTGTTGCATTATGCGCTTTTTTCTTTCCTTCGCCCTTCTAAATAATATTTTTTAACGTGCAAAACAAAAAAAAAACAAGTATAAACCGAAGCAGATGTTTCAAAACAACTTGGGAGTCGAGAACGATGAAATACGCTAGAGAGTTGAAAAATGCGTTTTTGCCGCGTTTCGCCTTACGTCCTTAAAAACTAGTTTAAATATTTATATCGCTCTAAAACCTTTTACTTCGTATTTTTGATTGTATTTAGAACTAAAATCAATGCAAAAAAATATTTAATTTTTTTGAAAATTTGTAATCTAAAAGCCCCCTTAAATAGTTTTTAGAAAAAGAGATGTATGTGTGTGTGTACGTACGTACGGAGAAAGTTTTTCCACGAGTATAATTCACGTAAACAAAGTCGTATCGACTTTGATGAGGTGTCAATCTAAGCGTTTTTGCAATCTCAATAGCTGATTAGTTTTTGGAAAACTTTGGTGGGGGGGGTTGTTGTTTTGACCCTTTGAAGGTCATTTCTGTATTGCGCTATATCTCGCGAACCAAACGTAGGATTTGCTTGATCAAGGTGCCTATCAACGCACATTAACATTTTTGTCATTCCATCAAATTTAAAAAAATATATAATGAAGCCGTTTTTTAATTTTTAAAAAACAAGTGCAAAAATTAGATTTTTTCAAAAACAATAAGTTTTTAACTTGATTTTCGAGACGCAGTAATAAATGTTTACAAAATTTATATACTCTAAACAGATTTTGTAAAAAACCTGCATAAGCTTTTTTCATGATAACAGAAAAATTCAATAAAAAATAAAAAATCATTAAAAGTCATTATGACCTTCAAGGTCATTTATGTCATTCATTATATCTCACGAACCAAATGTAATATTTTTATCATTAAGGTGGCCATCGACAGGTATTATTAATTTTGTGATGTTTTTATAGTTTTGAAAAAATCGGTGAAGCCGTCATTTATATAATAAAAAATTTGGAAAATCAGGGTTTTTTCATGAAAAAATAAATTTTTAACCTGATTAGCACATCGCAATAATAAATTTTCATAAAATTTATAAACTTTAATCAACTTTTGTAGAGAAACCAGCAAAAAAATTGTAAAGATTACCAAAAAAATAAAAAATAAAAAATCATTCAAAGTCACCATGTAAAAAGGGTTCAATGATTATATCTTTTACTTTTTCACTTTTTACAGGCAATTGAACCTATTTTTGACTGCATATTTAATGTTTCTCAACACCAACAGAAAATAAGAAATAATTATTAGTCTAATTGATTTGAAATCGTGAAAAAAATACAAATTCTGTGATTATGCCGAAGTGCTGGCAATTTTGACCGCAACTATTCAAAATGGCCATCACGCGACAAAATCTCTTCAGTTGTCGTAATAACAAAAACTGCATTCATTTTTGCTAGCGCTGTTTTGTCCTCCAAGCATCGATATGAAAATAACAAATAACGTAGAAAAGGCTTTGTAACCTGCCCCCCTCCGATTGAGCCGCGTGAATATTCAATCAAACCAATCCACCAAAATCTTTACGTAATCAATTGACGCTCGCGTAGATGGTACGATGAATATTAAGTCATTCCAATAGCTTTTATGAGAGGTAAATTTTTATTATTAAAATTAATTTTATTTCCATAATTATTATCGTGTTTAATATTTTTAATATCCATGTAGATTGATGCTCGCGTAGATGTTAAGATTAATATGAAGTCATTCTAATAACTTTTATTAGAGGTACATTTTTATTATTTAAAGTAGTAGTATTTTCATAATTATTATTGTGTTTAATGGTTTTGATGTTTATGTAGATATTACTGGGAAGTTGACTGTGGGGACCTCGAGGGTCGCACCTCACAGCTTGTTTTTGTTTTCATTACATACGGTCGGAAATTAATTCACACTCCTGATGAGTTGTTTATATTTTATTTAAGAAATCACCACACAGGTCCTGTACTCGTGGCAAAGTATCATTGAGTCATTTTTCTCGAGCCGCTTGGTGTCGCTGCTGTCGCGGCTATGTTACTATAGGCAAATCTCAACAATGTCAATTAATAATTTAAAAGGCATCTCTCGTATTAAAGTGCATTTATGGCATATAAGATATTAGTTTCCAAAGACCCTTTCTTGAAAACTTTTAGGCAACTAACCTTAGAGTACTACAGCTAATATGAAAATGTGAAAACATACTATCAATCAGTGTGGTGCCAAAATATTACTCAGACTAACAGTCGTGAAAATATATTTTCTGCGGGTCAATCTTACAAAAGAAAAGAAAAATGCAGTAACTCAAGAAGAAGAAGAACATTAATAAATCCACTTGAAAAAAGATTTAACAACTTTTATTCATAGAAGTGACCGTTTTGTAGATATTTCAATCGACACTGCTTCAACTTTTGAATCTATGAAATGTGGCCTCCTCTTCTCACTTTATTTGTATTAAAGTAGAATACATGTATTTTTATGTGGGATCCCCATAAGATTTATTGCTTTTACACGAACTTGTTAAATATTTTGCAATTGCTTGGCATAACCATATTTACCAGACCGGATAATTTTTTGTTTTTGTAGGCCAATTAATTGTCAAGTAAAAATTTGTTGTATTCACTGGAAACATCCAACAGATGTGACTCTTCCAACTCTTTCACCAACGGCTTAGATATTTAGTATATTTTTCCTACTTTTTCAACGGTAGTGGTGTAATGGACGAAAAAAATATCCAAAAAATTCGACAGAAATTTAACAGCAAATCTCTTTTGTATTCCGAAAAAAATCGGCTGTTAGCAATATGTCCAATGCGGCTTGAACCATAAAACCTTGAAAAGTTTGAAATCATAGAAGAAATGGTTAGAATACATAATTTTACATATATACTTTCGAGAATATTGTTATCACATTATTCTGTCGTTGCTTATTTAGACCCTACAAATACCCATCAAATTTCGACCCAAATATTAACGTGCCTGTTAGGATCCTATAAAATATCCTAAGCAATCCATGAAGGTACGACAGTCTATCGCCTTATATTCATTGTGACTTTATAGCCTGAAGGACTCTTAAAGGACCCACATATAATGTTACGCGGGGCCAATGAAACCACCGTGATTGGCTCAAAACGTTCATAACATTTTCAGAGTGAACTGTTGAGCGGCTCGTTTGCGATTGTCGTTACAAATTTATTACCTGGCCATGTGCAAACGAGATTTAGATACTACATTTGCATATATGTTCAAACATATGTTGAGCGTCACCCCCATTTGCTGTTATGAATAACGGAAATATACCGGGCTTCTAAATGACATTTGTGTGAAATATTTAGTATGCATTGAAATGGTTCATTAATAGACAAACGTGAGGAGCTGCTTGTGGTCCTCGTCCCATGTGCAGAAAATGTCATGAATAAATTTGCATCAGAGACTAGTCATTGGTTAATTACTCAGAGCCCCGGATCATTTGGGAAAGCCATTTATGCAATAGGGATAATGAGCCAGGAATAATCAAGCTTATTTAGATACAAGCACAGCCAATATTGAGATAATTGAAAATGAAACTGATTTGGAAGTAAACTATATAGAAGCGCTACAGGTTTCAAAAAAGCCATACCTGGACGTGAAAAGGAAAACAATACCCACAATATTTCGGCGAAGAATGAAATATTGCGGTCATATTTGCATCTCTTATATAATAGAAATTATTTTTCGTAGCATAATTTGATACACAAGGTCACAGCAGCTTATATGGGCTATGCTTACTAAGAGTATTTAGTTTGCTCCATTCTTTGCTATGACAAAGTTTCATCTTAAAAACATTCCCAGAGACTATGAAGCCTTCGACCAGAGGTGTAAGTCAGCTATGGCTTGGTGCTCATCGCTGGTATCTGTCATATTTACAAGTCGATGCTTCAAAGTTGAATATCATGTCAAGGTTTAAAGTTTCTTAGCTTAGATTGTCTGAGACACCGAAAAGATGTCCAGTAATCTTTCACTATCCTTTGCATACAATGCTGACGAGCAAATTCACACAATTCATTTTGTTACAAATTGAGATGAAGAGATACTTAGTTTCCTCGCTGACTTTTGTGAGAATGTTAGTTTCTTCATTTTTTTCTAATAGTAAGATAAATCTTCATCATAATTTCCATAACATTACTTAGTTAATGATAGTCCTTGCATGCGAAATGTAGCACATTGATTGCATCTTGGCCTTCGTACGGAAGCATTGTTAAAATTACAGATTCATTTTTAAAGTCAATAGCCTAAAGCTTGTGGTGGGTTTCATTTTACGTCAAACATGGGTTTGAGTTAAAAAAATCAGCATCATAGGAATATTTTATTGTTGAGTTAATTTTACATTTATCACAAGAAAAAACTGGCTATTTCTTAATAAAAGGTCAGTGCATTTAACTTTATGGATTTGATAACGTAAACTTGAATAAATGAAAATATTTGACTACTTTTTGCAGTCTATTAGGACATGAAATAAATAGATAATTCACTGAAATAGTATATATGCATGGAGTTGAAAAGAATGTTTTCCAGCCGTCTTTATGAGTAATAAATTGATACAAATTTATTAATAATTTTGTCCAGGAATGTTAAATATTTTCAAACTAGTTTGATTCTAAAAGATAAAACACTTTTTAAAAGATTTACAAAACTGGATTATAAGTGGTGATAATCAGCGAAACGATTCCAATCGCCAACACAAAACAGAAATGAACATTGCAGATCACACAATCTTATGTGTATGGTATCTTGTATGTTCTATCACACATTAGGCATATTGTTGGTTTCTCATTTTTTTATATTTTGAGTAAGGGCTTTAAGCCAATGCGTTCTTTTGCCTTCATAATAATGGCAAACACTGATCTTTGTGTGCTGCTCCAAAAAAAAAATAGTAAGGGGGTAGTACCGGTTAGAATGCTAAAAAGAGCCAGCCTAATTTTCAATATTTTTGTACTTTATTGTACATGAATTTTAAAATTTGCATGAGGAAAACATACGTTTCGAAGATTCCAAAAAAAAAATTTTTAATTTTTTTCCTTTATCTACTGATTTATAGAGGGCGTCATCAAAGTTGATGTCTCGAAAAATGTGTCGTCCCACTGCGGACAGGTAATCTCAGGAATGAAGAATTTGGAATAAAAAACCAAATCGTATTTTAAGGGGGAATGTTTTTTACGTGGTAATCTACCACAGTTTTGAAAAAATGATAAAAAAAATAGCGATTGTTTGAAATATTTGTTCTTCAAAAAATCGCTTTTTTCACTTTGTTTCACTTGCAAAAATTTTTGGGATTGATTTTTGGCCTATATTGTGTATAGATTACCACACAAGATACGTTAATAAAAAAGCACACCAAATTTGACTTAAATCGGTTCGGCCAATCCGGAGAATAAGTGGCTGCAGTTGGAAAAACTTAATTTCGAGAAAAACGCGTTCAAAATTTCGATTCCCGTAAATATCGCTTACCAAGCGAAAAAGGCGTGCGCGCTCAAACTGCTGTAGCTTCTTTATTTTTTTATCTTAATGAAATTTTGAGACGTGATTTCTGAAGGTATAATAAATTAAAAAATGAAAAATTTGATTTTTCAAAATTATAACCGGTACTACCCCCTTATACAGACCCGAATTAGGACCACTAAAAATTTCACAAAACTTTGTCTTTTTTTATCAAAACCACATAATATAAGAAACATAACATAAAGAAAATTATTAGTTTTAGATTGGTTATTTGTTTATTAATATGTATATAATTATTTTTTTCTTTGTTCATATCAATATTTTGTATGGCCACCCTTACAACTAATAACTGCCCTTATCCTGTCTGGCACACTTTCTATACACCGTCCTATTAATTTAATTTCACAACTATTGTGCCATACTTTAATAATATTTCCTTTCAGGATCTGTGTCGTAGGATTAGGAGAGGTATAAACTTGGGATTTTAAGAGACTCCAGACATTCTCTATAGGATTAAGGTCGGGAGAATTGCCTGGCCAAGGAAGAATCGGGATATTATGGGTATTTAACAGGTTTTGAATGGATCGAGCGCGATGACAAGGCGCACCATCATGCATGAAGGTATAGGATGTATCAGGGGAATTCAGGGAAGTAAAATGGGGTAGTAAAGTTGTCTGGATCATTTGCTGGTACTGGTCCTGATTCATTGTCCCTTGTACAAAAAACAGCGGTCCAGGTCCCTTGCCGGAGATACACGACCATATCATTATGGCTGGTGGGTGCTTTACGGTCCTCACAACGCAATCTTCATTATATTGCTCTGTCGGCCTTCTGCGAACATATTGGTGACTCTCCGTTACAGCTTCAAGCCTGCACTCGTCGCTAAATATCACCTAAATGGAACGGAAAAAAATGCCATACTTTAGTATTGTACCTCTGAGCAAAAATGAATATGAAATTCTCTCTTCTTGTTCATAAGAAATGTTAATTACCTTTTTCCAGTCATCCGCTGAATAATAACGATGAGTTCTTGCCCATTGTAGCCTGGCTCGTCACATTTTTTCTGTGAGCCTAGGCTTCTTTACTGGCCTCCTCGATTTAAGGTTAACCTCGTATAAGCGTCTCCTTAAGGTCATTCTCGATATTTGAATCCCTTCTTGCTGCAGATCTTGGTGCAAGCTTCTTTGCGATGCGAAACGCCTTTCGCAAGCTTTTAAGACTATTCTACGGTCTGTTCGTGGTGTTGTTTTTCTTCTACCACGACATTTTTGACGCTTTTTCGTTGCTTGATATTGATTTTCCTTTGCTGCTTTCGAAATTCTCATTACCGTTTGGTGAGACACCTTCTCTCTCCTCGCGATTTCACGAAAGGAAAATATTCCTGCTTTTAGCAAAGGAATGATAGCGGATTTTTTCTCAGTACTAATGTCTTTACACTTTCCCATTTTGAGTCCTTTTAGCAAATTTTTACAAAAATCACAGCACTTTTCAAATTTCCGTAATTTAACAAAATAAAACCTGTCGCGTTTTTAAAAAAATAACTAAACACAATATTCATTTACCTTACAAATGAATGCTTATGAAATAGCTGCCAAATCACGACTAATTTTGCATTTTTTAAATTAGTTTATAAAGTGCATGCGAACATCACCAAGGGTCGTTATACGAAGCGGCAGGTAAAAACATTTTCCAGGAAAACGGTATAGGAGCCGGATTTTCTGTATACCTTGTATTTTGTTCGTTACTCTAACATCAACAACACGAAAGGATTTTACTTAGGAAAAACCGCATTTTTATAGCGCTGCAGGTAGAAGTATCAAAAAAATTAGATAAATTGTGAGTGGTCCTAATTCGATGAACAGGGACTGTAGTTTGGATCACATTTTGCCGAGTTCGCAAGGCTCTCTTTATTCGTTGTACATTGTGCAAATTGACGTAAACTATATACAATTTCATTCATTCTTTTACCCACAAAATGAAAGAACAAACGCAAATAATATTTAATTTTTGTCTCATAATTGATCTCATTAGTAACTTTGCGCTGAACCTTGAGATTAACTCTTATATTTTATTTTATTTTTAATTTTTTTATTATAATTTTATTCATTATTTATTACATATCGGCGTAGGTGACCCGTAGCTCCTCGAAACGATCCGTGAAACATTATGTTTCATCATATCCACACTGACGAGGCACTGTCTGATTGGCAAGCATGCAGCAAAGTTGAGCATTCCTTAAAACTACCTCTATTTAAGTTGCAGATCAGAATACGAGCAAGAAACGATCCATTATTTTCAGTGCGAATGCCCAGCACTATCCAGACGACGAATACAAACTCTAAGCTCAAACCCTCATGGACAGAAGCAGCCGATTTCAATTTTAGCAATTTTTATAAGCGCTGCCAAAATTTACGGTTAAGTCTTTCAAGCGTCGATATGAAGCTAACCACCTACTTAAACTTCTCTGGTTGCTCCAACTAAATATACAATCGGACTCCATCCAATGGACGGGGATGATACGATTAATATTAACTCATTTCCCGCACTGTCATAAGTTTTTATCATTATTATTATTAAGGAATAATAGAAATAAAGTTGTCCGTGTGGACCCTAAGGTCTAACGGCTTGTTAACTTCCCAGTATATGGGAAGTTCTTGTAATCGCCTCGAAAATCGAAATTGAAATTTTCAACATATCTTTACGTTTTGAGGTCTATAGAGTGTATTTTAAGTGTTTTTTAAAAGAAGTATGTGTGTGTGTGTGTGTGTGTGTACGTACGTACGTGCGTTCGTGGACAGTTTTTTCTACGAGCATAACTCACGTACAAAACGTGGTATCGACTTCATTAAGGTGTCAATCGAAGTGTCTTTGCAATTTTAAGAGCTGATTAGTTTTTGGGAAACTTCGGTCGGGGGGGTTTGTTGTTTTGACCCTTTGAAGGTCATTTCTGTCATGCGTTATATCTCCGGAACCAAACATATGATTTGCCAAATTCAAGGTGTCAATCGACGCGTATTAATAATTGAGTGATTCTGTCAAATATTAAAAAAAACGTTCGAACCGTTTTTTAATTTATTAAAAAAAGTGCTAAAAATTAGGTTTTTTTCCATAAACAATAAGTTTTTAACCTGATTTGCAAAACGCAGTAATTTATGTATATAAAATTTATATACTCCAAATAGGTTTTGTAAGAAAATCAATCAATCAAAAAAATTTTATTCATAACTACGTAAAAAATTTAATTAAAAATTAAAAATCATTAAAAGTCATTATGATTTTCAAGAACATTTTTATCATTCAATATATCTCATGAACTAAATATGATATTTGCATCATTAAGGTGTCAACCGACGTGTACTTACATTTTTGTGTTGTTTTGAACTTTATAAAAAATCGTTTCAGCCGTTTTTTGAATTTAATAAAAGAAAATCAGGATTTCTTTCATATAAAATAAATTTTTAGCCTGATTTACACAGCTCAATAATAGTTATTTATAAAATTTATAGATTGCTATCAGTTTTTGAAGAGAAACCAGCAAATTTTTTTTTGTATGATTTTGAAAAAAAAAACAAATAAAAAAAATCATTGAAAGTTACCATGTAAAAAGGGTTTATATATTTTGTTCTAAAGACTTTGTTATAAAGTCAATCAAAGTTTTATAATATTTGCATAATTTGAGCAGATTTGGAATAGTTTTTACAGTGTTTTAATTTTATAAAAAAAAACTGCTCAAATTTTGAAAACTAACAAAATTTCAATCAAATTTGCTTTTGAGCTAAGATCGTAAGATTTCAATTACTTCCTCCATCAGTATGTGTAAAACATTTTACTTTTTACATGCAATTAAACTGATTATTGACATATTCAATGTTTTCAAGATCAATTGAAAATAGAAAATAATTATTAGTCTCATGTAAAATCGTAAAAAAACGGTCATGGCAATTTTGAACAAAACTATTTAAAATGGCCACCTCTCGAAAAAATCTTCAGTGATTTCAGTGGGCGTAATAACAAAAAACGCATTCATTTTTGCTAGCGCTCTTTTGTCCTTCAAGCATCGATATAAAAATAACAAATAACGTAAAACAGGCTTTGTAGCCTGCCCCCTCCGATTGATCCGCGTGAATATTCAATCAAACCAATCCACCCCCCACCAACAAATGCCTTACGTAATCAATGGACGCTCGATATTAACTCAGTTCAATTACTGTTATTAGCACCTCTCATTATTATTATTTAAAGTAGTATTAGTTTCATAGATATTCTTTTTGTTCAATATTTTTAATATTTATGTAGATATTACTGGGAAGTTGACCGTGTGGACCTCAAGGGTCGTACCTCGCGGCTCTTTTGTTTTTAATTTGAAATGAAACAACTACAAGAATTTCAAGTCATCATTTATCCTAGATATCTATCGAACGTCTGAAAATAAAAAAAAATCATATCATTTTTTCATTACAGATCATCCAATCCTTCAAATTTTAGAGTCTAGAATCAACGATAAGCTCGCTGTGGAATTTGTGAGGAAACAACGAGCCCGTCTCGCATCATAATTGCATTGAAACGAATTTAACGAGCAAATATCAATCGAATCAATTCGACATGATCGTCAACATCACCTACAATATCGTCAATACTAACAACGTAATGTAATTCGCTTTAAGAACAAACCAAATGCTTTATTTGTCTATGTGAACTTTATGGAATGTTTATTGGACAAATCAGAAAAGCACTTTCAGTGTTTTTTACCCATGTTTATGAATTGATTTGAAACGCACCCAACGTTGAATACAAACTTTAAAAATCTACGACTGTAAATTAAAACACGCCTCAACAATTTAATCAAACCAAAATGCAAACTTGAAAGCTTTGTGATCGTTTTCAAGGTGGGAAAATATCTTATGCCAATCACAGAATTTACTTAATGCCATGTCCCAGATGAAATAATAAACGCAATCCTTCTTAAAGATATTATATAGATGTTCTTCAGCATAAACGGCAAAGCCGAAACATACAAACAGCAACGACTATCAAAAATGTTAGGCACTTTGGGAATATTTTCTAAGTATATGTATCTTTAAAGTGAATACGAGTATATCATAGAAAAGCTAAATGCTTGACGGAATCTGATCAATTTAATACTAAGAAACACTAGAAACTATTAATAACGAAATCGATCAGGCTTATTGATATCCTTCCAAACTTTCATGACGTACCTCTTATGCCTTGAATAATTTCTCTATACGCTAAAATCTTCAACGGATTTAGATTCAGATCTATTTATGTTTGAAGTTTTATCATGAAGAACATTCCAAGCTCGTCGAAAAACTCAAATATCCATGGTTAGTAATATGCTTCCTATTTGAATATGTTGCCGGTTTGTCGAGCTCCCGAAATTGTTTTTGTGAGTTCTGGACTATTTTGTTTTGCTAGTAAAAAGATTTTCTAGTATCAGATTCATCTGATAGTGCATGCCTGTTACTTTTTAAATAATGTAACAACCACAAGAAAAAAAATTGAATGATATTTTCAGTTAATAAATTTACAAAATATTATTTCTGAACTACATCCAGTCCAATTTTGAAAACATTACAGCCACATTCGAAGCTACAATGGGTGAACTCTGAGCGGCTCAAAGTTCCTAGCATAACTGCGAACAATTGAACATTAGTTTATGGTGAATTGTTAACTTTTTCTTTCTTTGTATTTGAATGGTCAGCTCTGTATATCCTATTATATACGACAAAGAAAGAAAACATTGGAAGTAGTATTTCAACTAGCATAACATGAAATTCTGTTTTTATCTCGTTTTGTACTTATTTAATAATCTACTTATTTTAAACGTATTTTTGACCTCACAGATTTTATATGATGTTGCGTGGTTACATTATCTAAAGTATTTTCAAATCGTAATCATCATTGTTTACGGATGTCAAACGGATCCAAAAATTTCATTTAAGTCGCTTTCAATCAAATCTAGTAAATGTAAATGCATGTTGTAAATGAATTGGGGAAAAGTGTTGCCACATCGCTATTGAACTTCGCTATTTTAAGTAGTTTAGATAGTATTCGCGAATACATTACAAGAGCCCGCCTAAGAGCAGCCACACAAGATATCATCAATGTAACAATTTTAGATATTATTTATGCATATAAAATAAATAATCAAAGGACATACCTGCCAAAAGTCGAATGCACCCAATTAATCACTTTTATACCTATCTATATACATGTATACTTATCGTAGAGCATTCTGTAAAAAAAAACATAAACAAGTCAAATCTATTGATAAATGCTTATCTGCAAGAGCAGAACCATGTGTAACATCGCTGCATAGATTGCCTACTTAATCCTGAATAGCTTTTAAGGGAAGACAAACAAACACAAACATACAAATAACGACACACAGGAGAATTTTATTTTATAGATGACACACTTTACCTATATTGTATTTTTATCCAAAAGCTATACAGCAAGTGAAAATGCAGAGCGAAACTATCCAATCTTTGTATGTATATTCTCTATTAGATATCAATATATATTTCTATCCATGTACACTATCAAGCAAAAGGGAAATCACTTATGGTCGCAATTGCGGATTTGATTATACACTGAAATGGGGGGAAATCGAAATACGATCGGTGAAAAGTGGGACTAGTCAAAACGAAATTGTTAATTATAGTATATCGTTGCATCTGTACAACTTATTTATATAAATGTAAATGTGAATAAATTAAATCTAAAACAGACAAATCCTTCAGTGTCTTATTCGATTTATGTTTTTATTTTGAAAATCAATGATTTGGTCTTGCGTTTTCTGAGAAAACAAGCCGGGTAAGTAAAGGATTGACAAACAATTGATGGATTTGCGTGCACAAAGTGTGTTTACTTTTAGTTACCTCAACTTAATTAATCTTTTTTAACTTCCTAGTTCTAAGTGGAAAGTTTTTTCAATGTGATTTAGAATCCCGGGGGGTTTAGGATCCCGGCGGACTTAGGATCTGGGGGATTTAGAATCCCGGTGGATTTAGAATCGCGGGAGATTTAGAAACCCGGGGAATTAAGGATCTGGGGGACTTAGAATCCCGGGGGATTTAGTAACCTCCGCGGATTTAGAATACCGGGAGATTTAAGATCTGTGGGATTTAGGAGCTGGGGGAGTTGAAATACCCGGGGATTTAGAATCTGGGGGATTTCGAATCAAGGGGGTTTAGAATCCCAGGGGATTTATTTTTCCCGGGGGATTTAGAATCCCGGGGGACTTCGGATCTGAAGGATTTAGGATCCCGGTGGCCTTAGGGTCCCGGGGGATTTGGGATTCTGCGAGATTTAGGATCCGGGAGGATTTAGAACCCCGGGGATTTAGAATCCTGGGGGATTTCGGAACTGGAGGATTTAGAATCCCGGGGGATTTAGGATCCCGGGGGACTTAGGATACCGGGAGATTTAGGATCCCGGAGGATTTAGGATCTGCGGAATTCAGGATCCAAGGGGATTTAGGATCTGGGGGATTTAGTATCCCGGGGGATTTAGGATCTGGGGGATTTAGAATCCCGGGGGATTTCGATTTCCGGGGGATTGAGAATCCCGGTGGCTTTAGGATCTGGGGATTGAGATTCCCGGGGAATTTAGATGCCCCGGGGCATGTAGAATCCAGTGGGTTTTAGAATTCCGGCGGATTTAGGATCCTGGGGGATTTAGGATCTGGGGGATTTAGAATCCCGGGGGACTTAGGATACCGTGAGATTGAGAATCCCGGGGGATTTAGGATCACGGGGGACTTAGGATACCGGGAGATTTAGGATCCCGGAGGATTTAGGATCTGCGGAATTCAGAATCCAAGGGGATTTAGGATCTGGGGGATTTAGTATCCCGGGGGATTTAGGATCTGGGGGATTTAGAATCCCGGGGGATTTCGATTTCCGGGGGATTTAGAATCCCGGGGGATTGAGAATCCTAGCGGATTTAGAATCTCGGGGTATTTAGAATTCCGGGGGATTGAGAATCCTGGTGGCTTTAGGATCCCGGGGGATTTAGGATCTGGGGGATTGAGGATCCCGGGGGATTTAGATGCCCCGGGGCATGTAGAATCCAGTGGGTTCTAGAATTCCGGTTGATTTAGGATCCTGTTGGATTTAGGATCTGGGGGATTTAGATGCCCCGGGGCATTTTGAATCCCGTGGGATTTAGAATCCCGGCGGATTTAGGATCCCGGAGGATATAGGATCTGCGGAATTCAGGATCCCGGGGGATTTGGGTTCCCGGGGGATTTAGGATCTGAGGATTTAGAATCCCGGGGGATTTAGGATCTGGGGGATTAAGAATCCCGGGGGATTTAGATTTCCGGGGGATTTAGAATCCTGGGGGATTGAGAATCCCGGTGGCTTTAGGATCCCGGGGGATTTAGGATCTGGGGAATTGAGATTCCCGGGGAATTCAGATGCCCCGGGGCATTTAGAATCCAGTGTGTTTTAGAATTCCGGCGGATTTAGGATCACGGGGGATTTAGGATCTGGGGGATTTAGAATCTCGGGGACTTCGGATCTGGGAAATTTAGGATCGCGAGGGATTTAAAATCCCGGTGAATTTAGAATCCCGGGGGATTTATAATCCCGGCGGATTTAGGATCACGGGGGGTTAGGATCACGGGGGATTTAGTATCCCGGGGGATTGAGAATCCCGGCCGATTTGAGATCACGGGGGATTAAGGATCACGGGTGATTTATGATCACGGTGTATTTAGGATCTGGGGGATTTAAAATCCCGGGGGATTTCGAATCTCGGGGGATTTAGGATCCCGGGGATCTAGGATCTGGTAGATTTAGAATTTCGACGGATTTAGAATCTCGACGGATTTAGAATCCTGGGGGATTGAGAATCCCGTCAGCTTTAGGATCCCGGGGGATTTAGGATCTGAGGGATTTAGAATCCCGTGGGATTCAGAATCCTAGGGGATTTAGAATCTCGGGGGATTTAGAATTCCGGGGGATTGAGAATCCTGGTGGATTTAGGATCCCGGGGGATTTAGGATCTGCGGGATTGAGGATCCCGGGGGATTTAGATGCCCCGGCGCATGTAGAATCCAGTGGGTTCTAGAATTCCGGTTGATTTAGGATCCTGTTGGATTTAGGATCTGGGGGATTTAGAATCCCGGGGGACTTAGGATACATGGAGATTTAGAATCCCGGGGGATTTAGAATCTCGACGGATTTAGAATCCCGGGAGATTGAGAATCCCGTCGGCTTTAGGATCCCGGGGGATTTAGGATCTGGGGGATTAAGAATCCCGTGGGATTCAGAATCCTAGGGGATTTAGAATCTCGGGGGATTTAGAATTCCGGGGGATACAGAATCCTGGTGGCTTTAGGATCCCGGGGGATTTAGGATCTGCGGGATTGAGGATCCCGGGGGATTTAGATGCCCCGGCGCATGTAGAATCCAGTGGGTTCTAGAATTCCGGTTGATTTAGGATCCTGTTGGATTTAGGATCTGGGGGATCTAGAATCCCGGGGATCTAGGGTCTGGGAGATTTAGAATCACGGGGGATTTAGAATCTCGACGGATTTAGAATCCCGGGAGATTGAGAATCCCGTCGGCTTTAGGATCCCGGGGGATTTAGGATCTGGGGGATTAAGAATCCCGTGGGATTCAGAATCCTAGGGGATTTAGAATCTCGGGGGATTTAGAATTCCGGGGGATACAGAATCCTGGTGGCTTTAGGATCCCGGGGGATTTAGGATCTGGGGGATTGAGGATCCCGGGGGATTTAGATGCCCCGGGGCATGTAGAATCCAGTGGGTTATAGAATTCCGGCAGATTTAGGATCCTGGGGGATTCAGGATCTGGGGGATTTCGAACCCCGGGGGATTAAGAATCCCGGCGGATTCAGGAGCCCGGAGGATTTAGAATCCCAGGGGATTAAGGATCCCGGGGTATTAAGAATCTCAGGGGATTTGGAATCCCGGCGGATTTAGGATCCCGGAGGATTTAGGATCTGGGGGATTTGGAATCTGGGGGATTTAGTGTAATGTACTTAAATCAACAATCTGCAAAATGTACCCAAACCACATTCATCCATCCTATGCATACGCCTAAGCTTATGCAGTTACTACGTTGTGAGTATTTACGCGAAATCATTTCAAGCTTTTTGATATGTTGACTCATTCAAGAATGCAAGCGTACAACCTTTGGTTCACCGTGCTAATTAGCCAATACTCGGTGGCATCAAAACAATTCCCGAAAGCACGAGCCACTTACAAATTTCTTCAAACCCGAAAAGTATAAGTGGCCTAATGCAGGAATTGATTGCGGTGTTAAAATTATCAGCCGGAAGACAATGGATTTAATAGACCAGCAAATTCACAGCGTGGGAATGCAAGGCAATCAATTAATCGGTAAGTAAATAGAATTAGAGTAGGGATTAGATATGTAATGGAATTAGTATTTAAGAAGAGTAATGGAATAAATGGAAACAGTTCTTTTTGGAGTTGTAAGCAGTATAGTTACTATTTTATTAAACTGCCTTCTGTTTTGGCAGCAAAGAACTCATTTGCCTTTTTAGTTCGGCAATGAAATTAGAAATATCGGCAGCACGGACCATAGATGGTCCAGCGCCAATCTTGCGGCAGCCATCGAGCTGCCGGTAGGTATCCTTAACTTCCCTCTTCCTCAGTTAATCCAGATGATTATTATCACCAGCAATCACTCGAGGAAGATATCGCTGATCGAGTACAGGCAACGGAGGTATAACACACCGTCTGCCAGCGAGCGTGTCTACTTCACTGCGTCAATGACAATCCACCACATTCAAATCCCGAGGATTCAGAATCTGGGGGCTTTAGAATCCCGGGGAATCTAGAATCCCGGGGAATCTAGAATCCCGGGGGATTGGGAATATATGTTTTTCTACGTCCACAAGAGTCTTACCAGGCAGTGCCTTTCCTTCTATGATTGAGGCGAAAGCCCCAGAGTTTATGAGGAATTTTAGAGTATAATATTGAGCATCAGAGCTACCTACAGTTAGGTAGGAGAAAAGAGCGTTCTCGAGATGTAATAATTTAGGAACGTTTAATCTGTTTTTAGCATTTTTGGTTATTATACGCGTGTTTTCTGCATTCTTGGATAAGATGACCACTCTTCTTACAATAATTACATAAAGTTTTGTTGACCATACTGATTCTATGAGGTGGATTTGGGAACCTTTTCAAAAACACTCGAATGTATTATGGTTCTTTGGTTTACAAATACTACAAAATTTTGCAGGTCTTTGGAAATTGGATATATTTGAAGGTTTTGATTTAATTAGGTTGGATAATTTTTCCTCCTCGATTGCGACTTGCAAAGCCTGGGTTAGAATTGTAACGTGTCTTTTGCGAATGATATTACTTATTGACGGGCCAATGCTGAAAATGAAAGAATGGTGGATGAGGTCATCCATTGCAGCCATTCATCCAATTAACTCCCTTTCATCTTCCGCAGATTGCTTGACGCATACGATTAAGTTTTTCGCGGCAGTTTCGAATCTAACTATAAATTGTGAAACGGGTTCTCGCGGCATTTGCCTGAATCGTTGTAATTCAATGTGCAGATGGCTAGAGTGCTTTTTGTTTCCGTAGAGGAGTATCGAGAAATCGCAAAGTTCGATTCAATCTTTAAACGTGTGATTGGACACTGCTCTCTCCTCCTCCCCTGCTTTTCCTTCTAATTTAGTCACGACATAATCCAAAAGAACAGGCGACTGTTCGGGATATGCTAATTTGAAGGCCCGATTACAGCCCGTGATGTATGAATTTAGCTTATCGCGGTTACCATTAAACGGTTTGATAAATGTTAAGAGAATCGAAAGATTTATTTCTTCTGCGGGAAACATTTCAGACACGTCACTTGAAATTGATCTATTATTATCGTTATCTTGACGTAAAGTTGAACTCGCGTGTTCCGTCATTACAAGTTTTTTTTAAAATCACTTCCAAATTCACAACTTTGCGAATCTTGGTAAGTAATTATAATAATAATGGTAAATTATATATGTATAACGGAAATGTTTTTTTTTTACTTTTTGAATTCTTAGTAAAAACGAAGAATTTGAAACTTACGTAATTTATACGTTTGCTTAAAGTCTCAATGGCCTCGGAGAGCTTCGTAAGGTCGTCTTGGAGAGTGAAAATGAATCGATTATCATATTCAGTAATTGGTAAGGGTCCAACAATATTTAAGCTGATCTTTTCCAGGAGGGCATTTGCCGTGGAGCTGATTTCCATAGGAGCTTTAGTTTATTTGCGAGAAGTTTTGTTAAGCTGGCAAGAAGAGCAATTTCTTATATAGGATTTTTCGTCTGTGTTCATATTTTTCCACTTGTAATATTGTTTTATTTTATTATATGTTTTGCGGAATCCGTCATCTCCAGCTGCTGCGGAGTCATGAAATTGATTCAAAATATCGGCGATTTGATCTGCGGCTGGAGTAATTATTTTATTATGGAAGCTATTAATTAATCCCGAGGGATTTAGGATCTGGAGGATTAAGAATCCTGGGGGATTTAGAATCCCGGGGGATTTAGGATCTGGGGGAGAATCCCGGGGGATTTGAAATCCCGAGAGATTTAGATTCCCGGGGGATTTAGGATCCCGGGGGGTTTAGGATCACGGGGTTTTCGGATCCGGGGGATTTAGGGTCCCGGGAGATTTTGGATCGCGGGGGATTTAAGATCCCGGGGGATTTAGAATCCCGGGGGATTTAGAATCCCGAGGGGTTTAGAATCCCGGGGGATTTAGGATCCCAGGGGGTTTAGGATCACGGGGGATTTCGGTTCTGGGGGATTTAGGATCCCGGGACGATTAAAAATCTGCGGGATTTAGAATCCCGGGGGATAAAAAATACCGTGAGATTCCGAAATTGGGAATTTCGGATCTGGGGTATTTAGGATCCCGGCGGATTTAGAATTCCGAGAGATTTAGAATTCCAGGGAATATCGATGGATTGAGAATCCCGTCGGCCTTAGGATCCCGGGGGATTTAGGATCTGTGGGATTTAGAATCCCGTGGGATTCAGAACCCCGGGGGATTTAGCATCTCGGGGGATTTGGAATTCCGGTAAATTGAGAATCGCGGTGGCTTTAGGATCTCGGGGGATTTAGGATCTGGGGGATTGAGGATCCTGGGGGATTTAGATGCCCCGGGGCATTTAGAATCCAGTGGGTTTTAAAATTCCTGCGGATTTAGGATTCCGGGGGATTTAGGATCTGGGGGATTTAGAATCCCGGCGGATTCAGGACCCCGGAGGATTTAGAATCCCAGGGGATTTAGGGCCCCGGGGTATTAAGAATCTCAGGGGATTTGGAATCCCGGCGGATTTAGGATCCCGGAGGATTTAGGATCTGGGGGATTTGGAATCTGGGGGATTTGGTGTAATGTACTTAAATCAACAATCTGCAAAATGTACCCAAACCACATTCATCCATCCTATGCATACGCCTAAGCTTATGCAGCTCCTACGTTGTGAGTATTTACGCGAACTCATTTCAAGCTTTTTGATATGTTGACTCATTCAAGAATGCAAGCGTACAACCTTTGGTTCACCGTGCTAATTAGCCAATACTCGGTGGCATCAAAACAATTCCCGAAAGCACGAGCCACTTACACCCTCTTCAAACCCGAAAAGTATAAGTGGCCTAATGCGGGAATTGATTGCGGTGTTAAAATTATCAGCCGGAAGACAATGGATTTAATAGACCAGCAAATTCACAGCGTGGGAATGCAAGGCAATCAATTAATCGGTAAGTAAATAGAATTAGAGTAGGGATTAGATATGTAATGGAATTAGTATTTAAGAAGAGTAATGAAATAAATGGAAACAGTTCTTTTTGGAGTTGTAAGCAGCATAGTTACTATTTTATTAAACTGCTTTCTGTTTTGGCAGCAAAGAACTCATTTGCCTTTTAAGTTCGGCAATGAAATTAGAAATATCCGCAGCACGGACCATGGATGGTCCAGCGCCAATCTTGCGGCAGCCATCGAGCTGCCTGTAGGTATCCTTAACTTCCCTCTTCCTCAGTTAATCCAGATGATTATTATCACCAGCAATCACTCGAGGAAGATAACGCTGATCGAGTACAGGCAACGGAGGTATAACACACGGTCTGCCAGCGAGCGTGCTCCACCTCACGACGTCAATGACAATCCACCACATTAGAATCCTGAGGATTTAGAATTTCGGGGCTTTAGAATCCCGGGGGATCTAGAATCTCGGGAGATTTAGAATCCCGGGGGACTTTGAATTTAGAATCCTGGCGGATTTAAAAATGAGAAACCCGATGGATTTTGAATTGAGAATCCCGGGGGATTCAGAATCTAGAATCCCGAAAGATTTAAAATTTAGAATCCCGGGAGATTTAGAATTTAGAATCCCGAGGGATTTAGACTTCCTGGGGATTTAAAATTTAGAATCCCGAGGGATTTGAATGTAGAATCCCGGGGGATTTGAATGTAGAATCCCGGGGGATTTAAAATTAAGAATCGCGGCGGATTCTGAATCCTGGGGGATTTAGAATTTGAAATCCCGGGGATTTGAAATTTGAAATCCCGGGGGATTTTGAATTAAGAATCCCGGGGGATTTAGGATCCCACGGGTTTTTAAATTCCCCGGATCTTAAATCCCCCGGGATTCTAGATCCCCTGGATTTTAAATTTTAAATCCCCCGGGATTCTGAATTCTCTTCATCTCCCGGGATTCTAAATCCCTCGGGATTCTAAATCCCCGGAATTCTAAATACCCCGGGATTCTAAATCCCCCGTTATTCCAAATCCCCCGGGATTCCAAATCCCCCGAGATTCCAAATCCTCCGGGATTCCAGATTCTCTTAATCTCCGGGGATTCTAAATCCCCGGGATTCCTGATTCTACGTCCCCCGGGTTTCTTATTCCGCCGTGAATCTAAATTTTAAATCCTCCTGGATTCTAGATTCTCAATTCCCCGGGATTCTAAATTTTAAATCCCCAGGGATTCTGAATCACCCATCTTCCAGATTCTAAATACCCGGGATTCGAGATTCTAAATCCCCCGGGACTCTTAATCCTCCAGATTTTAAATGCCCCAGGATTCTAAATCCCTCGGGATTCTAGATTCTTAATGCCCCGGAGTTCTGAATCTCCCGGGATTTTAAATCCCCCGGGATTCTCAATTCTAAATTGCCCGGGATTCTAAATTTAAAATCCCCCGGGATTCTTAATTCTAAATCCCCCGAGATTAAAGATTCTAAATCCCCCGGGATTCTTAATTTTAGATCCCCCGGGATTCTTAATCCTTAGTCCCCGGAATTTCTAAATCCCCCGAGATCCTAAATTTTAAATCCCCGGGACTCTAGATTCTAAATTTTCCGTGATTCTAAATACCCCAGATTCCAAATCAACCGGAATTGTAAATCCCCCGGTATTCTAAATCCCCCAGATTCTAAATCCATCGGGATTCTGAATTTTAAATCCCCGGATCTTAAAACCCACGGGATTCTAGATTTTAAATCACCAGGGATTCTAAAACCCCCGAGATTCTTAGTTCTAGGTCCTCGGGTTTCAAAATACCCAGGATTATAGATTCTAAATCCCCCGGGATTCTAAATTCTAAATTCCCCGGGATTCTGAGTCCCCCAGAGTCTAAATCCTCCAGATACTAAATCCTCCGGGAATATAGATTCTAAATCCCCCGGGATTCTAAATCCCCAAGGTTCTATATCCTACGGGATTCTTAATTTTAAATCCCCCGGGATTCTCGATTCTTAATACCCCGGAGTTCTGAATCCCCCGGGATTCTAAATCCCCGGGGGTTCTGAATTCTTAATCGCCCGGGATTCTAAATTATAAATCCCCCGGGATTCTTAATTCTAAGTCCCCGGGGTTTCTAAATCCCCCGGGATCCTAAATTTTAAATCCTCCGGGATTCAAGATTTTAAATCCCCCGGGATTATAGATTCTAAATCCCCGGGGATTCTAAATTCTAAATCCCCCGGGATTTTAAATCCCCCAGGATCCTAAATCCCCTGGGATTCTCAATTTGAAATCCCTAGGGATTCTAAATCACCCGGGATTCTAAATTCGCCGAGATTCTTAATTCTCGGTCCCCCGGGTTTTCAAATCCCCCGGGATTATAGATTCTAAATCCCCCGGTATTCTAAATTCTAAATTCCCCGGGATTCTTAATCCCCCAGATTCTAAATCAACCGAAATTGTAAATCCCCCGATATTCTAGATCCCTCAGATTCTAAATCCATCGGGATTCTGAATTAAAATCCCCCGGGATTCTAGATTCTTAATCCCCCGGGATTCTAAATTCCCCGGGATTCTAAATCTCCCGGGATTCTAAATTTTAACTCCCCCAGATCCTAAATTTCCCGGGATTCTAGATTCTAAATCTCCCGGGATTCTAAATTCAAAGTCCCCCGGGATTCTAAATCCCCCGGTGTTCTTAATTCTAAATCGCCCGCAATTCTAAATTTTAAATCCCACGGGATTCTAGAATCCCCCGGGATCTTAGATCCCCCAGATTCTGAATCCCCCATATCAAGATTCCCCGGGATCCTAAATCCCCCATAAATTAAATCCCCCATATAAAGAATCCCCGGGATCCTAAGTCCCCCATGTTCTATATCCCCCATATCAAGATTCTCGCGAGATCCTTAATGCCCCAGATTCTGAATCCCCTATATATAGAATCCCCCAGGATCCTAAATCCCGCAGATTCTAAATCGCCCATATCCAGAATTCCCCGGGATTTTTAATCCCTCAGATCCTAAATCTGCTATATCAAGAATCCCCCGCGATCCTAGATCCCCAAGATTGTAAATCTACTATATCAAGAATCCTCCGGGATCCTAAATCGTCCAGATTCTAAATAACCCATATCCAGAATCCCCCGGGATTCTCAATTCCCCAGATTCTAAATCCACCATACCCAGAATCTCCCGGGATCCTAAATCCCCCAGATTCTAAATCCCCTATATTAAGAATCCCCTGCGATCATAAATCCCCCATGTTCTAAATCACCCATATCCAGATTCTCCGGGATCCCTAATCCCCCAGAATAAAGTCCCCCATATCTAGAATCCCGAGGGATCCTAGATCCCCCAGATTCTAAATCCCCCATATCCAGGATCCCCCGGGATTCTTAATCCTTCACATCGTAAATCTCCTATATCAAGAATCCCCGGGAACCTAAATCCGTAAGATTGTACATCACCCGGGATCTCAAATCCCCCAGATAATAGTCCCCCATATCTAGAATCCCACGGGATCCTAATTCTCCTAGATTCTAGATCCCACATATCCAGAATCCTCCGGGATTCTTAATCCCGCAGATCCTAAATCTCCTATATCAAGAACTCCCAGGATCCCAAATCCCTAAGATTCTAAATCCCCCATATTCCGAAGCCATCGGGATCCTTAGTCCCCCAGATTCTATATCCCCTATATCCAGATTCTCGCAGGATGCTTAATCCATCAGATTATATAATTCCCCGTATCTAGAATCCTGCGGGATTCTAAATCCCCCAGATTCCCCCGGGATTCTAAAATCCCCAGATCCTTAATCCCCTATATCAAGAATCCCTCGGGATCATAGATCCTGCAGATTCGAAATCCCCCATATCCTAAATCCCGGCGTTCCAAAATCCCCCAGATTCTAAATCCCCCATATCAAGAATCCCCCGGGATCCTTAATCCCGCATATCCTGAATACCCGGGATCCTAAATCCCGCAGATCATAGTCCCCCACATCTAGTATCCCCCGGGATCTTCAATCCCCTATATAAGCAACTACCCGGGATCCTAAATACCCCAAATTTTAATCCCCCATATCCGCCGGTATCCTTAATCCCCTTAATTCTAAATCCCTTTTATCAAGAATCCCCCGGGATCCTAAATCTCCCTGATTCTTAATCCCCAATATCCTAAATCCCCCATGTCCTAAAACCCCCGGGATCCTAAGTCCCCCAGATTCTAAATCCCCCATATCCAGCATCTCCCGGGATGCTAAATTCCCCAGATTCTAAATCCCCCATATCCAGAATCCCCCATGATCCTAAATTCTCCAGATTCTAAATTCCCTATATCAAGAAACACCCGGGATCCTTAGTCCCCCAGTTTCTTAATCCCCCATATGTAAAATCCCCCGGGATCCTAAATTCCCCAGATTCTAAATCCCCTATATCAAGAATCCCCCGGGATCCTAAATCCCCCATATCCTAAATCGGCGGTATCCTTAATCCCCTTAATTCTTAATCCCCTTTATCAAGAATCCCCCGGGATCCTGAATCCCCCTGATTCTTAATCCCCAATATCCTAAATCTCCCATGTCCTAAAACCCCGGGATCCTAAGTCCCCCAGATTCTAAATCCCCCATATTCAGAATCTCCCGGGATGCTAAATTCCCCAGATTCTAAATCCCCCATATCCAGAATCCCCCATGATCCTAAGTTCTCCAGATTCTAAATTCCCTATATCAAGAATCACCCAGGATCCTTAGTCCCCCAGTTTCTTAATCCCTCATATGTAAAATCCCCCGGGATCCTAAATTCCCCAGATTCTAAATCCCCCATATCCAGAATCCCCCATGATCCTAAATTCTCCAGATTCTAAATCCCCTATATAAAGAATCCCCCAGAATCCTAAATTCCCCAGATTCTAAATCCCCTATATAAAGAATCCCCCGGGATCCTGAATCCCCCATATCAAGAATCCTCGGGATTCTAAATCCCCTAGATTCCTAGTCCCTCATATCTAGAATCCCCCGGGATCCTCAATCCCCCAAATCCTAAATCTCCTAAATCAAGAATCCCGCGGGATCCTAAATCCCCCAGATTCTCAATCCACCATATCCAGAATCCGCAGGGATCCTGCATTCCCCAGATTTTAAATTCCCCGGGATCCTAAATCCCCCAGATCCTAAATCCCCTATATCAAGAATACCCCGGGATCCTAAATCCCCCAGATTCTAAATCCCATATATCAAGAATCCCCCGGGATCCTAAATCCCCCAGATCCTAAATCCCCCAGATCCTAAATCCCCCAGATCCTAAATCCCCTATATCAAGAATCCCGCGGGATCCTAAATCCCCTAGATCCTAAATCCCCTATAACAAGAATCCGCCGGGATCCTAAGTCCCCCAGATTCTCAATCCCCCATATCTACAATCCCTCGGGATTCTAAATCCCCTAGATTCCTAATCCCCCATATCCAGAATCCCCCGGGATCCTAAATTCCTCAGATTATAGATCCTATATATCTAGAATCCCCCGGGATCCTAAATCCCCCAGATTCTCAATTCCCCATATCCAGAATATCCCGCGATCCTAAATTACCCAGATTCTAAATCCTCCATATCCAGAATCCCCCGACATCCTAAATTCCCCAGATTCTAAATCCCCTATATCCAGAATCCCCCGGGATCTTAAATTCCCCAGACTCTAAATCCCCTATATCAAGAATCCGCCGGGATCCTAAGTCCCCCAGATTCTAAATCCCCCATATTTAGAATCCCTCGGGATTCTAAATCCCCTAGATTCCTAATCCCCCATATCCAGAATCCCCCGGGATCCTAAATCCCCCGGGATCCCAAATCCCCCAGATTCTGAACCCCTTATATCAAGAATTCCCCGGCATCCTAAATCACCCAGATTCTAAATCGCCCATATCCAGATTCCCCCGGGATCCTAAATCCCCCAGATTCTGAATCCCCTATATAAAGAGTCCCCGATGATCCTAAATCGCCCAGTTTCTAAATCCCTATATGAAGAACCCCCGGGATCCTAAATCCCCCAGATTCTAAATGCCCTATGTCAAGTATCTCCTGGGATCCTAAATCCCCCAGATTCTGAACCCCCTATATCAAGAATTCCCCGGCATCTTAAATCACCCAGATTCTAAATCGCCCATATCCAGATTCTTCCGGGATCCTAAATCCCCCAGATTCTGAATCCCCTATATCAAGAATCCCCCACGACCCTAAATCCTTCAGATTCTAAATCCCCTATATCAAGAATCCCCCGGGATCCTAAATCCCCCAGATTCTAGATCCCCCATATCAAGAATCCCCCGGGATCCTAAATCCCCACATTCTAAATCCCCCATATCAAGAATCCCCCGTGATCCTTAATCCCCCAGATCCTAAATCCCCTATATCAAGAATACCCCGGGATCCTAAATCACCCAGATTCTAAATCCCCTATATCAAGAATCCCCCGGGATCCTAAATCCCCCAGATTCTAGATCCCCCATATCAAGAATCCCCCGGGATCCTAAATCCCCACATTCTAAATCCCCCATATCAAGAATCCCCCGTGATCCTTAATCCCCCAGATCCTAAATCCCCTATATCAAGAATACCCCGGGATCCTAAATCACCCAGATTCTAAATCCCCTATATCAAGAATCCACCGGGATCCTAAATCCCCCAGATTCTAAATCCCCTATATCAAGAATCCCCCGGGATCCTAAATCCCCAGATTCTAAATCCCCCATATCAAGAATCCCCCGGTATCCTAAATCCCCCAGATTATAATTCCCCCATATCCAGAATCCCTCGGGATCCTAAATCCCCCAGATTCTGAATCCCCTATATAAAGAGTCCCCGATGATCCTAAATCGCCCAGATTCTAAGTCCCTATATGTAGAATTCCCCGGCATCCTAAATCACCCAGATTCTAAATCGCCCATATCCAGATTCCCCCGGGATCCTAAATCCCCCAGATTCTGAATCCACTATATCAAGAATCCCCCACGACCCTAAATCCTTCAGATTCTAAGTCCCCTATATTAAGAATCCCCCGGGATCCTAAATCCCCCAGATCCTAAATCCCCTATATCAAGTATCCCCCGGGATCCTAAATCACCCAGATTCTAAATCCCCTATATCAAGAATCCCCCGGGATCCTAAATCCCCCAGATTCTAAATCCCCTATATCAAGAATCCCCCGGGATTCTAAATCCCCAAGATTCTAAATCCCCTATATCAAGAATCCACCGGGATCCTGAATCCCCCAGATCCTAAATCCCCCATATCAAGAATTCCCCGGGATCCTAAATCCCCCAGATCCTAAATCCCCTATATCAAGAATCCCCAGGGATCCTAAATCCCACAGATTCTAAATCCCCCATATCAAGAATCCCGCGGGATCCTAAATCCCCCAGATCCTAAATCCCCCAGATACTAAATCCCCCATATCAAGAATTCCCCGGGATCCTAAATCCTTCAGATCCTAAGTCCCCTATATCAAGAATCCCCCGGGATCTTAAATCCCCCAGATTCTAAATCCCCTATATCAAGAATCCCCCGGGATCCTAATTCCCCCAGATTCTAAATCCCCTATATCAAGAATCCCCCGGTATCCTAAATCCCCCAGATTCTAAATCCTCCATATCAAGAATCCCGCGGGATCCTAAATCCCCCAGATTCTAAATCCCCTATATCAAGAATCCCCCGGGATTCTAAATCCCCAAGATTCTAAATCCCCTATATCAAGAATCCACCGGGATCCTGAAGCCCCCAGATCCTTAATCCCCCATATCAAGAATTCCCCGGGATCCTTAATCACCCAGATCCTAAATCCCCTATATCAAGAATCCCCCGGGTTCCTAAATCCCACAGATTCTAAATCCCCCATATCAAAAATCCCGCGGGATCCTAAATCCCCCAGATCCTAAATCCCCCAGATCCTAAATCCCCCAGATCCTAAATCCCCCAGATCCTAAATCCCCTATATCAAGAATCCCCCGGGATCCTAAATCTCCCAGATCCTAAATCCCCCATATCAAGAATTCCCCGCGATCCTTTATCCCCCATATCCTAAATCCCCTATATCAAGAATCCCGCGGGATCCTAAATCCCCCAGATCCTAAACCCCCCATATCAACAATTCCCCGGGATCCTAAATCCCCCAGATCCTAAATCCCCTATATCAAGATTCCCCCGGGATCCTAAATCCCCCAGATTCTAAATCCCCTATATCAAGAATCCCCCGGGATCCTAAATCCCCGAGATTCTAAATCCCCTATATCAAGAATCCCCCGGTATCCTAAATCCCGCAGATTCTAAATCCCCCATATCAAGAATCCACCGGGATCCTTAATCCCCCAGATACTAAATCATCTATATCAAGAATCCCCCGGGATCTTGAATCCCCCAGATTCTAAATCCCCTATATCAAGAATCCCCCGGGATCCTAAATCCCCCAGATTCTAAATCCCCCATATCAAGAATTCCCCGGGATCCTAAATCCCCCAGATCCTAAATCCCCTATATCAAGAATCCCCCGGGATCCTAAATCCCCCAGATTCTAAATCCCCCATATCAAGAATCCCGCGGGATCCTTAATCCCCCAGATCCTAAATCCCCCATATCAAGAATTCCACGGGATCCTAAATCCCCCAGATCCTAAATCCCCCATATCAAGAATCCCCCAGGATCCTAAATACCCCAGAATCTAAATCCCCTATATCATAAATCCCCTGGGATCCTAAATCCTCCAGATTCTAAATCCCCTATATAAAGAATCCCCCAGATCGCAAATCCCCCATATCTAGATTCCCGCGGGATCCAAAATCCCCAAGATCCTAAATCCCCTATACAAAGAATCCCCCGGGATCCTAAATCCCCCAGATTCTAAACCCCCTATATCAAGAATCCCCCGGGATCCTAAATCCCCCAGATCCTAAATCCCCTATATCAACAATTCCCCGGGATCCTAAATCCCCCAGATCCTAAATCCCCTATATCAAGATTCCTCCGGGATCCTAAATCCCCCAGATTCTAATTCCCCCATATCAAGAATCCACCGGGATCCTTAATCCACCAGATACTAAATCATCTATATCAAGAATCCCCCGGGATCCTGAATCCCCCAGATTCTAAATCCCCTATATCAAGAATCCCCCGGGATCCTAAATCCCGGAGATTCTAAATCCCCTATATCAAGAATCCCCTGGTATCCTAAATCCCGCAGATTCTAAATCCCCCATATCAAGAATCCACCGGGATCCTTAATCCCCCAGAAAATAAATCATCTATATCAAGAATCCCCCGGGATCCTGAATCCCCCAGATTCTAAATCCCCTATATCAAGAATCCCCCGGGATCCTAAATCCCCCAGATTCTAAATCCCCCATATCAAGAATCCCGCGGGATCCTAAATCCCCCAGATCTTAAATCCCCCATATCAAGAATTCCACGGGATCCTAAATCCCCCAGATCCTAAATCCCCCATATCAAGAATCCCCCGGGATCCTAAATACCCCAAAATCTAAATCCCCTATATCATAAATCCCCCGGGATCCTAAATCCCCCAGATTCTAAATCCCCTATATAAAGAATCCCCCGGGATCCTAAATCCCCCAGATCGCAAATCCCCCATATCTAGATTCCCGCGGGATCCAAAATCCCCAAGATCCTAAATCCCCTATATCAAGAATCCCCCGGGATCCTAAATCTCCCAGATCCTAAATCCCCCATATCAAGAATTCCCCGCGATCCTTAATCCCCCATATCCTAAATCCCCTATATCAAGAATCCCCCGGGATCCTAAATCCCACAGATTCTAAATCCCCCATATCAAGAATCCCGCGGGATCCTAAATCCCCCAGATCCTATATCCCCCAGATCATAAATCCCCCATATCAACAATTCCCCGGGATCCTAAATCCCCCAGATCCTAAATCCCCTATATCAAGATTCCCCCGGGATCCTAATTCCCCCAGATCCGAAATCCCCCATATCAAGAATTCCCCGGGTTCCTAAATCCCCCAGATCCTAAATCCCCTATATCAAAAATCCCCCGGGATCCTAAATCCCCCAGATTCTAAATCCAATATATCTAGAATCCCCCAGATTCTAAATCCCCTATATCAAGAATCCATCGGGATCCTAAATCCCCCAGATTCTGAATCCCCTATATCAAGAATCCCCCGGGATCCTAAATCCCCCAGATTCTAAATCCCCCATATCAAGAATCCCGCGGGATCCTAAATCCCCCCGATCGTAAATCCCCCATATCAAGAATTCCCCGGGATCCTAAATCCCCCAGATCCTAAATCCCCTATATCAAGAATACGCCGGGATCCTAAGTCCCCCAGATTCTCAATCCCCCATATCTAGAATCCCTCGGGATTCTAAATCCCCCAGATGCTAAATCCCCTATATCAAGAATTACCCGGGATCCTACATCCCTAATATTGTAAATCCCCCAGATTCTAAATCCCCCATATCAAGAATCCCCCGGGATCCTAAATCCACCAGATTCTAAATCTCCCATATCCAGAATCCCCCGGAATTCTAAATCGCCCAGATCCTAAATCTCCTATATCAAAAATCCCACGGGATTCTAAATCCCCCAGATCCTAAATCCCTTATATCAAGAATCCCCCGGGATCGTAAATCACCCAGATTCTGAATCCCCTATATCAAGAATCCCCGGGGATTATAAATCCCCCAGTTTCTAAATTCCCTATATCAAGAATCCCCGGGAACCTAAATCCCCCAGATTCTAAATCCCCCATATCCAGAATCCTCTGCGATCCTTAATCCCCCAGATTCTGAATCCCCTATATCAAGAATCCCCCGGGTTCCTAAATCCCCCAGATTCTGAATCCCCCTTATCAAGAATCCCCCGGGATCCTAAATCCCCTAGATTATAGTCCCCCATATCTAGAATCCCCCGGGATCCTAAATCACCCAGATTGTAGTCCCCCATATCTAGAATCCCCCGGGATCCTAAATCCCCCAGATTCTAAATCCCCCATATCCAGAATCCCCTGCGATCCTTAATACCCCAGATTCTAGATCCCCTATATCAAGAATCCCCCGGGATCCTACACCCCCCAGATTCTAAATCCCCCATATCAAGAATCCCCCGGGATCCTAAATCCCCCAGATTCTGAATTCCCTATATCAAGAATCCCCCGGGATTCTAGATCCCCCAGATTCTAAATCCCCAATATCAAGAATCCCCCGTGATCCTAAATCCCCCAGATTCTTAATCTCCTATATCAAGAATCCCACGGGATCCTAAATCCCCCAGATTCTAAATCCCCTATATCAAGAATCCCCCGGGATCCTAAATCCCCCAGATTCTAAAACCCCCATATCAAGAATCTCCCGGGATCCGAAATCCCCCGGGATCCGAAATCCCCCAGATTCTGAATCCCCTATATCGAGAATCCTCCGGGATCCTAACTCCCCCAGACTCTGAATCCACTATATCAAGAATCCCCCGGGATCCTAAGTCCCCCAGATCCTAATTCCCCATATCCAGAATCCCCCGGGATCCTAAATCCCCCAGATGCTAAATCCCCTATATCAAGAATTACCCGGGATCCTACATCCCCCATATTGTAAATCCCCCAGGATCTAAATCCCCCATATCAAGAATCCCCCGGGATCCTAAATCCACCAGATTCTAAATCTCCCATATCCAGAATCCCCCGGAATTCTAAATCGCCCAGATCCTAAATCTCCTATATCAAAAATCTCACGGGATTCTAAATCCCCCAGATCCTAAATCCCTTATATCAAGAATCCCCCGGGATCCTAAATCACCCAGATTCTGAATCCCCTATATCAAGAATCCCCGGGGATTATAAATCCCCCAGTTTCAAAATCCCCTTTATCAAGAATCCCCGGGAACCTAAATCCCCCAGATTCTAAATCCCCCATATCCAGAATCCTCTGCGATCCTTAATCCCCCAGATTCTGAATCCCCTATATCAAGAATCCCCCGGGATCCTAGATCCCCTAGATTCTGAATCCCCCATATCAAGAATCCCCCGGGATCCTAAATCCCCTAGATTATAGTCCCCCATATCTAGAATCCCCAGGGATCCTAAATCACCCAGATTGTAGTCCCCCATATCTAGAATCCCCCGGGATCCTAAATCCCCCAGATTCTAAATCCCCCATATCCAGAATCCCCCGCGATCCGTAATACCCCAGATTCTAGATCCCCTATATCAAGAATCCCCCGGGATCCTAAATCCCCCAGATTCCAAATCCCCTATATCAAGAATCCCCCGGGATTCTAAATCCCCCAGATTCTGAATCCCCCATATCAAGAATCCCCCGGGATCCTAGATACCCCAGATTCTGAATCCATCGGGATTCTAAATCCCCCAGATTCTGATTCCCCTATATCAAGAATCCCCCGGGATCCTAAATCCCCCAGATTCTGAATCCCCTATATCAAGAATCCCCCGGGATCCTAAATCCCCCGGGATCCTAAATCCCCCAGATTATAGTCCCCCATATCTAGAATCCTCCGGGATCCTAAATCACCCAGATTGTAGTCCCCCATATCAAGAATCCCCGGGATTCTAAATCCCCCAGATTTTGAATCCCCTATATCAAGAATCCCCCGGGATCCTAAATCCCCCAGATTCTGAATCCCCTATATCAAGAATCGCCCGGGATCCTAAATGCCAAAGATTATAGTCCCGCATATGTAGAATCCCCCGGGATCCTAAATCCCCCAGATTCTAAATCCCCTATATCAAGAATCCCCCGGGATCTTAAATCCCCCAGATTCTAAATCCTCCATATCCAGAATCCCCTGCGATCCTTTATACCCCAGATTCTGAATCCCCTATATCAAGAATCCCCCGGGATTCTAAATCCCCCAGATTCTGAATCCCCTATATCAAGAATCCCCCGGGATCCTAAATCCCCCAGTTTCTGAATCCCCTATATCAAGAATCCTCCGGGATCCTAAATCCCCCAGGTTATAGTCCCCCATATCAAGAATCCCCGGGATCCTAAATCCCCCAAATTCTAAATCCCCCATATCCAGAATCCCCTGCGATCCTTAATACCCCAGATTCTGAATCCATCGGGATTCTAAATCCCCCAGATTCTGAATTCCCTATATCAAGAATCCCCCGGGATTCTAAATCCCCCAGATTCTGAATCCCCTATATCAAGAATCCCCCGGGATCCTAAATCCCCCAGATTCTGAATCCCCTATATCAAGAATCGCCCGGGATCCTAAATGCCCCAGATTATAGTCCCGCATATGTAGAATCCCCCGGGATCCTAAATCCCCCAGATTCTGAATCCCCTATATCAAGAATCCCCCGGGATCCTAAATCCCCCAGATTCTGAATCCCCTATATCAAGAATCGCCCGGGATCCTAAATGCCCCAGATTATAGTCCCGCATATGTAGAATCCCCCGGGATCCTAAATCCCCCAGATTCTAAATCCCCTATATCAAGAATCCTCGGGATCCTAAATCCCCCAGATCCTAATTCCCCATATCCAGAATCCCCCGGGATCTTAAATCCCCCAGATTCTAAATCCCCCATATCCAGAATCCCCTGCGATCCTTAATACCCCAGATTCTGAATCCCCTATATCAAGAATCCCCCGGGATTCTAAATCCCCCAGATTCTGAATCCCCTATATCAAGAATCCCCCGGGATCCTAAATCCCCCAGTTTCTGAATCCCCTATATCAAGAATCCCCCGGGATCCTAAATCCCCCAGGTTATAGTCCCCCATATCTAGAATCCCCCGGGATCCTAAATCCCCCGGGATCCTAAATCCCCCAGGTTATAGTCCCCCATATCTAGAATCCCCCGGGATCCTAAATCCCCCAGATTCTAAATCCCCCATATCCAGAATCCCCCGCGATCCTTAATACCCCAGATTCTAGATCCCCTATATCACGAATCCCCCGGGATCCTAAATCCCCCAGATTCCAAATCCCCTATATCAAGAATCCCCCGGGATTCTAAATCCCCCAGATTCTGAATCCCCTATATCAAGAATCCTCCGGGATCCTAGATACCCCAGATTCTGAATCCATCGGGATTCTAAATCCCCCAGATTCTGATTCCCCTATATCAAGAATCCCCCGGGATCCTAAATCCCCCAGATTCTGAATTCCCTATATCAAGAATCCCCCGGGATTCTAAATCCCCCAGATTCTGAATCCCCTATATCAAGAATCCCCCGGGATCCTAAATCCCCCAGATTCTGAATCCCCTATATCAAGAATCGCCCGGGATCCTAAATGCCCCAGATTATAGTCCCGCATATGTAGAATCCCCCGGGATCCTAAATCCCCCAGATTCTAAATCCCCTATATCAAGAATCCCCCGGGATCCTAAATCCCCCAGATCCTAATTCCCCATATCCAGAATCCCCCGGGATCTTAAATCCCCCAGATTCTAAATCCCCCATATCCAGAATCCCCTGCGATCCTTAATACCCCAGATTCTGAATCCCCTATATCAAGAATCCCCCGAGATTCTAAATCCCCCAGATTCTGAATCCCCTATATCAAGAATCCCCCGGGATCCTAAATCCCCCAGTTTCTGAATCCCCTATATCAAGAATCCCCCGGGATCCTAAATCCCCCAGGTTATAGTCCCCCATATCAAGAATCCCCGGGATCCTAAATCCCCCAGATTCTAAATTCCCCATATCCAGAATCCCCTGCGATCCTTAATCTCCCAGATTCTGAATCCCCCATATCAAGAATCCCCGGGATCCTAAATCCCCCAGATTCTAAATCCCCCATATCCAGAATCCCCTGCGATCCTCAATCCCCCAGATTCTGAATCCCCTATATCAAGAATCCCCCGGGATTCTAAATCCCCCAGATTCTGAATCCCCTATATCAAGAATCCCCCGGGATCCTAAGTCCCCCAGATCCTAATTCCCCATATCCAGAATCCCCCGGGATCCTAAATCCCCCAGATGCTAAATCCCCTATATCAAGAATCCTCCGGGATCCTACATCCCCCAGATCCTAAATCCCTTATATCAAGAATCACCCGGGATCCTAAATCCCCCAGATTCTAAATCCCGTATGTCAAGTATCTCCCTGGATCCCTAATCCCCCAGATCCTAAATCCCCCATATCCAGAATCCCCCGCGATCCTAAATCCCCCAGATTCTAAATCCCCCTTATCAAGAATCCCCCGGGATCCTAAATCCTTCAGATTCTAAATCCCTTATGTCAAGAATCCCCCGGGATCCTAAATCCTTCAGATTCTAAATCCCTTATGTCAAGAATCCCCCGGGATCCTAAATCCCCCAGATCCTAAATCCCCTATATCAAGAATCCCTCGGGATCCTTAATCCCCCAGATTCTAAACCCCCAATTCAAGAATCCCCCGGGATCCTAAGTCCCCCAGATCCTAATTCCCCATATCCAGAATCCCCCGGGATCCTAAATCCCCCAGATGCTAAATCCCCTATATCAAGAATCCTCCGGGATCCTACATCCCCCAGATCCTAAATCCCTTATATCAAGAATCACCCGGGATCCTAAATCCCCCAGATTCTAAATCCCGTATGTCAAGTATCTCCCTGGATCCCTAATCCCCCAGATTCTAAATCCCCCATATCCAGAATCCCCCGCGATCCTAAATCCCCCAGATTCTAAATCCCCCTTATCAAGAATCCCCCGGGATCCTAAATCCTTCAGATTCTAAATCCCTTATGTCAAGAATCCCCCGGGATCCTAAATCCTTCAGATTCTAAATCCCTTATGTCAAGAATCCCCCGGGATCCTAAATCCCCCAGATCCTAAATCCCCTATATCAAGAATCCCCCGGGATCCTAAATCCCCCAGGTTATAGTCCCCCATATCAAGAATCCCCGGGATCCTAAATCCCCCAGATTCTAAATTCCCCATATCCAGAATCCCCTGCGATCCTTAATCTCCCAGATTCTGAATCCCCCATATCAAGAATCCCCGGGATCCTAAATCCCCCAGATCCTAAATCTCCTATATCAAAAATCCCCCGGGATTCTAAATACCCCAGATTCTAAATCCCCTATATCAAGAATCCCCCGGGATCCTAAATCCCCCAGATTCTAAATTCCCCATATCCAGAATCCCCGGGGATCCTAAACCCCAGATTATAGTCCCCATATCCAGAATCCCCTGCGATCCTTAATCTCCCAGATTCTGAATCCCCCATATCAAGAATCCCCGGGATTCTAAATCCCCCAGATCCTAAATCTCCTATATCAAAAATCCCCCGGGATTCTAAATACCCCAGATTCTAAATCCCCTATATCAAGAATCCCCTGCGATCCTTAATCTGCCAGATTCTGAATCCCCCATATCAAGAATCCCCGGGATTCTAAATCCCCCAGATCCTAAATCTCCTATATCAAAAATCCCCCGGGATTCTAAATACCCCAGATTCTGAATCCCCCATATCAAGAATCCCCGGGATCCTTAAATCCCCCAGATTCTAAATCCCAAAAATACAGAATCCCCTGCGATCCTTAATCCCCCAGATTCTGAATCCCCTATATCAAGAATTCCCCGGGATTCTAAATCCCCCAGATTCTGAATCCCCTATATCAAGAATCCCCCGGGATCCTAAATCCCCCAGATCCTCATTCCCCATATCCAGAATCCCCCGGGGTCCTAAATCCCCCAGATTCTAAATCCCCTATATCAAGAATCCTCCGGGATCCTACATCCCCCAGATCCTAAATCCCTTATATCAAGGATCACCCGGGATCCTAAATTCCCCAGATTCTAAATCCCCTATATCATGTATCTCCCTGGATCCCTAATCCCCCAGATTCTAAAACCCCCATATCCAGAATCCCCCGGGATCCTAAATCCCCCAGATTCTAAATTCCCCTTATCAAGAATCCCCCTGGATCCTAAATCCTTCAGATTCTAAATCCCTTATGTCAAGAATCCCCGGGATCCTAAATCCTTCAGATTCTAAATCCCTTATGTCAAGAATCCCCCGGGATCCTAAATCCCCCATATCCTTAATCTCCTATATCAAGAATCCCCCGGGATTCTAAATCCCCCAGATCCTAAAACCCCTATATCAAGAATCCCCCGGGATCCTAAACCCCCAAGGCTCTAAATCACCCATATCAAGAGTCCCACGGGATCCTAAATCCCCCAGATTCTAGATCGCCTATATCAAGTATCCCCCGGGATTCCAGATCCCCCAGATCCTATATCCCCTATATCAAGAATCCCCCGGGATCCTAAATCCCCCAGATTCTAAATCCCCTATATCAAGTATCCCCCGGGATCTTAAATCCACCAGATCTTAAATCCCCCATATCTAGAATCCCCCGGGATCCTTAATCCCCCAGATTCTAAACCCCCAATTCAAGAATCCCCCGGGAGCCTAAATCCTTCAGATTCTAAATCCCCTATATCAAGAATCCCCCGGGATCCTAAATCCACCAGATTCTAAATCTCCCATATCCAGAATCCCCCGGAATTCTAAATCCCCCAGATCTCAAATCCCCCATATCTAGAATCCCCCGGGATCACAAATCCCCCAGATTCTAAATCCCCTATATCAAGAATCCCCCGGGATCCTAAATCCCTCAGATCCTAATTCCCTATATCCAGAATCCCCCGGGATCCTAAATCCCCCAGATTATAGTCCCCAATATCTAGAATCCCCCGGGATCCTAAATCACCCAGATTGTAGTCCCCCATATCTAGAATCCCCCGGGATCCTAAATCCCCCAGATTATAGTCCCCCATATCAAGAATCCCCGGGATCCTAAATCCCCCAGATTCTAAATCCCCCATATCCAGAATCCCCTGCGATCCTTAATCCCCCAGATTCTGAATCCCCCATATCAAGAATCCCCGGGATCCTTAAATACCCCAGATTCTAAATCCCAAAAATACAGAATCCCCTGCGATCCTTAATCCCCCAGATTCTGAATCCCCTATATCAAGAATTCCCCGGGATTCTAAATCCCCCAGATTCTGAATCCCCTATATCAAGAATCCCCCGGGATCCTAAATCCCCCAGATCCTCATTCCCCATATCCAGAATCCCCCGGGGTCCTAAATCCCCCAGATTCTAAATCCCCTATATCAAGAATCCTCCGGGATCCTACATCCCCCAGATCCTAAATCCCTTATATCAAGGATCACCCGGGATCCTAAATTCCCCAGATTCTAAATCCCCTATATCAAGTATCTCCCTGGATCCCTAATCCCCCAGATTCTAAAACCCCCATATCCAGAATCCCCCGGGATCCTAAATCCCCCAGATTCTAAATTCCCCTTATCAAGAATCCTCCTGGATCCTAAATCCTTCAGATTCTAAATCCCTTATGTCAAGAATCCCCGGGATCCTAAATCCTTCAGATTCTAAATCCCTTATGTCAAGAATCCCCCGGGATCCTAAATCCCCCATATCCTAAATCTCCTATATCAAGAATCCCCCGGGATTCTAAATCCCCCAGATCCTAAAACCCCTATATCAAGAATCCCCCGGGATCGTAAACCCCAAAGGCTCTAAATCACCCATATCAAGAGTCCCACGGGATCCTAAATCCCCCAGATTCTAGATCGCCTATATCAAGTATCCCCCGGGATTCCAGATCCCCCAGATCCTATATCCCCTATATCAAGAATCCCCCGGGATCCTAAATCCCCCAGATTCTAAATCCCCTATATCAAGTATCCCCCGGGATCCTAAATCCACCAGATCTTAAATCCCCCATATCTAGAATCCCCCGGGATCCTTAATCCCCCAGATTCTAAACCCCCAATTCAAGAATCCCCCGGGAGCCTAAATCCTTCAGATTCTAAATCCCCTATATCAAGAATCCCCCGGGATCCTAAATCCACCAGATTCTAAATCTCCCATATCCAGAATCCCCCGGAATTCTAAATCCCCCAGATCTCAAATCCCCCATATCTAGAATCCCCCGGGATCACAAATCCCCCAGATTCTAAATCCCCCATATCAAGAATCCCCCGGGATCCTAAATCCCTCAGATCCTAATTCCCTATATCCAGAATCCCCCGGGATCCTAAATCCCCCAGATGCTAAATCCCCTATATCAAGAATCCCCCGGGATCCTACATCCCCCAGATTTTGAATCCCCCGGGATCCTAAATCCCCCAGATTCTAAACCCCCAATTCAAGAATCCCCCGGGATCCTAAATCCCCCAGATTCTGAATTCCCTATATCAAGAATCCCCCGGGATTCTAGATTCCCCAGATTCTAAATCCCCCATATCAAGAATCCCCCGGGATCCTAAATCCCCCAGATTCTGAATACCCTATATCAAGAATCCCCCGGGATCCTTAATCCCCCAGATTTTAGTTCCCCATATCTAGAATCCCCCGGGATCCTAAATCACCCAGATTGTAGTCCCCCATATCTAGAATCCCCCGGGATCCTAAATCCCTCAGATTCTAAATCCCCCATATCCAGAATCCCCCGGGATTCTAATTCCGCAAGATCCTAAATCTCCTATATTAAAAATCCAGCGGGATTCTAAATCCCCCAGATCCTAAATCCCCTATATCAAGAATCCCGCGGGATTCTAAATCCCCCAGATTCTGAATCCCCTATATCAAGAATCCCCCGGGATCCTAAATCCCCCAGATTCTGAATCCCCTATATCAAGAATCCCCCGGGATCCTAAATCCCCCAGATTCTAAATCCCCCATATCCAGAATCCCCCGGGATTCTAATTCCGCAAGATCCTAAATCTCCTATATCAAAAATCCAGCGGGATTCTAAATCCCCCAGATCCTAAATCCCCTATATCAAGAATCCCGCGGGATCCTAAATCACCCAGATTATGAATCCCCTATATCAAGAATCCCCGGGATCCTAAATCCCCCAGATTCTAAATCCCCCATATCCAGAATCCCCTGCGATCCTCAATCCCCCAGATTCTGAATCCCCTATATCAAGAATCCCCCGGGATCCTAAATCCCCCAGATTCTGAATCCCCTATATCAAGAATCCCCCGGGATCCTAAATCCCCCAGATTCTAAATCCCCCATATCCAGAATCCCCCGGGATTCTAATTCCGCAAGATCCTAAATCTCCTATATCAAAAATCCAGCGGGATTCTAAATCCCCCAGATCCTAAATCCCCTATATCAAGAATCCCGCGGGATCCTAAATCACCCAGATTATGAATCCCCTATATCAAGAATCCCCGGGATCCTAAATCCCCCAGATTCTAAATCCCCCATATCCAGAATCCCCTGCGATCCTCAATCCCCCAGATTCTGAATCCCCTATATCAAGAATCCCCCGGGATCCTAAATCCCCCAGATTCTAAATCCCCCATATCCAGAATCCCCTGCGATCCTTAATCCCCCAGATTCTGAATCCCCTATATCAAGAATCCCCCGGGACCCCAAATCCCCCAGATTCTAAATACCCTATATCAAGAATCCCCCGGGATTCTAAATCCCCCAGATTCTGAATCCCCAATATCAAGAATCCCCCGGGATCCTTAATCCCCCAGATTCTGAATCCCCTATATCAAGAATCCCCCGGGATCCTAAATCCCCCAGATTCTAAATCCCCCATATTCAGAATCCCCCGGGATTCTAAATCGCCCAGATCCTAAATCTCCTATATCAAAAATCCAGCGGGATTCTAAATCCCTCAGATCCTAAATCCCCTATATCAAGAATCCCGCGGGATCCTAAGTCACCCAGATTCTGAACCCCCAATATCAAGAATCCCCGGGATCCTTAATCCCCAAGATTCTAAATCCCCTATATCAAGAATCCCCCGGGATCCTAAATCCCCCAGATTCTAAATCCCCCATATCCAGAATCCCCCGGGATTCTAAATCGCCCAGATCCTAAATCTCCTATATCAAAAATCCAGCGGGATCCTAAATCCCCCAGATTCTAAATCCCCTATATCAAGAATCCCCCGGGATTCTAAATCCCCCAGATTCTGAATCCCCCGGGATTCTAAATCCCCCAGATTCTGAATCCCCTATATCAAGAATCCCCCGGGATCCTAAAACCCCCAGATTCTGAATACCCTATATCAAGAATCCCCCGGGATCCTAAATCCCCCAGATTAAAATCCCCCATATCTAGAATCCCCCGGGATCCTAAATCCCCCAGATTTTAAATCCCCTATATCAAGAATCCCCCGGGATCCTAAATCCCCCAGATTCTAAATCCCCTATATCAAGAATCCCCCGGGATCCTAAATCCCCCAGATTCTAAATCCCCCATATCCAGAATCCCCCGGGATTCTAAATCGCCCAGATCCTAAATCTCCTATATCAAAAATCCAGCGGGATTCTAAATCCCCTATATCAAGAATCCCGCGGGATCCTAAATCAACCAGATTCTGAATCCCCTATATCCAGAATCCCCCGGGATTCTAAATCCCCCAGATTCTGAACCCCCTATATCAAGAATCCCCCGGGATCCTAAATCCCCCAGATTCTAAATCCCCCATATCCAGAATCCCCTGCGATCCTTAATCCCCCAGATTCTGAATCCCCTATATCAAGAATCCCCCGGGATCCCAAATCCCCCAGATTCTAAATACCCTATATCAAGAATCCCCCGGGATTCTAAATCCCCCAGATTCTGAATCCCCAATATCAAGAATCCCCCGGGATCCTTAATCCCCCAGATTCTGAATCCCCTATATCAAGAATCCCCCGGGATCCTAAATCCCCCAGATTCTAAATCCCCCATATTCAGAATCCCCCGGGATTCTAAATCGCCCAGATCCTAAATCTCCTATATCAAAAATCCAGCGGGATCCTAAATCACCCAGATTCTGAATCCCCTATATCAAGAATCCCCGGGATCCTTAATCCCCCAGATTCTGAATCCCCTATATCAAGAATCCCCCGGGATCCTAAATCCCCCAGATTCTAAATCCCCCATATCCAGAATCCCCTGCGATCCTTAATCCCCCAGATTCTGAATCCCCTATATCAAGAATCCCCCGGGATCCTAAATCCCCCAGATTCTAAATCCCCTATATTAAGAATCCCCCGGGATCCTTAATCCCCCATGTTCTAAATCCCCCTATCCAGAATTCCCCTATCCAGAATCCCCCGGGATGCTAAATCCCCCGGGATCTTAAATCTCCTATATCAAAAATCCAGCGGGATTCTAAATCCCCCAGATCCTAAATCCCCTATATCAAGAATCCCGCGGGATCCTAAATCACCCAGATTCTGAATCCCCCATATCAAGAATCCCCGGGATCCTAAATCCCCCAGATTCTACATCCCCCATATCCAGAATCCCCTGCGATCCTTAATCCCCCAGATTCTGAATCCCCTATTTCAAGAATCCCCCGGGATCCTAAATCCCCCAGATTCTAAATCCCCCATATCCAGAATCCCCTGCGATCCTTAATCCCCCAGATTCTGAATCCCCTATATCAAGAATCCCCCGGGATCCTAAATCCCCCAGATTCTAAATCCCCTATATCAAGAATCCTCCGGGATCCTACATCCCCCAGATCCTAAATCCCTTATATCAAGGATCACCCGGAATCCTAAATTCCCCAGATTCTAAATCCCCTATATCAAGTATCTCCCTGGATCCCTAATCCCCCAGATTCTAAAACCCCCATATCCAGAATCCCCCGGGATCCTAAATCCCCCAGATTCTAAATTCCCCTTATCAAGAAACCCCCTGGATCCTAAATCCTTCAGATTCTAAATCCCTTATGTCAAGAATCCCCGGGATCCTAAATCCTTCAGATTCTAAATCCCTTATGTCAAGAATCCCCCGGGATCCTAAATCCCCCATATCCTAAATCTCCTATATCAAGAATCCCCCGGGATTCTAGATCCCCCAGATCCTAAAACCCCTATATCAAGAATCCCCCGGGATCCTAAACCCCCAAGGCTCTAAATCACCCATATCAAGAGTCCCACGGGATCCTAAACCCCCCAGATTCTAGATCGCCTATATCAAGTATCCCCCGGGATTCCAGATCCCCCAGATCCTATATCCCCTATATCAAGAATCCCCCGAGATCCTAAATCCCCCAGATTCTAAATCCCCTATATCAAGTATCCCCCGGGATCCTAAATCCACCAGATCTTAAATCCCCCATATCTAGAATCCCCCGGGATCCTTAATCCCCCAGATTCTAAACCCCCAATTCAAGAATCCCCCGGGAGCATAAATCCTTCAGATTCTAAATCCCCTATATCAAGAATCCCCCGGGATCCTAAATCCACCAGATTCTAAATCTCCCAAATCCAGAATCCCCCGGAATTCTAAATCCCCCAGATCTCAAATCCCCCATATCTAGAATCCCCCGGGATCACAAATCCCCCAGATTCTAAATCCCCTATATCAAGAATCCCCCGGGATCCTAAATCCCTCAGATCCTAATTCTCTATATCCAGAATCCCCCGGGATCCTAAATCCCCCAGATGCTAAATCCCCTATATCAAGAATCCCCCGGGATCCTACATCCCCCAGATTTTGAATCCCCCGGGATCCTAAATCCCCCAGATTCTAAACCCCCAATTCAAGAATCCCCCGGGATCCTAAATCCCCCAGATTCTGAATTCCCTATATCAAGAATCCCCCGGGATTCTAGATTCCCCAGATTCTAAATCCCCCATATCAAGAATCCCCCAGATTCTGAATACCCTATATCAAGAATCCCCCGGGATCCTTAATCCCCCAGATTTTAGTTCCCCATATCTAGAATCCCCCGGGATCCTTAATCACCCAGATTGTAGTCCCCCATATCTAGAATCCCCCGCGATCCTTAATCCCCCAGATTTTGAATCCCCTATATCAAGAATCCTTCGGGATCCTAAATCCCCCAGATTCTAAATCCCCTATATCAAGAATCCCCCGGGATTCTAAATCCCCCAGATTCTGAATCCCCTATCTCAAGAATCCCCCGGGATCCTAAATCCCCCAGATTCTGAATCCCCTATATCAAGAATCCCCCGGGATCCTAAATCCCCCAGATTCTAAATCCCCCATATCCAGAATCCCCCGGGATTCTAATTCCGCAAGATCCTAAATCTCCTATATCAAAAATCCAGCGGGATTCTAAATCCCCCAGATCCTAAATCCCCTATATCAAGAATCCCGCGGGATCCTAAATCACCCAGATTCTGAATCCCCTATATCAAGAATCCCCGGGATCCTAAATCCCCCAGATTCTAAATCCCCCATATCCAGAATCCCCTGCGATCCTTAATCCCCCAGATTCTGAATCCCCTATATCAAGAATCCCCCGGGATCCTAAATCCCCCAGATTCTAAATCCCCCATATCCAGAATCCCCTGCGATCCTTAATCCCCCAGATTCTGAATCCCCTATATCAAGAATCCCCCGGGATCCCAAATCCCCCAGATTCTAAATACCCTATATCAAGAATCCCCCGGGATTCTAAATCCCCCAGATTCTGAATCCCCAATATCAAGAATCCCCCGGGATCCTTTATCCCCCAGATTCTGAATCCCCTATATCAAGAATCCCCCGGGATCCTAAATCCCCCAGATTCTAAATCCCCCATATTCAGAATCCCCCGGGATTCTAAATCGCCCAGATCCTAAATCTCCTATATCAAAAATCCAGCGGGATTCTAAATCCCCCAGATCCTAAATCCCCTATATCAAGAATCCCGCGGGATCCTAAGTCACCCAGATTCTGAACCCCCAATATCAAGAATCCCCGGGATCCTTAATCCCCAAGATTCTAAATCCCCTATATCAAGAATCCCCCGGGATCCTAAATCCCCCAGATTCTAAATCCCCCATATCCAGAATCCCCCGGGATTCTAAATCGCCCAGATCCTAAATCTCCTATATCAAAAATCCAGCGGGATCCTAAATCCCCCAGATTCTAAATCCCCTATATCAAGAATCCCCCGGGATTCTAAATCCCCCAGATTCTGAATCCCCTATATCAAGAATCCTCCGGGATTCTAAATCCCCCAGATTCTGAATCCCCTATATCAAGAATCCCCCGGGATCCTAAAACCCCCAGATTCTGAATACCCTATATCAAGAATCCCCCGGGATCCTAAATCCCCCAGATTAAAATCCCCCATATCTAGAATCCCCCGGGATCCTAAATCCCCCAGATTCTAAATCCCCTATATCAAGAATCCCCCGGGATCCTAAATCCCCCAGATTCTGAATCCCCTATATCAAGAATCCCCCGGGATCCTAAATCCCCCAGATTCTAAATCCCCCATATCCAGAATCCCCCGGGATTCTAAATCGCCCAGATCCTAAATCTCCTATATCAAAAATCCAGCGGCATTCTAAATCCCCTATATCAAGAATCCCGCGGGATCCTAAATCACCCAGATTCTGAATCCCCTATATCCAGAATCCCCCGGGATTCTAAATCGCCCAGATCCTAAATCTCCTTTATCAAAAATCCCCCGGGATTCTAAATCCCCCAGATCCTAAATTCCCTATATCAAGAATCCCGCGGGATCCTAAATCACCCAGATTCTGAATCCCCTATATCAAGAATCCCCGGGATCCTTAATCCCCCAGATTCTGAATCCCCTATATCAAGAATCCCCCGGGATCCTAAATCCCCCAGATTCTAAGTCCCCCATATCCAGAATCCCCTGCGATCCTTAATCCCCCAGATTCTGAATCCCCTATATCAAGAATCCCCCGGGATCCTAAATCCCCCAGATTCTAAATCCCCTATATTAAGAATCCCCCGGGATCCTTAATCCCCCGGGATCCTTAATCCCCCATGTTCTAAATCCCCCTATCCAGAATTCCCCTATCCAGAATCCCCCGGGATGCTAAATCCCCCGGGATCCTAAATCTCCTATATCAAAAATCCAGCGGGATTCTAAATCCCCCAGATCCTAAATCCCCTATATCAAGAATCCCGCGGGATCCTAAATCACCCAGATTCTGAATCCCCCATATCAAGAATCCCCGGGATCCTTAATCCCCCAGAATCTGAATCCCCTATATCAAGAATCCCCCGGGATCCTAAATCCCCCAGATTCTAAATCCCCCATATCCAGAATCCCCTGCGTTCCTTAATCCCCCAGATTCTGAATCCCCTATATCAAGAATCCCCCGGGATCCTAAATCCCCCACATTCTAAATCCCCTATATTAAGAATCCCCCGGGATCCTTAATACCCCATGTTCTAAATCCCCCTATCCAGAATTCCCCTATCCAAAATCCCCCGGGATCCTAAATCCCCTATATCAAGAATCCCCCGGGATCCTAAATCCCCCAGATTTTAAATCCCCTATATCAAGAAACTCCCGGGATCCTAAATCCCCCAGTTTCTAAATCCCCTATATCAAGAATCCCCCGGGATCCTAGATCCCCCAGTTTCTAAATCCCCTATATCAAGAATTCTGAATCCCCCGGGAGCCTAAATCCCCCAGATTCTGAATACCCTATATCAAGAATCCCCCGGGATCCTAAATCCCCCAGATTCTAAATCCCCTATATCAAGAAACTCCCGGGATCCTAAATCCCCCAGATTCTGAACACCCTATATGAAGAATAACCCGGGATCCTAAATCCCCCAGAATTTAAATCCCCTATATCAAGAAACTCCCGGGATCCTAAATCCCCCAGATTCTGAACACCCTATATGCAGAATAACCCGGGATCCTAAATCCCCCAGATTCTAAATCCCCTATATCAAGATTCCCCCGGGATCCTAGATCCTCCAGATTATAATCCCCCATATCTAGAATCCCCGGGATCCTAGATCCCCCAGATTCAGAATCCCCTATATCAAGAATCCCCCGGGATCCTAAATCCCCCAGATTCTGAATTCCCTATATCAAGAATCCCCGGGGATTCTAAATCCCCCAGATCCTAGAACCCCTATATAAAGAATCCCCCGGGATCCTAAATCCCCCAGATTCTAAATCCCCTAAATCAAGAATCTCCCGGGATCCTAAATCCCCCAGATTCTAAATCCCTATATCAAAAATCCCCCGGGATCCTAAATCCCCCAGTTTCTAAATCCCCTATATCAAGAATCCCCCGGGATCCTAAATCAACCAGATTCTAAATCCCCCATATCCAGAATCCCCCCTATCCAGAATCCCCAGGGATTCTAAACCCCCCAGATCCTAAATCCCCTATATCCAGAATCCCCCGGGATTCAAAATCCCCCAGATCGTAAATCCCCTATATTCAGAATCCCCCGGGATCCTCAATCCCCCAGATTCTAAATCCCCTATATCAACAATCTCCCGGGATCCTAAATCCCCCAGATTCTGAACCCCCTATATCAAGAATCTCCCGGGATCCTAAACCCCCCAGATCTCAAATCCCCCATATCTAGAATCCCCCGGGATCACAAATCCCCCAGATTCTAAATCCCCTATATCAAGAATCCCCCGGGATCCTAAATCCCTCAGATTTTGAACTCCCTATATCAAGAATCCCCCGGGATCCTAAATCCCCCAGATTTTGAACCCCCTATATCAAGAATCCCCCGGGATCCTAAATCCCCCAGATTCTAAATCCCCTATATCAAGAATCCCTCGGGATCCTAAATCGCCCAGATTATAATCCCCCATATCTAGAATCCCCGGGATCCTAAATCCCCCAGATTCTGAATCCCCTATATCAAGAATCCCCCGGGATCCTAAATCCCCCAGATTCTGAATTCCCTATATCAAGAATCCCCCGGGATTCTAAATCCCCCAGATCCTAGAACCCCTATATCAAGAATCCCCCGGGATCCTAAATCCCCCAGATTCTAAATCCCCTATATCAAGAATCCCCCGGATTCCTAAATCCCCCAGATTTTGAACCCCCTATATCAAGAATCCCCCGGGATCCTAAATCCCCCAGATTCTTAATCCCCCATATCCACAATCCCCCGGGATCACAAATCCCCCAGATTTCAAGTCCCCTATATCAAGAATCCCCCGGGATCCTAAATCCCCCAGATCCTAAACCCCCAATATCAAGAATCCCCCGGGATCCTAAATCCTTCAGATTCTAAATCCCCTATATCAAGAATCCCCCGGGATCCTAAATCCCCCAGATTCTAAATTCCCCATATCCAGAATCCCCCGGGATTCTTAATCCCCCAGATTATAGTCCCCCATATCTAGAATCCCCCGGGATCCTAAATCACCCAGATTGTAGTCCCCCATATCTAGAATCCTAAATCCCCCAGATTCTAAATCCCCTATATCAAGAATCCCCCGGGATTCTAGATCCCCCAGATTCTAAATCCCCCATATGCAGAATCCCCCGGGATACTAAATCTCCCAGATTCTAAATCCCCTATATCAAGAATCCCCCGGGATCACAAATCCCCCAGATTCTAAATCCCCCGTGATTGTAGATTCTAAATCCGCCGGGGATCTAAGTCCCGCAGATTCTTAATCCCCCGGGATTCTAAATTCTAAATCCTCCGAGATTTCAAATTTTAAATTCCTTGGGATTCTAAATTCTAAATCCCCCGGGATTTAAAATTTTAAATCCCGCGGGATTCTAGATTCTAAATCCCCCGGGGTTCTTAATTCGTAATCCCCCGGGATTATAAATCCCCCGTGATTCTAGATTCTAAATCCCCCAGATCCTAAATCCCCCGTGATTGTAGATTCTAGATCCCCCGGGAATCTAAATTCTAAATCCCCCGGGATTCTAAGTCCCCCGAGTAACGTAATTCAATGTATCATAAGAATAATAAAAGATGATTCAAACTTTAAGTAGATTCTTTTATTATAAACAAAGGTTTATTTCGTTTGACAGTACAATTCAGACTGGCTCAAGTATTCATCATTACCATTAATTACACTTTACGCAAGTTAGTAGATTTAAATATTTATGATGAGTTATATCAAGAATCCCCCGGGATCCTAAATCCCCCAGATTCTGAATCCCCTATATCAAGAATCCCCCGGGATCCTGAATCCCCTATATCAACAATCTCCCGGGATCCTAAATCCCCCAGATTCTGAACCCCCTATATCAAGAATCCCCCGGGATCTTAAACCCCGCAGATTCTAAATCCCCCATATCTATAATCCCCCGGGATCACAAATCCCCCAGATTCTAAATCCCCTATATCAAGAATCCCCCGGGATCCTAAATCCCCCAGATTCTAGATCCCCTATATCAAGAATCCCCCGGGATCGTAAATCCTTCAGATTCTAAATCCCCTATATCAAGAATCCCCCGGGATCCTAAATCCCCCAGATTCTAAATCCCCTATATCAAGAAACTCCCGGGATCCTAAATCCCCCAGATTCTGAACTCCCTATATCAAGAATCCCCCGGGATCCTAAATCCCCCAGTTTCTAAATCCCCTATATCGAGAATCCCCCGGGATCCTAAATCCCCCAGATTCTAAATCCCCCATATCCAGAATCCCCCCTATCCAGAATCCGCAGGGATTCTAAATCCCCCAGATCCTAAATCCCCTATATCCAGAATCCCCCGGGATTCTACTTCCCCCAGATCGTAAATCCTTTATATTCAGAATCCCCCGGGATCCTCAATCCCAAGATTCTAAATCCCCTATATCAACAATCTCCCGGGATCCTAAATCCCCCAGATTCTGAACCCCCTATATCAAGAATCTCCCGGGATCCTAAACCCCCCAGATTTCAAATCCCCCATATCTAGAATCCCCCGGGATCACAAATCCCCCAGATTCTAAATCCCCTATATCAAGAATCCCCCGGGATCCTAAATCCCTCAGATTTTGAACTCCCTATATCAAGAATCCCCCGGGATCCTAAATCCCCCAGATTTTGAACCCCCTATATCAAGAATCCCCCGGGATCCTAAATCCCCCAGATTCTAAATCCCCTATATCAAGAATCCCTCGGCATCCTAAATCCCCCAGATTATAATCCCCCATATCTAGAATCCCCGGGATCCTAAATCCCCCAGATTCTGAATTCCCTATATCAAGAATCCCCCGGGATTCTAAATCCCCCAGATCTTAGAACCCCTATATCAAGAATCCCCCGGGATCCTAAATCCCCCAGATTCTAAATCCCCTATATCAAGAATCCCCCGGGATCCTAAATCCCCCATATCTATAATCCCCCGGGATCACAAATCCCCCAGATTCTAAATCCCCTATATCAAGAATCCTCCGGGATCCTAAATCCCCCAGATTCTAAATCCCCTATATCAAGAATCCCCCGGGGTCCTAAATCCTTCAGATCCTAAATCCCCTATATCAAGAATCCCCCGGGATCCTAAATCCCCCAGATTCTAAATCCCCTATATCAAGAATCTCCCGGGATCCTAAATCCCCCAGATTCTGAACCCCCTATATCAAGAATCCCCCGGTATCCTAAATCCCCCAGTTTCTAAATCCCCTATATCATGAATCCCCCGGGATCCTAAACCCCCCAGATCCTAAATCCCCAATATCCAGAATCCCCCGGGATCCTAAATCCCCCAGATTCTGAATTCCCTATATCAAGAATCCCCCGGGATTCTAAATCCCCTAGATCCTAGAACCAAGAGAATCAAGAATCCCCCGGGATCACAAATCCCCCAGATTCTAAATCCCCTATATCAAGAATCCTCCGGGATCCTTAATCCCCCAGATTCTAAATCCCCTATATCAAGAATCCCCCGGGGTCCTAAATCCTTCAGATTCTAAATCCCCTATATCAAGAATCCCCCGGGATCCTAAATCCCCCAGATTCTAAATCCCCCATATCTAGAATCCCCCGGGATCCTAAATCACCCAGATTGTAGTCCCCCATATCTAGAATCCCCCGGGATCCTAAATCCCCCAGATTATAGTCCCCCATATCTAGAATCCCCGGGATCCTAAATCCCCCCGATTCTGAATTCCCTATATCAAGAATCCCCCGGGATTCTAAATCCCCCAGATCCTAGAACCCCTATATCAAGAATCCCTCGGGATCCTAAGTCCCCCAGATTCTAAATTTCCTATATCAAGAATCCCCCGGGATCCTAAATCCTTCAGATTCTAAATCCCCTATATCAAGAATCCCCCGGGATCCTAAATCCCCCAGATTTTGAACCCCCTAGATCAAGAATCCCCCGGGATCCTAAATCCCCCAGATTTTGAACCCCCTATATCAAGAATCCCCCTGGATCCTAAATCCCCCAGATTTTAAATCCCCTATATCAAGAATCCCCCGGGATCCTTAATCCCCCAGATTATAATCCCCCATATCTAAAATCACCGGGATCCTAAATCCCCCAGATTCTGAATCTCCTATATCAAGAATCCCCCGGGAGCCTAAATCCCCCAGATTCTGAATTCCCTACATCAAGAATCCCCCGGGATTCTAAATCTCCCAGATCCTAGAACCCCTATATCAAGAATCCCCCTGGATCCGAAATCCCCCAGATTCTAAATCCCCTATATCAAGAATCCCCCGGGATTCTAGATCCCCCAGATTCTAAATCCCCCATATGCAGAATCCCCCGGGATACTAAATCCCCCAGATTCTAAATCCCCTATATCAAGAATCCCCCGGGATCACAAATCCCCCAGATTCTTAATCCCCGTGATTGTAGATTCTAAATCCGCCGGGAATCTAAGTCCCGCAGATTCTAAATCCCCCGGGATTCTAAATTCTAAATTCTCCGAGATTTCAAATTTTAAATTCCTTGGGATTCTAAATTCTAAATCCCCCGGGATTTAAAATTTTAAATCCCGCGGGATTCTAGATTCTAAATCCCCCGGGGTTCTTAATTCGTAATCCCCCGGGATTATAAATCCCCCGTGATTCTAGATTCTAAATCCCCCAGATCCTAAATCCCCCGTGATTGTAGATTCTAGATCCCCCGGGAATCTAAGTCCCTCGGGATTCTAAATTCTAAATCCCCCGGGATTCTAAGTCCCCCGAGTAACGTAATTCAATGTATCATAAGAATAATAAAAGATGATTCAAACTTTAAGTAGATTCTTTTATTATAAACAAAGATTTATTTCGTTTGACAGTACAATTCAGACTGGCTCAAGTATTCATCATTACCATTAATTACCCTTTACGCAAGTTAGTAGATTTAAATATTTATGATGAGTTATATCAAGAATCCCCCGGGATCCTAAACCCCGCAGATTCTAAATCCCCCATATCTATAATCCCCCGGGATCACAGATCCCCCAGATTCTAAATCCCCTATATCAAGAATCCCCCGGGATCCTAAATCCCCCAGATTCTAGATCCCCTATATTAAGAATCCCCGGGATCCTAAATCCTTCAGATTCTAAATCCCCTATATCAAGAATCCCCCGGGATCCTAAATCCCCCAGATTCTAAATCCCCTATATCAAGAAACTCCCGGGATCCTAAATCCCCCAGATTCTGAACCCCCTATATCCAGAATCCCCCGGGATACTAAATCCCCCAGATTCTGAATTCCCTATATCAAGAATCCACCGGGATTCTAAATCCCCTAGATCCTAGAACCCCTATATCAAGAATCCCCCGGGATCCTAAATCCCCCAGATTATAGTCCCCCATATCTAGAATCCCCCGGGATCCTAAATCATGCAGATTGTAGTCCCCCATATCTAGAATCCCCCGGGATCCTAAATCCCCCAGATTATAGTCCCCCATATCTAGCATCCCCGGGATCCTAAATCCCCCCGATTCTGAATTCCCTATATCAAGAATCCCCCGGGATTCTAAATCCCCCAGATCCTAGAACCCCTATATCAAGAATCCCCCGGGATCCTAAGTCCCCCAGATTCTAAATCCCCTATATCAAGAATTCCCCGGGATCCTAAATCCTTCAGATTCTAAATCCCCTATATCAACAATCTCCCGGGATCCTAAATCCCCCAGATTCTGAACCCCCTATATCAAGAATCCCCCGGGATCTTAAACCCCGCAGATTCTAAATCCCCCATATCTATAATCCCCCGGGATCACAAATCCCCCAGATTCTAAATCCCCTATATCAAGAATCCCCCGGAGTCCTAAATCCCCCAGATTCTAGATCCCCTATATCAAGAATCCCCCGGGATCCTAAATCCTTCAGATTCTTAATCCCCTATATCAAGAATCCCCCGGGATCCTAAATCCCCCAGATTCTAAATCCCCTATATCAAGAAACTCCCGGGATCCTAAATCCCCCAGATTCTGAACTCCCTATATCAAGAATCCCCCGGGATCCTAAATCCCCCAGATTATAGTCCCCCATATCTAGAAACCCCCGGGATCCTAAATCATGCAGATTGTAGTCCCCCATATCTAGAATCCCCCGGGAGCCTAAATCCCCCAGATTCTGAATTCCCTACATCAAGAATCCCCCGGGATTCTAAATCTCCCAGATCCTAGAACCCCTATATCAAGAATCCCCCTGGATCCGAAATCCCCCAGATTCTAAATCCCCTATATCAAGAATCCCCCGGGATTCTAGATCCCCCAGATTCTAAATCCCCCATATGCAGAATCCCCCGGGATACTAAATCCCCCAGATTCTAAATCCCCTATATCAAGAATCCCCCGGGATCACAAATCCCCCAGATTCTTAATCCCCGTGATTGTAGATTCTAAATCCGCCGGGAATCTAAGTCCCGCAGATTCTAAATCCCCCGGGATTCTAAATTCTAAATTCTCCGAGATTTCAAATTTTAAATTCCTTGGGATTCTAAATTCTAAATCCCCCGGGATTTAAAATTTTAAATCCCGCGGGATTCTAGATTCTAAATCCCCCGGGGTTCTTAATTCGTAATCCCCCGGGATTATAAATCCCCCGTGATTCTAGATTCTAAATCCCCCAGATCCTAAATCCCCCGTGATTGTAGATTCTAGATCCCCCGGGAATCTAAGTCCCTCGGGATTCTAAATTCTAAATCCCCCGGGATTCTAAGTCCCCCGAGTAACGTAATTCAATGTATCATAAGAATAATAAAAGATGATTCAAACTTTAAGTAGATTCTTTTATTATAAACAAAGATTTATTTCGTTTGACAGTACAATTCAGACTGGCTCAAGTATTCATCATTACCATTAATTACCCTTTACGCAAGTTAGTAGATTTAAATATTTATGATGAGTTATATCAAGAATCCCCCGGGATCCTAAACCCCGCAAATTCTAAATCCCCCATATCTATAATCCCCCGGGATCACAGATCCCCCAGATTCTAAATCCCCTATATCAAGAATCCCCCGGGATCCTAAATCCCCCAGATTCTAGATCCCCTATATTAAGAATCCCCGGGATCCTAAATCCTTCAGATTCTAAATCCCCTATATCAAGAATCCCCCGGGATCCTAAATCCCCCAGATTCTAAATCCCCTATATCAAGAAACTCCCGGGATCCTAAATCCCCCAGATTCTGAACCCCCTATATCCAGAATCCCCCGGGATACTAAATCCCCCAGATTCTGAATTCCCTATATCAAGAATCCACCGGGATTCTAAATCCCCTAGATCCTAGAACCCCTATATCAAGAATCCCCCGGGATCCTAAATCCCCCAGATTATAGTCCCCCATATCTAGAATCCCCCGGGATCCTAAATCATGCAGATTGTAGTCCCCCATATCTAGAATCCCCCGGGATCCTAAATCCCCCAGATTATAGTCCCCCATATCTAGCATCCCCGGGATCCTAAATCCCCCCGATTCTGAATTCCCTATATCAAGAATCCCCCGGGATTCTAAATCCCCCAGATCCTAGAACCCCTATATCAAGAATCCCCCGGGATCCTAAGTCCCCCAGATTCTAAATCCCCTATATCAAGAATTCCCCGGGATCCTAAATCCTTCAGATTCTAAATCCCCTATATCAACAATCTCCCGGGATCCTAAATCCCCCAGATTCTGAACCCCCTATATCAAGAATCCCCCGGGATCTTAAACCCCGCAGATTCTAAATCCCCCATATCTATAATCCCCCGGGATCACAAATCCCCCAGATTCTAAATCCCCTATATCAAGAATCCCCCGGGATCCTAAATCCCCCAGATTCTAGATCCCCTATATCAAGAATCCCCCGGGATCCTAAATCCTTCAGATTCTTAATCCCCTATATCAAGAATCCCCCGGGATCCTAAATCCCCCAGATTCTAAATCCCCTATATCAAGAAACTCCCGGGATCCTAAATCCCCCAGATTCTGAACTCCCTATATCAAGAATCCCCCGGGATCCTAAATCCCCCAGATTATAGTCCCCCATATCTAGAAACCCCCGGGATCCTAAATCATGCAGATTGTAGTCCCCCATATCTAGAATCCCCCGGGATCCTAAATCCCCCAGATTATAGTCCCCCATATCTAGAATCCCCGGGATCCTAAATCCCCCCGATTCTGAATTCCCTATATCAAGAATCCCCCGGGATCCTAAGTCCCCCAGATTCTAAATCCCCTATATCAAGAATTCCCCGGGATCCTAAATCCTTCAGATTCTAAATCCCCTATATCAAGAATCCCCCGGGATCCTAAATCCCCCAGATTTTGAACCCCCTAGATCAAGAATCCCCCGGGATCCTAAATCCCCCAGATTTTGAACCCCCTATATCAAGAATCCCTCTGGATCCTAAATCCCCCAGATTTTAAATCCCCTATATCAAGAATCCCCCGGGATCCTTAATCCCCCAGATTATAATCCCCCATATCTAGAATCCCCGGGATCCTAAATCCCCCAGATTCTGAATCCCCTATATGAAGAATCCCCCGGGAGCCTAAATCCCCCAGATTCTGAATTCCCTACATCAAGAATCCCCCGGGATTCTAAATCCCCCAGATTCTAAATCCCCTATATCAAGAATCCCCCGGGATCCTAAATCCCCCAGATTCTAAATCCCCTATATCAAGAATCCCCCGGGATTCTAGATCCCCCAGATTCTAAATCCCCCATATGCAGAATCCCCCGGGATACTAAATCTCCCAGATTCTAAATTCCCTATATCAAGAATTCCCCGGGATCACAAATCCCCCAGATTCTAAATCCCCCGTGATTGTAGATTCTAAATCCGCCGGGAATCTAAGTCCCGCAGATTCTAAATCCCCCGGGATTCTAAATTCTAAATCCTCCGAGATTTCAAATTTTAAATTCCTTGGGATTCTAAATTCTAAATCCCCCGGCATTTAAAATTTTAAATCCCGCGGGATTCTAGATTCTAAATCCCCCGGGGTTCTTAATTCGTAATCCCCCGGGATTATAAATCCCCCGTGATTCTAGATTCTAAATCCCCCAGATCCTAAATCCCCCGTGATTGTAGATTCTAGATCCCCCGGGAATCTAAGTCCCTCGGGATTCTAAATTCTAAATCCCCCGGGATTCTAAGTCCCCCGAGTAACGTAATTCAATGTATCATAAGAATAATAAAAGATGATTCAAACTTTAAGTAGATTCTTTTATTATAAACAAAGATTTATTTCGTTTGACAGTACAATTCAGACTGGCTCAAGTATTCATCATTACCATTAATTACACTTTACGCAAGTTAGTAGATTTAAATATTTATGATGAGTTATATCAAGAATCCCCCGGGATCCTAAATCCCCCAGATTCTGAATCCCCTATATCAAGAATCCCCCGGGATCCTGAATCCCCTATATCAACAATCTCCCGGGATCCTAAATCCCCCAGATTCTGAACCCCCTATATCAAGAATCCCCCGGGATCTTAAACCCCGCAGATTCTAAATCCCCCATATCTATAATCCCCCGGGATCACAAATCCCCCAGATTCTAAATCCCCTATATCAAGAATCCCCCGGGATCCTAAATCCCCCAGATTCTAGATCCCCTATATCAAGAATCCCCCGGGATCCTAAATCCTTCAGATTCTAAATCCCCTATATCAAGAATCCCCCGGGATCCTAAATCCCCCAGATTCTAAATCCCCTATATCAAGAAACTCCCGGGATCCTAAATCCCCCAGATTCTGAACCCCCTATATCAAGAATCCCTCGGGATCCTAAATCCCCCAGATTCTAAATCCCCTATATCAAGAATCCCCCGGGATCCTAAATCCCCCAGATTATAATCCCCCATATCTAGAATCCCCGGGATCCTAGATCCCCCAGATTCAGAATCCCCTATATCAAGAACCCCCCGGGATCCCAAATCCCCCAGATTCTAGATTCCCTATATCAAGAATCTCCCGGGATCCTAAATCCCCCAGATTCTGAACTCCCTATATCAAGAATCCCCCGGGATCCTAAATCCCCTAGTTTCTAAATCCCCTATATCAAGAATCCCCCGGGATCCTAAATCCCCCAGATTCTAAATCCCCCATATCCAGAATCCCCAGGGATTCTAAATCCCCCAGATCCTAAATCCTCTATATCCAGAATCCCCCGGGATTCTAAATCCCCCAGATCCTAAATCCCCTATATCCAGAATCCCCCGGGATTCTAAATCCCCCAGATCGTAAATCCCCTATATTCAGAATCCCCCGGGATCCTAAATCCCCAAGATTCTAAATCCCCTATATCAAGAATTCCCCGGGATCCTAAATCCCCCAGATTATAATCCCCCATATCTAGAATCCCCGGGATCCTAGATCCCCCAGATTCAGAATCCCCTATATCAAGAATCCCCCGGGATCCTAAATCCCCCAGATTCTGAATTCCCTATATCAAGAATCCCCCGAGATTCTAAATCCCCCAGATCCTAGAACCCCTATATCAAGAATCCCCCGGGATCCTAAAGCCCCCAGATTCTAAATCCCCTATATCAAGAATCCCCCGGGATCCTAAATTCCCCAGATTCTAAAACCCCCATATCAAGAATCCCCCGGGATCCTAAATCCCCCAGATTCTGAATCCCCTATATCGAGAATCCAGCGGGATTCTTAGTCCCACAGATTCTAAATCCCCCGGGATTCTAAATCCCCCAGATCCTAAATCTCCTATATCAAGAATCCCCCGGGATTCTAAATCCCCCAGATCCTACATCCCCTATATCGAGAATCCCCCGGGATCCTTATTCCCCCAGATTCTAAATTCCTCATATCCAGAATCCCCCGGCATCCTAAATCACCCAAATCCTCAATCCCCTATATCAAGAATCCCCCAGGATCCAAAATCCCCCAGATTCTAGATCCCCCATATCCAGAATCCCCCGCGATCCTTAATATCCCAGACTCTGAATCCCCTATATCAAGAATCCCCCGGGATCCTAAATCCCCCAGATTCTGAATCCCCTATATCAAGAATCCCCCGGGATCCTGAATCCCTCAGATTCTAAATCCCCTATATCAAAAATCTCCCGGGATCCTAAATCCCCCAGATTCTGAACCCCCTATATCAAGAATCCCCGGGATCTTAAACCCCGCAGATTCTAAATCCCCCATATCTATAATCCCCCGGGATCACAAATCCCCCAGATTCTAAATCCCCTATATCAAGAATCCCCCGGGATCCTAAATCCCCCAGATTCTAGATCCCCTATATCAAGAATCCCCCGGGATCCTAAATCCTTCAGATTCTTAATCCCCTATATCAAGAATCCCCCGGGATCCTAAATCCCCCAGATTATAGTCCCCCATATCTAGAATCCCCCGGGATCCTAAATCATGCAGATTATAGTCCCCCATATCTAGAATCCCCCGGGATCCTAAATCCCCCAGATTATAGTCCCCCATATCTAGAATCCCCGGGATCCTAAATCCCCCCGATTCTGAATTCCCTATATCAAGAATCCCCCGGGATCCTAAGTCCCCCAGATTCTAAATCCCCTATATCAAGAATTCCCCGGGATCCTAAATTCTTCAGATTCTAAATCCCCTATATCAAGAATCCCCCGGGATCCTAAATCCCCCAGATTTTGAACCCCCTATATCAAGAATCCCCCGGGATCCTAAATCCCCCAGATTTTGAACCCCCTATATCAAGAATCCCTCTGGATCCTAAATCCCCCAGATTTTAAATCCCCTATATCAAGAATCCCCCGGGATCCTTAATCCCCCAGATTATAATCCCCCATATCTAGAATCCCCGGGATCCTAAATCCCCCAGATTCTGAATCCCCTATATGAAGAATCCCCCGGGAGCCTAAATCCCCCAGATTCTGAATTCCCTACATCAAGAATCCCCCGGGATTCTAGATCCCCCCGATTCTAAATCCCCTATATCAAGAATCCCCCGGGATCCTAAATCCCCCAGATTCTAAATCCCCTATATCAAGAATCCCCCGGGATTCTAGATCCCCCAGATTCTAAATCCCCCATATGCAGAATCCCCCGGGATACTAAATCTCCCAGATTCTAAATTCCCTATATCAAGAATTCCCCGGGATCACAAATCCCCCAGATTCTAAATCCTCCATATCAAGAATCCCCCGGGATCCTAAATCCCCCAGATTCTGAATCCCCTATATCGAGAATCCAGCGGGATTCTTAGTCCCACAGATTCTAAATCCCCCGGGATTCTAAATCCCCCAGATCCTAAATCTCCTATATCAAGAATCCCCCGGGATTCTAAATCCCCCAGATCCTACATCCCCTATATCAAGAAACTCCCGGGATCCTAAATCCCCCAGATTCTGAACTCCCTATATCAAGAATCCCCCGGGATCCTAAATCCCCCAGATTATAGTCCCCCATATCTAGAATCCCCCGGGATCCTAAATCATGCAGATTGTAGTCCCCCATATCTAGAATCCCCCGGGATCCTAAATCCCCCAGATTATAGTCCCCCATATCTAGAATCCCCGGGATCCTAAACCCCCCGATTCTGAATTCCCTATATCAAGAATCCCCCGGGATCCTAAGTCCCCCAGATTCTAAATCCCCTATATCAAGAATTCCCCGGGATCCTAAATCCTTCAGATTCTAAATCCCCTATATCAAGAATCCCCCGGGATCCTAAATCCCCCAGATTCTAAATCCCCTATATCAAGAAACTCCCGGGATCCTAAATCCCCCAGATTCTGAACCCCCTATATCAAGAATCCCTCGGGATCCTAAATCCCCCAGATTCTAAATCCCCTATATCAAGAATCCCCCGGGATCGTAAATCCCCCAGATTATAATCCCCCATATCTAGAATCCCCGGGATCCTAGATCCCCCAGATTCAGAATCCCCTATATCAAGAATCCCCCGGGATCCTAAATCCCCCAGATTCTGAATTCCCTATATCAAGAATCCCCCGGGATTCTAAGTCCCCCAGATCCTAGAACCCCTATATCAAGAATCCCCCGGGATCCCAAATCCCCCAGATTCTAAATTCCCTATATCAAGAATCTCCCGGGATCCTAAATCCCCCAGATTCTGAACTCCCTATATCAAGAATCCCCCGGGATCCTAAATTCCCTAGTTTCTAAATCCCCTATATTAAGAATCCCCCGGGATCCTAAATCCCCCAGATTCTAAATCCCCCATATCCAGAATCCCCAGGGATTCTAAATCCCCCAGATCCTAAATCCTCTATATCCAGAATCCCCCGGGATTCTAAATCCCCCAGATCCTAAATCCCCTATATCCAGAATCCCCCGGGATTCTAAATCCCCCAGATCGTAAATCCCCTATATTCAGAATCCCCCGGGATCCTAAATCCCCAAGATTCTAAATCCCCTATATCAAGAATCCCCCGGGATCCTAAATCCCCCAGATTCTAAATCCCCTATATCACGAAACTCCCGGGATCCTAAATCCCCCAGATTCTGAACCCCCTATATCAAGAATCCCTCGGGATCCTAAATCCCCCAGATTCTAAATCCCCTATATCAAGAATCCCCCGGGATCCTAAATCCCCCAGATTATAATCCCCCATATCTAGAATCCCCGGGATCCTAGATCCCCCAGATTCAGAATCCCCTATATCAAGAATCCCCCGGGATCCTAAATCCCCCAGATTCTGAATTCCCTATATCAAGAATCCCCCGAGATACTAAATCCCCCAGATCCTAGAACCCCTATATCAAGAATCCCCCGGGATCCTAAAGCCCCCAGATTCTAAATCCCCTATATCAAGAATCCCCCGGGATCCTAAATTCCCCAGATTCTAAAACCCCCATATCAAGAATCCCCCGGGATCCTAAATCCCCCAGATTCTGAATCCCCTATATCGAGAATCCAGCGGGATTCTTAGTCCCACAGATTCTAAATCCCCCGGGATTCTAAATCCCCCAGATCCTAAATCTCCTATATCAAGAATCCCCCGGGATTCTAAATCCCCCAGATCCTACATCCCCTATATCGAGAATCCCCCGGGATCCTTATTCCCCCAGATTCTAAATTCCCCATATCCAGAATCCCCCGGCATCCTAAATCACCCAAATCCTCAATCCCCTATATCAAGAATCCCCCAGGATCCAAAATCCCCCAGATTCTAGATCCCCCATATCCAGAATTCCCCGCGATCCTTAATCCCCCAGATTCTGAATCCCCTATATTAAGAATCCCCCGGGATCCTAAATCCCCCAGATTCTGAATCCCCTATATCAAGAATCCCCCGGGATCCTGAATCCCCCAGATTCTAAATCCCCTATATCAACAATCTCCCGGGATCCTAAATCCCCCAGATTCTGAACCCCCTATATCAAGAATCCCCCGGGATCCTAAACCCCGCAGATTCTAAATCCCCTATATCCAGAATCCCCCGGGATTCTAAATCCCCCAGATCGTAAATCCACTATATTCAGAGTCCCCCGGGATCCTAATTCCCCAAGATTCTAGATCCCCTATATCAACAATCTCCAGGGATCCTAAATCCCCCAGATCTCAAATCCCCCATATCTAGAATCCCCCGGGATCCTAAATCCCCCAGATTCTGAACCAACTATATCAAGCATCCCCCGGGATCCTAAACCCCCCAGATCCTAAATCCCCCATATTTGGAATCCCCCGGGATCACAAATCCCCCAGATTCTAAATCCCCTATATCAAGAATCCCCTGGGATCCTAAGTCCCCCAGATTTTAAATCCCCTATATCAAGAATCCCCCGGGATCCTAAATCCTTCAGATTCTAAATCCCCTATATCAAGAATCCCCGGGATCCTAAATCCCCCAGATTTTGAACCCCCTATATCAAGAATCCCCCGGGATCCTAAATCCCCCAGATTTTGAACCCCTTATATCAAGAATCCCCCGGGATCCTAAATCCCCCAGATTTTAAATCCCCTATATCAAGAATCCCCCGGGATCCTAAATCCCACAGATTATAATCCCCCGTGATTGTAGATTCTAAATCCGCCGGGAATCTAAGTCCCGCTGATTCTAAATCCCCCGGGATTCTAAATTCTAAATCCTCCGAGATTTCAGATTTTAAATTCCTTGGGATTCTAAATTCTAAATTCCCCGGGATTTAAAATTTTAAATCCCGCGGGATTCTAGATTCTTAATCCCCCGGGGTTCTTAATTCGTAATCCCCCGGGATTCTTAATTTCAAATCCCCCGGGATTCTAAATCCCCCGTGATTCTAGATTCTAAATCCCCCAGATCCTAAATCCCCCGTGATTGTAGATTCTAGATCCCCCGGGAATCTAAGTCCCTCGGGATTCTAAATTCTAAATCCCCCGGGATTCTAAGTCCCCCGAGTAACGTAATTCAATGTATCATAAGAATAATAAAAGATGATTCAAACTTTAAGTAGATTCTTTTATTATAAACAAAGGTATATTTCGTTTGACAGTACAATTCAGACTGGCTCAAGTATTCATCATTACCATTAATTACACTTTACGCAAGTTAGTAGATTTAAATATTTATGATGAGTTATACCAAGAATCCCCCGGGATCCTAAATCCCCCAGATTCTGAATCCCCTATATCACGAATCCCCCGGGATCCTGAATCCCCCAGATTCTAAATCCCCTATATCAACAATCTCCCGGGATCCTAAATCCCCCAGATTCTGAACCCCCTATATCAAGAATCCCCCGGGATCCTAAACCCCGCAGATTCTAAATCCCCCATATCTATAATCCCCCGGTATCACAAATCCCCCAGATTCTAAATCCCCTATATCAAGAATCCCCCGGGATCCTAAATCCCCCAGATTCTAGATCCCCTATATCAAGAATCCCTCGGGATCCTAAATCCCCCAGATTCTAAATCCCCTATATCAAGAATCCCCCGGGATCCTAAATCCCCCAGATTATAATCCCCCATATCTAGAATTCCCGGGATCCTAGATCCCCCAGATTCAGAATCCCCTATATCAAGCATCCCCCGGGATCCTAAATCCCCCAGATTCTTAATTCCCTATATCAAGAATCCCCCGGGATTCTAAATCCCCCAGATCCTAGAACCCCTATATCAAGAATCACCCGGGATCCTAAATCCCCCAGATTCTAAATCCCCTATATCAAGAATCTCCCGGGATCCTAAATCCCCCAGATTCTGAACTCCCTATATCAAGAATCCCCCGGGATCCTCAATCCCCTAGTTTCTAAATCCCATATCAAGAAACCCCCGGGATCCTAAATCCCCCAGATTCTAAATCCCCCATATCCAGAATCCCCAGGGATTCTAAATCCCCCAGATCCTAAATCCCCTATATCCAGAATCCCCCTGGATTCTAAATCCCCCAAATCGTAAATCACCTATATTCAGAATCCCCCGGGATCCTAAATCCCCAAGATTCTAAATCCCCTATATCAAGAATCCCCCGGGATCCTAAATCCCCCAGATTCTTAATCCCCCATATCCAGAATCCCCCGGGATCACAAATCCCCCGGATTTCAAGTCCCCTAGATCAAGAATCCCCCGGGATCCTAAATCCCCCAGATCCTAAATCCCCTATATCAAGAATCCTCCGGGATCCTAAATCCTTCAGATTCTAAATCCCCTATATCAAGAATCCCCCGGGATCACAAATCCCCCAGATTCTAAATTCCCTATATCAACAATCTCCCGGGATCTTAAATCCCCCAGATTCTGAACCCCCTATATCAAGAATCCTCCGGGATCACAAATCCCCCAGATTCTAAATCCCCCATATCTATAATCCCCCGGGATCACAAATCCCCCAGATTCTAAATCCCCTATATCAAGAATCCCCCGGGATCCTAAATCCCCCAGATTTTGAACTCCCTATATCAAGAATCCCCCGGGATCCTAAATCCCCCAGATTTTGAACCCCCTATATCAAGAATCCCCCGGGATCCTAAATCCCCTAGATTCTAAATCCCCTATATCAAGAATCCCCCGGGATCCTAAATCCCCCAGATTATAATCCCCCATATCTAGAATCCCCGGGATCCCAAATCCCCCAGATTCTGAATCCCCTATATCAAGAATCCCCCGGGATCCTAAATCCCCCAGATTCTAAATCCCCTATATCAAGAATCCCCCGGGATCCTAAATCCCCCAGATTTTGAACCCCCTATATCAAGAATCCCCCGGGATCCTAAATCCCCCAGATTCTTAATCCCCCATATCCACAATCCCCCGGGATCACAAATCCCCCAGATTTCAAGTCCCCTATATCAAGAATCCCCCGGGATCCTAAATCCCCCAGATCCTAAATCCCCTATATCAAGAATCCTCCGGTATCCTAAATGCTTCAGATTCTGAACTCCCTATATCAAGAATCCCCCGGGATCCTCAATCCCCTAGTTTCTAAATCCCATATCAAGAATCCCCCGGGATCCTAAATCCCCCAGATTCTAAATCCCCCATATCCAGAATCCCCAGGGATTCTAAATCCCCCAGATCCTAAATCCCCTATATCCAGAATCCCCCTGGATTCTAAATCCCCCAAATCGTAAATCCCCTATATCCAGAATCCCCCTGGATTCTAAATCCCCCAAATCGTAAATCCCCTATATTCAGAATCCCCCGGGATCCTAAATCCCCAAGATTCTAAATCCCCTATATCGAGAATCCCCCGGGATCCTTATTCCCCCAGATTCTAAATTCCCCATATCCAGAATCCCCCGGCATCCTAAATCACCCAAATCCTCAATCCCCTATATCAAGAATCCCCCAGGATCCAAAATCCCCCAGATTCCAGATCCCCCATATCCAGAATCCCCCGCGATCCTTAATCCCCCAGATTCTAAATCCCCTATATCAACAATCTCCCGGGATCCTAAATCCCCCAGATTCTGAACCCCCTATATCAAGAATCCCCCGGGATCCTAAATCCCCCAGATTCTTAATCCCCCATATCCACAATCCCCCGGGATCACAAATCCCCCAGATTTCAAGTCCCCTATATCAAGAATCCCCCGGGATCCTAAATCCCCCAGATCCTAAATCCCCTATATCAAGAATCCTCCGGTATCCTAAATGCTTCAGATTCTGAACTCCCTATATCAAGAATCCCCCGGGATCCTCAATCCCCTAGTTTCTAAATCCCATATCAACAATCTCCCGGGATCTTAAATCCCCCAGATTCTGAACCCCCTATATCAAGAATCCTCCGGGATCACAAATCCCCCAGATTCTAAATCCCCCATATCTATAATCCCCCGGGATCACAAATCCCCCAGATTCTAAATACCCTATATCAAGAATCCCCCGGGATCCTAAATCCCCCAGATTTTGAACTCCCTATATCAAGAATCCCCCGGGATCCTAAATCCCCCAGATTTTGAACCCATTATATCAAGAATCCCCCGGGATCCTAAATCCCCTAGATTCTAAATCCCCTATATCGAGAATCCCCCGGGATTCTAAATCCCCCAGATCCTAGAACCCCTATATCAAGAATCACCCGGGATCCTAAATCCCCCAGATTCTAAATCCCCTATATCAAGAATCTCCCGGGATCCTAAATCCCCCAGATTCTGAACTCCCTATATCAAGAATCCCCCGGGATCCTCAATCCCCTAGTTTCTAAATCCCATATCAAGAATCCCCCGGGATCCTAAATCCCCCAGATTCTAAATCCCCCATATCCAGAATCCCCAGGGATTCTAAATCCCCCAGATCCTAAATCCCCTATATCCAGAATCCCCCTGGATTCTAAATCCCCCAAATCGTAAATCCCCTATATTCAGAATCCCCCGGGATCCTAAATCCCCAAGATTCTAAATCCCCTATATCAAGAATCCCCCGGGATCCTAAATCCCCCAGATTCTTAATCCCCCATATCCAGAATCCCCCGGGATCACAAATCCCCCAGATTTCAAGTCCCCTAGATCAAGAATCCCCCGGGATCCTAAATCCCCCAGATCCTAAATCCCCTATATCAAGAATCCTCCGGTATCCTAAATGCTTCAGATTCTAAATCCTCTATATCAAGAATCCCCCGGGATCCTAAATCCCCCAGATTCTAAATTCCCTATATCAAGAATCCCCCGGGATTCTAAATCCCCCAGATCCTAGAACCCCCATATCAAGAATCCCCCGGGATCCTAAATCCCCCAGATTCTGAATCCCCTATATCGAGAATCCAGCGGGATTCTTAGTCCCACAGATTCTAAATCCCCCGGGATTCTAAATCCCCCAGATCCTAAATCTCCTATATCAAGAATCCCCCGGGATTCTAAATCCCCCAGATCCTACATCCCCTATATCGAGAATCCCCCGGGATCCTTATTCCCCCAGATTCTAAATTCCCCATATCCAGAATCCCCCGGCATCCTAAATCACCCAAATCCTCAATCCCCTATATCAAGAATCCCCCAGGATCCAAAATCCCCCAGATTCTAGATCCCCCATATCCAGAATCCCCCGCGATCCTTAATCCCCCAGATTCTGAATCCCCTATATTAAGAATCCCCCGGGATCCTAAATCCCCCAGATTCTGAATCCCCTATATCAAGAATCCCCCGGGATCCTGAATCCCCCAGATTCTAAATCCCCTATATCAACAATCTCCCGGGATCCTAAATCCCCCAGATTCTGAACCCCCTATATCAAGAATCCCCCGGGATCCTAAATCCCCCAGATTCTTAATCCCCCATATCCACAATCCCCCGGGATCACAAATCCCCCAGATTTCAAGTCCCCTATATCAAGAATCCCCCGGGATCCTAAATCCCCCAGATCCTAAATCCCCTATATCAAGAATCCTCCGGTATCCTAAATGCTTCAGATTCTGAACTCCCTATATCAAGAATCCCCCGGGATCCTCAATCCCCTAGTTTCTAAATCCCATATCAACAATCTCCCGGGATCTTAAATCCCCCAGATTCTGAACCCCCTATATCAAGAATCCTCCGGGATCACAAATCCCCCAGATTCTAAATCCCCCATATCTATAATCCCCCGGGATCACAAATCCCCCAGATTCTAAATCCCCTATATCAAGAATCCCCCGGGATCCTAAATCCCCCAGATTCTAAATTCCCTATATCAAGAATCCCCCGGGATTCTAAATCCCCCAGATCCTAGAACCCCTATATCAAGAATCACCCGGGATCCTAAATCCCCCAGATTCTAAATCCCCTATATCAAGAATCTCCCGGGATCCTAAATCCCCCAGATTCTGAACTCCCTATATCAAGAATCCCCCGGGATCCTCAATCCCCTAGTTTCTAAATCCCATATCAAGAATCCCCCGGGATCCTAAATCCCCCAGATTCTAAATCCCCCATATCCAGAATCCCCAGGGATTCTAAATCCCCCAGATTCTAAATCCCCTATATCCAGAATCCCCCTGGATTCTAAATCCCCCAAATCGTAAATCCCCTATATTCAGAATCCCCCGGGATCCTAAATCCCCAAGATTCTAAATCCCCTATATCAAGAATCCCCCGGGATCCTAAATCCCCCAGATTCTTAATCCCCCATATCCAGAATCCCCCGGGATCACAAATCCCCCAGATTTCAAGTCCCCTAGATCAAGAATCCCCCGGGATCCTAAATCCCCCAGATCCTAAATCCCCTATATAAAGAATCCTCCGGGATCCTAAATCCTTCAGATTCTAAATCCCCTATATCAAGAATCCCCCGGGATCACAAATCCCCCAGATTTCAAGTCCCCTAGATCAAGAATCCCCCGGGATCCTAAATCCCCCAGATCCTAAATCCCCTATATCAAGAATCCTCCGGGATCCTAAATCCTTCAGATTCTAAATCCCCTATATCAAGAATCCCCCGGGATCACAAATCACCCAGATTCTAAATCCCCTATATCAACAATCTCCCGGGATCCTAAATCCCCCAGATTCTGAACCCCCTATATCAAGAATCCCCCGGGATCCTAAACCCCGCAGATTCTAAATCCCCCATATCTATAATCCCCCGGTATCACAAATCCCCCAGATTCTAAATCCCCTATATCAAGAATCCCCCGGGATCCTAAATCCCCCAGATTCTAGATCCCCTATATCAAGAATCCCTCGGGATCCTAAATCCCCCAGATTCTAAATCCCCTATATCAAGAATCCCCCGGGATCCTAAATCCCCCAGATTATAATCCCCCATATCTAGAATTCCCGGGATCCTAGATCCCCCAGATTCAGAATCCCCTATATCAAGCATCCCCCGGGATCCTAAATCCCCCAGATTCTTAATTCCCTATATCAAGAATCCCCCGGGATTCTAAATCCCCCAGATCCTAGAACCCCTATATCAAGAATCACCCGGGATCCTAAATCCCCCAGATTCTAAATCCCCTATATCAAGAATCTCCCGGGATCCTAAATCCCCCAGATTCTGAACTCCCTATATCAAGAATCCCCCGGGATCCTCAATCCCCTAGTTTCTAAATCCCATATCAAGAATCCCCCGGGATCCTAAATCACCCAGATTCTAAATCCCCCATATCCAGAATCCCCAGGGATTCTAAATCCCCCAGATCCTAAATCCCCTATATCCAGAATCCCCCTGGATTCTAAATCCCCCAAATCGTAAATCCCCTATATTCAGAATCCCCCGGGATCCTAAATCCCCAAGATTCTAAATCCCCTATATCAAGAATCCCCCGGGATCCTAAATCCCCCAGATTCTTAATCCCCCATATCCAGAATCCCCCGGGATCACAAATCCCCCAGATTTCAAGTCCCCTAGATCAAGAATCCCCCGGGATCCTAAATCCCCCAGATCCTAAATCCCCTATATCAAGAATCCTCCGGGATCGTAAATCCTTCAGATTCTAAATGCCCTATATCAAGAATCCCCCGGGATCCCAAATCCCCCAGATTCTAAATTCCCTATATCAACAATCTCCCGGGATCTTAAATCCCCCAGATTCTGAACCCCCTATATCAAGAATCCTCCGGGATCACAAATCCCCCAGATTCTAAATCCCCCATATCTATAATCCCCCGGGATCACAAATCCCCCAGATTCTAAATCCCCTATATCAAGAATCCCCCGGGATCCTAAATCCCCCAGATTTTGAACTCCCTATATCAAGAATCCCCCGGGATCCTAAATCCCCCAGATTTTGAACCCCCTATATCAAGAATCCCCCGGGATCCTAAATCCCCTAGATTCTAAATCCCCTATATCAAGAATCCCCCGGGATCCTAAATCCCCCAGATTATAATCCCCCATATCTAGAATCCCCGGGATCCTAAATCCCCCAGATTCTGAATCCCCTATATCAAGAATCCCCCGGGATCCTAAATCCCCCAGATTCTAAATCCCCTATATCAAGAATCCCCCGGGATCCTAAATCCCCCAGATTTTGAACCCCCTATATCAAGAATCCCCCGGGATCCTAAATCCCCCAGATTCTTAATCCCCCATATCCACAATCCCCCGGGATCACAAATCCCCCAGATTTCAAGTCCCCTATATCAAGAATCCCCCGGGATCCTAAATCCCCCAGATCCTAAATCCCCTATATCAAGAATCCTCCGGTATCCTAAATGCTTCAGATTCTAAATCCTCTATATCAAGAATCCCCCGGGATCCTAAATCCCCCAGATTCTAAATTCCCCATATCCAGAATCCCCCGGGATTCTTAATCCCCCAGATTGAAGTCCCCCATATCTAGAATCCCCCGGAATCCTAAATCACCCAGATTGTAGTCCCCCATATCTAGAATCCCCCGGGATCCTAAATCCCCCAGATTATAATCCTCCATATCTAGAATCCCCGGGATTATAAATCCCCCAGATTCTGAATTCCCTACATCAAGAATCCCCCGGGATTCTAAATCCCCCAGATCCTAGAACCCCTATATCAAGAATCCCCCGGGATCCTAAATCCCCCAGATTCTAAATCCCCTATATCAAGAATCCCCCGGGATCCTAAATCCCCCAGATTATAAATCCCCTATATCAAGAATCACCCGGGATTCTAGATCCCCCAGATTCTAAATCCCCCATATGCAGAATCCCCCGGGATACTAAATCCCCCAGATTCTAAATCCCCTATATCAAGAATCCCCCGGGATCACAAATCCCCCAGATTCTAAATCCCCCGTGATTGTAGATTCTAAATCCGCCGGGAATCTAAGTCCCGCAGATTCTAAATCCCCCGGGATTCTAAATTCTAAATCCTCCGAGATTTCAAATTTTAAATTCCTTGGGATTCTAAATTCTAAATCCCCCGGCATTTAAAATTTTAAATCCCGCGGGATTCTAGATTCTAAATCCCCCGGGGTTCTTAATTCGTAATCCCCCGGGATTCTTAATTTCAAATCACCCGGGATTCTAAATCCCCCGTGATTCTAGATTCTAAATCCCCCAGATCCTAAATCCCCCGTGATTGTAGATTCTAGATCCCCCGGGAATCTAAGTCCCTCGGGATTCTAAATTCTAAATCCCCCGGGATTCTAAGTCCCCCGAGTAACGTAATTCAATGTATCATAAGAATAATAAAAGATGATTCAAACTTTAAGTAGATTCTTTTATTATAAACAAAGGTTTATTTCGTTTGATAGTACAATTCAGACTGGCTCAAGTATTCATCATTACCATTAATTACACTTTACGCAAGTTAGTAGATTTAAATATTTATGATGAGTTAGCGTCTGCAAAAGGTGATTGGATTAAATTACAGCTGAGTCCACTTGATGTAATATTATGCCTGGCAAGTGTGAGAATGGAATTTTAGGTTGATGCACCTTAAGGGTACATGTAAGTTAACAAGTTAAATACTTGGTTCAATAAAAAAATAAAATAATCCACGAATAAAACACGACTTCTCGGCTCTAGGAACGGTTTAATACTAATTTCAATTACAAAAATATTTCACAAGCTAATTCTTAATTTTACTTGACACCACACACGGGTTTGAAAGCTAAGCAAAAATATTGTGGGAACGACTGCGTTAATTATTTCACAACACAAGGAATTTGCAAGAAATGCATTTACTATGTCTTTGGAAACAATAGGAATTTGAATATTGAAGATAATATTTGTGTTATTGGTATAGGCTTGCAACTCTAGTAGCTCATATATGGTTTCGATAGATGTGATATAAATGGTAAATGATGGTAAATTTCCAACAATTCATCCTGGTTGAGTATTAATTTTGAAATTATGTTTAGTTTAGCGAGAATGACTGCTTCTGAAATGCTCGTTAGATGTTCATTAAGTAAGTCAATATTGTAGTTAATCTGATTCAAATATTGCAATTGTTTTATGCTAGCGCTCTCAGCTCTAATTAGGTTTTGAAAATTTTCTTGTATGTATTTTAGATAAGACGTAATGTTACGTTGGTGGTTATTTATATGGCTCGTGATGTTTTCGAAACGCTCAATCATTTGGTTATTTAGTTTAGCTTGCTGATTTAATTGAAGTTTTAAACTATTGTCGTTATTTAGTAGTTCATTAACTTGGTTATTGATGCGAATTGCGTCGTTGACATCCAAATTTCCGGTTATGCATTTTATGACAGTGCCAAGACCGTTTATAAGCCCTCTTTTGGTTCTTTTTTTTGGTAAGAGCGTCAGAAGTTTATTATTAGCTTCATTTAATTTTATTCTAGTTATGTCTAGCGAGTCAGTCATTTCAGGGAATTTTGAAAAGGTATTCAGTGTCTCGTTTATTTTTTCGATGCTTTCTTTGTACTTATTCAATTGTATCATGTGTAGTAAGCTATTGTGGGATTGAATTAACCTTGCGTCGCCAAGTCTGATTGGAAGCAATCCATGCCTATTCGATAAGTCTCGGACATCCATCTTCTGTGTGCGAGTTGCCGCTATTAGTAACCTGAAAGTTTCGTTTTCTTTTTAATTTAGATTTATGTACTTTTTGGTTTTTGTTAGTTAAAACTGTAGCAAAATTATTACTTTGGATTTTTTGTTTAGTAAATCTGTGTGTTAATTTATTCCTCCTACATTCCTTTCTAAAGACAATAGATCCCTCCTTGTAATTTTCAGGTTCTTCCCTGTTTTGGTTAAGATTTTCGATTCTTTTGTTCACCTGCGCTTCCAAGTGTGCTTTAATTTCTGGATATAATTTTGATCGATAATCTTTCAAGTTTTGCAAGTATTCGTGTGAGTTGTTTGCTTGAATGTTGTGAAATTTATGTGTTCTGCCATAGAAAAGTTCGAAAGGGGTATCTTGGTAGAAGAGTGAATTGCACTATTATAAGTGAGGACCGTCTCGTTTAAAATATCTACATGGTCTTAGGTTAGGTTAGGTTGAAGGGTGCTAAGCCGCACGGCTTCCGCTTCACTTAGGCCCCTTTGGCCCATTGTGCCTTGAAGACATGGAAAAACTACCATATTATTCCATGAACCACCCCGATTCCTTGAGGAAATCCTGGAACTGGTCCATTCTCATAACACTAAGCTCACTTAGCTTCACGAAAAAGAAAGCACCTAAGTGTTTTTTCCTATTATTCGCTAGAGCCGGACAACTGCAGAGAAGATGCTCTACAGATTCTGTCTCCTCTTCATCACCGCAGCTTCGACACAGGTCGTTCGCTGGGAGCCCGATTCTTCTTGCATGTTCACCGAAAGCCACATGACCCGTCAGTATACCCACAAGGTTTTTTATTGCACCTCTGTCTATGGATAACAAGCCCAGAGTGCGCTTTTTGTTATAATTTGGCCACATCTGTCTAGCGGTACAGCATGTGCCTAAATTTCTCCAGCGCCTCAATGCTAGCTCATAGGCTGATACCTTTATATCCCGCCTAAGAACTTTCATTGAGACCCCTACCCCCACTTTCTCATGCAGGTGCGCCTCACGGAATCCCTCCCTAGCGAGCTGATCCGCTTTTACATTTCCGTGCACTTTGCTGTGCCCAGGAACCCAACACAGTTTTAAACTGTTCTTTTGAAAGATCCTCCCCAGTTCCGACCTACAGGTTTCAACTAATTTGGAGGACACTAAGACTGATTCTAGCATCCTTATGGCTGCTTTGCTGTCCACAAAGAAAGTGATGTCTTTATCGACCTCCCCTCTCTTGTTAACTTCTTTCGCAGCTCTCAAGATTTCCATTATTTCCGACTGCACAACTGTGCAGTGCACGGGGAGCTCCAACGATATACTAAGGCCCCAGTACTCAGAAAAGATTCCTGCTCCCGTGCCCGTGCTCGTTTTCGAGCCATCCGTGTACACTGACACAGTTCCTTTGCCGGCTAGCCCCCCGCTCGCCCACTCTTCTCTTGAGGGGACGACGGTCAAGAAATTTGTTTCAAAGTCCAGTGTTGGCACTCTATAGTCCATGTTGACATAGCCTTGCTTCCCACAAAGACTTTTCAGTACTGTGGAGTGCCCATAGGGCCTTTCCCTCCAGAAACCTCCACCCTTCAGACGCACAGCACTGGCGGCTGCCGCCTCCTTGCAGTGCAGATCTAATGGAAGAAGATCCAAAATGATCTCTAATGCAGCTGTGGGAGTAGTACGCAAAGCACCCGTTATCCCCAAGCACGCCACTCTTTGGATCTTAGTGAGTTGAGCCAGGTTACATTTCTTGCTCAGCACCTCCCACCACACCATAGCCCCATAGGTCAGAATTGGCCTGACTATAGCTGTGTACATCCAGTGTACCACCCGTGGTTTGAGTCCCCACTTAGGCTCAAAGAGCGCCTTACACGTGAAAAAGGCTACTGTAGCCTTCCTCACTCTCTCTTCCAGATTTGCCCTCCAGGTAAGCTTATGATCTAGCACGACCCCTAAGTACCTCACCTGATTGGAGAGCGTAAGACTTTCGCCATTAAGTGTGGGCGGCCTAAAGTCTGGAATTTTACGCTTCCTTGTAAAGAGGACAAGCTCCGTCTTAGAAGGGTTCACTCCCAAGCCACACTTTGTTGTCCACCTGCTGGTTAATTCAAGGGCAAATTGCATCCGTCCAACTATGACGTCGATGAATTTGCCCGGTTCTATGATGGCCACGTCGTCGGCGTAAGCAGCGACCTTGAAACCCTCCCTTTCTAATTCCGGACACAAGATTGTCCATTACTACCAGCCATAGTAGCGGTGAAAGAACTCCCCCTTGAGGGGTTCCCCTGTCCACGTATTTCCTGATAGTCAGGTCACCAATGGACGAGCTAACTATTCTAGTTCTGAGCATTGTATCAATCCACCTACAAAGGCTCATATTAACACCTTTTTGTTGAAGCCCACGACATATGGCGCCCGGCTCAACGTTATTGAAAGCCCCTTCGATGTCCAGGAATACCCCAAGTGCTACCTCCTTGTACCGAAGGGCACTCTCGATAGTGGAGACTACGGAGTGCAATGCAGTCTCTACGGACCTTCCTCTCATGTAGGCATACTGTGACCGTGCTAGTTGGTCCCCAATTTTGCTCCTAATGAAGGTGTCCACTAGCCTCTCCAACGTCTTGAGGAGGAAGGATGCCAGACTAATTGGTCTGAAATCCTTGACAGAACTGTGGTTTATTTTACCCGCCTTAGGGATAAACACCACTCTTACTTGTCTCCAGGCTCTTGGGATATAGCCCAGCTGGAGACATCCCTTGAAGATTCCTTCCAGCCATGGTGCGATAATCCCGAGAGCCTTTTGGAGCATTATAGGCCAGATCCTATCCGGCCCAGGAGATTTAAAAGGCATGAAGGTTCCCACCGCCCAATTAATCTTTTTGACATCCACGATACGCTTTATGTCGTCGTCGTGCTGTCGGACCTCATTTCCACAGCTTTCGTTGACTATGTCAGAGCACTTCGGAAAGTGCTGTTGAAAAAGTGCGTTAAGCTGTTATTCTTTAGTGTTAGTCCAGTTTCCGTCCGAATCCTGAATAAAGCTAGGAGAGCTCCTGCTAAATGAGAGGACCTTTCGGAGTCTGGACGCTTCTGCCGTTTTCTCTATTGACGCGCAAAACACTCTCCATGAGTCCCTTTTTGCCTGTCTGACTGCACTCTTAAAAGCTCTTAGACCATCCTTATATTTGGACCAGTCATTTGGCAATCTAGTGTACTTGGCTTCATTAAAGAGCCTTCTTGCAGCCCTCCTCAAATCCTCTATCTCGTGGCTCCACCAATGCAGCAGACTCCTCGAGGCGGACTTTCGTAAGGGACAGCAGCTTTTGAAAGAATTGCTCAGGATGTTTGTGAGGGAATCGACCGCCGAGTCGACTTCCTTCACAGTAGACAGTCCTCCCAAGTGGGACCCCTCTAATCCTATCTCAACCAAATTTGCGAAACTCAACCAGTTGGCTTTCCGCGCATTTCTTAACTTGCCAGACCCAACAGTCGACGATGATACCTCGATATCGAAGTGGATCATACCTACATGGTCTTTATCACGATGTTTATTGTATATAACTCGATATGCTTCAGTGAGGGTAGAATGTAGTCTTTCTACGGGTGCATTGCTACTTGATTGCTGATACGATGTTATGTGGTGGTTAACCCCATATTGTCGACAAAAATCTTTGAATAGTGCAGGTGAATTCAGTTCCCAGATCCGTGATTAAGGTTATTGGAATGCCGTGTAGGCTCATGAAGTGTTTTAGGGATTTTATAATTTCCAAACTATTGCGGGCATTTAACGTATAAGCTGAGGCAAATTTAGAAAATTTGTCTATTATTGTGAGTATTGTTTGGTTATTTATTGCATACACGTCGATGTGTATGATGTCGAGTGGTTTTTCGGGTGTTGGAGGCACCTGATGTTGTGGTTTTGGAGGATTTCTGTCGTATTTCATTGTTTGGCAGATATCACAATTATCGATGATCTGGATAATTTTATTTTTCATAAAGGGAAAATAGTAATCTCTCTTAAGATGGGAGTGGGTTTCATTGATACCTCGATGGTTGTTATTTATGTGATATTTATTAATGAGATCATCCTGAACATCACTTTCCGTGATATCTTTAAGTATTTGCATACATCGGACCAACTTGAAGTTCTTCGATTGGGAAAAGTAACTAACGTACACATCTTGAATGATTTTGAAGATATCATCTGTTCGGTGATATATTTTCTTTAAATAATTCTATCGTATTCGCTTCACTATAATCCTGCATTCTGATGGTCCGTCTTTGTTTATTCTTGAAGAGCAGTTTTAGTGTTGTTTGCGGTCTACCATTGGTTTTTTCTAGGACTAGTTGGAGTGAAAATTCGTTCAACGGTCGTTCGGAAATAGGGATTCCGATGCTTAGATTTTCTTGTGCAGAATGTGCGGTAGTACCTCCAGTGTTTTGTGCGGTAGTGTTCCCAGTAGGAAAGGCGTCATCACTTACATTGATGTCTTTGATTGGAGTAGTCTTACTTTTATTGTCAGCTAATATTCGGATTCTACTTAAGGCGTCAGCGTTTCTGTTTAGGGTCCCTTTCTTGTAAACTATTTCATAATCAAACTCCTCGAGTTTAAGCCTCCAGCGGATTAGTCTGGAGCTTGGATCTTTAAGATTGACCATCCAGGTCAGAGGTTTGTGGTCTGTTACTATTTTGAATTTTCTCCCAAATAGATACGGACGGAAATACTTGGTGGCCCATACGATGGCTAGTATCTCCTTTTCTATGGTGGAGTAATTGATTTCGGAATCATTTAGAGTCCTGCTTGCAAAACAGATTGGTTTGTCATGGTCTATAGGCCCTTGCGAGAGCACTGCACCAAGTGCGAAATTGCTCGCATCCGTCGTTAAGATGAATGGTTTGTTAAAATCAGGATGTTGCAAGAGAGGATCGTTAATCAAAATATCCTTGCAGCTTTGGAAAGCTTGTATGTAGCGATTACTTAGCTCGACATATTTACCTTTCTTTAAACAATGCGTAAGTGATTTGGTTACTTTAGCAAAATCTTTTATAAACTTTCGGTAATACCCGAAAAGTCCAAGAAACGATTTGATTTCTCTTTGTGTTTTAGGAATGGGAAAATGTTTTATTGCGTGAACCTTGTCAGGGTTTGGCTTAATTCCCTCTGGTGTGATAACATGCCCTAGGAATGCTATTTCCTTTCGTAAAAACTCGCACTTATCCAACTGGGCTTTTAAATTTGCTTCCCGTAACTTCTGGAACACCTTTCTCAGATTTTCAACATGTTCCTGGAGGGATGTAGAGTAGATGATAATATCATCTAAATATACAAGGCAAATCGTACCTTGTAGTTCTCCTAGAACATTGTCCATCACCCTTTGGAAGGTAGAAGGGGCATTCTTTAGGCCGAAAGGCATTCGAATATACTCGAAATGTCCTCCTTCTACGGTAAATACGGTTTTGGGGACGTCTTGCGGATCCATCTCGACTTGATGGAATCCACTAGCTAAATCCAATGTGGAAAAATACATGCACTTTCCCAGTTTGTCCAGTATATCATTAATGTTGGGAGGGGGGTAGCGGTCACTCACTGTTTTTTCGTTAAGTTTTCGGAAGTCGATTACCAATCTCCATTTCTGTTTGCCACTCGCATCTGGCTTTTTCGGAACGATCCAGACCGGTGAGCTGCATGGCGAGTAACTGCGGCGGATTATGCCGTGATCTAATAATTTTGAAATTTGTCTACGAACCTCCTTCCTCTGAGCGAATGGGTACCAGTATGATTTGGTGTATATAGGTATGTCATCTGTTGTCTTGATCTTATGCTTTATTTTATTGGTAAAGGAAAGAGTTTGATCTTCTCTGAAGAATATGTCGTCGTATTGTCGGCAGACTTTCACAAGCTCTTGTTTTTCTTCGGCATTTAGGTGTGACATACGGAGTAGTTGAGAAATATCACCTAAGGTGTCAGACGGAGGATCTTTACAGTTTATGTTGAAGTTATGGACCTGTACATGTTGTGCGGAGAAACTTAAAACCTTCAATGGCGGTTCAACGAAAAGTGTTTGATCTACTTGCGAATTATTGGTTATTTCGATGTATGCTTGCCAATCCTTAGAAGTGCATAATCCTTCTGGTATTACTAAGTTGGGTAATATTTTCATAGATTTGACATAGATATCACCATTTTTGACATCCACTGGTAGCTTTACTACCGATTTTGTCATCGGTAGGATGTTATACTTTTGGGATGTGAGATTCGGTTTGAAATATAATGGTAGTACTGCATTGTTGGTAATGAGTTTCCGATTCGCAAGATCAACTTTAGCACCAAAAGTATTCAATGAATCGATTCCCAACAATCCATCGAAATATCCTTGAAATCTGAAAATCAGGAACCTGCTGTTTCCTGGCTGATTAAACTCCATAAAATTTTCGATATACACTTCTTTGTCCACAGAATACGTAGTGGGCACGGTGGTGATAGGGATAGGGATTATTTTTCTGATATCACAAGGATTTACGAATTCAGGATTCAAAAATGATGACGAGGCGCCCGTATCAATAAGGAATCTTAAATCACGACCAAATGGTGAAGAAATTAGAATGTAAGGGAGATTGCTGCCATGTCTATTTACTTCTATGTACCCGATGGGTCTGTAGAGGCACCTTGTGGAAAATTTTCGCCATCGAATTCCGCCTCTGGATTAACGTTTTCTGCTTGTTCTATATTTTCCGCAAACATGGGATGAGGAAATGGTTCCGTATCATTGAAAAATTCCGGGTCGTCTAATAGTCCAAAGTTAGGTTCTATGTGACTGTTACCGTCAGTGAAGTTATTGCAATTAGATCCCATTCTTTGCTCCGATATATTAAACAATTCTTTCTTAGGTATATTGGGTGAACCGTTAGGCCGAAATTGGTTAGTGAAAGGTCTTTGCGTTTGGATTGTTCTTGCATGACCAGAGTTTATGTCCATAGGTTCTGGTTTGGGCGGTATTGAGTGGTTAAATTGTTGCCAAGGAATTTGTTGTTTTTGTTGCATTTGATAAGGGGATACGCCGCTATATGGATTTTGGTTTTGTCGTTGAAAGTTTGGCATTGGTCTTACCATTGGTTGGTAAAATCGTTGTTGCTGAAATTGGCTTGGTTGAAAAGGGTAACGTTGTGAAGACGGATAGACTCGGTGTGTTGGAAAACTTTGATCCTTGTCAAGCAAATATCTTTGGGGTTGGATTGGTAGTTTGTTTGTTTGGTTTGAATGGGGTTTGATGCTCACTGTTGGTTTTAAATCAAGAAAACGCTTGTCATCGCCTGCTCGTGAATAGAAGATGTTCTCTTCCTCTATGCAATAGGCGTATGCGGTAGCGAGAGTTTCAGACCTTCTTGCTCGAATTGTGGAACCTAGTGGTTCCCTTAAACCGGATAGAAATGTCTTAAGGCACATTGCAAAATACAAGGTTCTTTTCGCTGATACAACACTCGCATCTTTTTCGTGGATATTCACGTGATTATTCATACTTGAAAGCAGCTCAACTGTTTTCCCATAGAATTCTTGTAGTGAGTCACTATTTTGTTTTAAACCGTGCAGGTCCTTTATTAGGGAGGTTTTATTCCTCTTGTTGGCGTAATGGAGGGTAAGGTTTCCCTTAATTTCGTCCCAGTTAAGTGGTGTGCCATACATGTTCAGTATTTCATTGGCTTCGCCAACTATTTTGTTTCTGATAGCTTTCAACAAAAGTTGACCATACGGCGTTCCGCTGGTAACTTGGATAACGGTTAGGATTTCATCGACATTGTCAATGAAGGATTCTTCGGTTCCCATCATATCGTGGGAGATCTTTAATTGCATCAGGAACCCTGAGCGAATTGAATATGTCTGCCGTGGTTAATTGGTTTACGCCGTTTGCGTTTTCGTTTTCCATTTTATTGCTTATTATCTTTAAATCGATATTATTATCACTTTCTTTATTTATTGCGCTTTTAGGGTAAATTAGATTTTTAAACGTTTGTTAAAGACTGATTAACCGTTTCGAAAGATTTTCGAGAGTTTCAGTTATTAATAGATTTTCACTGTCACTTTCACTAATTGTATCTAACCTTTCCGAAGCAATTTGACTACTACTACTAGGATTACCTAAACTTCTAGGAAACGTGCAATAGGGCTTAGGAGGATGGAAATTCTTGCATTTTTTGGGAAGGGGTATATATCCAAAACAAATCGACTTACGTGATGATTATGGAAGATACGAGTATCATGCCTTCTTCCTTTTTGTGCCTTCTTTTTCCAACGATGTGCACTCGCTGGTGCTATACACAGGACACACTTTAGAAAGTTAAACACTTCAAACCGATAGCGATATTCACTCGCAGGACCGATAAACCGTCGGAGTTCCACGCTTTAAAATGTTACTTTCGTTGAATTATTCCTCCGCCCTTACTTTCGCGACTGCGCCAGTAACGTAATTCAATGTATCATAAGAATAATAAAAGATGATTCAAACTTTAAATAGATTCTTTTATTATAAACAAAGGTTTATTTCGTTTGACAGTACAATTCAGACTGGCTCAAGTATTCATCATTACCATTAATTACACTTTACGCAAGTTAGCAGATTTAAATATTTATGATGAGTTAGCGTCTGCAAAAGGTGATTGGATTAAATTACAGCTGAGTGCACTTGATATAATATTATGCCTGGCAAGTATGAGAATGGAATTTTAGGTTGATGCATCTTAAGGGTACATGTATGTAGATACAAGGTCAATGGTAATGATGAATATGGATATTATGGTGACGGAAACGTAGCTCCCGGGATTCCAAATTCTAAATCCCCCGAAATTTCAAATTTTAAATTCCTTGGGATTCTAGATTCTAAATCTTCCGCGATTCTAAATTCTAAATCCCCCGGGATTCTAAATCCCCAGGGATTCTTAATTTTAAATCCGCCGGGATTCTAAATTTTAAATCCCACGGGATTCTAAGTTTAAGATTCCACGGGATTCTAGATTCTAGATCCCGCGGGATTCTAAATTCTAAATCCCCCGAGATTCTAAATTCTAAATCCCCCAGGTTTCTTAATCCCCCGGGATTCTAAACCCCCGGGATTCTCAATCCCCCAGATCCTTAATTCCCCGGGTTTCTAAATCCCCCGGGATTCTTAATCCCCCGGGATCCTAAATCCGCCGAGATTCTAAATCCTCCGGGATTCTGAATCCTCCGGGATTCTAAATCCCCCGTGAACCTAAATGCGCCGAGATTTCAAATCCTCCGGAATTCTAAATCCTCCGGAATTCTAAATCCCCCGTGATCCTAAATCCCCCAGATCCTAAATTCTCCGGAATCCTAAATTCCCCGGGATTCTAAATACGCCGAAATTCTAAATCCCCCGGGATCCTGAATCCCCTGGAAGAACTATTGCTTCCTTTTTCACCATCTTGGGAAATTAGTTTCGTGGACCTTAAGGATCACACCGGGACCACTTTTTATTCTATGACACAAGTGTTATGATCACTTGTATATTATTCTCAAGATTGGCTTTATATGATAGACTTTCGCGTCAATTTTAGAAACAAAGACTTTGGAATGTGTTGTCATTCATTAGCCAAGATCATGCGGATTGCAAGATGAAAATTCAGCACCTAGCAATTTTCACGTGCTAAGTTTTATCATAGTTATGATTCCCGACAAAATTAACCATGATTTTCTTTTCGTTCAAGAATTTTTGGAATATTTATATTTATTGATTAAATTATCAGCAAACACAATTTCGTGTTAAATAGCTTAATGTATGTTATTTGAAAGTGTTGCGAAAACTTAATTTTACATTAAAAGTTGAGAAAAAACATAAAAATTATTTTCAGCAAGAATACAAAGCATTTGCTGCCATAAAAAGGCATTTTCAGAGAAAATAGTAACTCTTTTCGGAAGCACCCAAATTTTGGCGCCCAAACCAGGAGCTCAAAAAGCAAAAGTTCCAATATATGGGCCTTTAGTTTTTATTACAGCTTGAAGTATTTTTCATTAGCTAATAGCAAACAAGCCGCGAGCTGCGAACCTTGAGGTCTACACGGTCAACTTCCCAGTAATATTTACATAAATATTAAAAATACTAAACGAAATAATAATTAGGAAAATAATACTACTTTAAATAATAATAATGTACCTCTCATAACAGTAATTGGAATGACTTAATATTAATCGTATCATCTATGGGAGCGTCAATTGATTACGTAAAGATTTTCGTGGATTGGTTTGATTTAATATTCACGTGGATCAATCGGAGGGAGGACAGGTTATAAAGCCTTTTCTACGTTATTTGTTATTTTCATATCGATGAAAGCTTTTTAAGGCATATTATCTAGCAAAGGATTGACTACAAAATATTTTACCATTCAAAGCGTTCACTACCACAAATGCAAATTTGATTTTTTTTTTGGATTTTCAAAATTTAAGCAGTATTTATATTCAAATTAAAACAGGGTACTGTAAAAACTCCTCGAAATTTGTTTAAATTATGCAAATATTAATAAACTTTGATTGGCTTAACAACAATGTCTTTAAACTAAGAGTAGTCCGGTAAAATCATTCATATGAACACTTTTTACATGGCCACTTTGAATGATTTTTTATTTTTTATTTAATTTTTTAGACATCATGAAAAAAGGTTTTGCTGGTTTGTCTCCAAAAATTGATAAGTATTTATAAATTTTATAAACATTTATTACCGTGTTGTGCAAATCTGGTTAAAAAAAAGTTTTTATGAAAAAATCCTAATGTTTTGCATTTTTTGTTGAATTAAAAAACGGCTCCAACGATTTTTTGGTAATTGCAAAAACATAACAAAAATGTTAATACACGTTGATTGACAACTTAAAGGTCGGTCCAGACGCTCCGTTTTGCACAACCTTTTGTCTGTGCAGTCTTAAGACGGAATGAAAACGTTGCAATTTTTAGAGCGTCCACATGGTGCAGAGATATCTGTATATTTCGCACTGTTTTAGTGATATCGTCATGGAGGAGGTACTATTCTGGTCAATTTTGGCATGCTGTCTTGTTAAGAAAAATAATACCGTCTACATGCGCCGATTTGTCCACACAGTTCAAGGAAATCTATGCTCTCTGGCTCAGTTATCGCTGCAACTGTACAGTTTTCGCACCAATTTCAAAACTGAGCAGTTTTCCTATCTACACGCAATGTTTTCTCTGCAACGTTTTGAATTGTGCAGACAAAAGGTTGGGCAAAAAGGAGCGTCTGGACCGGCCTAAATGAAGCAAATATTATATCTGATTCGTGAGATATATCGTATGACAGAAATGACCTTGAAATCATGATGACTTTTAATGATTTTTTATTTTTAATTTCATTTTTTTTGTAATCACGACGAAAAGTTTTGTTGGTTTTTGCACAAAAACTGTTTGGAGTATATAAATTTTATAAACATTGATTACTGTGTTCCGCAAATCAGGTTAAAAATTTATTGTTTGTGAAAAAAAATCTAATTTTTTGCACTTTTTTCCTTAAATTAAAAAACGGCTCCAACGATTTTTTTCAAAATTTGACAGATTCACAAAAATGTTAATACGCGTCGATTGACACCTTAATAATGCAAATCGTATGTTTGGTTCGCGAGATATAGTGCTTGACAGAAATGACCTTCAAAGGGGGAAAACCACAAACCCCCTCGACCGAAATGTTCCAAAAACTAATCAGCTCTTAAAATTGCAAAGGCGCTTCGATTGACACCTTAACGAAGTCAATACGACTTTGTTTACGTGAGCTATACTCGCAGAAAAAACTGTCCACGATCGCACATACGTACGTACATACATACACACACACACATACATACTTCTTTCTAAAAACACTTAAAATATACTCTATAGATCCCAAAACTTAAAGAAATGTTGAAAATTTCAATTTCGATTTTCGAGGCGATTACAAGAACTTCCCATATACTGTGAAGTTAATAAGTGAGAGAATCAAAAAATATAGCTCTTATACTCGTATAATAAGTGTGCAAGTAAGTTTTGAGGGATTTTGTCTTAATTTTCAATTTTTTTGTTACAAAAAATTGATAAACATTACATGACTCAAAGTACTGTCCATTTTTTTCAACAACTTTCTTCAATCTTTCAGGCAGCATACGTATTACCATCGGGAAAATTCGTCTTCCTTTGATGCGATCCAATTATCGATCCAATTTTTTGTTTCTTCGTAAGAAGTGAAGTGCTGATCTGCCAGGCCATGAGCCATCGACCGAAATAAATGGTAGTCGCTCGGTGCGCTGTATGGTGAATATGGCGGATGGAGTAGCATATCCCATTGAAAAAGCCTCCAAAATATCCTTAGCAATTTTTGTGGCATGCGAACGAGCGTTGTCATGCAAAAAATAACTTTTACATGTCTCTTGGCATATTGTGGGCTTGTTGCTTTTAAAGATCGACTCAATTGCAATAATTGCTGCTAATAACGTTCCCCATTGATCTTTTCGTTAGGCTAGAGTAGCTCGTAGTAAATATTTCTGAGCTGGTCCCGCCAGATCCATAGCATCAACTTTTTACCACGGATATTCGGTTTGGGTGTTGAAGTTGGTGTATAACCAGGCTAACCCCATGACCTTCGTCGCTTTGGGTTGTCATATCAGATTCATTTTTAACTTCCCAGTTCCCTATGGGAAGTTATTGTAATGGGGTCGATTTTGCGAATCCCAAATTTTGACATATCTCCACGTTTTAAGGTCTCTAGAATCCAAATCCATCGTTTTTAGAGAGATGTCTGTGAGTGTGTATGTACGTATGTGCGGATGTGCGTTTGTACGTATATACGTATGTGCGTTTCGTCTCGATTATCTCGAGAACCAAAGATTGTATAGACGTGGGACTGAAAAAACGACTAAAAATTGCTTATTTTTAAACTGTTGATACGCACTATTAATTCGTGCAGATACCAAATACTTCATAGTAATGTCGTTATTATTGTGCGTTCTAGCAATATTGTGATCAAATTTGTAAAAAATGTTATTTCAAAAAAAAATAAAGATTAATTTATGAAATTCCAAACTTATATTATCAGGTTTGGATGAATGGTAGTAGAGACGCTAACGCAGTTAATAATTGGTTATTGTTATAAATAATTTAATATTGTTAATAACAATCAAATAATATTAGTTATAATTTGATATTGTATATATAAAGTCAATTATAATTATTCAGTAACGATCAAACATTTTTAATAACGAATAATAGTTGTGGATTCCGAAGCCGATATGAAGCACGAGGTTGAGGACGAAGTGGAGGACAAGAAGGATGACGAGGACAAAGAGGACGAGGTTGCCGAGGCTTTGGTAGAGGATGACCAGGTGGTGGAGACGTCTTCCTCTACCAAAGCTTTTATGGTTAGATAAAAAATTGATAAAAATAATAAAAAGAATTATATTAATTTAGAATAATAATGTTTAATAGTAGTGATTATTAATAATAGTAATTAATAATAAAAGCAAATTACAGCATTTTGTTCACCCCACTGGGAAGTTACCCAACAAACATTTTAGTCTTGGATAAAGAAGCAATATTCTTATAAAGCTCGTATTGCAGCTTCGAATAAGAAAAAGTTCGTATAAAATGATTATTAAGGTTATTTCTAAGAGTAGAGGCTTATAATGTCTTCTAATTTGGTAATTTTAAGACTTGTTTCCTATTGTTACTTCAACATGATTTAGCCAAGAGGAAAGTTGTATAATGCCCTAATAATGCTCTTGAATAGAACCTACTGATTGTAGTTCTAATAATAATCTTATAATAGCTTTTCGCAAGAGTAATTTGTGCTCAGTTTTGACATTTGTCTCACTTTATACTTGTAACAATCTTGAACAAGGGCTTTATAAGTATAAAGGCTTATAACTTACTTATTAAAGTCACAATGAAGAAACTATCCTATAATGGGTTTATAAAAGCTTTAGAACAGATAAAAATCATCGGCCATATTTTCCCCTTTTGTAAAAAATGAAAACATTGAAGTGAAATGCAACCAGGTTTAATAAGCTAATCTAAAGATATTTTCATAATTTTCATACTATTTATTTGGTATTGCTTGTATACATTTTGTCAAACGACGATTTATTACTTATTATGAACTATTTTGAGCAAGTAAATTACAAAAAGATTTCTTGTGTGAAGTATTGAAAATTATATACAAGTCTAATTTCAAAGGCGCTTCAATTATTTAAGGGGTAGAACAATATACTTTATCAGTGAAATTCCTTTCGTGAAAAAATTTCACGTTCGTATAATCATTATTTAACTCGCTTTATTATTTTGCAAATATGAGACACCATATTGCTTTTCACTTTTGCAATCTTTTTCAACTCAATCACCTACATAATAAACACGACTACAATTCCATACAAAAAATACACACACAACTTTAGTTTCTATTCTTGCTCTTGCCTAATTCTTTTATAAGAATCAGAAGTCTTATACCAGCTTCCTCTAAGTTGTTATGGTAATTAGTTCTTATAACTTCTTTAAAGATAGTCTTATAAGGGATTTCAAGAGTTATTCAAATATGTTTATAGAGCGTTATAAGGCTAATTTCATACGCCACTTTCTCGCTACTAACATTCTTTAAGAATGCTAGAAGAACAATGTCAAAAAGCTATACTCCTAGCCAAAGCTTGATTTGATTCTTATAAAGCTCTTGAAGTGCTTTATAAGAACAATAATGTTTTTTGGGTAGTCTTTTGAGCCTCAAGGGTCGCACTTAGACCACATTTTTTGTCTTCCATCACAACTCGGTGCAAAAGACCCTTGCGCTTTTGCCTTTGAAGCAATTGTTGGCACGCGAAAAAACGACATTCGACGTACCTCGGCTTGAGGTCATACGGATCCCCGTTTCCTTCTTTTTGTACCATTCCCATAGCTTTTAGACGGTTTGAAACAGCTTATTGACTAGCTCCCAAGATTTCAGCCAGCTCATTTTGAGTTTGACATGAATCTTGTTAGAATAACTCTTTCAATTCATTGTCTTTAAATGTTACTGTTCTTCTTTTTCATTCTTTGTCAATGGTATCCAAACCGCCACTTTTGAAGCGCCGGAACCAGTACTCACATGTTGTTACTGAATTTGCGTTCTGAGCGCCAAACCCATAGAGAATTTCGTCCATTTTATGTTGTTCATTACACAGGTCTACAATGGTTTTGGTGCCGTCATGACTAAAGTGGTTTTCTTATTTGTTAGTTATATGGATTCTAACTATATTTTTTTTTTTAATTCTACGTGTAGTTTTTGTGATATAGCATATACCGATATAATACGGATTAAATTAATTTTTAATATTGTTTATTTTATTCTACACAAACAAAACTTCTTTTTCGAGACTTTTTCGCATAGATGTCTTTGAAACATTCTCTGGTAATGCTCCAGCAGTAATCTTCCATCATGTGTTCATCTCATCGACCTTGATACCTGTCTTCCATGAATTTCAAATCCTGATGGAATCGCACTCTTTGCTCTTCGCTATAAGAGCCAAGATTTTCAGGAAATCTGTCCAGATTGGTATCAAGATAGTAGACTTTAACACTTATATTACACCCAAGCTTTTCAAAATTTTCCAACAGGTCCAGCACTAATTCTTGGTAATTTACTGACTTATGATTCCCTGAAAAGTTTTTCGCAACACTGACGAAAGATGTCCAGACCACCGATTCTAAATCATTCATTGATTGCATAAAATTGTTATCCTTCATTAAAAGTCTTATCTGAGGTCCCTCAAAAATACCAGCTTTCAATTTTTCAGTACTCAAACCCGGTAATTTTTTTGCATTAACGAATTGTTTCATTAATCCTAATTTTATATGCAATGGTGGCAAAATTATTTTTTCTCTGGGAACCAAAGGCGGGTTTACAACGTTTTGTGTCCCAATTGTTAAAGTTTTCCTAAAAGGCTAATCTTTTTTTATCCAGTGGTCATGTTTCGCTCTGCTGTCCCATAAACAAATGAAGCATGGAAACTTCGTGTACCCGCTTTGTTGTCCTAATAGCAAACTTACCATTTTTAAGTCCACGCATATTAACCACTGATGATCGCGATATTTAATTTCATCTAAAACGAGAGACACATTTTGGTACTCCTCTTTTAATTTCGTGGAATGAGCGATCGGGACAGCACTATGTTTATTACCATTATTTAATAAAACACACTTTAAACTTCGTTTCGGGCTGTCGATAAAAAGTCTCCATTCATCAGGATGGTAGCTGACGAAACCCATTTTAGTTAAAAGACCACCAATATCGTTACAAAAAACAATATTGTTTTGAGAACTAAAAAACTGACAAAAATTCCTTTTCTTGATTGCAATAAAATGTGATATTCGTACCTGTAGTAAATTTTTCTCTTGAAGTCTGGATGCCAATAGTTCTGATCGTTCTTTTGAAAGGTCTAAATCTCGTACCACATCATTCAACGCATCTTGAGTGAAATGTAAAGGCACCGACGATCGCAATGTCGTCTCAAAATCGCTATCACTTTTAACTTCAGAGCTGTCTTGTGAAGCGCCAATAGTATCCATTTCTGTATCCAATATATCTGGCGGATTTCTAAAAATAAAAAATGGTGTATCTGCTAAGTGGGGCACAGGCGTTTTAGCGGACTCCAGGTCAGGAAAGGTCATTTTTTCAGAGTAACACCATGTAATTTGACGGCACAAAAATAACAATCATTGTAGTGATTTTTCGGTTCCTTCCAACTCATGGGTACATCAATCTTTAAATGGCTTCGTTTTCCATTTACCCATTGCCTTAAATGCTCACTACACAATTTGCAAATCGTATTCGGAATCTATGGCTTGATAAGGTCCGTAATATGTATCTTAAAGTAAGCAAAGTATGCATTTTTCACAAAGTCTGATAAAGTTTTTCCACATTTTTTCACTACATATTCACCGCAAATGTAACCAAATGTGTTCGGATTATTTAGGCACCCGCTCCTCGACGAAGACGTATTGAAAATTTCGATTGAAAACGTTAATAATTAACGAAATGATGTAAACAAACTAGTAAAACCGATAATTTGTACGAAAATTTTTTAAGTGAGGTTACATCCAAAACTACTACGTAGGTTTGACGTTTAAATACCACTTTTTGTATTTGAAGGCAGTAGATGTTGAAGTTATAACGCAATTATGTTGGCACCATAAAATAATTTTTTTATAGACCTGTTATCATTCATCTGAGTAGCTCATACGCAATACGATGGAATGATTTATGCCCACGCATACGCTATTGGACAATGTACATCCAACACGAGATCGTACAGTGCGCACCGAGGCAACTATCACTGTTGTAGAGGGTAGTGTGATTGAACATTCAAATTTTTATAAATTTATTTATTTCCGTCTACTATATGGAAAATTTTGTGGAAAAATCTTAATTTGCAATGAAAAATTATTGAATATATTCGAAGCATTCGTTTTCATAAGAAAATCAGCACTTTTTTCACGACTCAGGAAAGATCAGCTACAATGAATGGTGTCTCTCTGTTGATTTTCGGTAGTACTACTCATCTACAAAAGATGGCTCATGTGTTTTACTCATAAGATATTAGTACAGCAGTAGACAGCGCTTGGTATAAAATATGTATATCAATTTTGGCTACAATCAGGAAATATTTTAAAAGTATTTCGTAAGCATTGCAAGTAAATCGCCTCAGAGACCAAAAATAAAACAAATTTTTGCATCAAGAACGCAAACAATTAGAGCTTTTATAGTACGATATGTGCAAAATACAAAGATATCTACAACACATTCTCTCATAAAACTTTCAAATTTACATTCATGTCGCATCGGTTTCCAGAACTATTAAAAAAACTTATAAAACAACATTGAAAGTCTGAATCTTATTTTTCAATATGCTTTAAGAATTCCACTGGAAACTTTATCAAATAATATACTTTTATATAAAGACACATAATGATGACGCCGCAAAATCTTTTCCATGAAAAGAGGCGAACCCTGCTCAAAACTTTTTGATGGGAAACTTTAGCCTAAAACTAATTATACACATGTTAATCCAAAAAGTGGCATAAGAAAAGGTCCTCAAAAAAAGAACATAAAGCTTTACCCATAACTACTCGAAAAGCTTGACTGGCTAAAAACATTTCTAGCCCATATTTATTTAATTTACTATACAAAGAGTCTGGTGTTCTCGAAAATGTCTCCCTATCGGTGCCCAAACTCGGCGCTTTATTCAAATGTACGGCTTAGCGCTGGAATTTTTTTCAGTACTGGCAAAAAATGTCATCCCTCTGATTTTAAAAGATACCTTCCCGCTTTTCATTCAGTCACAAGCTAACTCAAACCATATGAACTTAACAGTGTACAAATTGAACATCTCGTGAACAAATAATAGGAAGACATAAATGAATTTCAGAATGGTCCGGCTGAAAAGGAAAAAAAGTACCGAGAAAGGGTCACCATGAAACACAAAGGTGTATACTTAAGGATGCCCCTATTCTAAGAAAATTCTCTTTTGTGCATGATGAACTCATGTAAAATATTTTTCCAGCATTTCAGGAAGAGAAGAAACTTTTTTATGTTTAGGTATATATAACAACAAAGCTTGATGTAACGAATTAAATAAAAAAGATTTCCTCAAAAACACGGACCTCAACATTTGTTATACGTTTGAGACATTTGAAAAAATACCCATTAGCAGACTGATTAGTGAGAAACAGCAACCAATAACAATTTGGAACTATAATTACGTTTTGAAAAGTACGAGTAAAGTTTTTGTGAAATAGAAAAAAATACATATTGATAGTGACCTGACTTTGGGAAAACATGGGAGTAATAATGATGGTCAAATAAAACACATTCTTTTTCGCTAACGGTGCTTCTCTTGCAGGTTGCGACTAAACCATATCAAACACTACTAACTTCCCAGTATAGGGAAAGTTCTTGTAATCGCTTCGAAAATTCAAGTTGAAATTTTCAGCACATCTTTACATTTTAAAGTCTCAGGAGTCTGTATGTGTCAGAAGTCTGTATGTGTATATACGTATGTACGTACGATAACTCTCGTAAAAAAACAATCGAAAGTTATTTGCAATAACATTAGCTGATCTGATTTTGGTAAGCTCCAATCACGTGATTTTTATGTTTTGACACATCCAAGGTAGAGGAAGACACCCCCCCTCCCCACCTGGTCGTCCTCTACCAAAGTCTCGGCAACCTCGTCGTCCTCAATTTCGGCTCCGAAATCCCAAACCATTATTGAAGGTATTTAATTATTATTATTAATAATCATTCGCTATTAGGAATGTTTGATCGTTACTGAATAGTTATAATTGTGTTCATATTTACAATATCAAATAATAACTAAAAATATTTGATTATTATTAACAATATTAAATTATTTATAACAATATCCAATTGTTATCTGCATTAGCGTCACACATCTCAAACCGCACAATATAAGTTTGAAATTTTATAAATTAATTTTAATTTGTTTTTAAACAACATTTTTTACAACATTGATCAAAATTTTACTAAAACACACAATAATAATAATATTACTATGAAGGTATTTGGGATCTGCACTAATTAATAATGCGTTTCAACAGTTTAAAATTAAGCAATTTTTAATCGTTCTCGAGATAATCGAGACGAAAAATAATTCCGAACGCACATACGTACATACACACTCACAGACATCTCTCTAAAAACGATGGATTTGGATTCTAGAGACATTAAAACGTGCGGATATGTCAAAATTTGGGATTCGCAAAATCGACCCCATTACAATAATTTCCCATAGGGAACTGGGAAGTTATTTATTTATTTATTTACACCAAACAAGGCATCAAGTAAACAATACAAAATACATAAATAATTAATAAGTTAAAGTAAAGTAAATTAGTCTAATTAAAACTAAATCAGGCTTAGTTGGGGAGTGCGTGGTTATGATGACAATAGGGCCTTTGTCAGGTTACGTTTAAAGGACGATTTAGGGATACCCGGAGAATAGTGGTTACTAATTGTGTTGAATATTCTGCAACATCTATTTATCGGTTCATTATGACCATAGGCCGTGTGATGCCGATATTCTTTAAGCAGGGTTGTGTGTCGAGTAGTTCGTTGTTGGTCATTAAATTTTATTCTATCAGCGAGGGCTACTATATTTACTGCGCCGCTGATAACGTCGAAGGTGAAACTGGCACTAATTAGTGTTCTTCTAGATGAAAGAGGCATTAAGTTTAGAAGGTCTAGTCTATATTTGTAGGAAGGAAGACTATGAAAGACACTCGGGTTGTAGAGGTCCCTCAAGGCAAAAAGCAAGAATTGTTTCTGGATAGATTCAAGTCTGTCGCTGTGGAGCACAAAAACAGGGTTCCAAATTATGCAAGCATATTCGATCAGGGGCCGCACGAAGGTGGTGTATAACGACTTGGTAACCCAAACGTTTTTGAATTCTTTGGCTCGTCTCTTAATGAAGCCAAGCTGTTTATAAGCCTTTGATAGGACTTTGTCATATTGCAGATTGAACCGCAGCTGGTTTTCTAAGACTACGCCGAGGTCAACGACATGATCAGCCCTGTTTAATACGATGTCGTTCAAGTAATAAGAATAGGTAGTAACTGCATTCTTACGGGAAAAGCTCAACACGTGGCATTTGCTGACATTGAGATAGAGCTTATTCTGACTACACCAGTGTGCAAGTGCATGAAACTTGGACTGGAGGAAGGCTGCATCCGATTGTGTTTTGAAATCCATGCTGCTGTTTGTTAAGGAGAGGGTCTACGATGGGAGTGAGAATATCGCAAACTAGCTTCTCAAAGAGTTTGGGGATGACTGACAAAATAGCGATCCCTCGGTAGTTATCAACAGATCGCTTATCACCACTTTTATGAATAGGTATAAGATGCGAGGATTTTCAGGAGGACGGAAAGACACCTAGAGACAGAGATCTATTGAAAATGAGGTGCAAAGGAGTGACAAGTTGGTCTATGCAACGAACCAAGAAACCAGGAGGAAGTAAGTCTGGGCCGGGTCCTTTGTTCACTTTTAGCTCGTAAACAGCATTAATAATTGCCTCTTGTGACAAGACTATACTGTCGATGAGGGGCGTTGTGTTAGCTCCAATCGACGGTGTTGTTGACGAGACTATAGGCGGGCAGAAGGTCTCCTGAAAATGATCGGCAAATAGGTTGCAAGTTTCAAGTGGAGAGGAGGATACAACATTCCCTTTGAACAAAGAAGCGGGATAGCCTGTCATTTTACGTTTTGTATTAACGAAATCAAAGAATTTTTTTTTATACAATATACAATAATTTTTGAGGTCATGATAACCAGTGGGGGTTGACGAAGAGGAGGGGGTAGATAAACGCAAACGCAAACGCAAATTTGATTGAAAAAAAAAGAATTTATTTTTCAAATTTTTTAATGATTTTTTTAACAAGAACTGTTAAAAATATCCTACATTTACAAGCATTGATTGCTTGTAGTGTAAATAGGATGTAAAATATGGGTCATTTTTTAGAATTAGGATCATTCAAATTTAATATGAAGTATGTTTCCTGAAGAAGACGTTTTTGGGCGCCATTTCAGATTTTGTGAATGCGCATCATTTGTCATTGAATAAACTTTATAGCCATACAAACGGTTGAGAGCAGCAACAAATATTTTTTTCAAAGTTGGCAGGTGGAAATCTTCAAAAAGATGCCGATCAGTTCTTGCTTCTCGACATTTTTTGTACAAATAAAATATTCAGGGTATTTTTGGAGGCACAACTTTTTTAATGAAATTCAAACTGGGACAAATTATTGAAGTGGTCAATTTATTGGCTTTCTTAGTTCCATGTGTTAATTATGTTCAAATTATTGTTGGCATTTGAACACTGCGAATGCGTTTTCGGAACGTCATCCTGTCGATTTTATTTTCACCACTATTTCCAGCAAAGCCGGCCTTGTTCCTCCAATAACCATAGGTCTCTCAGACATTTGGTGGTGATGTTGAGAATCAAAAAGTTACAAATCACTTGTCGGTAGAGATTGCTATTAACGGAAACATTGGTTCTTTCTTCAGATTTGAATAAGAAAGGACAAATCATGCCGCTGGCTTGCAAGCCGTAATGTTATCGACCTTTCAAATTCTCTTCAGGATCAACTTCACACCGAAAATGACAATTTCGCTCATTTACGAACCCATAAAGCCAGAAATGCGCGTTGTCACTGAAAACGAGTTGACGGTAAATATGCGGTTCAACTTCCAACTCATGCTCAATACATCCATCGAACGTACGACGCAAACGATGGTCCAATGGCTCCAATCAAGGTATATAAACTACAGGAGGTAAACCTATGCGCAGCTTTTCTACTATCTCGCTCGCACAGATGGCATTACGTACGTCATTTTTGCCCAAAAATTTGGGCTGCCAAATGAACAAAACATAGGGTGCACATCTGGCAAGGCGAAAGAAAACGAGGCGCCACAATTCAAAATGTATAAATGGCGGAAACCGGCGGCGGATAGTCGGTGCATTGCGTGGGAAACGTGTAAACGAAAGACAAGTGAAGTGACGATGGTGACTTGTTCGGTGCGTGGGTGCAATAGCAGCAACAATAAAGCTTATTTCCAACATCATTTGCCATTTTCCCTTTCCTACTGGGCGGAACATGTTTTCCAAAAGGTGTTGATGCTATTCCTACTGGGCACTTTTCGGCGAATTCTGGCATCAGTGACGTACATGCGCAGTAGTGAACGCATTTGGGAATCGGGAAGATGTTACCATGTCTAGTTTATATACCTTGGGCTCCAATTGCTGCACTAAATAGATGCTATTATGTGAACCCGTTCAATGAAATATACGTCGACACAGTGGCGTACCTAAGGGGGTTTAACGGGTTCAAACCCCCCCCCCCTAGAACCTCTATTCAAATACCTCGTATAGCAGGTCGCCAGCAAAATCGAGTAAATGTAAACTTGCCATTAATCACACCGGAAAAGTATTTCCGTGTACCCACATTTATTCCATTTTTGGATACTTTTTTGGGGCAAATGAATGAAAGATTTTAAAAACATATATGATTATTTTTGGAGGACTCCAACTTTGACCGGTGAGAAAGTATGATTAAGTATGATTACATAATTATATCTTCATATCTACACCGAAGCGCTAGTAAACGTGCCCAGTCAAGACTTCAAAAATATGACCCCCCCCCTTATCAAAATCCTGCATACGCTACTGCGTGGACATAAATCTGTACATACCTAAACGTATTGCGTATGAACTGCTAGGGTGGACGATTATGAAAACCATAAATTGGACGAAATACAGTGGAATCTCAACTAACCGGACTAATTGTTGCCGTTCGGCATTAGGATAATTGAAATTCCGGATAATTGAATGTATGAAGAAAAACGATTTCTGTACATATTAGGTACAACAAAAACAAATTAAGCTTATCGATAAAAATCAATGTTTATTAAGAAATTATTAAAAATTACGTTGTTATACGTACATACGTATGTTCGTAATTTTCATGAAATAAAATACATACATGATTAGTTTAATTTGGGTTAAAGTATTTAGTAATTGTCATTTGACGTAAGCCACTTTTTCTCTTCATTGCGGCTACATCACGAATTCGTTTTAGCTGTAGTAAACTCTGTAACGATTTTATTCTTTTCTCTCTTCTCCGATCGGGTCTCCGCTGAGACCGACGACGATCGGCGTCACACCGATGTGACAGCAGGACGTGCAGTCGGTGGATTGACAAAGGACTACGTATCGCGCGGAAAATTAGTCCTGCCTCTCACTTGGTGTTTGGCGTTGTTGGCTGCTGGTGGGCTAGCTAGTTCGGAGAGGCGTGCGGTCGAGGGTCTTAAGGTCCAAACACCAAGTGTCCGAGTTCGTTACACAAACTCAGCCACCTGAAAATGGTTGTAATGTTGCACAGCGCTAGGTTGGCCGCCACTGAGCTAGCCTCATGGACGACAAGTCATAACGGGTGTGCAGTCTCGGCAGGCCCCAAAAAAATAGAAAAACAGTAGGGAAAAAGATCCCGCTAGCGACTGGATTGGACCGGCGGGAGTTGATTGGAGCGGTTGATCGGGTCGTGTTGCATGTGCTAAATTATCCATTTTTCGGGAAACTAACGTTTGGTGTACTTGGGTATACTTGGTATACTTGGTGTTCAGAGTCTTCCTTTCAATCAAATTCCACGCATCTACAACCATGTAACAACACTCCTTTAAAGTCATTTGCTTGAAAAATGACAAAACGATTTCTACATTATCTTCATCAACAGATAACAATCTTCGTAAAAGTTGTTTTCTGTAAAGTCGTTTTAATGTTTCAATGACACTTTTATCCATTGATTGTAGCAAGAATGTCAAATTAGGAGGCAAAATTTTTACTTTAAATTTTTCATTTTCTCTTTCTTACAGTTCAGCCGAAGGGTAAGTTGGCGCATTATCCAGTAAAAGTAGGAATTTTCCTTGTTTGCCTGTTTCATTTTGATATTTTTTTAATTCAGGAATAAAAATGTTGTCATACCAGTCAATGAATATTTTTGAGTTCATCCATGCGCCCTTTTGGTTTTTATAATTCAAGGGTACCCTGATATTTTTGAAGCATCTGGAGTTTTTGGATTTTCCGATGAGCAGCAAAGGTATTTTATGGGTCCCGGTAGCATTAGCGCAATTGTTACTCGCTCTTTCCTAGTTTTATATCCTGGAGCTGAATTCTCTCGCCGAGAAGCTAATAATTTTGACGGCAAAGATTTCCAGTTTAATCCAGTTTCATCGGCATTATAAACAAAATTCAAATCGTAGTCATTTTCATCCAATTCCTTCATAAAGCTATTTTTGAAAGAGTTTGCTGCATCTACATCAGCTGACATTATTTCGCCTTGTATGTATTTCCAATTCGCGAGTTCCATGACGAGATTGAAATCTGTGCAACCATCTATTACTTGCCACAAATGATTCATCGCCACCTATTTTTTTTATCTAACTGTAATGCTTTTCACAGAGCAAAGAACCAGATATCTATGAACACTTTTTACATGGTGACTTTGAATGATTTTTTTTATTTTTTATTCAATTTGTTTGGAAATCATGAGAAAATATTTTGCTGGTCTCTCTACCGAAATTGATAAAATTTTATAAATTGTATAAACATTTATTAGTACGATGCTAATTTTATTAATTATAAATTAATTTTTTTATGAAAAAAACACTTTTTATTTAATTAAAAAAATGGCTCTGAAGATTTTTTTAAAATTTAAAAACATCATTAAAATCTTAATACGCGTCGATTGACACCTTAATGATGCAAAGATTATATGTGGTTCTCGAGATATAATGAATGACCATGAAGGTCATGATGACTTTTAATGATTTTTTTATTTTTAATTGAATTTTTTTTTGTAATCATAAAAAAATTTGGTGTTTTTTTACAAGAACTGTTTGGAGTATAAAAATTATATAAATATTGATTACTGCGTCTTGAAAATCAGGTTTAAAATTTGATGTTTTTGAAAAAACCCCAATTTTTTGCATTTTTTTCAAAAAATTAAAAAAACGGCTCAAACGATTTTTTTAAAAATTTGATAGAATCACGTAACTGTCAATAGTCTTCGATTAACACCTTAATGAAGCAAATCGTAAGTTTGTTTCGCGAGATATAGCGCATGACAGGGTTGACCTTCAAGGGGTGAAAACAGCAAACCCCCCGACCGAAATTTCCTCAAAACTAATCAGCTCTTGAGATTGCAAAGACGCTTCTATTGACACCTTAACGAAGTCGATACGACTTTGTTTACGTGAGTTATGCTCGTAGAAAAACTGTCCATGAGCGCGCGTACGTACGTACGTACATACACACACACACATACTTCTTTGTAAAAACACTTAAAATATACTCGTAGGACCTCAAAACGCAAAGATATGTTGAAAATTTCAATTTCGATTTTCGAGGCGATTCCAAGAACTTCCCATATACTGGGAAGTTAACAAAGCTTCTTCTAAAAAATCATTTTTCGGTTTGTTCATCACTTTCCGATGTTTACTCTCGTCTTCACTATCTAACTTGCAGGTTTACTTCATAATTGAATCAGTATTCTTTTTAATATCACTTATCGTGGATGTACCTACACCATACTTATCAGCTAACTTACGACCCGTTTCTACTTTCTGTAATAAATCAATAATATTTATTTTATCGTTAAGCGATAACATCACTCTCTTACACTTTGACATTTTTAAGTACAAACGTGACACGACAAGGCGGAGTAACGATTGGTAACTAACTAAAACAATAACGAAGCACGTGGAGCAGAGATCGCGCAAGACGCGGCGTGCGGGCCGGTCCGTATATGCATGGATTCGACTTGTACAATGTTATGTACTATTATGTAGGTATTTGATGGCGGTTGGCAGTCCAGATAATCGTGAATCCGTATAACTGAGGGCCGAATAAACAAGGTTCCACTGTATTCTAAAAATTTGACAAACAAAGCGTGAATTTCGAAAATAATATTCTACAATTCCAAGACTTTGTTTTGCTGTAAGCCTTTGCATGGTAATTTTCCAACGTAAATGGAACAAAATTCCAAAATGACAACGAAAATTAACAGCTACTATGGCAAAATTCTAAATAATAAAAAAACCTTTATTTATATAAAATCCAACTATGACCATTATTAAATTTAAATCTTGACCCTACCCGTCGATCCTAAGTTGTGTGGTTGAAAGATATCAAAGAAGGTCACTACTGGTAGGTGGCTTAGATTCTTTGAGGTATTTGTCTGGTTTCTGAGTGATTTTCGCCTCCAGCGGAACTTAGTTAGGATTAAAAAAAATCATAATTGCTGCACCGCGACGAATTATGACCGTAAAAATCTTTTGTTATTTTCTAGTGTCTATCTTTTTATGTGTGGCACCAAATTTCTAAGCGAAGTGTAATCAACTGTGTGATTTCAGGGTTGAGGGTACTTTTTCATAATAATGAACAAAATTATTCCTCAACGCAACATATACATTCTTCGGGTGCGATTAATTTGATTTGAAAATCCGAAATTCTCGCTTAAACATCTCCAGTACAATTTTATTTCAAAATGTTACAATATAAAAAGTGCTTAAGGACATGTGCACACTAAGATTGCTCCTTTATTTTCTTCAAAGTTCATTGTTTCATCACATAAAGGATATAAGCCTCTACAAGTACACTTTCCATAAGGATGCTCATAAGTCTTCCTCAAAGGTGATTAAAAATTACTCTTTTTAAGCTGCCCGTCATCACTCTTCTCCTCATGTTGGCAAAGTTTCAACTTGATGTTGCTACATAGTGCCACGAAGGCGAAGTGATTAAAGCCGTTTCGCGCACAGTAAAATTGGTCGTATGAGTGAGGAGGAGGAAGCGTGAAAATGTAGGTAGCCTACAGCGTCAGCCCAAAAGTGGAGTCTTTTGTGCTTCCTGTTGCTTTTTCCATTTCAGTGATGAATGTTTGCTTCCAGAATCCGAAAGATTCAACAACCACTTAATTGGCACTAGAAAGCCCCCGGCGCTAAGTAAAAGGATAATCACAAAGCGAAAAGGAGTGTAAGTCCAGCACTTGTTTGTCAGAGGGTACTCATACTGCGAGGCACGTCAAGTGAGTGTTTGTGTTTAATTTCTTAACTCGGCTCAGATAAGGACTTGATCAGTGATTTTTCTCTCTTAGAAGGTCTGGCGGCTGGGAAAGTGGAAACATGACACGAATTTTGTGGCCCATGATACACTTTAGGTTACATTCACTTGAAATGTTGACTCTGGTTTCGAATGGAATTTGATTTGTTAAATTGAAATTTGGTCGTTTTGTACAAAACTGTAGTTTTAGATGCCTCCAGATAATATTGAATTGTTTAATTTATACACAAAATAATAATTACTAGGCAACGAAACTCTATTCAAATTTTTCATAGGTAGAATCCATTTTTTTTTTTCATCGGCAACTTTCTTGGTCTTCTATTTTGAAATTTTAATGGCTTAGTATTAAACAGTACAGTATCTAAAGTTTTTTATTGTTTGAAAAGTGATTCTGCTTAAAATCCTTTTTTTTTAAATTTCGAACAAGAAGCGGTAATGATAATTCAGAGGTCATTAGAATGCAATTAAAATCTTTCTAGGATCACTATAATCCTACGTAGATTAAAAAAAATTAATTTAGGTATTAAACATTGTAAACAGAGACTAATGAACCTGAAAAAAGTATACCTTTTTACCTGTCGAGCGAAGCCTGGAAAATTTTTACGCGTTAGTTAATGTGAAAAGTGAAATTTCGATGCAGGATGCCATTCTAACTACTTCATCTATTCGAAATTCAGAACTTATAATAAAATAATGTTCACGTAATTTAATCATAAGAAATAATGAATTTTTTTGTGACAAACACATAACACTATGCATGTAAAAATTTAAGATAACATAATAATAAGAAAATATTTTTTCATACAAAAAATCTAATTTTAAAAGGCTATAACAATTTAAATGTTAATTTGAATCGGACGAGATTTATTTTAAATAATAAAGCGGAGTATCCGCTATGTTGAAAAGTTTGTTTGGTTTTTTTGGGATATTTTAGAAAAATTGAAATCACTGTAGCAGCTAAAGGGTTAAGATTTCGGCGAAATGGTACGAAATTTTTTTGTCGAAAATTGCATGAGAAATTGTGTGGCACTGTCCGTGTGCGGTCATTATTGGATATATATATATATATATATATATATATATATATATATATATATATATATATATATATACACTATACACGGACAGTGCCACACAATTTCTCATGCAATCAAGAAGTGGAATTATGAGGTCGCTTATCGGTCTCACGCTCAACTACGCCCCATACGTGATAATCCAAAGGATTAAGGTGTGGGGAGCTAGGTGGCCATAGGTTCGGTGTTATGTGGTCATGAAAATTTTCGGCCATCCAATCTTGTGTCACCCTCGCTTTATGTGAAGGAGCAGAGTCTTGTTGAAAAATGTATGGTCTGCCTCCGCTTACATTGTCTATCCAGGGTTTCACTACCGTCTCCAAAACCTCGATGTATGCAGCAGAGTTCACTCGAAGTCCTTGAGTAAAAAAGTGTGGTGGCATAACAAGTCCTTCGTTGCTGAAAACACCTAAAACCATAACAATGGCTGGAAATTTTGTGTGCATAACAACAGGAACCTCCGTAGGATTTGAACATAGCCATCTGTCATTTGATCTTCTGATCTTGGTCAAAAAAAAATTTCGTCGGAAAAAACCATAACATTTTGGGCACCTCAGGGTGTTTGATTTTGTTTAAAAGACGCTTTGTTCGGAGAACTCTCTGTTCCCGTCCTCGTTCCGACATGAACTGTCCTCTGCGCATCACGTAAGACTTATACCAAAGGTCTTCGTGGACAACTCTACGAATAAGGTGCTCAGGAACATGAAGCTCACTTGCAAGGACCCTCATTGATTTTGAAGGGTCCTCGTCTATGATCGCTTGCACTTGCTCTAAAAACTCTGCAAATCGGACAGTATCAGAACGTTGTTCGTGCTTTTTGCGTTTTGCAACCGATTCTGTATCGCCTCCTGATGTTTCCAATTCACGGCGAACCTTATGCACGAATGAACGGGCGCAATTAAGACAGATGAAGTCAAAGATTTAAGTGCCTTCCCTAGAATTAACTCTTAAGACACTGACGTCTTTACGTCTGGGTAACTAATTGAAACAAGCACCAAAGCCCCCATAAACGTACTAGTCAATAGTCCATATCAAGTATGGGTACTGCTTTTCGGAATACAGGTACCAGATCTAGATTCGAAGTTACTGAGTCTTCTGCTCAATCCTTGGTTTGGATTCGGACCTATCAATCATCCTTGCCGCTTTTTGGGCAACGGCACCCCTGTCGTAAACGCAACAGCACGCCAATGCACCACATACAGAAGGATTTTATACCAATGTGTTAAGATCCAAACTGTATTATAATGAAAGTACCCGCTAATGGGTGTACAACCACAGCCACTAAGTTACAGCCTCCACAGGCTCCTCACCGACACCGGCAGGGACTAAGTCCCTGGGGCCCCGGATCCCTTAGTACCAGTATACCCCTGGTAAGGTTTCGAGGAAGCCCAATACAACCTCTTCAATTGAGCCGCGCAATTAAGACAATTAGAGATCTCTAAATCTGTATGGTTTGCGCATATAGCGATGATGACAGCATGTCTCTTCATTTCTTGAGTGATGTTGTAGTCCGCCATTTCTTATCTGAAAAGGAAAAAAAATTAAAAAAAAAAACCGCTAAGTTATTATTTATGCATCTCCTCAAATACCGTACGTACCCTACATATATATATATATATATATATATATATATATATATATATGTGTGTATGTATGTATGTATGTGTGTGTGTGTGTTTGTGTATAATCATAATAATAATTTGTATTAAGACAGCGACACGTTGTTGTTTTTAACGAAGATATTGATCAGGAACCCACTTGCTGATTTTTAGGATTGCGAAAAAAATTTAAAAATTTTTCATTCAGGGAAAATAAAATATATTATTTAGAAACAAATGAACAAGACTGACATACAACCACACTTAAAAATCAATGACACAACTTTCCAGAGTGTAGAACATATAAAATATGCAGGAGTACTAATAGATGAGAAACTAACATGCACTCCACACATAAATGATCTAAGGAAAAAACTGGCTGCCTTCATTGGTCTTCTATGTCACTTCTAATTCTTTCCAAACGAAAAAATCCATATTATGTATGCGCACCTCCTTTCCAAAATGTCCTACTTACTTCCTGAATTGGAGCCAAACTTCTGAAGGTAACCTCATGATCATCTCCAGCCTAGTAACCAAGGCGTAAAAACCCATTTACAATCTCCCTATGCTAACTCCAACGAGCGAAGCTTACAAAACATATCAAGAATTGAGTTTGCAAGGCATGATTTCCATGGAAAGAGCTAAATTCATACATAAGAATTTACATTGTATTGAATACAGCACTGTGAAATTAGATAGAAATGAGGGGGGAAATACTTACAGAATGAGAAGCATAGCTGTCGCATTTGCCAGAACTGATCGGCTAAAAGAGGACCCCTTCAACAAAGCAACTAACTTTTCCAATACACCGCCAGACAAAATTAAAAACTTAGCGAACGAAACGTCCTTTAAAGCGACACTAAAAAAATACCTCTTGGAAAACCAACATTCGAAGTAAGTTACAATTACAATCAGCTCCATTAAAATCAAAGCCATACATGTTATCAACACGAAATAATCAATAACTAACTAAAGGGATACTAAAACTAACAAATTCGGTACTCTCCCTTATAACGATTCTTATCGTCTGGGAAGTACTATGTACTGAATCATAAATATTAAAAATTACTGAAAAGTGATGAAGAGAGTGATAGAAGGAAACGGAGGTGGTTTAAGTCGGTAGAAATCCAGCATGCCGAGAGACAGGAGCTGATCGGTATCTTTTGAAGATTTCCACCTCCCAACGTTGAAAAAAAATAACAGAGTTTACATGTATTATGTATGAATTCAGGGCTACCGTTGATACTCATTTCAGATTCATGTCTTTCTAATGTGTTTTTATATTCGGTTTACTGCTGACATGATGTATGTATGCAAACAGAAGCTGTCAGTATGATTAGTAATAATCGTGTGAAATCCCAAAGATATTTTTTTAAATAGAGGAACCTTTCAAGCAATATCTACGGTGATTTTTTTTTTATTTATTTATTCAAACAAGATTTCAGTACTTAGATAATTCCAAAACACATTGTTCTAAAGTAAATTAAAGTATACGAAAGTTATAAAAAAGAGAAAATACAACGATGACAACAGATATTCAGGAATCGTAAGCAATTTAACAAGCCGCGAGATGCGACCCTTGAGGTCCACACGGTCAACTTCCCAGTAATATCTACATAAACATCAGCAACATTAAACACAATAATAATTTTGAAAATAATAGTACTTTAAGTAATAACAATGAGAGGTATTCATAGCAGAAACAGGAATGAGTTAATATGAATCATATCGTCTACGGGAGGGTCCATTGATTACGTAAGGTTTTTGGTCGATGAGGACAGATTGAATATTCACGCGGATCAATCGGTGGGGGCCTTTTTGGTCTTGAAAAATGTTGTACATGCAGTCAAAAATAGGTTCAATTGCATGTAAAAAGTAAAATGTATTTCAAATGATGATGGTTATTGAAATCTTACGATGACTAAAGAATGAATCTACTAAAAACTACAATTTTTTATTCGATGAAAGCTTTTCAAAGCATATGACCTTGCAAAGTATTGACTACAAAACATTTTACCATTCCAAGCGTTGATACAAATTGAAGCATGTTTTTTAATTCAAAAACTAAATCTGCTCAAATTATGCAAATATTTTAAAACTTTGCATGAATTTACAACAATTTTGTTAGAATGAAAGATATAAAGTAATATTATTCGTATGAACCCTTTTTACAAGGTAACTGAATGATTTTTTATTTTTAATCTAGTTTTTCTTCATTATCATGGTAACAAGTTTTGCCATAAATTTTCGCATTTTCTTCTATTAAATTAAAAAAGCGGCTGAAAAGAATTTTTCTCATGTTAAAAACTTCACAAAGATGTTAATATACGTCAATTGACACCATAATGTTGCAAATATTATATCTGGTTCGTGAGATATAGTGAATGATAAAAATGACCTTGAAAATCATGATGACTATTCATGATTTTTTATTTTTTATTTAATTTTTACGTAATCATGAGAAAAAGTGTTGATGGTGTTTCTACAAAAAAAGTTTGAAGTATATAAATTTTATAAACATTGATTACTATATTTTGCAAATGAGGTTAAAAATTTATTGTTTATGAAAAAAACCTAATTTTTTGCACTTTTTTTCATACATTAAAAAATGGCTACAACGATTTTCTTCAAATTTCGACAGGTTCACAAAAATATTTATACGCGTCGATTGACACCTTAATCATGCAAATCATAGGTTTAGTTCGCAAGATATAATGCATGATAGAAATGACCTTGAAGATCATGATAACTGTTAATGATTTTTTATTTTTTATTTAATTTTTTACGTGATCATGAGAAAAAGTTTTGATGTTGTTTTTACAAACATTGTTTGGAGTATATAAATTATATAAACGTTGGTTACTTTGACCTGGAAATAAGGTAAAAAAATTATTGTTTTGAAAAAAAACCCAATTTTTCGCACTTTTTTTTAAAAAATTAAAAAACGGCTCCAAGAATTTTTTAAAAAACTGAATAGAATCACAAAAATGTCAATACGCGTCGATTGACACCTTGATCAAGGAAATCGTACGTCTGGTTCGCGAGATATAGCGTATGACAGAAATAACCTTCACACGGGCAAAACAGCAAATCCCCCGGACCGAAGTTTCCCAAAAACTAATAAGCTCTTGAGATTGCAAAGACGCTTCGATTGACACCTTAACGAAGTCGATAGAACTTTGTTTACGTGAGATATGCTCGTAGAAAAAAGTGTCCACGAACGTACAGACGTACGTACGTACGCACGTACACACACACACATACATCTACCTTTCTAAAAACACTTTATATATACTCTATAGACCTCGAAACGTAAAGAAATGGGGCATTTCACGTGAAACCGACAACGAAAAAAAGTGAGGTTCTGAAATTCGTTCATATTGGGCACATTTGTACTTCTAGGGTATAAGAATTTGTACACATAATATTTTTGTTTTTTGATGTTTAGTTGTTAAGATATGGGATTCTATAGAATTCAAATTTTCACCGCAGGGTTTTTTTGAAATTTTATTTTCATATTGAAGTAAATTATAATTAAATAATAAATGTATTGTTTTGTATAGGAAACTTACTGTTCTTTTTGATTTTCAAATGAGATTCCGAATTTGATTTATTTTTCTAGTTTTAAACCGGAAGTGAATATTTAAAATATTTTTTTCAATTACTTCGACCATTTTAATTTTAATTTTTTTACTGTAAAATAAAGCTTAACATGTATACAATTTACCATGAAAATTGCAGAATGGGATCTAGATTAGTTTAGGAGATATATTAATTAGAGTGCGTGCATGTCGCTCTGAGCGTGATACCTCTCGATTGTTAAAGCGGTTTGGTGATGTAAAAATACATTAAAACGTTGATAATGCTTCAGTAAAATTGATTATTAATTGTTGCCTTACCTGTTTGTGTCATTCTCAAGTTATTTAATACCTAAATTCGAAATAAAATGTAAAACATTTCCATTCCATTTTACATCTAAACTTTAAGGAATTTTTCTTATATCTTTAAACTTTCGGAGCCAGAAAATTTAATGGATTAAAGTGCCGATCACCGTAGGGAGACAAAAAAAGTCAATCACTAAGAGGTTAGAACAACATTGAAAAAAATAATGGAAAACAAGCGTTGCTTGCGTTCATGCTTTTATCTCTCTATTATGTAATTCTGATTCGTTTTGATGAAGTGATTCTTTTTGCAATTTAGTGATGGTGTTTTTATTCGTATTTTGTCACCACAATATGAGAAAAAATCACGTAAAATAACGTTTTATTTTGAAAATGGTTTCTACACATAATTTCTTTCAAAATATTACATTTTATTTTAAATTTAGGTATTCAATAACCTGAGAATGACACAAACAGGTAAGGCAACAATAAATAATCAATTTTACTGAAGCATTATCAACGTTTAAATGTATTTTTACATCACCAAACCGCTTTAACAAGCGAGAGGTATCACGCTCAGAGCGACATGCACGCACTCTAATTAATATATCTCCTAAACTAATCTAGATCCTATTCTGCAATTTTCATGATAAATTGTATACGTGTTAAGCTTTATTTTACAGTAAAAAAAATTAAAATTAAAATGGTCGAAGTAATTGAAAAAAATATTTTAATTATTCACTTCCGGTTTAAAACTAGAAAAATAAATCAATTTCGGAATCTCATTTGAAAATCAAAAAGAACAGTAAGTTTTCTATACAAAACAATACATTTATTATTTAATTATAATTTACTTCAATATGAACATAAAATTTCAAAAAAACCCTGCGGTGAAAATTTGAATTCTATAGAATCCCATATCTTAACAAGTAAACATCAAAAAACAAAAATATTATGTGTACAAATTCTTATACCCTAGAAGTACAAATGTGCCCAATATGAACGAATTTCAGAACCTCACTTTTTTTCTTTGTCGGTTTCACGTGAAATGCCCCAAATGTTGAAAATTTCAATTTCGACTTTCGAGGCGATTACAAGAACTTCCAATATACTGGAAAGTTAAAAAAAACGATCAACAATACTTCCGTGTCACTAAGCTCATTGTCACCTTCACTTTCACAATAAAGTTCCCTCATTCTTGCGCTACAGGAAACCTCCTTATTCATCCATATTGTCCCATTTTCAGTTACATTTTCAAATCCACGATAGTTCTACCTTTATTTTCGCATTCAACAACATCTTGACAGGCTGCTCGGTAAGCAAATGCAACAGTCTCTTCTCCAATCACTGAGTGCATACGTTCTTCCGGCTGTTACATGATATGATGAAATAGAATTTTTGGTTGAAATCGATAATGCGTGAATCAAAATATAAGCTGTGATCGCGATCAAGATGGTAAGGAAGAGTTGGATTGAACTGCAGTTGAGTGCAAATTTTTAGCCACGTGGCTTGGTTCCCGCCAATTGCAAGATTTTTCGTGTTTGCACGTTAAAGAATCCATTTTTAAGTTTTTTGTCTTAGTACATGTCCGCCAAACAAATTTGAATAATATTATAATGATAATAATAATACATGTCCATTAATATTGTTAATAACTAAAATAATTACGACTTTACAAACATAAAATTACATATGACTGTTGTGGAAAATTGTTGATGCCAGTCAGTGGGTTTTTCATGGTATTTTGTAAACAATTGCTTGTTCAGTCATACAAGTTGACGCTGCGTCATACAATTTTTCGTTCTCGTTATATGTTTCCACAAATAATTTTTACCGTTACTATAAAAATCAGATGCAATATCACATCCTGTGAAAGTGTGCTTCTTCAAATTCAGAACTATAATATCATCAACATTCTTCAATGGCCACGTCGATTTTTTTTCATTCGATAATTATTTTCTGCACTTAGTCGGCCTCTCGAAAGGGGAAGTGAAAATTTGTTGGTAGTGAATAGAAGTCACAATTCTCACCCATGCAGGTTGGAAATTGGAAGACGTGCTGTTGATGTAGGTAGTATTATTTCACACTCTTCCTGATTCAACGCTTTGCCTTCACATCTCCGCTTCCTTAAATTCTTCTTCAACCACCAATCAACTTTCATCAGCCGTGAAGTCTCATTTCGTATGTTTTGGATCCTCTCTCATTGATTTTAACCCTCGAAACACCCTTTGAGGAAGTGTTAGGTAGTATCTAATAATATATAATTTTTGACTTCACAGCTATCACAAACCCTACCGGAACCAATAACTACGGATCTTTTAATATGTTGTGATAATTGAAATAATTGTGAGCCATGCTGAAAAATCTTACGGTACCCTTATTATATTTAAAACTGAAAATCTAAAAAAAATATACAACATACCAGCTTAAAGTTTTAAACATGTTGTAGAATGTGGAAAAAACTAGTTTCCGAATGGTCACGTCTACCTTATACGAAAATTATGTCAACTGTCCATTTTTCACATGAAGAAAACTTCACAATGTATTAAAGCATGTACAGACATAGGTCGGACAAGATAATACGAGAATCCTATAGCCAGAAGATAACATCCTTTCAGAGGCCTTATAAAAAAATATCAATTTATTACACCTTCAAGACAGAAAAACATCTGAGCACATCTGTACCTTTTGTACTTCCCCGATAACATGATGGATTTCAGTTTTTAAAATTTTTCATCCTCTTTTCAAACAGTACCTTTTATTGTGAAATGATTTTAGTCTTGAATTTCTACAAACTCCTGTCAACCATACTAAGCTGCCCTGATTTGAAATGCACCGCAGAGCACATACACCCCTAAACTGCTTTAATCCTGACGATAGAAGTTCTAAGTGGTGCCGGAAAAGCAGCAATAAACTTTTCCTAGACAATAATATTACATATCATATTGACGTGTCATGTGATGACATTTTATGTGAGTGCCATGAAAATATTAAAAGGAATGTATTTGAACGAAAGGAAATTAGTTGTTTGTTGTTACATTTGCTTCTATAGTTATGTCGCATTATTCAAAAATGTCGTTTTGTTGAATGACAAACAAAATGGGACTAATGTTGGGAACTTTCTAATGGTTTCGTCTACTCTAAAAAAATCAAAGCTAAGTGCAGTAAAAGATCGCTAAATCATTTCAGTGCCAATTTTCTCATATTAAAATATATTCATGCTGGGGAGTCTGTTTATTTCTTTTCATAGTGCCAAAAGGCTTATAAATTAAGTTCAAAATTCAACAATAATAGCTGCTTTCTCTGCAAAGATCAAATCATCCTGTGAGTGGGATGAAAAATTATAGTATCGAAGATGACAAATAAATTTGCCAAGAGCTCTGGTATATTAATCACGCCAAATAATGAAAAATCGTGCTCTTTTTTCTTTAAGATATTTTACCCGCTTTCTTCGAAGATTTACATTAAATCTTCGCTTGCCAAAAAAACCTTTTCTGATTTAATTCTCGGCATCTTCGAAAATATCCTTCATGCAAACCATATTAACGCTAGAAGATCTTTCTAGTCACAGATAGGAAAACGTTTCTGTGATTTGTTGCCAGAAAGATGCGCACATTGAATCAAAACAATCTTTAAAACTGTTACGATCGCCAGTCATTGCGACTGGTTGATGAAAAAACAGGCCTTGAATAATTTTCACAAGAGGTGAAAATTACTAATGGTTAAGACAGATGATCCCAAGGAACAGTAAACTCCCAAAATTGGTGTCGAATTTTCAAGACTGAAACCACTCTAATGTGGCTTGTAGAGTACCGTTAAGATTTGATTTTATTGTGTAGACTTTCGGTTTGCAGCTTGGCTGCAACGCATTGTATTAGCTCGCGGATCCGGAACGACCGTTGACAGCATTGAACGGAGGCATGCTGACAGATGTCAAGGAGATGTCAGAAGAAAACGTGTCAATTAATTAAGGTTGGCAACGAGCTGTAGTCGAGAGCAGTCGTTGAACGCGGCTTTAAATAAAAAAAAGTGAGGTTAAAATTGATTTGTTAACTTCCCAGTACATGGAAAGTTCTTGTAATCGCCTCAAAAATTGAAATTTTCAACTTTTCTTCACGTTTTAAGGTCTATAAGGTATATATAAAAAGTTTTTAGAAAAATATATGTATGTGTTTGTGCGACGGTTTTTTCTACGAGCATAACTCACGTAAACAAAGTTGCATCGACTTCGCTGAGGTGTCAATCAAAGCGTCTTTGCAATATTAAGAGCTGATTAGTTTTTGGGACACCTCAGTCGAGGGGGTTCGCTGTTTCAACCTTTTGAAGGTTATTTCTGTCATGCGTTATATCTCGTGAACCAAGCATAGGATTGGCATGAATAAAATGTGAATCGACGATTTTTGGCATTTTTGTAATTCTATCAAATTTTTAAAAAGTTATTTTAAGCCGTTTTTTAAGAGTGAAAAAAATTAGGTTTTTTCTTTAAACAAGAAACTTTTAACCTGATTTTCAAAACACGGTAATGAATGTTTATGAAATTTATATAGTTCAAACAAATTTTGTAAAAAGCAGCCAAACTTTTTATCATGGTTTTCAAAATTTAAGCCGCTTTTTTTAATTAAAAGACTGCAAAAACTATCAAAAAATCTGTTCAAACTATCCAAATATTTTAAAACTTTGATTGAATTCACAACAAAGTCCTTAGAATAAAAGATTTAAAGTAATATCATTCGGAAGGACCCTTTTCACATGGTAACTTTGAATGATTTTTTATTTTTAATTGAACTTTTTTCAGAATCATGAAACAAGTTTTGCTGGTTTCTCTTCAAAAACTGATAGGAATGTATAAATTTTACAAAAATTTATTACTGTGTTGTGCAAATCAGGTTAAAAAATATTTTTTTATGAAAAAACCCTAAGTTTTCGCATTTTCTCCTATTACATTAATAAAACCGCTGAAACGGATTTTTATAATGTTAAAATAATCACAAAAAAAATTAAAACACGTCGATTGACACCGTAATGATTCAAATAATATATCTGGTTCGTGAGATATAGTGAATGGAAGGAATGACCTTGAAGATCATGATGACTGTTAATGATTTTTAAGTTTTAATTTAATGTTTCTTGTTATCATGGGAAAAAGCTTTGATGTTCTTTTTACAAACATTAAGGTATATAAATTTTATAAAAATTGATTATCGTGTTCCGTAAATCAGGTTAAAAATTTATTGTTTATAAAAAAACGCTAATTTTTGCGTTTTTTTTTTCTTAAATCAAAAAACGGCTCGAACGATTTTTTCCAAATTTGACAAATTTACACAAATGCTATTACGCGTCGATTGACGCTTTAACAATGCAAATCGTATGTTTGGTTCGCGAGAAATAACGCATGACAGAAATGACCTTCAAAAGTGCAAAACAACAAACTCCCCCGACCGAAGTATCCCAAAAACTAATAAGCTCTTAAGATTGGAAAGACGCTTCGATTGACACCTCAAGTAAGTCGATATGACTTTGTTTACGTGAGTTATGCTCGTAGAAAAAACTGTCTACGAGCACACACACATACATCTCCCTCTCTAAAAACACTTTATATATACTCTATAGACTTCAAAACGTAAAGAGATGTTGAAAATTTCAATTTCCATTTCCGTGGCGATTACAAGAACTTCCCATATACTGGGAAGTTAATAATTATTAGTCTCATTGATTTAAAATTGTTAAAAAAATACAAATTCAATGATTATGTCAAGTCATGGCAATTTCGAACAAACCTGTCACCTGTCGAGACAATCTCGTCAGTGGACGTAATAAAAAAACTATCATTTTTTCTAGCGCTCTTTTGCCCTTCAAGGATTGATATGAAAATAACAAATAACGTGGAAAAGGTTTTGTAACCTGCACCCACCACCCACCGATTGATCCGCGTGGATATTCAATCAAACCAATCCACCAAAAGCCTTACGTAATCAGTGGACGCTCCCGTAGATGATATGATAGATATTAACTTATTTCAATTGCTGTTATGAGTACCTTTCTTATTATTATTTAAAGTAATATTATTTTCATAAAGAATTTTTGTGTTTAATATATTTAATACTTATGTAGAAATTATTGGGAATTTGACCGTGTGTACCCCAAAAATCGAACCTCGCGGTTTGTGAAATTCATTTATTAAACGATATTGACCGGTTTTAGTTATTGATCTAATACTTGACCAAGGACCTTCTCTGGTAATCAACAGTGAAAACGCTGCATGTTTCGTCAGATTCGCTAAATGTGTAGATTTCCCATTAATAAAATGCAGCAAAGTGGGCATGCCACAATGGAATCTATGGTGAGCACCACATCTCGTGAATTCGTGCAAAACCAACAAACGACCTTCCTTCCCTGGAATCTGCGAGTCTGGCAAACTGAAGTTTGTTTGGATAGGAATTTGGCGTGGGTTGTTCCACCATACATTTTCCATTGTGGGGCGAATTTTCGCGGATCATGTCGTGGCCATGTTGATCGCAATTTCACGTCTAACATGGAGATCAGGTTCTCAAAGTTTTATACTTAGAAATAGGGTGGTAAGATTTAAGTAAAAAAATCTGCTGGTGGTTTCTGGTGAAATGTGGAGGAGTTTTCAACGCCCTAGGAGGCGTGAGCGGAATTGATTGATTAAGCTCAAATCTTATCTAGCATGCTCACAGAATCCGAAGAATGTTGTTTCCTTGATGAGCAACTGTTGCAAAATCCATTCATATTATATTTCGGACTACCCTGTCCCATACAACTCAGCACACATTGTAGTGTCAGGTCTATCACGCTTCTTGTCTGATGGAATTTAAACTGGGCGAGTGGCCCAGTACTCCAGCTAACTATGTTTGGGTGGTATCTGGTTTGGTACCGCACAGTGATCCCATGATGTCATGATCCGTTTTGAAACCTTTCGAAACCTTCCAATCCCACCGCATTCCGGTCTGGAAGTGTGAATGCGAAATATTGTTTTAGTGGATCCGCTGAAGTATCTACGGTTGGTAGCGTCGTAAATTACGAAATGTTAACTTTACTGCCCAGCTTACGCTTCAGCCGCAACTTTCTAGCCTAGACTTAACTCGAGACAATGGACGATTCTTTCTTCTATTCCGCTGAATAGTTGCGACACTCTAAACATCTTTATATGCGTTTTGCGGGCAGTTTTATTGCTCAGACGTGCGTCTTGCCCGAAAGAATCTGCGCAACCATTCAAGTTTGCAAAGATTTGAGTGTCATGAACCTGAACAAAGGAAAAGTCTGCACCTGCCGACAATATTTCAAGTTGACGCTAATCAATGAGACTTAACTAGAATCACAGGTAGGCAGTTTATTGCGACAGTTTGAGTAAGTGAACATGCATTGCATTTACATAGATACATATTGTTGATGGATTTGCGTAAAGTGCATGCTGTTGGTGTGCAGTACAGACATACGAGGTCACATGCAAATTTTTTTAATACAATTAAAGCCATTGTATCATAAATCGTATTTGTTACAAGAAATTTAAAATACCTACTATTGCAACCTTTCACCCAAGACTGACCTAGCTATATAGCTTTAGTACGTTTTGAATTTGTGTAGAACAAATCCAATTTACTTTATTTGTTGTTAAGTCATCTCCTCCGAAACTCCCATCATCGACATAACACGTGAATAACACGTACTTAGCTTCTAAAAAAATAAATATAGTTGTATTTTGTTAAGGACACAAAACCAACAAACTCGGAATCAAGAATTCAGCATGTTTGGAAACATGTATAAATTTTTATAATAATACACACACACAAGATTGGCTTGTTCGGAAAGTAATTTCGCTTTTCCCAACAGAGGACTAAATTTTATTTTTTCACAGCCAACTTCACACCCCATCCGCATAATCAATGCTTTTGAAAAAGTTCGATTGATTCTACGCAGTAATTTTTGGTTGGTACTCTTTCAAATATGAAAAATGGAAATCAGCGTTTTCGATATATTTTACTTTTTACTATCGAAACGGTAAAAATGCCGTTCAATTAAAAAAAAATTATCCGATGTGTATGGAGAAGATGTATTGACAGAAGGTCAGTGCCAAAACTGTCGTGCTAAATTTCGATCTTGCAATTTTGATGTTGACGCTGCACCACGTTCTGGAGGTCAGTTGAAGCTGATGAAGACCCAATAAAGGCATTATATGATGCAAACCAGCAAAAAACATTTCTTGGGATCACTGAGAGATTGAATTTATCGAATTTGACCACTTGTGATCATTTAAAACGCCTAGGCTTAGTCACAAAGCTGGACATATGGGTTCACCATGTTCCATTCAGAAAGAAAATTGTGCAGTCACGTGCATGTCTGATATTTGCTTCTGAAACGTCAAGAAAATGATCCATTTTTGAGACGCATCATAACTGGATACTAGAAATGGATTATCTACAATGGTAAACGCAAGAGGCTATGGAGTCAAAACGATAATAAAGATAAAGATAAGCCGGTTCGAAGCACTTCGAAAGCTAATATTCATCAAAAAAGGTGATGCTATCTGCTTGGTGGGATTTCCAGGGAACCTTTTTTTAGCTTGATTTGGACTACACACCGATCAAATATGAAATGATGCTCTTTCATCAGCTGGACTAATTGAATGACTCACTTTAAAAAAAAGGCCAGGGATGATCCATAAAAAATGTGTAATTCTAGACCTCATACCAGTTTGTCAACTCACCAAATGTTTTTACAGCTTGGATGGGATATATTGTCACACCAACCATAATCTCTAGATCTGATATCCTCTAATTAGTATTTGTTCAATCCTTTATAAAAATAATGTAGACGGTAAAACCTTTAATTTAAATGAGATCAAAAATCACCTGGATCAGTTTTTTTTTCAGCAAAAAAACCCAAAAAAATGAGCATGGAATCATGCTATGTATGAGATTTACTATGGAAGAATATGGAGACAAGACAAAGGAATAATTTACTTTGGAATTTATAATTATATAAAAATAAAAATATTGTTATTTTTTATTGCAACTTAAGAAACAAGCCGCGAGGTGCAACCCATGAGGTCCACACGGTCAACTTCCCAGTAATATCTAAAAATATATTAAAAATATTCAACACAATAATAGTTATGGAAATAATACTACTCCAAATAATAAAAATGTACTTATCGTAAAAGTTATTGGAATGACTTCATATTAATCGTAATATCTACGCGAGCGTCAATTGATTACGTAAAGATTTTCGTGGATTAGTTTGATTTAATATTCACGCGGATCAATCGGAGGGGGGACAGGTTACAAAGCAGTTTTTTCATTAAAGTTAAAACATGGTGCTGTGAAAACTATTGAAAATCTTCTCAAATTTTGCAAATATTAATAAACTTTGATTGACTTAACAACAATGTCTTAAGAATGAGAGATTTAAGGTATAATGATTCCTGAACCCTTTTTACATGGTGACTTTGAATGATTTTTTATTTTTAATTGTTTTTTTGTAATCATGAGAAAAGTTTTTGCTGGTTTCTCTACGAAAATTGATACAATTTTATAAATTCTACAAACATTTATTATTACGATGTGCAAATCAGGTTAAAAATGATTTTTTTTTCATGAAAAAAACACTACTTTTCGAATTTTTTCTTAATAAATTAAAAAAAACGCTTTAACAATTTTTTTAAAATATAAAAACATAATAAAAATGATAATACGCGTCGATTGACACCTTAATGATGGAAATATTATATTTAGTTCTCGATATATAATGAATGACGTAAATGACATTGAACGTTTAATGATTTTTTATTTTTTATTTAATTTTTTTTTGTAATCATGAAAAAACTTTTGCTGTTTTTTTCACAAAAACTATTAGGAGTATGTAAATTATATAAACATTGCTTCCTTAGGTTTGAAAATCAGGTTCAAAAATTCGTGTTTTTGAAAAAAACCCTAATTTTTTGCACTTGTTTTTAAAAAATTAAAAAACCACTCCAACAATTTTTTTAGAAACTTGATAGAATTACACAAATGTCAATACGCGTCAATTGACATTTTGTTCAAGAAAAATCGTACGTTTGGTTCGCGAGATATAACGCATGACAGAAATGACCTTCAAACGGGCAAAACAACAAACCCCCCCCCCCCCCGACCGAAGTATCCCAAAAACTAATCAGCTCTTAAGATTGCAAAGACGCTTCGATTGACTCCTCAACGAAGTCGATATGACTTCGTTTACGTGAGTTATGCTCGTAGAAAAAAGTGTCCACGAACGTACATACATACACACACACACACATCTCCCTTTCTAAAAACACTTTATATATACTCTATAGACCTCAAAACGTAAAGAAATGTTGAAAATTTCAATTTCGATTTTCGAGGCGATTACAAGAACTTCCCCTATACTGGGAAGTTAATAATTCAGAATGATTACAATTTTACCGTGTGCCTTTTTTAAATATCAGGTGTCACTCCTAATTATGGTGACTCAAGCTGATCACCACTCTAGCTGTGCCACTGCATCAAGTTATTATATCTCTTGATTTTTTTTTGTGTGAGTACCTACGAATGGAGGATGAAAACACTAATTTTTCAAAAAAAACTAGACATTAATGTTTAAATTATAGGTTCCGTATAAATTGTTCCCAAAAAAACTTCAAGGACTAAAAAATTGTGTTTTCTTTAACAATAACTCAAAAGTTTCAATACCACATTTCATTTCATTTTAGAGATTCAAAAAATTATTTTTCTAAACTATTAATTTTTAAAAGAACTGTAATTTTCGTATGGCTTTCTATTTGATTTGTGATGTTAAAACCTCAATAAGCGAGGTTCAGAGTTCATTTTTTACAATTGGATTGCTAGATTATGCATTTTTAATAATTAAATGAACTAGACCATCGGTTCCCAGACTGGGGGCCCCCCTGGGGCCGTGAGGACATGTCAGGGGGGTGCGCGACAAGTTGAACATTAAATTAAATTTCGGTAGTCTTTCTAAAATTCTAAATTAACCATGATGTTGAACTAAGAGACGAGCATTTCCGAATACAGCCGATTACCACCGAGTTCAGTAAGTGACAAGTATCGTTGCATTGTGGGTGGGTGTTGTGAATGCGACTGGGGGACGACGACTATGGTATCGGATTTTGGCACTGACTGTACATCCAACCAATTGTGACTCAGTGTTTGCGATACCGCGGCCTAGCCTGCATGTGTTCTTGCATTATAAGAGTGTTCATGTGTTGTGAGATTTTAATTGTCGTAGTTGACTTTCAATATAGCGTGATTTGTATGAGAGGAGATATTGTAGTCAAGATGATCTCAGTAAAGAAACGCAAGTATAATGATGATTATATCAAATACGGGTTTATTTGTATGCTTAAAGATAATGTCGAACACCCTCAGTGTCTAATTTGCTATGAAGTATTAAGCAATGATGCAATGAGACCTAGTCGTCTTGAAAGACATTTGTCATCCAAACATAACTCTTTTAAGGACAAACCAAAGGAATTTTTTGCAATAAAATCTGAAAATTTAAAACGCATGAAGTTGGATAGTACTGGTTCTACTCCTCAGTCATCTGAAAAAGTGCTTGAAGCTTCATATGATCACTTCTTATTGCCAAAAAAGAAGAGCTATATTATTGGAGAGACGCTTGTTAAACCGTGTCTGTTAAAGGCAGCTGATATTATTCTTGGAACGCAGATTAAGCCACAATTTTCTCAAATGCCTCTTTCTGACAACACTGTGAAACGTCGCATTGATGATATGGCCGAAAACATTCAAAACCAAGTAGTTGATGCAGTAAAACAATCGACATTTTTTGCTATTCAGCTAGACGAGAGTACATACAAAGCACAATGTTCTGAGTTAATTGTTTATGTTCGGTATATTAAAAACGAAAGAATGAAAGACGAGCTACTCTTTTCTACAGAGTTGGAGACCACGACAAAAGCTATTGATGTTATGAAAGCAGTGTCAGACTTTTTTGACAAACATGAACTCTCTTAGCAAAAACTGATCGGTGTATTTATGGATGGCGCGCCTTCAATGCTTGGTTCTCGCTCAGGCTTTGTGCAATTAGTAAGAGAGAAAAATGCTGATGTGATTGGGATACATTGTTTTATACATCGACAAGCGTTGGCAGCAAAAACCCTTCCAAATGAACTCAATGCTGTTTTAAAGTTGTGTATTAAAGTAGTGAATTACATAAAAAACAGTGCGTTGAATACTCGACTGTTTGAAACTCTTTGTGAAGATTTAGGAAGTGATCACATAACACTGCTATTTCATTCAAAAGTACGATGGCTCTCAAAAGGAAACATGTTGGCAAGATTATTAGACCGTCGAGTAAGTAGTCACCTTCTTGTAACATCAAAAGCAAAATGAACTAAGCGTGGCCTTCAAAAAACCTTGTACCCAAGTAACATTGACTTACTTGTCAGACATCTTTGACTCGTTGAACAGCCTTAACCTAAAACTGCCGGGTGGAGACTCAAATATAGTTACTCATCGTGATGCGATCAAGATGTATATTGAGAAATTGCAACTTTGGAGGCGCAAAATGTCAGCAAACCCCTGCAGTTATTCAAATTTCCCTAAAGTAGAGTCAATCTCAGAAGAAACACGCTTCAAGGACATTTATAATGGATCAAGTTCCAAATATCAAACAATTTGGAGAGCCTAATTGAATAATTTCAGAAATACTTCCCAAATACTTGTGACGATATAATTTACAGAATGTCAACTGACCCATTTCATGTTAACATAGACTCCCTGCCTGAATCACTTCAAGAAGATGCTTTGGAAAAAAACATGATTTCTCTGCCAAATACAACTTTGATATAATGGACTAACCTTCATTTTGGTTAAAATATTTCAAAGTGTATCCTAGTGGTTCACGGGAAGCTCTTCGTTTATATTTACCTTTTCAAGCACCTATTTGTGCGAAAAAGCATTTTCAACACTTGTGGCGATTAAAACAAAGTATCGGAATAAACTTGATGTTGCTAGTGACTGGCGTTGTGCACTTACTAAAACTCAGCCACAAATAGGCATACTAGTAACGAAAATGCAAGCCCATCCATCTCACTAACCAACCAAATCTATTTTTCTTTTATTAATAATTTTTGTACTTTATGAAAACTGTACTTGTACTTTATGAAAACTTATGGCAGTATAAATAAATGTTTTGTTTTCAATGTAGTACTTATTTGTTTTTGTTTTGTTCCTAGGCCCATACAATTTATTGTTAAGGGGAGACGCGAGAAGCTTTCATTTCAACAAAATGGGGCATGGTACAAAAAAGTTTGGGAACCCCTGAACTAGACTATAAACGTAATGCAATAATTTTTGTTTCGTCGAATTAACCCATCCCACCCATTAAAAACTCGTACAAATTGAAATAGGAAATAAATATCCAAAAAATGTTGATTGAAGGAAAACTGTTGTAGGCATACAAAAATCGATTTTCATAAATGCAATATCTTATCGAAACGAACCCATAAAACGAATTCTACATTACGGTAGTATATTGTGAGCAATTGCAATAATGGAAAACACCACCAACAATCAATAAAATAAAATGCAGATCATTCTACCAAGCTTCTCTTTCAATTTGTCATTCGTCTCCTCGTCGTACGTTGTCCTGTTTTATAAATTGATAGCAAGTTTCGCAAAGACTGGATTCACTTCAAAAGTAGCAATAAAGCTCCAATGCTGGAAAACTGCTGACTTGAATGGAAATTGATGATAACTTACTCCCACGATGTACTCCACATTTATAAGGAAGATAAATGCGAATATAAAATACAATGATTTTCCACACCTTGAAGAAAATTGCATGGAGTGTTTTTTTCTAAATTAATCCTGGAAGTGGCGTCCAAGTGCAATTCATCTAGTAGATTCAGGATGCTTGATTAAATAAATAATGATCAAGCAGAAGGAAACTGATACAAGTAGACAATTCAAACAATAAGAACTGTACTCTCTGCAAAAAAACTATTCGTGTTTCCATAAGAATGAATACCTAAGATATCGATCAAATGCCTGGAGAAATGATTGAGTGGAGAATGGGAAAAAACAGTTAAATCTTTTCGATAAGTGAACTATGCAAAATATTTGATAACATTGGTCGGCAAAAAAAATTCTCTCCTTATTATTATGCATGACTATTGTAGATTAGATACTTCTAAATAGAAAAAAAGTTTTAAGCATTGCGTGTCACGTAGATCAAACATTCTGTATGAAAATGTATGAAAATCAATGAAATTTTCATCCATTTACATACATTTTCTAATATTTTCATGAACTTTTATCAATTTTCATAGATTTTGTATAAAAATCTATGAAAGTTAATGGAATTGTATGGAAATGTATGAAAATTTATGAATGAATGACTGTATGAACTTACTTCATCGGCACTGTGTGACTTTATTTTAAGTAAACACACTTGATATATCAGTTTCGTAGTGACCTGAACTTGTAAAATACATTTTTTTGTATATGGTCACGGAACTATTAAATGTTAACATTGTTAAGGTTAAAAGGATGATCCTCTGCCAATTGCTACTAAAAAATATATGACTTTAAACCTGAAATTATGATATTCATAATTAGACTTTTCTAAATATTGTAATCTGAAATTCAAGTTCAACTTTTTAAGGGTTCCCGCGAATAAAAAGTCCACATATTTTGTTTCTTGATATTAAAATGCATACTAGAGTTGATGAGTTAATTTGGCTTTTATTTGTTGCAGTGATTTTTTTTGCCTAAATTGAAACTTTGGAACCAACATAAAATATTTTTCAACGCTGTGATCTTTCCATTCTTGATGACATACAGTGCTATGCAAAACTTAAGCAACTTTCAAAACGCAGCTACGATTCCCAGTCACAACAAAAGATAACGGGGATTTCCCGATGTTTTTGTTTTTTCTGATGCACGTGTCAATTAGATCAGTAAAGATCGTCTTCCCTTTGGGTTTAGTTGTGTCTAGAAAAATAAAATTGAAAATGCAGCGTAATCAATACGATAATAGATTTAAGTCAAACGTAATTTCGCTATATTATTCCAGACAAACGCAAATATAGATTGCCAAATCGTTAAATATAAACAAATCTTTAATTTTAAAATGGATTACGAAATATAAAAACACCGGTAGTGTGAAAAGTGTTAAATTTGGTGGAAGGCCACGTAAAACTACCATTAGAGATGGCTTACAAATTAAAAAACTGATAAAAATAAAACAGTTTATCTCGTCAAAAGAAGTTGTAAAAGAGCTAGGCTTATATGTCAACTCAAGCACTGTTCGCAGGCGGGCGATTGAATTCAATATAAAACGCTATACAGCTTTTAAAAAACCATTGCTCACAAAAAGACTTGCAAGGAAAAGGTAAACTGCTCGAATAACACTTTTAAACATTATTATTTTACTATTTATACCGTTTTATATACATCATGTACATTTAGGCTTGAATTTGCTAAAAACCATCTTGACTGGTCAGCTGCTAAATGGAAGAGCATTTTATTTACCGACGAATCCAAGTTCAACTTCTTCAATTCTGATGGCTTATCCCGTGTGAGGTGTGAGAAGGAACAACAACTGAATCCACGCTTCTGTAGGAAAACGGTGAAACATGGGGGAGGAAGTGTCATGGTCTGGACATGTTTCTCAGCATTAGGTCTTGGTCCCTTTCAAAGAATAACAGAAATTATAGGCAGATTCATGTTTAAGGACATCTTACAATCTAGAATGTTACCTTATGTAGAGTGTAATATGCCACTGCGATGAGTGTTTCAACATGATAATGACCCGAAACACACATCGAAGTTGGTAAAAGAATGGCTTAGCTCTAAAAGTATTCAAGTTCTTGAGTGGCCGGCACAATCGCCCGACTTGAATCCTATAGAAAACTTGTTTGGTATATTGAAACGGCGTATGGTAACAGTGCAGTTTGCAAACAAGGACCAATTGTTTACAAACCTAAAAGCACAATGGGAAAAAAATTACATATCAATTTTAAATAATTTAATTGAATCAATGCCTCGCAGATGTGCCGCTGTTATAAAAAATAACAGGTATTACACGAAATATTAATAAAAGTTGCTCAGATTTTGTACAGCCTTTTTGTTGGTGTATTTTTTTTTTAAAAGAACAGTTAAAATTCTGATGTACTTTTTTTATTGCAGAGCTTTAAGCAACATGCTAACGTGTAAATTTTAAACAAAAAAGGAAAAAAAATCTTTATATTTTGATTGCAATTTTCCCTTTCATTCCGACATGTAGTGAGTTGCTTAAGTTTTGCACAGCACTTTAGGTCCAACTCGTTTAATCTTCGCATGAAAGTCTCAGAATATTCTCTAAAAAAATTTTTATGTTGAGCTCATGCAGTATTTCCTCGCATTAAATCAATATCTCCTTTAATGTTCACATTGCATTAAACCGCAAACATTTATGAGATGTTCACTTTCAATAGAAATTATAAACATAAATGTTTCGAACAACATTGCATCATTAGATCTCCGTTCGCTCCTTGCCAACGATGGTGGGTGGCAGTCATCGAAACTAGGTCGCCTGGAAATTTCGTTCATCCGGCCAAGTTTTGCATCTGAAAATTCGGCATCCCTATCAAATAATCTTACTAGATGGTGAAAGCCATCGATGATCACTTGCAAACGAGTTCATTGCAGCTGGAATTGTTCCTTGTGTAAAAACTTTTTCATACAGGACATCGAAGAAATATAGGATAGTTATTTAATAATAGTTATAATTGATTAAATCTAATGAAAGCGCTCAATATGCTGAAAATCTTTATCAGAAGGAAAAATAATTCAGTGAAAATCTTAATCTTAATCTAACAATTCGTTAGTGAACTGCCATGCTATAGATTGTAACAAAATGTCATAAAACATTCGTAACATTTTTTGTTAAATTTGTATAGCGTTTTTGTCTTGAAATTTAATTTCGCTATTTTTTAATTATATGTGCCCATTATCTGTTTGGGACCAAAGGGATGGAAATGCTAAAATTCAAAATAACCATGAAATCATATTTGGAGAAAAAGCGAAAAAACATTAGATTTATGTGAACATAAAAACAATTTTCAAAGTATGTTTTTGACTATTAAAGAGTTTTTAAAGTTTTGATTTAAAAACCTTGGTTGCTACCTACCAGACTTATCAATGAACGTTTATAAAGTTTGGAATTTCAACCTCTAGGAAATAAAATTTTCATTTGTAAACAAGCTTTATTTGTTGACTACGAGAAGGCGGTATAAATAAATAGAATTGTACAAGATAAGATTCAAAATCCATTGTACCAAATAGGGCTTTATTTCATTCGAAGAGCATTGAAATTCTTATTATACATGATAGAAAGTAAATCATATTAGTGTCTCATTTACTGAGCTTTCACACAAAATCTTCTTCATGGCGGACAAGCAAATAGAATAGAACACATTACTGAATTTAATTTTTTGAAGATGGTCGACGAATTTATTTATCCCCCAGTTTTTGGAATTTTATCAATGTCTATCAATTTAAACTTATTTAATACTACAATAACTACGAAAAAGTACATAGTATGAACATCAATCATTCCCAAATGTTACAATTACAAAGTCCTCATATCAAAACCGCAACGGTACACTGACTTTGATACGTTTCTTAACCAAACCAAAGACCAAAGGTGTTATAATATAACTATCGATTATGTTAAAATGTATTTTCGATACATCTAAATCTTTTTTATTGACGAAAAATTTTGTCTACATTAAATCATGCAGTTTTAGGTAGACTGCTAGACATTTTTCACGGGACATTATCCATTAAAATAGATTTGGAAAAAAGTACCAAAAATCTAAAGATAAGGTTAGCAGCATAAAATTCCACGGCTGAACCAATTGCCAAATGAACGACTATGAGCACCACAAATTGGATGAAGTGTTCTATAAGTTTGACGCACAGAACGCGATTTTTCAAAAGCAATTCCAACCATTTTGAGACGTTGCTCGGGGTTTTGTCTTTGGATAGTATTGTGGGAAAGTAAATGAAACAAGCCGCGAGGTGCGACCCTTGAGGTCCACACGGTCAACTTCCCAGTAATATCTACATAAACATCAACAACAATAATAATTTTGGAAATAATACTACTTTAAGTAATAACAATGAGAGGTATTCATAGCAGTAACAGGAATGAGTTAATATGAATCATATCGTCTACAGCAGGGTCCATTGATTACGTAAGGTTTTTGGTCGATGAGGACAAATTGAATATTCACGCGGATCAATCGGTGGGGACCTTTTTGGTCTTGGAAAATTTTGTATATGCAGTCAAAAATAGGTTCAATTGCATGTAAAAAGTAAGATGTATTACAAATGATGATGGTTATTGAAATCTTACGATTACTAAAGAATGAATCTACTAAAAACTACAATTTTTTTATTTTATGAAAGCTTTTTAAAGCATTTGATCTTGCAAAGTATTGACTACAAAACATTTTACCGTTCAAAGCGTTGATTACCGCAAATTTGATTGAAATGTTGTTGGTTTTCAAAATTTAAGCAATTTCTTTAATTAAAAGACCATAAGACTATTAGAAATCTGCTCAAATTATGCAAATATTTTGAAACTTTGATTGAATTTACAACAAGTTTTTTTGAATAAAAGATATAAAGTAATATCATTCGTATGAACCCTCTTTACATGGTAACTTTGAATGATTTTTTTATTTTTATTTTAGTTTTTTTCATAATCATGGAATTTTTTTTCATAATCATGGAAATTTTGCTGGTTTCTCTCCAAAAACTGATAGGAATGTATAAATTTTATAAACAGGTTAAAAAATATTTTTTATGAAAAAACCATAATTTTTCGCATTTTCTTCTATTAAATTAAAAAACCGCTGAAACGAATTTTTATAATGTTAAAAACTTCACAAACATGACGATAACTAACATAACATGACGATAACTAACTACAGTGTGGAAAGCGTTAACTCTTTTATTTATCTTGGTGTCAACCTCGCCAAAGACGGGAATGAAAAGGACGAAATTGAACGGCGAATTGGTCTAGCCAATAAAATATATTTTTCAGTCCTCTCGGTGATTAAAAGTAACAAAGTGCACCGAAAAAATAAGCTGCGCGTCTATAAAACGATCATCCGTCCTGTATTGATTTACGGATGTGAAACATGGACTTTGACTCAAGCCTCAGAAAAAAGGATTGACGTCTTCGAACGCCGCATTTTGAGACGTATTCTGGGGCCCGTGAAGGACGGACCGGATTGGCGAATCCGGTACAAGCATGAGTTTTACGTTCTTTATGACGAGCCACCGGTATCGATTCTGACGAAACTGCTACGACTTCAGTGGGCTGGCCATGTGGAGCGTATGGATGACGGGCGAATTCCCAAACGCTCCATGAAAGGCCGAGCAACAGGAAGCCGCCCACCAGGTAAACCACGCAAACGATGGGAGGATGCAGTTGACAACGACAGCGAATCCTTGCTGGGATTCGCTAATTTGAGGACGCGGTCGCTGCACCGAGACAGTTGGAGGCAGTGTCTTCGGGAGGCCAAGGTTCGATTTGGGCTGGTGCGCCATTGATGATGAAAAACTTCACAAAGATGTTACTACATGTCAACTGGCACCTTAATGATGCAAATATTATATCTGGTTCGTGCGATATAGTGAATGACAGACATGACCTTGAAGATCATGATGACTGTTGATGGTTTTTTATTTTTTATTTAATTTTTTTGGAATCATGAGAAAAAGTTTTTGTGTTATTTTTAAAAGCACTGCTTGAAATATATAAATTTTATAAAAATTGAATACTGTCTTCCGTAAATCAGGTTAAAAATTTATTGTTTATAAAAAAACCCTAATTTTTTGCACTTTTTTTCCTTAAATTAAAAAACGGCTACAACGATTTTTTCCAAAATTTGATAGATTGGCACAAATGTTAATACGCGACACCTGAACAATGCAAATTCTATGTTTGGCTCGCGAGATATAATGCAAAACAGAAATGACTTTCAAAGAAGCAAAACAACAAACCCCCCGACCGAAGTTTCCCGAAAACTAATCAGCTCTTAAGATTGCAAAGACGCTTCGATTGACACCTCAACGAAGCCGCTATGACTTTGTTTAAGTGAGTTATATTAGTAGAAAAAACTGTCCACGAACTTACGTTCGTACGCCCACACACACACATACATCTCTTTTTCTAAAAACTATTTAAATATACTCTAGAGACCTTAAAACGTAAAGACATGTTGAAAATTTCAATTTCGATTTTCGAGGCGATTACAAGAACTTCCCATATACCGGGAAGTTAACAATATGTAAGAAAAATATATTTTCTTTAGTTTAAATTTTACCGCGCTCTGTCGGTAAACTCGAAGTCTATACGCGCGGCCGATATGACGAAGTATGCTTTGCGGGTTTTTTCTAGAGAGAGACGACGTGCCGATGAAGTTCATTTGTTGTGAGAGGTTAAGTTAGAATTAAACTGATAATAATTTGATAGAGAATAGGGAAATTGTCAATTTAGATAATAAACGTTAATTGTCATTTCCTTGTTTTTACAGGTAAGATTTTATGTTTGCAAATAGCTTGTAAGATATGAAAATAGTGAATAAAAAAAGTAAAACCTTGTTTTTACAGAGCAACAAAACATCGTTTATTTATTGGCAAATTCCCACAAAATAGAATTGATTTTGTCAAAATTACAGCAAAATTTAACAGTTACAATGACACATAGCTTTATGAAAAGCTCTATGCCTTCAAAAACACCCTCTACTACCCATGCAGTGTACTGTTTACACGTCGTGAGAGTACTATCGCCAATATTATGATAGTAACAGAGTGCGGTGGATATGCAGCCATCATGCTGTCTACAAGACAATAGTTTTTGAAATATTTGTTTTCGCGTCAGCAACGATCACAAAAACTATCATTGCAGAAACGACCTTTAATATATATGTAAATAATTTTATTTATTAGAATCCATAGTATCTTAATCTTTCTTTCTATGAAGAGTTATCAATTTTTTTGCAATGAATGTTTTTATTAGAATATCAATTTAATTAAGTTTTGTCGGCAACATAAATTTCACTTCGAAGGTCAAGATCTGCAATCAAAGGAGTTTGTCATCAAAAACACATCCAACTTTGCGATACAGGCTAGAGCCAATTTTTATCAATTATGGAAGATTTGATCTGATTTAGCTTCACTATCATACCTATATGGATTAACTGACTAGACTCCGGCATGCCGAGAGGCAGGAGCTGATCGGTATCTTTTGAAGATTTCCACCTCCCAACGTTGAAAAAAAAAAAGATGAACGAAACTGAGCCAAAAAACGACATTAAATAAGGGAAACAATTCCGTCAGTAAAAACATTTTATGAATCAATATGCTGGTAATGTTGATGGTGTCTCTTGTTCCTTGAAGCTATTAGTTTCTTCAAATTTTGCTATTTTAATTCATTCTTAATATATGAAACGCTAACAAAAATTTCCCGAAAATTTTCTATTCTATTTATTATTTAGACTGTATCGTCTAGATCCCATTACATTATGATGTGTCATGGTGAGGATCCTACCTTCATTACGGCAAGCCGTAGGGAAGTTTTGGATATCATTCTAGCGAACGAGCACTTGCATCACGCTATCAAAGGATGGCATGTATCACGAGAGTGCTCGTTCTCCGATCATTTATATATAATGTTCGATGTGGCGTTTGACCATCCGAAAAATCCAGCCTTCATCAACAAAAGGAGGATGGATTGGGTCAAATACCAATCAGTATTCGAGTCTACACTAGAAGGTGGACCTCCAAAGATTGAAGACATAGGTGGTCTGGAGGAAGCTGTTGGGACCCTTCCATTTGCCTTCAATGAAGCAGCAAGATCTGCATGTAGTCCAACGAAGCCTAGAGGGAAATATAACCCCCATGGTAAAATAGTGACATTGCGGAGCTGCAGAAGGAATGTAGGAAGTCCTTCAATCGGAATAAAGAATCCAATGACTGGTCTTCCTATAAACTGAAACTGAAGGAGTTCAAACGCTCCATCAGAAAAGCTAAACGCTCCTCGTGGAGACGTTTCTGTGCAGAAAAAGAACACTCCAAGGATGTCAGTCGTCTGCGTAAAGTTATGACGAGCTCCCCCTTATTTTTGGGGTCTGTCAAAGATGCGAATGGGGTCTGGACTAAATCCAGCTCTGAGACGCTAGCCATTCTCATGGACACGCACTTCCCGGGCAGTGAGGATGCGGCTGATGAAGCTGATCCACATACGGCCCCGAACTGCCTGTCAGCCGCTGTGCCTGTAGATGACAGGCTCTCACGCTGGTCAATCAGCTCATTTCAACCTTTTAAATCCCCTGGAATGGACAACATCTCACCCGTTGAAATCCAGCAGAATCCAGCAGGGAATCAATATAGCGCTTCCATGGCTAAGAGCCATATTTAAAGCATGTCTTCAGATGGCTTACATTCCACAGCGGTGGGAAGAAGCTAAAATAGTCTTCATACCCAAAGTGGGCAAGACATTGCACTCCTCACCTAAGGACTATAGACCTATCAGCCTCACCTCTTCTCTGCTGAAAACTCTGGAACGACTGATAGAGATTCATTTGAGAGCTACTCTGAAACCACTCTCTAATGCACAGCACGCATATCCAAAACGAAGATCGGTTGAAACAGCTCTTCACTCGCTCACCAGCTACATTGAAAAGTCGCTAAGCGTCGAAGAATACACGCAGGCGGCTTTTATAGACATCGAAGGGGCTTTCAACAATATCAGCCACAAGGCTTTTGAGAAGGCACTCGAGGAAAACAATGTGGATGGTAACCTGATTAGGTTTATCGTACAACTGCTAAGCAAGAGGAGCATCAACTCCACACTAGGTGACAGTATCCTAAGAAGGAGGACGGGCAGAGGCACCCCGCAAGGTGGGGTGCTATCACCCCTTCTAAGGAACTTAGTAGTGGACAAACTCCTGTCAACAATAGAAGCGACTGGGTGCAAAGTCGTAGCCTATGCAGACGATATTGCGATAGCAATATCGGGCAAATTCGTAAACACCCTATCTAAAAGACTTAACTTTGCCCTGAGTATTCTTACCAAGTGAGGCAAAGAGTGCGGTCTGAAGATTAATCCACAGAAAACGGAATTTGTGCTGTTCACAAAAAGGTACAAAATTCCACGATTTCTGCCACCCAAACTCGATGAGATAAGCCTCATACCGTCTCATCAAGGTAAGTATTTGGGTGTAGTTCTGGACTCGAAGCTCGCGTGGAAAGCGAACATAGAAGAAAAAGCGCGAAAAGCGGCATGCGCAATCTACTGCTGCAAAAGAGCCATTGGGAAAAGGTGGGGATTGAAACCCAAAATCGTATCATGGCTCTATATGGCGATAGTTGAACCAATTCTTCTGTATGGCGCAGCTGTTTGGTGGCCAGCTTTTGCAAAAACATCCAATGCAAACCTGCTAAACAGGGTCAGAAGGATTTCAGCTATTGCAATCACCGGGGCCTTACGCACTACCCCGACAAAGGCACTGTTTATGCTATTGAATTGGCTCCCGACGGAGCTCCTTACGAGACAGCAGGCCAAGTGCTCTGCTATTCGATTAAAAGCACTACATCTCTGGCAAGAGGGAAATGTTGGCCACTCCACCATACTTCGGAGGGATGGACCAACGCCAGGAGAAGTAGACTTGCGCCCCCGATTGCCTGCTTTCATCATAGTTTCAGGTCAGTCATCCTAAGCAGGGATGACTGGGCAATAGAAAGAGGTGGGATGCAGGAATCGGTCGACATCTACACTGATGGCTCCAAAATGGACGCAAAAGTTGGCTGTGGTGTTTTTTCAGAACAGCTAGGCCTGAAACTATCCTTCCGGCCTCCAGACCACTGCAGTGTTTTTCAGGCAGAGGTCATTGCGATATACAAGGCAGTAGACTGGCTGAGAAATCAGAAAATTTTCATAAGAAACCTGAATATTTTCTCCGACAGTCAAGCTGCTATCCAAGCACTATCCAACGTGTACACCTCATCCATGATGGTGATGGAATGCCATACACAGCTGAACGTGATGTCACTTCACTGTGAAGTGACTCTGCACTGAGTACCGGGACATAGTGATATACCGGAAAATTGCGAAGCGGATGCCTTAGCGAGAGCTGGCACTGTGCTCCAGGAGTATACACTCACACCCCAAGTTGGTCAACCTCTAGCTTCTTTAAAGCTAGGATTTAAGCAGCATTACATCAAAGCTGCAAATAGAGCCTGGTTGTTGGAGGAAACCTGCAGGACAACCAGGCAAACTTGGCGTGCACTGAGTTCCAGACGCACCAAGCAGCTCCTGAACACGAGTCGTGAAACCTTGAGTTCTATCGTGTCCATACTGACGGGGCCACTGTCTAATTGGCAGACACGCAGAGAGGTTGGGCGTTCCCTTCAACGATTTCTGCCGGAGTTGCAGATCGGAAGAAGAGGAAGAGACAGTCCAACACTTTCTGTGTGAATGCTCGGCACTGTCCAGGAAACGCATGAAAACCTTAGGCTCACCATTCCTGGACAGCCTCACGGAAGTAGCTGATTTGAATATCGGCTGCATAGCCGGCTTCATACGAGAATCGAAATGGTTCTCGTCATCTCACAGGTTCTAGTGCCGCCCTCGTCTTTTTGTGGTATCACAATGGGCCTATCTTGGCCTAAGTGAGCCATCTTTTTGACAAAGAGGGCTGCCACTACAACCAACCAACCAACCAATGATGTGTCATATTTTTTGCCAACTTTTGATTATAAATGAAAATATAAATGAAAAATAGATGTTTATGAATCACATGAAGCTTCAAGACAACTAAATATTTACTTTAACATTTTATAATATTTCACAAAATCGATGATGTCAAAATAATTTCAGTGTCATAAATTTCTTTTTAGTTTTTACAATTATGTTTCCATGAAAATCTCTCAATGTTATTAATGGTAAAGTAAAATCTCTTTATATTAAACTTTTCAGCAAACATAGCTTCCTAGTTCCATGATTATGTGTTCATAAACTTTTTGAAAACTCAGAAACAAATGACACCCCACGTTACACTATCAGAACACAACACAAATAACAATATCCATGAAAAGGATGCATTCGCCGTACACTTAACCATGTATCTCAATTGTGAACGAAAATCCTCACGTTTTCAACTCTGTACAACTCCTTTATCATTTGTCGGCCGCCCGCGTTTAACAAATAGTATTCTGGCAATAATTAAGTTCATTGGAGCCTCGGTACCTGCCACATCCAATCTGGAATGTTCCTAAACGCTTCAAATTTTAAACTGCTTCGTTGAGAGTTTGTGCAGGACTCGCCATCAGGAAGTTTAATGTGCAAACATGATATGATTGCAAACTTAGCCCGAATAAATTGGATGAAAGTGTGTATTTGTTCATAATAGAGTGTATGAGATTTATTCGTGATTTGAAAGAAACTCACTGGGGATGAGATGAAAAATAATGCCTTTTTTTGTTTTTTATGACCTAACTTTTCGTATAGATAAAGTATTGGGCATGCATTAGTAAATCGCAAAATATTTTGTCATTTCTCTCAACTCCTGCCAATTTTGCTTCATTTGAAACCAATCAAAAAAGTAGGAATAATATTATGTTGGCATATTCATAATCGAGTGTTCCGATTATTCTCAACACGAAAAAGGATCCTGTTAACGTTAATTTTTAACTTCCCAGTAAATGGGAAGTTCTTGTCATCGCCTCGAGAATCTAAATTGAAATTTTCAACATTTCTTTACGTTTTGAAGTCTATAGAGTATATATAAAGTGTTTTTAGAAAGGGAGATGTATGTGTGTATGTGTACGTATGTATGTACGTTCGTGGACACTGTTTTCTACGAGCATAACACACGTAAACAACGTTGTATCCACTTTTTTCAGGTGTCAATCGAAGCGTCTTTGCAATCTTAAGAGCTGATTAGTTTTTGGAAAACTTCGGTCGGGGGGGTTTGTTGTTTTGCCCCTTTGAAGGTCATTTCTGTCATGCGCTATATCTCGCGAACCAAACATACGATTTGCATCGTTTGGAAATCAATCAACGCGTATTAACATTAATGTGAATCTATCAAACTTTAAAAAAATTTGTTGGAGCCGTTTTTAAATTAAGGGAAAAAAGTGCAAAAAATTAGGTTTTTTCATAAACAATAAACTTTTAACCTGATTTGCGGAGCTCAATAATAAATGTTTATAAAATTTATATACTCCAAATAGTGTTTGTAAAAACATCATTAAAATTTTTTCGTACGAATACGTACAAAAATTAAATTAATAATAAAAAAATCATTAAGAATCATCATGATTTTCAAGGTCATTTTTATCATTCACTATATCTCACGAGTCAATTATGATTTTTCTTCCTTAAGGTATCAATCGACGTGTATTATCATTTTTGTGATGTTTTCAACTTTGTAAAAAAATCGTTTCAACGGTTTTTTTTAAATTATTAAAAAAATGCGAAAAAAATAGGTTTTTTCCATAATAAATAAATTTTTAACCTGATTTGCACAGCTCAATAATAAATGTTTATAAAATTTATACATTCCTTTTGGTTTTTGAAGAGAAAACAGTGAAAAAAATTGTATGACTCTAGAAAAAAACTAAATTAAAAATAAAAAATCATTTAAAATTACCATGTAAAAAGGGTTCATACGGATGATATTACCTTACATCTTTTATTCCAAAGACTTCGTTGTTAATTCGATCAAAGTTTTATTATATTTGGAAAATTTGAGCAGATTTTAAATAGTTTTCACAGTGTTTTAATTTTAATAAGAAAACTACTTAAATTTTGAAAACCAACAAAATTTCAATCACATTTGCATTTGTGGTAATCAATGCTTGGAATAGTGAAATGTTTTGTAGTCAATACTTTGCAAGATCATATGCTTTAAAAAGCTTTCATCAAACAAAATAATGTAGTTTTTGGAAGATTTATTCTTTAGTGTTCGTAAGATTTCAATTACTTCCTACATTATCTTTTGTCATACATTTTACTTTTTACAAGGAATTAAACTGATTATTAACTGCATATTTAATGATTTTTAAGATCAATTGAATCAATCACTTTTATGAATACTTCTCATTAGTATTATTTATGGATGTGAAAATAACAAATAACGTAGAAAAGGCCCCCACCGATTGATCCGCGTGAATATTCAATCTGTCTCCATCGACCAAAAACCTTACGTAATCAATGGACCCTGCCGTATACGATATGATTCATATTAACTCATTCCAATTACTGTTATGAATACCTCTCATTGTTATTACTTAAAGTAGTATTATTTTCATAAATATTTTTGTGTTTAATATTTTTAATATTTATGTGGAAAGTTGACCGTGTGGACCTCAAGGGGCGCACCTTACGGCTTGTTTTTTGGTTCATCTAGAATTTGGGAAAAATACGTTGGATAAAGTATTTTATTAACCACACAATTAACTGATTTCATAAAAATTCTGATTAGCGTCAGATAACAATTTACAAATCTATTGATTTGAAATTAGGGCTTTGTATAATAAAAATGGTTCATTCGGCAATCCTATTTACAAATCAAAATCTTGCAACCCAAATTTTGAGTTTGTGTCCTTAAGAAATTAATCAAAATGTAACAGCATTTACACGATTCTATCAAATTTTCAAAAAAAATCAGTGCAGTTGCTTCGGCATTCAAAAAACCAATTGCTAACCATTTGGTTTGTTAAAAAAAAACCAACCTGATCTAGCCTTCAAGCAATTTACGCTTTCAAAAGTCTAATGATCTACACAGTTTTAAGTAATAAAAAAATAAAGTGTTTCTCATCACTACAAATACAAATTAATTTAAAAACATTAAAGGAAGAATAGAATATTCACATTTATTGAAACGAATACCACTAATTTTTCTTTATCTTATTACGTTGATGTGGTGTCAATCAAAATTGTTTTAAATGATTTGTCCAAACTTGGAACGAGTTTCTTACAAAAGTTTTTAACACTGCTTTAATCTAAAAAAATCTAAACTTTTTATAAGTCTAATTTAAATTTGTGGGTGCAACCACTTGAGAAGATCAAATGTTTCAGAAATTTCTTATCAAAAAAAAAATATTATAGTCTTTTGAATGCAAAGCAAATGCATGTAAAAACTACAACAATTAATATTGATTGTTGTTTTATACGAGTAATTATTCCTAATTTCACAGACTCTAATGACTTTTTTTTGGTAAAAATCAATGCGTATTATCGTTTATATGATTTGGTAAAATTTTCAATAAATTCAGGGAAGTTGTTTTTTTAATTTGATAAAAACAAACTGCAAAAATAACATTATTTTTCTTTGAGGAAAATTTTCGTTCTAATTTAAATATTACATAACAATGTGAATACGTATAATACATCAGGAAGTGTCCATTAATTAAGTAATGATCATTTGGGGAATTTTGAGTTCATTCATTTCTCAATCTCAATTATTTTTTCCCCTATCATAAATAAGGGTTCCAATGTCTTACATATAATCAGAAGTCGAGTTTTTACCGGAAATTGCATGCTTTTTTTAAGATCAACTAAAAAATAGGAAAGGATACTCAGTCTTTCTAAGGTAAAATTGTAAAATAGTGGAAATGCAGCATCGAAATTTCGGACGCAACCGACAAAAATAGTTATCACACGACAAAAGCAAGTTCAGTCAGCGTGAAAAAATAGTTGCTTGCCGTAACTCTTCAATCTCAATTAAGCCAAAATGTGCGGCTACGTCATTTTGTCTTCCAAGTATCGTTGTAAAAATAAACCCTTCGATAAAAAAATAGCTTTGTAATCAACAACCCTCCCCCTCATTTCTAATCGTTTCGCGTAAAGATTCCATCACACCAAAACGGAGGCTCCCTAAGATGGTACGATTAATATTAACTCTTTCCATTAATTGTGATGCATTCTTATTAAACATTATAATTTTTATTAGCATTATTATTATTTTGAATATTTAAATTAGATTATTTTAGATGTCACTGTTAAATTGTACGTTTGGACCTCAAGGATTGCACATCACGGCTTGTTTTCATTTAGAAGAATTCTACGAATTTTACAAACAATTGGCTTCATTGTTAAAGTTTCTGTGCACATTTCTGCTCTACATACATTTATTCTTAAGTGCTACTTTGAAAGAGTCCCCTCCTCAAATAAACAGCAAAAAAACTTACGTTTATGATTTGAACCCGAACAGCGCTTTCAAATAGCTGTAAGTCATTGTTCCAGATAAATGACCCTAATTCACCATCCATTTCTACAACATAGGACATGTTGAAATGTCAGTAGAAAGCGCTGACTAAAGCATCTTAAAATACCCTATATCATTGTCGAACCCAAAAATATTTCATGCCTAAACTCACTATATTAAGGTCATAAGAAAATACGATTTGCATAGTTCAGTGAAGACAGAAGCGACTTCCTTTCGAGATGCTCTTTCAAGTCTGGGAACATTCTGCCAAGGATAATATCTCGGTAAATTATCAGGTAATACTATGTGGTTCTGGATGCCTTTGAGTTTTGCATATTTGCACATATGTATGTATGTATATTTCTAGTAAAACATTGTGAAGATAGGAATACAATACATATATATGGTAAAATACTGTGTATCAAAGATAGAAACGCACAGATAGGGATTGGGTGATTGTTATTGTGAATTAGCTCGTGCTGTTCATATCAACGCCCTTTTTTGGATGTCGATCATCCTTGCTTCCTCAAAAAATGGCAATTCTATTGTTTTCGGCTGAGGTTGACTGAATGTGAACTTACCTTTTCTGAGTCTAAGATTCAATATGAGAGTTCAAGAATGAGAGCAACAATTTGGAAAAATAAAAAATGTTGATGGTTTTTGCCTTTCAAATCGCACATTTACTAAAAGTTAAGACCTGCATTAGCTTTGCGCATTACATCGCTTCAAGATGCGTATGGATGTGCTCTTTCCAAATAAATATTTATTTATTTATTTCATTTCACTTAACAGCTTAAACCAATTACAAAGTGAAACAAATTACAATAATGATGATAAAAAAAAGTAAGTAAGTAAAGAGAAAAATGTACAAATTACAGAATAAAGGGAAAAAAAGTTAAGAAGAAAAATTATAAGGGTTTAGTTCCGCAAGCAACCTCGCCTTAAAAATAAACAACGAATGGGGGAAAGAACCAAGCTCCAAGCTATTATGCATTCGTTGCAACCGAAGCATTGGGGAATGAAAGCGCACATTAGTACGCGCAAACTGAATTTCGAAAACGTCATTAGAACGTGATTGTCTCAAAGAATTGCGGAATTTAATAGTAGCGAGCAAGTTACACGAACTCCCATGAAGGCACAGCTTGAAAAGGAAACATTGATCGAGCTAAACTCGACGCGACTGAAGGGACTTAAGATCAAAAAAGGAAAGTCTATCAATGTAGGACACATGCGCGATACTATATTTGAAGAATAGTTGACGGGTGAACTTACGTTGTACGGACTCGACCAAGGATATTAAGCAATACAAATGCGGAGACCAAACTTGGGAACAATATTCAAGGATTGGACGAAGAAGCGATATGAATAAATGGACTAGAGAAGATATATTTTTAAAGGACTGGGACATTCGAAGGATGAAACCAGCCATACGTGATGCTTTGGCTGTTATTTGAAAGATGTGGGTATTGAATTTAAGTTTAGAGTCGAATACCACACCCAAATCTTTGACCTCTCTATCTGGAAGTAAAGTACAATCGTTAAGTTTAAAAGGAAAGAAAAAAGGCGAGATTTTGAGAGAGAAAAACATGAGATGACATTTAGACACATTTAGATGGAGAAGATTAGACTGACACCAACGCATAAGCGTGTCTAGATCATTCTGAAACTGGAAGCAGTCAATTGGAGACTTTATAACGCGAAACAACTTGAAATCATCAGCATACAAAAGGCATGAAGAATTAATCAGAGCAGGTAAGTCATTTATATAAATAAGAAAAAGAAGAGGACCCAGTATAGAGCCTTGAGGAACACCAGAGGATGGGAAAAAAGGATCAGAGTGTCCACCAAATAAGCTAACTCTACTCATGCGGCTGGAAAGGTAGGAACGAAACCAAGACAGAAGAACTTCAGATACGCCATAGTGTCTAAGTTTCCAACACAAAATGTCATGGTTAACTGTGTCAAACGCTTTCGAAAAGTCAGTAAAGACGGTAATAACTTCAAGTTGAGCATCTAATGCAGCCGAGACTGAATCGACAAATTCCAATAAATTTGACGCAGTTGATCGGTTTTTCCGAATACCATGTTGCTCAACAGCAATTACCTTTTCAAGATAAATATAAAGTTTGGAGTGGACAATGTGCTCAAATAGTTTAGCAAAACAGGATATAATATAATAATATTCCAAATATTTTCTAATTAATTTCAACTCCTTTCAAAATTTCGGGTGATGAACTTCCCGGTGAACTTTGTCGTATTGTGTTTGTAACATATTAGAACTCTCAAGTTGTGTTCTTCATTAACTTCATTATGAAGAAGATCAAAGCAGTTATAGAAAATATATTTTCAACGAAATGAAACTTGATGACATTATGGAATGGAGAAGAACAAGAAAGCTGTAGAAATTTTACTGAGAAAATAAGCTAAGCTGATTAAAAGACTCATAAATTATTAAAAAAATTACGCAGAAAGCATAGAATGGTGCATATCATACTGAAATTCAGCGAACATATCTGAAAAAGAACTGATTTGAATTGAATTTTGAATAATACGATTTTAAAAGTTATCACAAAAAGACGATTAGATCCAATTTATCTATTCAAAAATAATCTCTTTCCAACTTTTTTAACTTTTCTAGCGCACACAATTGAACAATTTATCTATGCAGAAAAAATATACTTTCTGATTTTATAGCATTAATATTCATTCAATTCAATAACAATTCTTTTTAGAAAATATATCTTGTGCTTCAAGAAAAGCGATGTATGGTTTTTTTTCGAAGCAAGATATGAAATAACAAAGACTAGATGGAAACAGATTCTAAGCGATTTAAATATTTAGTGGAAGATACTTGAAGGAATCAATAGAGAAATATTTGTAGCCGTTGAACGTAAAAAGTTTATATCTTTTATCAATTTTAACAGCCATTTACAAAAAAAAACTTGGCAAACTCTTTTAGAAGCTAAACTTTCGATTCGCAATATAATAAGCCCAAAGGATGAGTTCAATTTAAAGAACATGCAGTCTTACAGCATGCGCCTCAAATCTCGCACGTTGAGAAATCTCAAAGCTTCAAAGAGCAAAAATTTTATGTTGCAGTTTTTTGCTATTTTGTTTATTTCAACTTTAATAAACAATTGAAAACTGGAATTTTACATTAAAAACGCAGCAATCAATTCAATTGACACTCGTTTCAAGCCAAATTTAAGTGATATTTAAAAATTATATAAATCGTTGGATTCTGTTGTGAAGCAGGTCTTGGAGTCACGCTTATTTTCTTTGCCTTAATGTCTAAAAATCTCTTTCTCCGCAAAGCGCAGACCCATTGCTCATATCTTCATGTTAAACGATCTTTCACTTACGGCTGTTTTTGAATTGAAAGATCCGGGAGCAGTGGCGTACCCAAGGGGGGGGGGGTGTTACGGGTTCAACCCCCCCCCCCCCTTTGAAGAATTGAATTGAATGCTGAGTTGACTCTGTGGTACAGAAAGATAGGGCATCTTGAAATAATAAACCGCCATAGAGGGGTTAAGCATGTGTAATTCAAACATTATGCCGAATATATCGAAATTGCTAGAAATATTGGCTGTTCTCCCAGTACCTACGTGTACAAACGAACGATCATTTACAACATTACGACGACTAAAAACATCCTTGCGAAATTCCACCAGCAATGAAGGGCTAAATGGATTGGCACTTCTAAATATTCATAGAGATCTCACTCCATCTACAGAAGATGTGTTAAATGAGCTAATGAAAAAAAATCGTCGTTTAGATATTTCACTATAATTTTATCCGATGAAGGGTTCTGTTTTATGCTTGGACATAAAATTTGAATCCCATTTTACACTGTTTCTCACCGTTACTTTAGATGAGTTTTGAATACTAAGTTTGTATCATTATCGGCATTTTAAAACTTTGATCACCTCGCGTAAATTTAAAAAATTCGAAGATTCGAATGTTATCGATTATATTTCTCAAGCATATTTACATAAGGCTTCGTCATTGCCTGGGAAGAGGTTGGTAAAAATAATAATCGATGGCGCAACCGCCAAAATTCGGCCTCCAGGCAATATTAGAGTAATTTCATTTACTTGACCAACGGAACATTAGGATGTGAAGTGGTCAGGAACACGCTCACACGTGATTACAGCTCACAGCTGAGTGAAATGATAGTGCGGCTTCAAGTCTCATTCCCGACAACTATTTGTCGACAAGGAGCCTTGAACTAGCGTTAACCACTAAGCCACCCACTTTAACAATTATTCGCCGAGACATTCTGGAACGTGGGAGTTGGATGAGATTCAGTATCTCTACGCAATTAGATCTTTCATCTATTTCACAGTAAAATTTACGGCCTATGGTGCTTTAGAGATCCCACCTAGGGGTGATACGGGCATAGTTTGCACAAATTGGATCCGTGTGTGCCGTTATCTTTTAATTATTGTATGAAGCTTAGCAATTTTATATATACTATAGATAAAGAGTTGGTACGAACATTAGAATATGGTCACCTGATTGAAAGTTTTCTAAGTAAAATTCCAGAAAATTGGAATTTATTTAATTCGCACCCATATCTTAATAGCAACAGTTATATTTTTGAATGTTTCTTTCTATCTTTGATCAGAACCCTCAAAAATGGATTGTTTTATTTTGTCATATAATTTTTAATCTGAGGATTAGGCCTATTGGGAATACCTCATTAAAAAAAACGCGTACAAAAAGTCTACCTCATGCGTTACGTGGAAATGACGACAAATTTTCTTGAGAGCGCAGAGTTGCTTCCCTGCATGGGCTGCAAACAAGCTTAGCCAGCCCTGATTACGATAATACTCTGTCTGTCCTTAGTGACAGTTTCACTTTTCCACGGCATTTACTTCATTAGTTGCTTTCTTTTCTAGCCTGTAGGTATTGAAGGCTTTTCAATATATGTACTTGCAAACATGCATATACACTTTATGGTTCCAAGGAAGTCTACAAATACAGTGTAGATTCTTTCACACGTCAAGCGCATAATTTTATAATTTGAATGAAAATATTATGAATGATTCAAGTAAATGAAACCAGATATGCAATCGGGCTAAAGTCTGCCAGAATTATTTTTGGAGGACTCCAAATTTGACCGGTGAAAAAGTATGATTACATAATTATATCTTCATATCTACACCGAAGAACTAGCAAACGTACCTAGTCAAGACTTCAAAAATATAACCCCCCCTTATCAAAATCCTGGGTACGCTACTGTCCGGGAGTGATTTTTGGCCCGAAACTCAAATTTGAGCCTCACATTTTGGCTTTACTCGCTCGTGCCTCCCGTGTCTCCAGGTTTGTATAAAGGCACTTTAATATGTTTAATGACATCTCCTCCTTCGTGAACCGATACATCTCATCATCTTTGAATATTGCTCGCAAGTGTGGCCACCACACTAAACTCTATAATTTAACAGCATCAGTACAGGAAAAATTCACTAGTCTCCTTATCTTTGAATTTAAAATTACATACATGACATGTGTTGAGTGAGTTTCCTTGCTTCAACTTCTTACTGTGAAATCCCGCAGACTCTTCTCAGATCAATGTCTTCCGTTCCGTTCCATCTTCAATTAAACGCTTACCTCCATAGCTGGTTAGATTACTGTATGTCAGAACACCCAACCAAATCTGATAACACATTAACCGTACCATTTGCAAGGATTGAGACTTATCAACATTCGCCGATGTTGTGGATCCCCCGAAATCACAAAACTCTGCAGCTTGATCCATTTTCTCACTCAATATTTGTTTTTAAACGAATATGAAGCGCATCTTATTTATTTAGTTTTTAACCATGATATGTGTTTCTTTTTTTGACTTTTGATTGTTCATTTTAGTAATTGGACTATCCAAGCTTGTGAGATAAAATCGAAATAAATAAAAAGGAAAGGCAAAAAAATTACACAATAGGTGCTGGCTTCATTTTCATACAACTTTACTAAGCGTTTTTTTTTAAATTCACAGCTTTGTATTAAGAACTTTTTAAAAAATTCAACGACCCATATGCTCAAGGAGTAATTGCTGCGTGAAACAAACATGGGAAATCAAAAAAAAATCGGTAAACTTTAAGATTATGGCCCACACCCCCTTCGGAGGAGGGGGGGGCCACAATATTAAACTTTACCAAAAAATCTCTTATTTTCACACATGTCCTTCGAGATAGAATATGCGAAGTTTGCTGAGACAGCGTCCATGAAATACTTTGTCCTTTTAAAAACACACATAGTTCTATCACGCTGTCAATGTTTTCTAAAATATTTGAAATACACCAAAACCTCGATCTGCGTCGTTAATTGGGACCCAAAAAAGACGACGCAAGTTGAAACGACGCAAATCGAAATTAATTTTCCTATACATATATATTTTGTTAATTAGTACTAAAATAAAACATTTCCTTGCATCAAAAACTATTGCTTGCTTGTATACATAAAGATTGAAATACAGAATTAAATAGGAAATCCTCTTAATATGAAAATTAAGCAACGCAAATAAAAAAATTTACGACGCAAATCGAAACGACGCAAATCGAGGTTTTAGTGTACTTAAGATTTTCTCACGTTTTAATCTGTCTTACGAATAATTCCAGAACAATGAAATTTAGTTGCAGGTGAGAAAAAGTCAGCAGTCCGAAATAAGAAAGACAATTCGAATAATCTGCTGTTTCGAAACGTTTAACCGAATATCCTGATTTTAGGATATTGTTTGTTGATTCAAATCATATTGTTATCAATCACTAGTGTCAAAAAATATTACGTAGAAAAATTGGTTGTAAGTATCATGATCTTACATAAAAATATATATGAAGTCCGACTGGTGCATGGTGACCAAATTAGTTAAAACCAAACCACATTCATCGCAACATTTTTTTTCAATACAAAGTAGAAGAATATAGAACTTGAGGATCTTGAGGCATTACATTCTTGAAATCGCAACAATTGATACTGAACGTGAAGTGCAACCGTCCGGTAATCCTTTTCATTTCTGTATATTTTACAAAAATCTGTTTTCATATGTCACCTATTCCCAGTTCAGCTCTGTTATTGATAACTAGATTAAACTACGGAATCTGGTATAGCTCCGTATCATCTAATATGGTACACATAAGGTCTGTAAATATCTCGTCCCTGGTTCCAAGTCTGGCTTATAACTGGGCAAACAAGATATCAACCCACAACGCAAGTAATCACTTTTGATTCGCGAAATTCAGTGAAGTATCCGTGGGCGAACGAATATGTAAATCCACTATAAGGTGTCCAGGCACGACACACGGGTATTGTGTAAGACACCGGTTTCCATTAACTGCGTCCTGCATTTCTAGACTTTACAGAGGCCAGCGAACTTAATGGAAGCAGATTATGGACCACAACTACAGAATCATTTGCAGAACTGGCCATGCGATATTGCGCAAAAGATCCAATTTGCCAATCTTTCGATTTTTAAAACAACTTTTGTGTTATCGTGAAACTTTCCCTTTTTTCGTCGCGGCTCCAATGAAGTATATGCAAACAGGTAAAACCTCGTCCAGTCAAGATATGAACAATCTTAAATTGACGTCTGTGGCAGCTTTTTAGTAGTCTTTTAGCAGTAATAACGGCAAGACTATACTAATGATAATGTCCGATACCTTTCCTTACTTCCTTGCTGATAAAAAGAACCTGCAAATTAGAAAATTTGACAGTATATCCATCTAAATATATGTTACCAAATAGCTTCTGGGCAACCAATACCATCCAACTGTGCTAAATTAATTCATGAATAAATCTCAAATACATAGAAACTCACCTCAAGCTTAAAAATGAAATTACATTAATAGTTTTCTTCAAAATGAATAGTGCTAATGTTTTCAAAGTAACATTTCAATAGCCCAACCATGTAAGGGTAAGTCACGCATTAGAAGCATGTAAGTAGTAGACGTTAAGGATATTCAACTTCTGTCTTGTCGAGGATTTCTGATCAAAAATATTGCGGTTCTCTCTGCATTTACTGAATTAACGTCTTTAGTATCAACTGTATCACTTTATAAGGTGAAATATGACGTGGATAGAAAAAGGGTAAAACAGGCAACTCTTGATAAATGTTCGGGCCAAGCTGTACTAGATATCAGTGTTTCTTTTAACAATTTATATTAAAATTAATTAACAAATAAATATAACATTTTATTATATATACATGTGTTATTTATGTGAAATGGACAGCATTTAAATTTTAATTTATAGGTCCACAGCTCTGACAAATGCAATGTGAGTACAAATTGAAGCAACCATGGCTTAGAAATGTCTTTGTAAGCTATGCAGTATTTTGAAAAATTTCCCCATTTAACACATATGTAAGTACATACATACTCTAGCTAAAGGAGTATTTTTAACTTCCCAGTATATGGGAAGTTCTTGTAATCGCCTCGAAAATCGAAATTGAAATTTTCAACATTTCTTTACGTTTTGAGGTCTATAGAGTATATATAAAGTGTTTTTAGAAAAGGAGATGTATGTGTGTGTGTACGTACGTCTGTACGTTCGTGGACACTTTTTTCTGCGAGCATTACTCACGTAAACCAAGTTGTATCGACTTCGTTGAGGTGTCAATCGAAGCATCTTTGCAATCTTAAGAGCTGATTAGTTTTAAGAATACTTCGGTCGGGGGGGGTTGTTGTTTTGCCCCTTTGAAGGTCATTTCTGTCATGGGTTATATCTCGCGAACCAAACATACGATTTGCATGATTAAGGTGTCAATCGACGCGTATTGACATTTTTGTGAATCTATAAAATTGTTTAAAACATCGTTATAGCCGTTTTTTAATTTAAGAAAAAATAGTGCAAAAAATTAGGGTTTTTTTATAAACAATAAATTTTTAACCTGATTTACGAAAGACAGTATTCAATTTTTAAAAAATTCATATATTTCAAGCAATGCTTGTAAAAACAACATCAAAACTTTTTCTCATGATAACGTAAAAAATTAAACAAGCCGCGAGGTGCGACCCTTGAGGTCCACACGATCAACTTCCCAGTAATATCTACATAAACATCAACAACATTACAACAATGAGAGGTACTCATAGCAGTGACAGGAATGAGTTAATATGAATCATATCGTCTACGGGAGGGTCCATTGATTATGTAAGGTTTTTGGTCGATGAGGACAGATTGAATTTTCACGCGGATCAATCGGTGGGGGCCTTTTTGGTGTTGAAAATTTTTGTTGGTTTTCAAAATTTAAGCAATTTTTTTAATTAAAAGACTATAAAAACTATTAAAAATCTGCTCAAATTATGCAAATATCTTCAAACTTTGATTGAATTTACAACAATTTTTTAGAATAAAAGATATAAAGTAATAACATTCGTATGAACCCTCTTTACATGGTAACTTTGAATGATTTTTTTATTTTTAATTTAGTTTTTTCATAATCATGGAATAAAATTTTGCCGGTTTCTCTCCAAAAACTGATAAGAATGTATAAATTTTATAAACTGGATCACTGTGCTGTGCAAATCAAGTTAAAAAATATTTTCTATGAAAAAAACCATAATTTTTCGCATTTTCTTCTATTAAATTGAAAAAAACGGCTAAAACGAATTTTTATAATGTTAAAAACTTCACAAAAATGTTAATACACGTCAATTGACACCTTAATGATGCAAATATTATATCTGGTTCGTGAGATATAGTGAATGATAAAAATGACCTTGAAAATCATGATGACTTTTAATGACTTTGTATTTTTAATTTAATTTTTTACGTAATCATGAGAAACAGTTTTGATGACCTTTTTGCGAAAATTGTTTGGAGTATATAAAATTTATAAACATTGATTACTAAGACTTGACAATAAGGTTAAAAATTTATTGTTTTTGAAAAAAACCTAATTTTTGCACTTTTTTTTTAAAAATTTGAAAACCGCTCCAAGAATTTTTGGAAAATTTGATAGAATCACACAAACGTCAATACGCGTCGATTGACACCTTGTTAAAAAAAAATCGTATGTTTGATTCGCGACATATAGCGCTTGACAGAAATGACCTTCAAATGGGCAAAACAGCAAACCCCCCCGGCCGAAGTTTCCCAAAAACTAATTAGCTCTCAAGGTTGCTAAGACGCTTCGATTGACACTTTAACGAAGTTGATCCAACTTTGTTTACGTGAGTTATGCTCGTAGAAAAAAGTGTCCACGAACGCACATACGTACGTACGTACGTACGTACGTACACACACACACACACATACATCTCCCTTTCTAAAAACACTTTATATATACTCTATAGACCTCAAAACGTAAAGAAAAGTTGAAAATTTCAATTTCGATTTTCGAGGCGATTACAAGAACTTCCCATATACTGGGAAGTTAATAAAAAATAAAAAAGCATTAACTGGCATCATGATTTTCAAGGTCATTTCTGTCGTGCGTTATACATATCTCGTGAACCAAACATACGATTTGCATAGTTAAGGTGTCAATGGACGCGTATTAACATTTGTGTAAAGCTTTCAAACTTTGGAAAAAATCGTTCGAGCCGTTTTTTAATTAAACAAAAAAGTGCAAAAAATTAGGGTTTTTTATAAACAATAAATTTTTAACCTGATTTACGAAAGACAGTATTCAATTTTTGTAAAATTTATATACTTCAAGCAGTGTTTGTAAAAGCATCATCAAAACTTTTTCTCATGATAACAAGAAACATTAAATAAAAAATAAAAAATTATTAACAGTCATCATGATCTTCAAGGTCATTTCTTCCATTCACTATATCTCACGAACCAGATATAACATTTGCATCATTAAAGTGTTAATCGACGTGTTTTAAAATCTCTTGGATTATTTTAACATTATAAAGATCCGTTCCAGCGTTTTTTTTATTTAATAGAAAAAAATGACAAAACTTAGGGTTTTTTCATAAAAAATATTTTTTTAACCTGATTTGCACAACACAGTAATAAATGTTTATAAAATTTAAACATTGTTATCAGTTTTAGAAGAGAAACCAGCAAAATTTTTTTCATGATTCTGAAAAAAAATTCAATTAAAAATATTACCTTATATCTTTTATGCTAAAGACTTTGTTGTAAAGTCAATCAAAGTTTTAAAATGTTTGGATAATTTGAGCAGATTTTTAATAGTTTTTGCAGTCTTTTAATTTAAAAAAGCGGCTTAAATTTTGAAAACCATCGAAATTTGAATCAAATTTGCATTTGTGGTAATCAATCATCATCACCCATCCACCAAAAGCCTTACGCAATCAGTGGATGCTCCCGTAGATGATATGATTAATATTAACTCATTCCTGTTACTGCTATGAATACCTTTCATTATTATTATTTAAAGTAGTAGTATTTTCAAAATTATTATTGTGTTTAATATTTTTAATGTTTATCTAGATATTACTGGGAAGTTGACCGTGTGGACCTCAAGGGTCGCACTTCGCGGCTTGTTTAAATTGCTATACACTTCACATATGTTCAATCTTGAGTTAAAGCCTAATAAATCAAGAAATTTGAAGTCGTGAAAAAATACCAATTAAAGACAATTGAAATGTAAGTATTTGAAATGAATAACTTTAAGATAAAGAAAATCTTTATGCAATTTTCCAGAAAATTTCTGATTGAAATTTTTTTAAGTCTTTTCACTATAATTGTTTAAATAATGAAAATATACAAAAATGTTCCACATAAAATTTGATGCCAATGATTTTATCTACAAATTGTTTCTGTGAATAAATTATTTTACGAGATAAAATTAATTTTATTAGAGATAAATTGACGCGCGCGCACGTCTTTTATCACTCAACTAAAGAATCAATAATTAATGGATTTTACTGCTCGTTACGGACAACAACTTATAACTTTCAAGTTTGAAAAAATAAATTATCTACATGTATTTATTTATGAAAAAAGAACTAAACTTTAAACTTTTTCGATTAATATTTCTTTAATAATTATTTCAGCAAAAATTTGTTTCGGATTTTTAATGTTTATGTAACATTATGGTTACACAGAAATGGGTGGATTCTAGGAGAAAAACAATAGCTCGTTGAAATTCTTGTTTCTACATGCTTAATTTTATTTGTGTTATTTAGAATTCATTAAAAACTAGTATGTAGTTTTTATAAATGATGATTTCTTTTAATAATTCGCAATTATTTTTAATTCATACAAAAAATTGCCAATTTAAAGAATTGTTTACATGGCTTTTTCGATATGAATATTATTACCTAAAAGTTTGTGAGATTTTAAATGAATGTTTACAGGAACGTTTGTGGTTCAAATGTAGTAAATGAAATATTTATTTTTTTGAATTGTTCTATGGCATACGTTTGTAACAAATAAACATTTACTAAAGAAATTCATGTGGAAAATCGCTTATAATTCTAGAAAAATTAAGATATTTGTAAAAATTTAAAATAACTTTGTTGTAATGGTACTTGTAAAATTGCGTATATTTCAAGAGTAAAGACAGAATTCGAAAAATACTTCAGATAAATTTTGTGGATGAATTCAACGGCTACGAATTTTCAGTTGAACATTGATTTGTAGTTTTATTATTTAAACAATTATACTGAAATAAAACTAAAAAAGGAATCAATTATCCATTTACAGGAAATTACATTGTAAAGAGTTTTCATCTTGTTAACCCTTCCAACTACCTGCATTTAAATGTTCGTCCGTTTTGTAATTTTTACGTTTTAAGGTCTCTAGAGTGTATTTAAATAGTTTTTAGAAAAAGAGATGTATGTGTGTGTGGGTACGTACGTTTGTGGACAGTTTTTTCTACAAGCATAACCCACGTAAACAAAATCGTACAGACTTTTTTGGAGTATCAATCGAATTGTTTTTGCATTCTTAAGAACTGATTAGTTTTTGGGACATTTCCGTCGAGGGGGCTTGTAGTTTTGACCCTTTGAAGGTCTTTTTTGTCATGCGCTATATCTCGCGACCCAAACATAAGATTTGCATTGTAAAGCTGTCAGTCGACGTGTATTGACAATTTTTGTGATTCTATCAAATTTAAAAAAAATGCAGCAAAAAAATAGTTCTTTTATAAAAACACAACAAAAAAATAGGTTTTTTTCACAAATAATAATATTTTAACCTGATTTTCAAAAGACAGTAATCAATGTTTCTAAAATTTATATACTCCAAACAATGTTTGTAAAAAAACAGTAAAACTTTTCTTCATGATTAAAAATGAATTAAATTAAAAATAAAAAATCATTAAAAGTCATCATGACCATCAAGGTCATTTATGTCATTCACTATATCTCGCGAACCAAATATAATATTCACATTAATAAGAAGTCAATCCACGCGTATTAACATTTTTGTGATGTTTTTGTATTTTTTAAAAAAATCGTTCGAGTCGCTTTTTAATTTAATAAAAAACCGTGAAAAACTAGTGTTTTTTCTTGGAAAATAAATTTTGAACCTGATTCGCACATCGCAATAATAAATGTTCAAAAATTTTTATTAAACCAGCAAACCCTTTTCTAATGATTACAAAAAAATTAAATTAAAAATAAACAATTATTCAAAGTCACTATGTAAAAAGTGTTCAAACGAATGATATTACGTGATTACTCTTATTCTAAAGACATTGTTGTAAAGTTAATCAAAGTATATTAATATAGTCTTCACAGCACCGTGTTTTAAATCTAATGAAAAAAGTGCTTAAATTTGGAAAACCAATAAAAATCAAATCAAATTTGCATTTGTGGTAATCAACGTTTCGAATGGTAAAATGTTCTGTAGTCAACACTTTCCAAGATCAAATGCCTTTAAAAGCTTTCATCACATAAAAAAATGTAGTTTTTAGTAGTTTTGTTCTTTGGTGTTCGTAAGATTTCATTTACTTCCTTCGTCATTTGTAATACATTTTACTTTTTACATGCAATTTAACCTTTTTTTTGACTGAATATTCAATGTTTGTCAAGACCAACAGAAAATAAGAAATAATCATTAGTCTCATTGATGTAAAATCGTGAAAAAATACAAATTCAGTGATTATGCCGAAGTGATGGCAATTTTCCAAATGGCCATAATGCAACAAAATCTTTTTAGTAGGTGTAATAACAAAAACTGCATTTATCTTTGCTAGCACTCTTGTCTTTCCAGCAAATAACGTAGAAATGACTTTGTAATCTGTCCTCCCTCCCTCTGTCCAACAACGTCGAAAAGAAAGACCACCAGGGATGACTAGTGAATAACATTTAAATGTGGGATACTTCATAAACACATTTTTAACTTAGATATTCACGTAACAACTTATTGCGGTCCGAGTCCAATAAATGTATTAGGTCTATTGCTAAGCCACTTATGTACACACTTGTGGTTAATATCCTCAACATTAATAATTTCTTTAACTCTTATTGTAATGAAAAAGTAAAGGCAAAATTGTAAATCCAAAGGCGTTCAATAATATCAATCCTATTGGAGATAGTTCAATTGGTCTTGACTTCCACGCATTTTTATTATCATAGGCAAATATACAGTACATGCTACGAAACTCTCTGAAAAATGACATCGTTACTCATTTTTTGATCCTTCAAATGAAAAAAAACATCAATTTAAATTTATTGTATTAGACGAAAAGTGAATATGCGATTTTTTAATGGTGATACACGAAAATATAACGACCGGATCTTACACAACTTAAATATGAACTTCTCCAGACATATAACTTCTGAAGCCTTCTTATGGTCAAAACAACAACGGCAGCAAAATCGTTGCAGATATCAGCACCTGATTGTGTGGGTCAGAGCGAAACTGGAACTGGTCTAAGCCTCCTCCGTAAAACCCATGAGCCGTCATCGACTTCTTGTGCTCCAATCGAAGCTAACGTAATAGACTGCGCGAAGAAGAATGGAACGGCTGCAACATGCTTAGTAAGAAGCCCACTTGAAGTACATCGAACAGTGCTTGTTTTGGCTGTTGACTCACCTTAAATCCGAGTTACAGCCCCCAGCAATATATCTCGTGGGCTCTTCTAATTGTACACTACACAGGTGAGAATCTGCACGATTTACACCTCTTCCAGGTAAAGATAGTTGTGTTATCTCTCAAAGCATCGTGTACGCTCTCCAAAACAATGGTGCCAGAAAAACTATGGACAGATTAATTGGACGCATTGTGAATTCCACGGAAAAATTAATGAGCTCTCTCTGTTTATATTTCAATATTCATTGTTCATGATTACATAATCATAATCATGAAGCAAAAATCACAGTATTGGAGAGGAGCAACAAATAATTGGCCATGCCAGTGGCGTACCCAGGGGGAGGGGTTACGGGGTCAAACCCCCCCTGAAGTTATCGGGAACACGCTCACCCGTGATTATTACCCTGATTTGATTCAGGTTCTCATTCCCAGTGCGGCATCAAATCTCATTTCCGAAAACTATTTGTCGACAAGGAGCCTTGAGCCTTGTTAACCACTGAGTCACCCACTTTAACAATTATTCGCCGAGACACTCTTGAACGTGGGGGTTGAGTGAGATTCAGTATCTTTACGCAATTAGATCTTTCATTTATTTCACAGTAAAACCCATATGGGCCTGATTTACGGCCTATGGTGCTTTAGAGATCTCACCTAGGGGTGATACGGGCATAATTTGCACAAATTGGATCCGTGTGTGCCGTTATCTTTTACTTATTGTATGAAGCCTACCAATTTTATATATAGATAAAGAGGTGGTAGGACCATTAGAATATGGTCACATGATTGAAAGTTTTCGAAGTAAAATTCCAGAAAAGTGTAATTTATTTAATTCGCACCCATATCTTAGTAGCAACAGTTATATTTTTGAATGTTTCTTTCTATCCTTGATCAGAACCCTCAAAAAATGGATTGTTTTTATTTTGTCATATGATTTGTAATCTGAGGAGGCCTATTAGGGACAACTCATTAAAAAACGCGTACAAAATGGGTTACGTGGAAATGACGACAAATTTGCTTGAGAGCGCAGAGTTGCTTCCCTGCATGGGCTGCAAACAAGCTTAGCCAGCCCTGATTACGATAATACTCTGTCTGTGCGTAGTGACAGCTTCACTTTTTCACGGCATTTACTTCATTAGCTGCTTTCTTTTCTGGCCTGTAGGTATTGAAGGCGTTTCAATATATGTACTTGCAAACATGCATATACGCTTTACGGTTCCAAGGAAGTCTACAAATACAGTGTAGATTCTTTCACACGTCAAGCCCATAATTTTATAATTTGAATGAAAATATCATGAATGTTCCAAGTAAATGAAACCAGCTATGCAATCGGGCTAAAGTCTGCCAGAATTATTTTTCGACGACTCCAACTTTCACCATTGAAAAAGTATGATTAAGTATGATTACATAATTGTATCTCCATATCTACACCGAAGCACTAGCAAACGTACCTAGTCAAGACTTCAAAAATATGACCCCCCTCTTATCAAAATCCTGCGTACGCTACTGGGTTCCGTAATTTTGAACTTAAAAGAAAGAATGTTTCCATAAAACTCGTTTATTTCGTAGTATATGGGAAGTTCCTGTTGTCGTCCCGAAAATACAAATTGAATTCTCAACATATCCCTACGTTTTGAGGTCTTTAGAGTACATAAACTCCTTCGAACACAGTGGGCATAATTATGGACACTAACTTTACGTCGTCCTTAAATCATCAGTTGTGTAGAGCTATGAACTGCCAAAGACTTTACGGGTAGCTGTGATTTCCATGCAGACGCTTTTGAATTTCATTCATTTGTGGAGTAACAGTATGGCGTCCAGCAGCAAGTTAGGTCCTAGTAAAAGCACTCAAATTATTACGAAATTCAAGTAAAAATAATAATTGATTGATTTGATGTACGTGAAAATCGTAACATATGTGTAAGAGAATTGATTATAGTTCCAAACTAGTGGGTCCTGATTTTCCAACTTTGTGTAACATGACATGTTAGTTTCATGGGCATAATTATGCACAATTAGTCTGAAGCAAAACTGAAACAAACTATTTCCTGCGTCTGTTATGAATTGGGTCTTTCTTCTATTTCATATTTTGGGGTTCCCGAACACGGTCGCACAACTGAACCAGTGCTAAGCCATTGCTGGCTGAGCACTACATTACGCTCGCTGAGTCTCGTTCGCCAGTGCTGGCCCAGTAACATATCAGTGCTGGGTGATAACTACGGGCGGACGTTGTATGCCAGTACTGGGCCAAGATCCACAAGCAGCATTGGCCCAGTACAGGCCCAGTACTGGCGCACTACTGGCCCAGTACTGGCATACAACGAATTTGTTACTCCGCCAGCACTCAAATGCAAAAATGAATCGGCGGCGGCAAGAGCCACGGAAATTTGTATGAAAATATCATTATCACATGATATTCGTCGTCCGGCATGTGAAGAAGACGCCGGCATCCAAATGATGAGTGAGTGATGTATCGCCTTTGCCACTGAGAATTGAACCCGCGACGTCTATCGCACGAAGCAAGCGCTGTAGCGTCGAAGCCATAGAGACAGTTAAGAATTTACGTGCACACATTCGAACACATTGGAAAGCAAGCCGTCAGCCGAGCATCGATGAGAGAGTGAGCGGGCCGCCGTTGGCGACTCTCCGTCGCTGTGCGACGGGTGAGCGTCGGCTGAGTATTGTAACGTAGCAACATGCCAGCAATGGGGGAGTGCTACGAAATAGCACTGAGCGTTGTAACGTGGCATTTGCATTGCAAATAGTCGTTTATGTTGCTAATTCGAGATATGAAATTTGCCAGTCGTCCGTATAGTGGCGGATATGAATGCAATTTGGAAAAGAAGACATTTTTATCAATATCTCGAAAAGCACGACTCGCACGAAGATGTGATGTCCAGCAAACATGGTCAAAATGCAGTTTTATAAAATTCTGAATCATCCATCTAAATTTATTTTATTTAATGATGGCGCCAAGGACAAAATCAATAAAACTGCCGCCGCACTGTTGCGATGGGACGTCTATCAGTTGAACTTCTATTAAATAAATAAGAATAGAATTCAAAATTCCAAGAATAAAACAAAAAGTCTCTTCTTCAAAGTCGACTGCGTTGCAATTCATTGCATTGTATGAGGAACAATTGCTGAAGTGCAAATGAAAAAAGCTTCTGCATTCAGAATTGCTTTTTTGCCAATTTCTCGTAGCTCGTATGAATTTTTACATCAACAAAAAGCTAAGTTAGTTAGCTTTGCATTAAGAAAAAAATATTCATATCAAACTAGACCAATAAATTGCTTTTTAGTCCACATAAAATGTTTCAATGAAAGCTTGATGAAAGATTCCTCGTCACATTTTTTTGCAAGCAAAATTAAGTGTTGTTCAAAAATTCAAATATTATCAGGAAAATTAATTTGGTCGAAAAATGGTCAATTAGTATTCAACAAATATTTCCATCAGAAAAAAATACGGTTAACTTTTTCAATTGACGAAATTTGATTTAATCGAACAAAACTTTTTATGTCAGAAAACGCTGTATTTACGCTTCAAAAAGATTTCAAAATCATCTTAAACGTTTTCTGGTTTTGTTAAGAACTATTCAATTTAGTTTGGAAGAAAAACTTGCTACGACATCCAAAATCTATTACTACGTCTAAAAAGTATTAAAACACTCTTGAAAACATACTCATTTGTTTTCAAGGGACACTTCTAGTTCTTGTAAAAAGCAATTCGGGTGTAAAAATCAATAATGAAAAATTGTATACTAGTGTGTTCGTTCTAAGAACAAATAATAGTGTGACTTTCGTGCCATTTACCTTCGCCTGCAACACATTTCTTCAAAATATCGACGACTACGAAAGGGAATACTGTTCAGCCCACATCCACAAAATGTACGTTTATGCGTTCAATCAATATTAACTATGAGTTCAACAAGAATTGCAAATAATGTAGTGATTTCTGACATGTTTTCTTTGCCATTCGCTTTACATTTCAATATTAATGCAATACTATAAATTCTCGCATTATAACTAAGCAATACTTATTAATATAACGAACTTGTACTGAAGCTCACTAGTAAACTTCCTCCAAATCGTTTAACATTCTGCTTCTATCATAAATTGTTATATTTCAGTCATGGTTTCAAGCATTGGGCCAGTGCCGATCGCCAGTGCTGGCGCAGTGCCAACCCCCAGCACTGGGCCAGCACTCGAATGCACTACTGGGCCAGTAGTCAGCCAGCACTCAGCCAGTACTGGCCCAGCAGTGGCAGCTGACCGTTGGCCGTTCGTTGTACGCCAATGCTTGGCCGACGCTTGGCGTTGTTTCCACTGCCATCAAACCCTGCTCGGGTTGGGGCATCAGCAGTACTTTATCCTACCGAGCTTCAGCCAATGGCGGATCCAGCATTCGACTCAGGGGGTGGGTCACTGCCTTGAAAATCACAATAAAAGAAGACACATATTTTACACTATTACCTATTATTTTTTAGTTTATTGTATTAGGCATAAATTGTCCATATATTTATTTAATAAAGTAGGGAAACTTTGCAACCAAACATACAAACAAAAGCTGAGCACAGTTTTATTATCATGCAAAATTATAGTAGATATATATGGCAATGGAAAATGAAATGCGAATTGTAGTATAGCGCATCAAACTGGCCAACTTTTCACAATGAAACAACTTTATATTTGGATCGCTATGTATAGGTACCAGTTCCTGATTCCTGTAATTTGATGACTATAACAAGTCCAACATCTTTTTCGTCTGACATTGTCCTCTGAAAATCACTAGTTTACCTAGGCTCAGGGAGGGGTCATGACCCCCATTACCCCCCCCCCCCGTTGGCTGCAGCATTTAATAAATGGAGAGGGCCATAAACTCTACTACGACAAATATTTTCCTCATTTCAGTTGTTGCAAATGTTGAAGCGTAGGAAAATCTTTGGTGCCGGAACAATTAGAACTAATAAACTTTCCAACCCTCCATTCTTAGACGAAAAGGCGATGAAGCGAATGGGCCGGGGATCAATCTATGAACTGGTGAGTGAAAAAACGATGTCACATTGATCAAGTCGATAGATAATCGGTCTGCTTGTTTGGCTTCATACTCTATCAAAAGTGGCCGTGCAGACGAAGTTGCAAGGTAGGACAAAGGACATACTTAAACGTGAAGTGCTCAGAAGTTATTCGACTTTACCACCATTCGTTGGGTGATGTCAGCCTTCCGGATCAAATGATTGGACGTTACCGAATTAACATACGTTCCCGGGAAGGGACATTACGCATGAAATATCATGCCGTCGATTCTGCTTTGGCGAACAGTGGATTTGAGAGCTGTTCATTTCAAAAAATAAACAGTTGGATCATTATCGTTTCATATTTATACTGCCTTAGTAAAGTTTGAAAGAAAACTTTTAACAAAAAGGGGACGCCGAAGAAGACCACCCAAACCCGCCACCAAAAAACACTGCAAAACCCAAACCAGAAGTTCGAACACTACCAGACACAACACGATATAATATGCCATTTTTGCAATAAAATGGTAAACAGAAAGAAAACGTTCCAAAAAATGCAATAAGAAAGCACACTTCTATTGCAACAAATATCAGGTGGATTTATTTGTAAAAAAGAAAAACGGTTGATGAACTAAAATTTTGTATTTTTCTTTATATCGTGAATTTTGTTAAGTTAAGTTAATGTTGTATGAAAATGAATCCATTTATTTTTACATTGCTTCTGAAGAACTAGACATAGTTATGTGTGTATTATTCGGTAGAAAAAAGTATTGTTCAAACAACAAAAAATAATATCACAAAACAATCCGATTTGAAGGATTTAAAAGTGCTTTAGAAAGAAATGTGTATGGGTTCGTACGTACGTTCGTAAACACTTTTCTGTAAGTATAATTCATGTATAAAAGTTGTAGCCGCTTAGTTGCGTTGTCAAACGAGCTTTATTTGCAATATCACAAGTTGATTAGATTGTTGGGTGTTGGGAGTTGTTGGGTGGTTTCTGTTTCAACACTTCTAGGCTCATTTATGTCATGCACCATATTTCGTGAAATCAACGTTATATATACGTTGCAAAGGTGTCAATCGAAGCCTAATAGCATTTAAATGATTACTAACAACTATTTTGAATAAAGTTAATGATGCGGACTATTAATTTATAAAAAACATTAAAGTTTTTGAAAAATCACATATGTGTTGCACTTTCAACGATCAATGCTTACAAAATTCAAATACTTTAAAGAGTTCTTGTCAACAAGTCAATAGAATGTTCTTTCGTCACAACAAACTATGTATATAAATATATAATTGCTTCTTGGAAAAAAGGAGGGCTGAAAATTGCACGTTGAAAAAGTATAAAACCAAATTATTCGGCAAAATAGTACCATTAGTAATCATTGTCAATAAGGCGTTGATGCGAATAATATGGCGCAATTTCTTTTATTCTAAAGGCATGTGCTGTAAATCGAAGCGTTTTTATTTTTTTGCGAAATGAGCAGGTTTTCAAAAAAAAATTCAATACTGCCGGTTTTTTCTATTTTAATAAAAAGACTGCGACGTTGAAAAAACAAACAAAACTTTTAAGCAGAATTACACAAATCGATGCTTTTTGGTGGTAAAATATTTTGAACATTTTTTATTACACAAACTATTTCTATTATGTTCGCAACACATATTCATATAAAAATAATAAACAATCAATATTTATAAATGATAAGTGGTTGATGAGAATATTATAACCTCATTAAATGCGTTTTATCATTCGTACGATTTTTAGCAATTTTGAATAAAGTCTGTTTTTTTTTCAATTTAATGAAAACAAAAACGTGTAATTTAAAAAAAAATATCTAACTCGCACCTGCGCTACTCAATACATTGCAAAGTCATATATAATCAAGGCTATTTTGTACTTCTAGAAAATATTCATTTAAAACCAATAAAAAATGCATATTTGTTAATGAATAAGATCATTCGTATTTTTTTGGAGTTCATTTATTGCAAAAGTTCGCAAGATTTCAGTTGCTTCTTTCTTCTTTCCTTCCTTCTTCCTTTCATAGACATCGAAATGTTACTGCATATCGCCACGTGAGTGGAAGAACATGCTTACACAATTTTTCGATGTTTTAGGATACATGTGTATAATTAAAGATAACTATAGGTCTGACCACAATTGTCGTCCTAGCCCGCAAGTCGAGCTCGTCAAATTGACTTGCGTTAGGCTAAGTAGCTGTCAGATTCAGATTATTTTATTGAGTCTTATTAGTGTACATTTCAGGTTATACTATCGAATACATGTCAAGATACATTTTGACAGACTGCAGTTTATATCCGTCTACAATATTTAGTTACCTACTCTTCGGTCGGAGGCCAGTAACATCGTTAGAAAGCATGACTTGTTGGGGGTTGCCAATTGCTTCCGTTGACCTTCGCATGTTAAGGAGTAAATAAATAAGCTACTAACTAAACTAGATCTATCTTAAATTACCCTAATTAAATTTGTCCCTTCTAGCGTTCCTGACGCAGGACATAAAGGAGAGATAACATCATTAATGACAAGGGAATGACTGCACTCAGTCTTGAAAAGGTTACTTAATACTATTCTGTCTAATTATAGGTAATTGTATTACATTACAAAAGTACAGTATTTTAGATTCTAGATTTAAAACTAGTGCAAACGGGGTGAGGTGGGACTTCAGCATACAAAGGGGGACGCGATACAACCAGGTACGGCACTATTGTGCTAATAATTCAAAGAGTCCCATCCCACCAGGCGTTCGCTTACATATAAGCTGCTTCATGATTTTGTATTATTTTTAATTATTAAAAGGTCTTATGAACTAAGGTTTGTTACTAATACCATATTCATTCAGGAGAGCTTCGGGGAGACTGTTCTGAACTTCCCAGTTCCGGTTTCTAGGTTGTATCCAGGAGGTTGAGCGCCGTTATCCCCTGTATATTCTTGGGGTGGGATATTTGTAAAATCTAGGGGTGAATTCGTCATCGTCAGAGGGAGTGAACATCACATGTGGCTGATCCAAGAATATGGAGAATGGAGAGAGATAGTATTCAAGATTAGCTTGGTTTGGTTCCCACGGGTTAGTTTCCGCTGTAGCCCTTATTCTAGTGTTGTAGTGCTCAGAGGCTTTCGAGAGGTGTTTATGAGCCAGATCCAGATTGTAGTATAAGAACGGCTTGATTCCCGATTAATCATATAGTGTGGCGTTTCTGAAGAATTTTTTGTCAGGTCTTCTGTACTTCGAGAGGCATTTTCTTAATATCTTCCTCTCAAAGATCTGGATGTCCTTGGCGACGCTAGGTGATATAGTGAACCACGTAGAAAAAGCGTATGACAATATGGGTCTGATTAGGCATTTATACATGAGGGTCTTAACCGGAGTAGAAACGGCCTTGGAAGTGAGCATGCACCCTAGTAAGGCGGCAGCTTGTTTAGCTCTAGATAATAAGGCCTGGGCGTGAGGATTAACCTTTATTCTGTGGTGTAAATCGATCCCCAGAAATCGAAGGCTGTTCTTGGGAATTAACGTGGCTCCTCCGACTTGAACTGTTATGAGTTTACTTGCCTTCACCGTGTTTGGTCTGCCCTTCCCTGATGCATTTCGGAAACATATAAGTTCACATTTTCCTGCATTAACGTGAAGACCCCACTTGGTTAGAAATTTTTCCGCTAATCTAAGGTGAGTTTGAAGTATGTCTCGTGCTTCTGTTGGGGAGTTCGCGGATCATATATTAAAGTGTCGTCAGCATACAAGGATGCATGTGATATTGGGGTTAGAGTTCCAGTGTTGGTCGTTATTTCAACCGGAAAGTCATGAATATAGAAATTAAAGAGGCAAGCTAAGTAGCTGTCAAAATATGGTCAAAACTTGATCAAACATAAGTTCAACTATAATAACGCATAAAGTGTCTTTGATATGACGTGTGTCTTGGATATGAAGTGAGTTGTCATCGGTGACAGCTGCCGTTGCAATTCAAGAAATTTTAATTCGAAAAGCTGATTGTCCCGTATTTGTAGAAACCTAGCTTGATAATATTTCGATCGTGAGAGATTGTTTGGACACTGCACTTCTTTTGTCTACGATTGACTTCACTCTGTCCATTCATTAATCCACCGAATTCATAAAATTTCCTAAGTCACAGTTCACAGTTCTCCATATTTGAACCTCACTTTCTTCTCACTTCGAGTGAACACTAACCTCACTTTCAGCACGTCAGCTAAAGTTCCTCGGGACCCGAGAAACTCAAGCTTAACGAAGATATCAGCTTCGATGTAAACTCTAACGAAACATTTGACACTTTGACGGAACGTATGTCGAATTGAGCATAGCTGCAAGTGAGAGGATGCGTACCATCCCAGGCCCACGTCCGCGCTCGGACGTCAATTGTAGTCAGACCTAGTGACAAGGTGCGTATCATCCCAGGTCGACTTGCGGGCTCGGACGTCAGTTGTGGTGAGACCTATCGTCTACAGTTTAACCATCAAACTAGGTAACTTAGCTTAATAAGCTAAGGACATGTATCCAACATTGTCATGATTCAAATTCTCTGTCAGAAAAGCTCAATAATCCTTTTTTCGCCAATAAAGCTAAAGTTACCGAGTTCTCAGATTCAGATGATGATACTACATACAGTTTGAACATTAACTGTAGAATAGAAAATGATTATTATTCTTTTGAATGTAAAATAGTACAAATACAATGTCTCTATGTAGCATTTCTTGAAAGTTTCGACGCATATATCGTTTCCTCGCGACAAAGTCAAATTCAGTCGGCATAGAAACAAAAACTGCATTTAATAAACCTTAAATCTTAATTTCGTCAAAATTTCTGCTTATGTCCTTTCGTCTTTCAAGCGTCGATTTGAAAATATCCACTTACGTAAAGAAAGGCTTCGTAACCAACATCACAAACACCTACACCCTCATCTGAGTTAGGGATCATTTAGACCCCTTCTTACCAAAATCCTTATATTATCATTGGACGCTCTCTGAAATGATACCAGTACTATTTACTCATTCTTGTCGTTATTATTATTTGAAGGATCATTATTTGTCATCATTGTCACTATTATTTTAATTTGTTGTTTGAACATCGATCCGATCCAGCTGTCCAAATAAAAACAGATGCGAACTACTTTGCCGAATAATTTTGTTCTACACTTTTTCCTTGCCTTCCTCTCTTCTAAGCAGCGTTTACTTTGAAAAACAGCTAACTCGCAAGCGCTTGTATCTCTAACGCTTTGTTACGGCCGAGCAACTCTCGCACCACAGATACGTGGAGTGTGTTGAAGTATCTTGGAGCTGGTTTTGGGGTTCCGCGGCCGCGATCTTGTGCGCGACGCTTTGCTCAGTTCAACTCGCGAATTCGTTGGCCGCGAATGACTCTGCGCTCGCTTGGCGTTCCGTCCGCGCCGCCTCATCAATTTTGTTGATTTGCTTTTGCAGGTTGCTGGCTTGAGTCTTTCGTTTTCAGACAAAACTCTTAACAGCCACGGCGCGTCTTGCGACACGAAATCCCTGCCGAAGTGCTCCTCCAACCTGGACTCTGGTCCCTGTTGAAAAGTGCCAAAAGTGCGCAAATTTTCGCGAAGAATCGTGGGATGTGAATGCTAAGTGCAGTGGAAGAGTTCGTGCGGGTCATCGTGTGGTGATTTTGTAATAGCTATTTCCGCTTTGGACGCTTTGTGCCCAAACAAACACAATAGAAGGCACAAGCAGATATTTACTGGTGTTATTTTCTTCGTTTTTCCTTCAACATCCGACGAGTTGCGTTTCAATGCAGTGAGCAGTTGGCAAACGAAAATAAAATAAAATACCTAACACCAACTGCCCACACAGCTGAGCTACATATTTCAATTACCGACGTCATCCTCCTCGGCGGTTCAGCGGATTGAAAGCCGCAGAAGGTGATCAACTTTTTGCGGATTGCGACAATACAATAGAGGCTGTGTTGTTGCCGCCACATTTTTGTGGGGACGTGGTTCTTGGTCGCAGCGACAAACGAAAAACAACTGTGGAACGATCGGACGACAATCAGGTGAATATCTTCGACTGCATCGACCAAAAAAGCATCGAATTTCATCCTTGGGCGAAAACAATTGCGAATTGGCTTAAGTGTTGTTCCGGTTGGTAGCAACGACAATAATTGAATCAAACGAGTTTAGGCCAATTCCATTGTCTAGAAGAGGCGAATTATATGCTTTAAAAAACCATTGTTAATAGTTTGCAGCCATTGGCACTGTACAAAAGGAGTGAATATTCCTGCTTAAAAACATGCTGATTGAATTGCTTGAGAATCAGGTTACACATGATTTATCAATTTAAATGCTATTGGGATCGTGTCTTGAAATACCTTCTATTTAACAGAACAATTTACATATGGCCTCACACCTTGACATTTAAGACTATCTTTTTAAATATGTTGCATTTCCGGAAACTCCATAGAAATATGAAATTCTAGTTTTTATTGACCAGATCCTGTTTGACATTTATAAAAATAACTATAACTCAAAGTAGATATATTGTCAAAATCTTAACAAAGAAACACTGAACCTTCGATCGATTGATTGCAGCTTGAAGGAACTAGAAATAATAAACTGAATTTGTTATTATTTGGAATATATATGAATGAAATTTTCATTGTATGGAATTCTTTTCAACTATCTAAAACAGTAACATTGATGTATGTTTGTTAGAAAAATTAAAAATAGTCGAGAAAATCGGAAAAATTTTTTCAAAAAAGAATACTTAGGTCAGTTACTTAGAAATGTAATAAAGTTTGGACACATTCAAGTTAAATAATATTTAATTTTTTGGATAGGGCATAGTATCGTTACAATGTAACAATATATTTTTGAACACGGCAAAGTATCCTCACAATTCATACCAAGTGACGATCAAATTATGCGCAAAGTGACTGTTAAACAGGAAGAAAGGAAATAAATGAGGCAATCACCGCAAACGCAGTCATAAAACTCACCCCCTTTTAACTTTCCAGTATATGGGAAGTTCTTGTAATCGCCTCGAAAATCGAAATTGAAATTTTCAACATTTATTTACGTTTTGAGGTCTATATAGTATATATAAAGTGTTTTCAGAAAGGGAGATGTATGTATATGTGTGTGTGTATGTACGTACGTACGTATGTACGTTCGTTGACACTTTTTTCTACGAGCATAACTCACGTAAACAAAGTCCGATCGACTTCGTTAAGGTGTCAATCGAAGCGTCTTTGCAATTTTAAGAGCTGATTAGTTTTTGGGAAACTTCGGTCGGGGGGTTTGCTGTTTTGCCCGTTTGAAGGTCATTTCTGTCATGCGTTATATCTCATTTCTCATTTCCTTGGGCAAGGTGTCAATTGACGCGTATTGTCGTTTATGTTATTTTGTCAAGTTTACAAAAATTTCTTCGAGCTGTTTTTTAATTTTTTTTTAAAAAAAGAAAAAAATTACGGTTTTTTTCAAAATTATTAACTTTTTAACCTTATTTTTAGGTAGAAGTAATCAATGTTTATATAATTTATATACCCCAAACAGTTTTTCTAAAAATCTCACCAAATTTTTTTCTCATGATTACGAAAAACAATTTAATAAAAAATAAAAAATCATTAACAGTCATCATGATCTTCAAGGTCATTTCTTTCATGCGTTATATCTCGCGAACCAAACATACGATTTGCATCGGTTAGGTGTCAATCGGCGCGTATTAATATTTTTGTGAATCTGTCAAATTTTCCAAAAAAATCGTTGGAGCCGTTTGTTTAATTTAAGGAAAAAAAGTGCAAAACATTAGGTTTTTTTCACAAACAATAAATTTTTACCTGATTTGCGAAATATAGTAATCAATTTTTATAAAATTTATATACTCTAAACAATGTTTGTAAAAACACCATCAAAACTTTTTCTCATGATAACGTGAAAAATTAAATTAAAACCAAAAACTCATTCAAAGTCATCATGATTTTCAAGGTTATTTTTATCATTCACTATATCTCACGAACTAGATACAATATTTGCATAATTAAGGTGTTATTCGACGTGTATTAACCTTTTTGGTGATTTTTTTAACATTATAAAAATTCGTTTCAGCCGTTTTTTAATTTAATAGAAGAAAATGCAAAAAATTAGGGCTTTTTTCATAAAAAATATTTTTTAACCTGATTTGCACAACACTAATAAATGTTTATAAAATTTATACATTCTTATCAGTTTTTGAAAAGAAACCGGCAAAACTTTTTTCTACATTACAAACAAAACAAAACAAAAAATAATTCAAAGTTACCATGTAAAGAGTGTTTATACGAATGATATTATCTTATATCTTTTATTCTAAATAAATTGTTGTAAATTCTTTCAAAGTTTTAAAATATTTGCATAATTTGAGCACATTTTTATGAGTGTTTACAGTCTTTTAATTAAAAAAACCTGCTTAAATTTTCAAAATCATCAAAATTTCAATCAAATTTGCATTTGTGGTAATCAACCCTTTAAATGGTAAAATGTTTTTTAGTCAATACCTTGCAGGCTCATATGCTTTAAGAAGCTTTCATCAAATAAAAAATTGTAGTTTTTAATAGATTCATTCTTTAGTAATCGTAAGATTTCAATTACTTCCTCCATCATCATTTGTAAAACATTTTACTTTTTACATGCAAATGAACCTATTTTTGACTGCATATTCAAAATTTACCAAACGAATGTTTAAGGTAATTAATAATCTCATTGATGTAAAATCGTGAAAAAACATAAATTCAGTGATTCTGCTGAAGTCATGGCAATTTTGAACGCAACAATTCAAAATGGTCATCACGCGACAAAATCTCTTAAATGAGAGTAACAACAAAAAATGCATTCATTTTTGCTAGTGCTCTTTTGTCCTTCAAGCATCGATGTGAAAATAACAAATAACGTAGAAATGGCTTTGTAGCCTTCCCCCTCCGGTTAATCCGCGTAAATATTCAATCATCCCCCTTACCTACGTAATCAATTGACGCTCCCGTAGATGATACGATTAATATTAAGTCATTCCAAGAACTTTAATGAGAGGTACATTTTTATTATTTAAAGTAGTATAGTTTCCATAATTATTATTGTGTTTAATATTTTTAATATCCATGTAGATATTACTGGGAAGTTCACCGTGTGGACCTCATAGGTCGCACTTCACGGCTTGTTGGAAATAAAATCCAAAACTATGGCTAGCGCCAGTGGAAGCTTTAATAAGTGCATTACACATTAAAAGTAAAAATTCTAAATTAAAACACGTTATATCCAGTTTGGTTATGCAAGTCCCGCCGTATGTCTCCATCATTATTCCCGCCTGATGAGAGAAACTTTATTGTAGTCAAAGAATTTCTCATCAGGTTATTCAGGAAGAGCAGATTTGAAAAACACAGAAAATTCTTGATGAAGCATCTCTTGAAAAAAAGCCATTGCCAATGTTGCAACTAGGGTTGCCAACTCTCGAAAGAACCAACCCGGGAGGATTGAAACAAATCGGGATCAGCGGTGGAGTTTTGGAAAATCTCAAATATTTATTAATATTTATTTTTAAACTTTTATTTACATTGCGTTCGAGCAGCATCTAATATTTGACGGTTTTTTATCACAAAATTATAAAAGGTTTTACATGAAAAATCGAAATTTGTTAGTATTTGTAACTCTGCTTTTACTAAAGAAATGTGCATTCGGTTTCTTTCCTTGAAGTCAACCCAGCGTAAATCAACTCGATTCTCTTCAATGAGATATGGTTGCATTGCACGCAAAATTCCAACCTCCTCGTACAGTTTGTCTTGGTCTAAGTCAAAATTTAAAATTTCTTGCAGTCCAATAATGCCTGACCATGTAATTGGTTCTTTTAGAGATAGGATTTTCATTGCTTGGTATTCCGGATCTTCATAGTTATACCATTTTTGTAAAGAATTCAAACAACGCGTAAAAAAGTTATTGACATCAGTTTCAAAGTTTGTCCAACTGCTTTAATAGGTCCATGGCAGATTTACCATAAAATTTATCAGCTTGCCTGTTTTGTAGCTTCGTTTTCAAATCAATCATTATGTCATGAATTTCAGTACTTGTTACTCTGTCTGATTCTAGTAATTTATGGCGATCTGAAAGACTTGTATTATATTTTGCATAAAATAAAGAAATCATAAGACTGCATTTGTTTCCGAATCACTGACACAAAAAGTATTCCATATAAATAAAGAACAATTTTCTTCACATTGCTCTTTGAAATAGCCAATCAAAGCTGGCCACAGCGATAGAATTCTGTCTATGGCAGGAAGAAACGATAACCAACGAGTTGGCACATGTCTTAATATTTCTCTAAACTCAATTTCTGCATCTGAGCAACTTATCATCAGCCCATTCCTCTTTTTAGCAAAAGGCAGAAATTCGCTGTAAACTTTCAAAATAATTAGTTCAACATCAACTGACATGGCTTTCAAACAATTTTTAACGCAGTTGTGTGGAATATGGCACTTGTAATTTGCTTTATATATTTTCGAGTTTAAAGTTTTAGGCTTTTGCTAAACAGAAACATTTATTCCATAATTTACAGCAGCATTGTCGGCAGAATATGCTGAGATTTGACTCACTTCAAGGCCGTATTTAGATAAAATATTTATTATCTGATCTTTTATTGCTTCGCTGTTTTCTTGGCAATCTTCGTAAAAGTCTAATAAACTGGTTTGAATGCCATTTTCTAATGAAAAATATTTAACCAATAATGGATACATTTTAAAATTTCCTCTTTTCAACGAATCACTCGCTACTGAAAAATATTGACTTGTTTTTAAATTACTGAGTAGGCTTTCTTGACTAGCCGGCCCTATAAAACATTTTCAGCAATACTATTTGCTTTTGTTCTACCGCATGATATTTTTTTCGCAATCGTCGAATCAGAAAACATGCCAGCGTTCAATATGTGTCCACAATCTTGGATATTATAACTATGATGATGTTTGATACCATGAAAAGTCAAAGTAACTTCAGCAGCAGCAATTAAATCCTCGTCTTTACTGTTTTTCGACAAAAAAAGAAGTGATACCACGATTTGGGCGTTCTTAATCAATTTTTGATGCTTAGAAAATGCTGCATGTTGTTTCACTGCTCCAAAACCGTCAAACTTGACCGAAAATAAATGCTGACATATGTTACATGTTGCTGTGAACTCGTCTTTTTTCGATAACCACATACATATGTTCTTTTAACCACTGATCATTCAAAGAGAAACAGTACTTTTTTTCTTTGTTCTTGTACTACTTTCACTTCCCGAGTTATCACGATCCATTTTTCTCAAATTACTTAGGCGAATTTCATCACCTTTGCTGGGGCAAGTTTAATTTTAGAAAAAAACGGAGAAATTATTGCGTTCCGGGAGCTCGGGAGGTTAATCATTATTACCGGAGTCTCCCGGGCATTCCGGGAGGGTTGGGAACCCTAGTTGCAACGAATGGAAGCTTTGGCTGGAACAGAATGTGGTGAGAACACACTCAAAAACATTTTCCTAAGAAAACTGTCAATAAGCACACAGAAGCTGCTTATCGTAACCATTTAGACTACATGCATTGCACCAGAGGCTAGCTACTACAATCCCTACACTCAGTGATTCAAAAAAAATGGAAATGTTCATTGCAAGCATAAAGTGTTTTGGTAGATCTGCCTTTTAGTTTCTTAAGCTTTTGATCGGATGAACTATTGCTATCTAACATTCATAAAGTTCGTGTATAACCTAGCCAAATTAATTCGATATTTTACAAAATATTCCTTACTGTACCTATATTTTATATGATATCTCTTATTTTGTATTGTATTTTACACGATTTCCCAAATAATTGTTCTATCAATCCCTATAACTAATTTTAAAGTTAAATTTGCTTTCTTCGTATTTTGGAAATGCCTTATTTAGGCCCTCATAACCACACGTTGAGTATGAACTCCCGTCAGCGATCTCCCTCGCACACACGCCTTCTATTGGTATTTCTGGCGATCACACTTTTGATGAAATACATTGCCGTGGTGAAAAACTCATTTTTTCGGAAAACTGATGGGAATTTAAAGGGAGGTGAGGATCTATTTGCGATCTGATATGAGAACTGGTGATCGGATAGTCGTGATAGATAGAGGTGTGTGCGTCGGGGATCTGCCGGTGTTGTTGTTTATTTTTTCAGTAACGTGCCATTAGACTTATACCATTTCACATTCTTAATTGATTTCGAAGTTTTTATGTTCGCCCCGAAAATCTAGTCTAATGTAATAGTGCGTCATAACAAACCATATACGTAGGGGATCGTGAAAGAAAGTCCTCTTAAGCAGGTTTTCACGTTTAACTGCAAGTGGAGATAGCTCCTCCATTTCTTGTATTCACTGATTTCGCCATTGTTCATACGATGTCTGTGCCGAGTCACAGCAAAGACGAGGAAACCTCCACTCTCTATAAAGCCTACTTGCAGGTGTGAGTTCGAAGGGTATGACGAAGGCTTAAAAGTATTTTTCATGTCAGTTTCTAGTTAAAAGTTTTATATAAAAGTTTTGTGGCTTCATGTTTTGGTTCAATTTGGCAACACCATCTAAAGACTCGTTCATACTTCCTGATGGAAATACAACAAAAGGAGGTAATACATTACTCGCTGCTTTTGCTGAATATTTTATAACTATATTTCAATCACGTATCCTAATCGGTACAAATGGAGAAGATGGATAAGTGACAAGCTTTTGATTTTCGAGATGTAAGGTCTAAGATAACAACAACTTCTCAATAGTATAATCATATATATTAGAAATATTATATACAAGAATATTTATGAAAATAATGATACCTTAAATCATAATAACGGTAAAAACTCATTACAAAGTGGAATAAGTTAATTTAATCGTCTCATCTTAGGGAAGATCTGTTCATTGATTACGTAAGGCTTTTGATGGGTAGGAGGGCGGATGGAATCTTTACGCAAGTTCCAAAGCCTTTTTGCACAACTAGTGATTTTCATATCAACCCTTGAAAGACGCTAGCGGCGCTAGCGACATTGTTAGCGAAACTGGAATTTCAGGGTTATTGGATGCTGTTTTTGTTTTTTCCGCCGACTGAAAGGATTTTGTAGCGTGGTGACTATTTTGAATTGTTGCGTTCGAAATTTTACCCTTTTACATTACTGTGACTATCATTTATTTCCTCTTTTGCAGTTGATCTTGAATATTATTGAATATGCAGTTATATATCAATCATAACGTAAGAGAGTGAAAGTAATAACTGAAATCTTATCAATCCGTACAATTAATGAACTGCAAATTGTTCTTACATATTCAATGGACGCTTCTTTATTCATTATATTGCTCATATTCATTATATATTGTTTTTGTATGAATGTTTTTCAAAGTTTAAAAATACTACGATATTTGATATTTAATGAGAACTTTAAATATCTGATTTCGAAAAGCAGTGATTGGAAGAAGTGCAAATTAGATAAAACAAGCCGCGAGATGCGACCCTTCAGGTCCACACGGTCAACTTCCCAGTAATATCTACATAAACATCAAAAACATTAAACACAATAATAATTTTGAAAATAATACTACTTTGAATAATAAAAATGAGAGGTATTCAAAGCAGTGACAGGAATGAGTTAATATTAATCATATCAACTACGGGAGGGTTCATTGATTAAGTAAGGTTTTTGGTCGATGGGGACAGATTGATTTGATTGAATATTCACGCGGATCAATCGATGGGGGCCTTTTCTATGCTATTTGTTAGTTTCATATCGATGCTTGAAGGACAAACGAGCACTAGCAAAAATGAATGCAGTTTTTGTTATAACGCCCACTGAAGGGATTTTGTCGCGTGATGACCATTTTGAATAGTTCCGTTCAAAATTGCCATGACTTCAGCATAATCACTGAATTTAAAAATTTTCACGATTTTAAATCAATCAAATTAATAATTACTTCATATTTACTATTGGTCTTGAAAAATTTTGAATATGATAGATAGATTCAATTGCATTTAAAATGTAAAATGTATTACAAATGATGATGGAGGAAGTAATTGAAATTCTACGATTACTAAAGATCAAATCTTCTAAAAACTACAATTTTTTATTTGATAAAAGCTTTTTAAACCATATGATCTTGCAAAGTATTGGCTAAAAAACATTTTACCATTCAAAGCGTTGATTACCACAAATGCAAGTTTGATTGAAATTTTGTTGGTTTTCAAAATTTAAGCAGTTTTTTTAATTAAAAGACTGTAGAAACACTGCAAATATTTTTAAACTTTGATTGAATTTACAACAATCTCTTGAGAATAAAAGATATAAAGTAATATCATTCGTATGAACCCTCTTTACGTGGTAACTTTCAATGGTTTTTTATTTTTAATTTAGTTTTTTTATAATAATGGGAAAAAAATTTGTCAGTTTCTCTTCAAAAACTGATAAGAATGTTTACATTTTATAAACATTTATTACTATGTTGTGCAAATCAGGTAAAAAATATATTATTTATGAAAAAACCCTAATTTTTCGTATTTTCTTCTATTAAATTAAAAAAAGGCTAAAACGAATTTGCATAATATTGAAAACATCGCAAAAATGCTAATACACGTCTATTGACACCTTAATGATGCAAATATTATAGCTGGTTCGTGAGATATAGTGAATGATAAAAATTACCTTGAAAATCATGATAACTTTTAATGATTTTTTTTATTTTTAATTCATTTTTTACGTAATCATGACAAAATGTTTTGATTATATTTTTAGAAACATTGTTTCCGGTATATAAATTTTATAAACATTGATTACTATGTTTGGCAAATCACATATTATCAGTAAACATATCACATATTATCAGTAAAATAAATCACAACCTCCCAATTTCAAATCCTTTTCAAGTCGCAAAGTGTCTGATCATATTCGCTGATTACCTTTGCTCTTACCATATCTAGATTATATGACATGAGTTTCTTTTACCATAGAGCCTCTTACAAAGTTTTCAAACTAAACCAATCTCACTTTCGAACTCCCCGGGAACCACATCAACCACTAGTTCCTGCTAACCACAACAGCTGGAAAATATGGTAGCGTTGAAGGAACTTCGAACGAATACGCACTTTTCAGAGCCATGACAACCAGAAGCACGACATGACTCGAAGGCTGCAAAAAACAACCAGCATCCTCGCCTCCAAACTTCAGTATCCTCCTAACCACCGCAAGAAAAGACCACAATCTTTATGGAAATCTCGGCTGAGTTCATATCCGTCGCCACTCCACCGCAGCGTACTGGCTACCATCTGGCTACAGCGACTACCAGGCATCTTGGTGCTCACCTTAACTACCTTTATATGGTAATTCGCGTGAATTGGAGTTTCACTTTCGCTGTCTTGCGCCCAGCTTGGCTACGAACTGCTGGGCCGTCTTTGTCGGCGCAGCACCATACGGTCTTCGGTGTTGTAACAGTAGACCAAGTCGCAGATATGGAGACGTGTGCTATTATTCACAAGATATGTGGCCTACCTTGCACGCAGTCACTCCCCCAAGTCGCATCGCCCGACGCACCTTCATAATGCGGAAAATCTTTGGCCACACTCAACCCGCCACGCAACAAGTTGTTGATTTTTCTCCTGTTGCACGCAAACGACGGAAAACGCACAAGGTGAGGCAGCTGCTATGGCGGAATTCAATTGTTGGTTTAACCACAATTCAAGTGAACTTTGTGAAGCTATTCCCATGATGGTAACCAGATAAAAATTCGAAAAGAATTCGACTTCTTCGAATATTAAGTGTAAAAACTTGTTAATAATGGCTCTTAAATAAATTGATACATTGTGGAGCAGCTTAGAAACAGTTTCGGTATGAATGGTAATGAACTATCACTTCAAACTCAAACCTAACACTAACAAGCCGCGAGGTGCGACCCTTGAGGTCCACACGGACAATTTCCCAGTAATATTTACATAAATATAAAAAATATTAAACACAATAATAATTATGGAACTAATACTACCTTTAATAATAAAAATGTACCTCTCATAAAAGTTATTGGAATGACTTAATATTAATCGTAACATCTACGCGAGCGTCAATTGATTACGTAAAGGTTTTCGTGGATTGATTTGATTTAATATTCACGTGGATCAATCGGAGGGGGGACAGGTTACAAAGCCTTTTCTACATTATTTGTTATTTTCATATCGATGCTTGAAGGACAAAACAGCGCTAGCAAAAATGAATGCAGTTTTTGTTATTACGACAACTGAAGAGATTTTGTCGCGTGATGGCCATTTTGAATAGTTGCGGTCAAAACTGCTAGCACTTCGGCATAATCACTGAATTTGTATTTTTTCAGGATTTTACATCAATGAAACTAATAATTATTTTTTATTTTCTGTTGATTTTGAGAAACGTTGATAATGCAGTCAAAAATAGGTTCAATTGCATGTAAAAAGTAAAATATATGTATTACAAATGATGAAGAAAGTAACTGAAATTTTACGAATACTAAAGAACAAAACTCCTAAAAACTACATTTTTTACTTGATGAAAGCTTTTCAAAGCAAATGATCTTAAAAAGTGTTGACTACAAAACATTTTACCATTCAAAACGTTGATTATCACAATTGCAAATTTGATTTGATTTGTATTGGTTTTCAAAATTTAAGCAGTTTTTTTAATAAAGTTAAAACACGGTTCTAAGAAGACTATTAAAAATCTCCGCAAATTATGCAAATAATAATAAACTTTGATTGACTTTGCAACAATGTCTTTTTACATGGTGACTTTGAATGATTTTTTTTATTTTTTATTAACTTCCCAGTTCCCTATGGGAAGTTATTGTAATGGGGTCGACTTTGCGAATCCCAAATTTCGATATATCTCCACGTTTTAAGGTCTCTAGAATCCAAATCCATCGTTTTCAGAGGAATGTCTGCGAGTGTGTATGTACGTATGTGCGGATGTGCGGATATGCGTATGTGCGTATGTGCGTTCGGAATTATTTTTCGTCTCGATTATCTCGAGAACCAAAGATCGCATTGACGTGGTGTCATTCGACGCGTAATTACTTAATTTAAAACTGAATGACTTTTCAGCAAAATCGATTAAGCCGTTTTTTATTTAGGATGAAAAAACTGAAAAACGACCAAAAATTGCTCATTTTTAAACTGTTGATACGCACTATTAATTCGTGCAGATACCAAATACCTTCATAGTAATGTTGTTATTATTGTGCGTTTTAGCAAAATTGTGATCAAATTTGTCAAAAATGTTATTTCAAAAAAAAAATAAAGACTGATTTGTGAAATTCGAAACTTATATTATCAGGTTTGGGTGAATGAGAGTAGAGACGCTAATGCTAATATACAATTGATATTGTGTATATAAAGTCAATTATAACTATTCAGTAACGGTCAAACATTCTTAATAACGAATGATTATTGTAAATAATAATTAAATACCCTCAATAATAGTTGTGGATTCCGAGGCCGAGATGGAGAACGAGGTTGAGCACGATGAGGAGGACAAGAAGGGTGACGAGGACGAAGAGGACGAGGCTGCCGAGGCTTTGGTAGAGGATGACCAGGTGGTGGAGACGTCTTCCTCTACCAAATCTTTTATGGTTGGATAAAAAATTGATAAAAATAATAAAAGCAATTATATTATTTAGAATAATAATGTTTAATAATAGTAATTATTGATTATAGGTATTAATAATAAAAGAAAATTAAAACATTTTATTCACCCCACTGGGAAGTTAGTCGTGTGGACCTCAAGCATCGCACTTAGACCACATTTTTCAATTTGTTTTGAAATCATGAGAAAATATTTTGCTAGTATCTCTACAGAAATTGATAAAAGTTTATAAATTTTATAAACATTTATTATTACGATGTTAATTTTATTAATTATTAATTAATTTTTTTACGACAAAAAAACACTAATTTTCAATATTTTTTTATTAAATTTAAAAAATGGCTTTAAAGATTTTTTTTTAAATTTAAAAACATAATTAAAATGTTAATACGCGTTGATTCACTTCTCAATGATGCAAAGATTATATTTGGTTCTCGAGATATGATGATTGACATAAATGACCATGAAGGACATGAAGACTTTTAATGATTTTTTATTTTTAATTTAATTTTTTTTTGTAATCATGAAAAAAAATTGGTGTTTTTTTATAAAAAGTGTTTGGAGTATATAAGTTTTATAAATATTGATTACTGCGACTTGAAAAAAAAGTTAAAAATTTGATGTTTTTGAAAAAAAAATCCAATTTTTTGCACTTTTTTTAAAAAAATTAAAAAACGGGTCCAAAGATTTTTTTTAAAAATTTGAAAGAATCACGAAAATGTTAATACGCGTCGATTGACACCAAAACGATGCAAATTGTACGTTTGGTTCGCAAGATATAGCGCACGACAGGTTTGAGCTTCAAAGGGTGAAAACAGCAAACCCCCCCGACGAAAGTGTCTTAAAAACTAATCAGCTGTTAAAATTGCAAAGACGCTTCGATTGACACCTTAACGAAGTCAATACGTTTGTTTGTTTACGTGAGTTATGCTCGTAGAAAAACTGTCCGCGAACGCACGTACGTACATACACACACACACACACATACATACTTCTTTCTAAAAACACTTAAAACATACTCGTAAGACCTCAAAACGTAAAGATATGTTGAAAATTTCAATTTCGATTTTCGAGGCGATTACAAGAACTTCCCATATACTGGGAAGTTAATAAATATGATATTTGAAGTTTTTTAAAAGTAGAAAACAACCCGTAATTATTTTTTGTATGAAGGTCGAAGAAAACACGAATTTTCTATTTTTTTAATCATATACATACATACTTCAAGTACCTACGATATTTCTGGATAAGTTGACCCTTTTAAGAAAAATTGTATTGGATGTTTTTTTAGAAGCATACAACTTTTCCAACAAATAAAACGCCGATAAATTAATAAAACGTTCCATTTTTTGACTTGATTTGCTTACGAATTTCATGACTATATTTTGTCAATAATGCGGAAGATGTCGACGTTCAAGTCAACAATAGTTGTTGCTTCTTTTATAAAAGGAGTCCATGGCGTGATCTGCGCGGCCAGTTCACAGGTCCATTGCTTGAGATGATTCGTTCCCCAATGGTTCGGCCCAATAAAATAATGGTTTCACTCACTGTATGGCATGTTGCGCCAACCTGTTGGAGCCATTCGTCTTTCAGATATTTGGCAATGATGTTGGGAATCAAAAATTATGAATCATTTTTCGGTAGCGATCGCCATTAATGGTAACGTTGGTTCCGTTTTCCGAAGTTAAAGAAAAAGGACTAATTATGCCGCCGGCGTGCAAACTGCGTCATACAGTGACTTTTTGACTTCCCAGTATATGGGAAGTTTTTGTAATCGCCTCGAAAATCGAAATTGAAATTTTCAACAATTTTTTAACGTTTTGAGGTCTATAGAGTATATATAAAGTGTTTTCAGAAAAGGAATATGCGTGTGTTTGTGTGTGTACGTACATACGTACGTATGTACGTTCGTGGACAGTTTTTTCTACGAGCATAACTCACGTAAACAAGCCGCGAGGTGCGACCTTTGAGGTCCACACGGTCAACTTCCCAGTAATATCTACACAGACATCAAAAACATTACAACAATGAGAGGTATTCATAGCAGTAACAGGAATGAGTAAATATGAATCATATCGTCTACGGGAGGGTCCATTGATTACGTAAGGTTTTTGGTCGATGAGGACAGATTGAATATTCACGCGGATCGATCGGTGGGGGCCTTTTTGGTCTTGAAAAATTTTGTATATGCAGTCAAAAATAGGTTCAATTGCATGTAAAAAGTAAAATGTATTACAAATGATGATGGTTATTGAAATCTTACGATTAGTAAAGAATGAATCTACTAAAAACTGCAATTTTTTATTTGATCAAAGCTTTTCAAAGCATATGATTTTGCAAAGTATTGACTACAAAACATTTTTCCATTCAAAGCGTTGATACAAATTTAAGCATATTTTTTAATTAAAAGACTAAATCTGCTCAAATTATGCAAATATTTTAAAACTTTGAATGAATTTACAACAATTTTGTTAGAATAAAATATATAAAGTAATATCATTCGAATGAACCCTTTTTACAAGGTTTAATTTTTTACGCAATCATGAGAAAAAGTTTTGATGTTGTTTTTACGAACATTGTTTGGAGTATATAAATTATATAAACATTGGTTACTGCGACTTGACAATAAGGTTAAAAATTTATTGTTTTTGAAAAATACCCCAATTTTTTGCACTTTTCTTCAAAAAATTAAAAGACGGCTCCAAGAAATTTTTTCAAAACTTGATAGAATCACACAAATAAAAATACGCGTCGATTGACATCTTGATCAAGGAAATCGTCCGTTGGGTTCGTGAGATATAACGCATGACAGAAATGACCTTCAAACGGGCAAAACAGCAAACCCCCCCGACCGAAGTTTCCCAAAAACTAATCAGCTCTTAAGATTGCTTCGATTGACACCTTAATGAAGTCGATAGGACTTTGTTTACGTGAGTTATGCTCGTAGAAAAAAGTGTCCACGAACGTACAGACGTACGTACGTACGTACGTACACACACACACACACATACGTCTCCCTTTCTAAAAACACTTTATATATACTCTATAGACCTCAAAACGTAAAGAAATGTTGAAAATTTCAATTTCGATTTTCGAGGCGATTACAAGAACTTCCCATATACTGGAAAGTTAAAAATTAAAAGTCATTAAAAGTCGTCATGATTTTGAAGGTCATTTTTATTATTCACTATATCTCACGAACCAGATATAATATTTGCATCATTGTGGTGTCAGTTGACGTGTATCAACCTCTTTGTGAAGTTTTTAACATTATAAAAATTCGTTCCAGCCGTTTTTTTAATTTAACAGAAGAAAATGCGAAAATTTATGGTTTTTTTTTCAAAAAAAATATTATTTTAACTTGATTTGCACAGCACGGTGATACCAGTTTATAAAATTTATACATTATTATCAGATTTTGAAGAGAAACCAGCAAAATTTTCTTCCATGATTATGGAAAAACTAAATTAGAAATAAAAAATCATTCAAAGTTACCATTTAAAGAGGGTTCATACGAATGATATTACTTTATATCTTTTATTCTAAAAAAATTGCTGTAAATTCAATCAAAGTTTTAAAATATTTGCATAATTTGAGCAGATTTTTAATAGTTTTCAAAGTCTTTTAATTAAGAAAAGTGCTTAAATTTTGAAAACCAACAAAATTTCAATCAAATTTACATTTGCGGTAATCAACGCTTTGAATGGTAAAATGTTTTGTAGTCAATACTTTGCAAGACCATATGCTTTAAAAAGCTTTCATCGAATCAAAAATTGTAGTTTTTAGTAGTTTCGTTTTTTAGTAATCGTAAGATTTCAATAACCATCATCATTTGGAATACATTTTACTTTTTACATGCAATTGAACCTATTTTTGACTGCATATACAAGATTTTCCAAGACCAAAAAGGCCCCCACCGATTGATCCGCGTGAATATTCAATCTGTCCTCATCGGCCAAAAACCTTACGTAATCAATGGACCCTCCCGTAGACGATATGATTCATATTAACTCATTCCTGTTACTGCTATGAATACCTCTCATTAGTATTACTTAAAGTGGTATTATTATCAAAATTATTATTGTGTTTAATATTTTTAATGTTTATCTAAATATTACTGGGAAGTTTTCCGTGTGGACCTCAAGGGTCGCGCCTCGTGGCTTGTTTTGGACGTAATGGGCCTCTCAAAGTCTCTTAAAGATTATTCTTACACCAAAATCGGCAATTTTGCTTATTTACGAATTCATTGAGCTGTAAATTAATTTCACGGTAAACATGCGGTTCAACTTCCAACTCATTCTTAGCCGGTTCACCGAACATAGGACACAAGCGATGGTCCAATGGCTACAATTGCTGCACTAGTAGGATCTTATAGGGCTTTAGATTTTTCTTCAAAATCTTATGTAGTGGTCAGACAAAGGCCAACTTGTTAAGAACGGCTAGAATCGATAAATTTGGATACTCAATCACACTACCCTCTACAACAGCGATGGCTGCCTCGATATGCACTGTACGAGCTCGTGTTAAATGAAAATTGTCCAATAGAACAAACGTGGACATATGTACATCTTTCCTACTTTTTGCAAATGTGCTGCAAATGGACGATTTTGCGTTTCTTTTTTGAGGTAGTAATCACTGACCAATAAAAAGCCTGGTCTGCCAATGAAACTGATATCTCAAGCAATAAGGGGATTCCGAAAGTGTTAAAGGGGTGTAAGGCAGAAGTGACGTGGCGTACATTCCTCAGCCTCCGCGCGGTTACCATGATGATAGCTACAATTAATTCTACCGACATTGCAATGCATGCGGGGTTGAGGCCTGCCATGATGGCTGAGCCACATTCCCCGTAAACACCGTTGTGGTCCTATTGTACGAGTCAGTTTCCAAGTCCTCTTGGCAGTCGGGATCTCAGTCATCGTCATCTGAAGCGGACTTTATTCTGTGACAACACTTGCGTTAATATGAATCTTTTTACAAGTCAAACATAGAAAGACTCACAGGGGAATGCCGAGAAAAAACTCTATATTTGAGGAACAATTGCAGACGATTCGTCCTCGCAAATAGTACTATTGATGCAATCGGAAATACAATGTTGACCTACATATATTGAAGATTGTTTAAAAGTAGGACTATCCACGGTTAATCCAAAGTTTATTTATTCTACTCACAAAACAAGATAACATTCGAATTGGCGGCACGAGCAACGGTCAAACAAAAAGAGTCGTGTAAAATATGTACATGACATAACATCTTTCAATATAGCTGGCCAAACAACTATTCAAACAAAACTCTACTGAACTAGCATCGCCGAAAAACGCCCGTCTATGGAAAGTGCGATTACCCAACGCTTTCCAAACAATTTCTCACTGATTATGACCGCGTGTGTCGTCAAATATTTGTTTCTTGCGTGCGACTAAACTCCGAACCACCCACCAACCATATTCGAGGAGCACACGTTACCAACATATCGGTGAACAATTGGTGCGCTACCTGAGTATGTAAATTTACCAATCCGATAAATAATCAAATAATCAAAACAAAATACTGCTTTCGGTAGGAATTCCGCACCTGTTGCGCGACTTTTCTGGAGGTTTTTGTGCAAGTGTTATTTTCTGTGGCTGATGGCGAGGATATAATCGAAAGATGATACAATAAATGGCAAAAAAAATACGTTTTTAGCATGAAGCTTACAATAAGATAGTTGACTTTAAGATGGATTGCGAGGTGCAAAGCTCAGCGTCCCTGGCTACCATGGACATTGTACCCTATTTGGCAATATGGTGTATGGAAGCGCTGTTTTGTGCAACCGCCAATCAAATACCCATTGTTCACATTTTCTCGTGAATATTCCATTGATTTAATGCAGACATGGTAAGTTTGGTCTGGCTTTTCTTCTGCTCGCGGGTGTTTACACATGGGAGGCAATCGCCAATTGAATTCGCCGCCTTGCAAGAATTTGTGAGCCAGCAAAAGTCAAGGTCTGCCTACATTATCTCAATTAATCCGAAAATGATTGATGTGTTCGGTATGTGTACACTCGAGGAGTCACTTGTTTGATGAATGTTCGCAACATCTATTCGCAAAACGAACAATCACACACACACACGCTCGCTAGCAATGGGTGGTAGCGTGATTTTTTGTTTAATCGATAAACAAACAATATCCGTTTGTGTGATAGATTTCAATGGACTTAAATGAAAACTGAATTTAATGTTCTATTTCCTCATTCCATATTTTATGATCTCATAGGAACCATGTAGCTTTTTCAATATTTATTGAATATTGGGCTGCCATCCGTCCGGGTTTCCCCGGATTTGTCCTAGTTTGGATCACGTCCGGGGAGTGTCCGGGCGGGGTTTGAATTGTAGTCCGGGTGCAACCCGGACAAAGGCGTTTCTGACAGAAATGAACATTTGAACACACAGAAACACAAAACTAATATGAAAAATCAAGCAGGCTCTTCAAAAATATCTACATTTTTTGTAACATCAAACCGGGAAGACCTTCAAATTCTAGCAGCTAAAGGCGCATTCGTTTATCATACAGTCAGCCATCACGTGTCTTTCAATTCTCTGGATTGTCCTTGCGCTCTCAATCGCGAAATCTTTTCGTGGTCAGAAATAGCTAAAAACATTCATGTAATCGTACTAAAGCTACAGCAATAGCTACAGGAGTTTTAAGTCCTTTGTCGATTGCCGAACTAAAAAATGACTTCCAAAACATTCCGTTTATAAGCGCGGCTACTGATGCTAGCACCATGGCAGTGGTGTGATGGTAGTTCAATATTTCGATGTAAGAAATGAAGGAATCACTACGAAAGTACTCGAAGTAGCAACCACGGTAAATGAAACTTCCGAGACCATTTCTGAATTGATCATAAACCAAAAGAATTACTAAAAATAGCTCAATTTTTTGCATCCCTGCGCATAATGCGCATGTTGAAAGAATATTTTCTCTCATGACGTAACAGTGGACAAAAGAAAGAAATACATTGAATCCTGAAACAGTCTCGTCACTACGCAAAATTAAATTCAACTTCAGAGGCTATAAGGATCGCACCGAATTCTATAATTTTTTATTAACTAAGAAAGAAGTTCTGAAAGCTCTTAGTAAATCCGATAAACATAAACTATTATAACTTTTTGAATTTGATTTAAGATTTAAGTTCTTTTAGAACTAAAGTAAATATTGTTAATTGTATGGAAAAATTGAAAGTTAAACAAGTTTTCATTTAATTTTATTAACTGAGTAACTAATATTGGGTTTGTTTATCTTTTATTTAATACCTAATACAACAACGATTAAACACACTATTTCATGCAACAAAAGAGACTTAAATTAAAGTTTTCTTCTATCAAGTACGGAGTAAAATATACTTTAATCAAGATTTAAGTGAATGAAAAAAGTATTGAAATGTCCGGGGTGAAAGCTCCAAAATCCGGGGAACTTACGCTTCCGGTCCTGGGGGGCAGGTTTTAGAGACGGCAGCATTGATTGAATATGAATATTTTTACGAAAGACTTTCGTAGATCACAGCAATATGCAATCGGAAATCCAACCTACATTGCATTTTCTAATCAGAATATCATTTCGCTCGATTGAGGCTATTGCGTCATTCGTTCAAAATATTAAGATTATGTAAATGTAAAATTCAGACGCAATATTGAAATTCCATGTTCCAATTTGACCTAATCTATTGTACAAAAGTCTATTTGAGTCACATTGGGTGAACAAAGGGAGTGGTTTTGAAAATTGGTTCAAATTCCTTTGGTTTCATTAGTTCGTCTATATCGTAATGAATCTACAGTGGATAAAAAAAAGTAGAGCACGATACGCATGAGAAAAAAACATAAATTTTAGTGTTTTTTTTTGATGGAATGGAATGAAATGATGTTATTTTACAGTATATCAGGAGCTGGGAAGATATATTTCAGTATCATACCAAAAACAAACAAGCCGCGAGGTGCGACCCTTGAGGTCCACACGGTCAACTTCCCAGTAATATCTAGATAAACATTAAAAATATCAAACACAATAATAATTTTGATAATAATACTACTTTAAGTAATAACAATGAGAGGTATTCATAGCAGTAACAGGAATGAGTTAATATGAATCATATCGTCTACGGGAGGGTCCATTGATTACGTAAGGTTTTTGGTCGATGAGGACAAATTGAATATTCACGCGGATCAATCGGTGGGGACCTTTTTGGTCTTGGAAAATTTTGTATATGCAGTCAAAAATAGGTTCAATTGCATGTAAAAAGTAAAATGTATTACACATGATGATGGTTGTTGAAATTTTAAGGTTACTAAAGAATGAATCTACTAAAAACTACAATTTTTTATTCGATGAAAGCCTTTTAAAGCATATGATCTTGCAAAGTATTGACTACAAAACATTTTACCGTTCAAAGCGTTGATTACCGCAAATTTGATTGAAATGTTGTTGGTTTTCAAAATTTACGCAATTTCTTTAATTAAAAGACTATAAAAACTATTAAAAATTTGCTCAAATTATGCAAATATTTTAAAACTTTGAATTTACAACAATTTTTTTAGAATAAAAGATATCCGGGAATATCATTCGTATGAACCCTCTTTCCATGGCATCTTTGAATAATTTTTAGTTTTTAATTTACTTTTTTTTCATAATCATGGAAGAAAATTTTCCTGGTTCCTCTTCAAAAACTGATAAGAATGTATAAATTTTATAAACTGGTATCACTGTGCTGTGCAAATCAAGTTAAAAAAATATTTTTTATGAAAAAAACCATAATTTTTCGCATTTTCTTCTATTAAATTAAAAAAACGGCTAAACGAATTTTTATAATGTTGAAAACTTCACAAAGATGTTAATACACGTCAACTGACACCATAATGATGCAAATATTATACCTGGTTCGTGAGATATAGTGAATGATAAAAATGACCTTGAAAATCATGATGACTTTTAATGATTTTTTAGTTTTAATCCAATTTTTTACGTAATCATAAGAAAAAGTTTTGATGTTGTTTCTACAAATAAATATTGTTTGGAGTATTTAAATTATATAAACATTGATTACTATATTTCGCAACCTGAAAAAAAATAATTTTTTTATGAAAAAAACCTAATGTTTTGCACTTTTTTTCTTAAATTAAAAAACAATTTCAACTATTTTTTTAAAAAATTTGACAGATTCACAAAATGTTAAAACGCGTAGATTGACACCTGAACGATGCAAATCCTATGTTTGGTTCGCGAGATATAACGCATGACAGAAATGACCTTGAAATCATGATGACTGTTAATGATTTTTTATTTTCTATTTTATTTTATTTTGTAGTCATGAGTAAAAAATTTTGATGCATTTTTAAAACAATTGTTCGAAGTATATAAATTATATAAACATTGGTTACTTCGACTTGAAAATAAAGTTAAAAATTTATTGTTTTTGAAAAAAAAACCTATTTTTTAAAAACTTGATAGAATCACATAAATGTTAATACGCGTCGATTCACACACACCTTGATCAAAGAAATCGTATGTATGATTCGCGAGATATAACGCATTACAGAAATGACCTTCAAACGGGCAAAACAGCAAACCCCCCGACCGAAGTTTCCCAAAAACTAATCAGCTCTTAAAATTACAAAGACGCCTCGATTGACACCTCAAAGAAGTCGATACGACTTTGTTTACGTGAGTTATGCTCGTAGAAAAAAGTGTCAACGAACGTACATATGTACGTACGTACATACACACACACATACATCTCCCTTTTTAAAAACACTATATATATACTCTATAGACCTCAAAACGTAAAGAAATGTTGAAAATTTCAATTTCGATTTTCGAGGCGATTACAAGAACTTCCCATATACTGGGAAGTTAATAACATCATTCGTACGCCTGTCAGTCCTCGAGAGAAAACTATTTTGGTCCCAATATATATAAAATTCGAACTGACAAAACAGATTATTTTGAGAATTTAACCCAAAAATGAAAAAGGTATTATTTACTCAATTGTGCGCCCAAAACCTCATACTGTAAATACTTCAACCTTTGAGCCACCAGCTGAAACTAAAATAATAGAAGAAGCCGTCACGTCATTTGCAGGAGGTGGCGTAGATGATGAATTTGAATGCAGCTCAAGTGAGCCAAAAAAATTTACACAAAGTTAGTTGAATGATTTGGTGTGAGACTTGGAGCTTTTGAAAGAAACAGGCTAATTTTTGATAGCCCCCTTAAACAAAAGAGCTTATAAGCTTGTTCCTTGTTTTTTTTTCAAGACCAGGATTTCATTTACTGTCGTGACGTTCCGCAACTAATGTCACTGGTCAAAGAAGATTACAATCCAAATGAAAAGAGACTTTTTCTTGATTCCTCGAAGTAAAGTTTGAAAGACGTGCTTCTCTTTGATTCGAAAAAAATGCTACGAAACCGAACTGTGTAGAATATGAATGGTTTGGAGGGATTTGAAAGTTATCAGGATGCTCCTCGGGTAGTAAGGTGGCTACACCAAATTTCCTTGTTTCCAGTGTGAATGAGATACTAGATAAAAACAACTGCGTCGATAAATAAATTGGAAATCAAGAAAAACATGAAAACCAGGCAGTTAAAACACCATTAAAATTATTCAGATGGACCCAAAATACTTGGCCTTATGAAACATTTCGCAAAAGCTTCATCAAAACAAAAATGTTATTATTGAAACCTACGTAAAACGTTGGGAGGATTGTCTGACGCAAAAGTCAAAACAAGTGCATTTATATGTCCAGGTATACGACAACTTTTCAAAGGTTCCTTTTCATGGAGAAAAATGAATCGAAGCGCATTTCCATAGTGCCGTCAATTTTTTTTCAGTAATAGAAAACCGCCAAACACGTAGCAAACGCCAAAACCATGTTGAAAAATTGAGGGTACAATATGAGCTTAAAAGTGCTCATCTTAATTTTTTTCATGAAAATATTGGTGATAAACTGAAATTTTTCGTCCAGATATTTAAGAAATGGATAGAAAGATAACAAAGACGATGGAATGATCGTATGATGGTTCACTACGGAACCTGGAACCTGTAAGGATGGGACCTTGAGGAAGAGGTATCAAAACAAGCGTCGCTGAGATAAGACGCAAGTATTTCAAAGAGTTGTAATCAAAAAGAAATAATAAACACAACCTTTATAATTATAACAAACAACATTTTTTGTATTTTGTTTATAAATAATCAAATTTCAGACGACCGATAGCCTTTACCTTAGTTTATTTTTAAATTGTCAAAAATCTCAAACTTTTTTATGAAAATTCCCTGCGGATGCATTAAACGGATTAGATCTTTGCATATCTGTATTCAAAAACCGTTACAAACACCGCACTAAGTTCAGAACTTTTCACAAAACTTTATTTTCGTAGGCCTTCGTAACAATGAATTTCTTCAAGAAAGATGATATTACATGTGAGTGTGAAATTGCGTTTTTAACTGTTTCGCAATGCAGCAGCATATATTCGTGTAAAAATCTCCGAAGTAGTGTAGGTTGCCTCAGTTTATACCCACGATTTGACGGGCCAAACGGGTTAGACAGTTTACTCAGGACAGCCATTATGCATTTGAAGTCTAGCTATTCTTCACAAGATGCATCGTCTCGTTGACTCTTCATTAATGTGCGCTCAATTCGGTGAGGCTTTTGATTGGTTACGATGATTTTAAAAATGTACCCAATCACGGAATGTTGCATTTATTGGTCTACCAATAACAATCAATGTACATGACAAGAGAGTGTTCATATTTTTCGTTTAATAATTGGAGTATCGTTTCCAAGTATTTTTTTTGGCATTACAATCACTCCCTATATCATGCCAGGTATCAGTGGCGAGGGGTGAAAAATTACTGTGGGTAAGCCGCTTACTATTTGAGAGACATGGACCCTTACCAGACAAAGCAGTATATTATGAGCATATAGAGAAATACTACCGTAATCATTCTTTCTATTGCATACATTTTAAATTACGATCAGTTATGATATATTAAATACATACATATAGACTATTGCAACAGTATGTTTGTATTTCTAATTGGGAGTTTTCGATGATTTTCTAGCATCAATTTCAACAACCGGGAGTTGAATGCCTACGGCACCTTAAATTATTGATGAATTCGAGACTCGGAAAGCTTTGCTGCAACTCTTACAGGTCATGATCGCTATTATGGAACTATGAGGATGTGTAGAATGAAGAGAATGGAGTATGATGGAATAAACACTGAGATCAAGTGGAACGATTGTGCATGTTTACAGTGATGCATGCGAGTAAATAAACACTTCATTCCCTTATAAAACTGAAGTGTTAGACATTTTTGGAACATATTTGGAAAGGGAAACCGATGGGAATAGGCTTATATGAACGCTTCGCCACTGCCAGGTATCCGACTCTCAAATCCTGTTTAAAAGAACTAGATATATTGAATCATTTGCCACGTGTTTCACTTCAACTACGATAATCTGATTATCGCTATTGTGCTGGAACGACTAGAAACGAATTGTTATTTAATCAATTCTAGCAGAAAGGTTTTTATTTGTTTTGCTGGATCCGAGAATTCTTAAAAACATGAGAAAACCGAACCCGCATAAATCTTTAAACTTTCTCGCACTGAATGCGCCCAAATCTCTCCAAAATCTGAAGCTTGTATCAAATTTCACACAAAAAAATCATTTTCAAATTGTTTGACGCATGATGCAACCTTACTAAAAGACCGATTTACGTAATACAAACAAAACTTAGAGATGATCTTTGAATCTTTCGTAAATTTTTTAAACGATAGAAACTCAAAACATCAGATCTAATAACAGAATCCTATTGTTCGCCGGAATGAAAAAAATAAACACATTGCAAACCTCTTATGCTCGTGAGTGATTTATTAGCTCGCTACAATTGAAGACGTTCAATCGAAGTATGAGGCAAGCCAATTAGGAAGGCAATTATCAAAGAATGGGTAAGGCAAACAACCTCTTCGAACTAGATTCAATTGCATCATCACTATTGATACAAAGTGGAGAAAATTAGCGATGATTCGTTCGATGGTCTCTTGTGCAATCAATTTGGCCGCACGAGGATAAGGATGGGCTCGAACTCATGTTTTCAAAATCATATTAAATTTGATTAAGTGTATTATACCTTTTGCTTGCTTAATAATGTTAATAAAGGCTTGCACTTTCACCAAAATATAATGTTATGGTGCGAATAGTCTTGGTGAATCCATTAAACATAGATGGTCATTAGTTAGGTAATCAATGAATTCGTAAGTAAGTAAGTAGCCTGGAAAATTTTATACTGTACTATTGACATCTGTGTAATGATTTTCGATGATATTATTGTTAATCGTACTTCAACATAAATGGATATTTGCAAAAAGAATTCCTTTTTACATTTTTTTTTATTTTCAGAGCTAACTTAATCATTAAAAATAGGCAGTTTCAACTTTTCTAAATAATTTTTATTGAAAGTTGATTAAAACCGTTCATTTATCTACTAAACCCATATAAAGTTAGTCTAGGTAACGCTGCATCCAACATTAAAACGAAATTCAATTCACTTATTCCCCTGACAGCAAAATTCTTTCCTTGGAGTGCTGAAAGCTTCCCAGATAAATGCAACACGACTTCTATCCATAAAAACATATCCACAATGTTATTTCGTCTAGCGTACCTTGTCCATAATGGCAATAAACGTAAAAAGATTTAACGGCTGATGTCATCCGCAATAGAAACTTTTACAAGGTTCCGAACGCATTGAAATACGAAATGTTGACTTATACAGGCAAACCTATTCAAGATAGAATACTTCCACATGGAAAAATGTAGCGGAGGATGTTGTCAATAAATTTGTGCATTCGCCCACTATTAAATATTTTTATGATTGGCTTATTATAAGTATGTTTCCATGTCTCTTTTTTGAGTTTTATTTTGATGTTTTAACGGCCATATCTAGAAGTATCCGAGAGTGAAAGTTAGTATCCTGGAACAAGACAATTACCAAGTTTAATGGTAAAATTTTACTGTACAAAATTATTTTCAACAAAGCCCAAACTTGACCCATTTAAAAATTCAAAAAACAGCTTGGGCTGTACGTAGGCTATTACTAATACTCCAAGGTTGTAGAAATATCAAGAAACTCTAATGTTTCTTATATATCGCATACCTCGAAATAACAATAACCTCCCCTAAACACCCGATCTAAATCAATAGTTTAGATAAGTTTCAATGCAAATTTTCGATGACTGTGACACACTCTCGTGGCAACATTCGTAAATGCAATAGTGGTACCTATACGATTTACGTTTTATGTCCATTTTCGACCACAAATCAAATGCGATTAGTATTCAACGAACGGCGTGTTAACTAACGAAACAAACAAGGCTGAAGGTGAAAACTTGTTTAATCTATTCGCCTTTGAAATTCCATTGTATCTTTAGATAAAAACATCGTAAAACCAAAGTAAATTGGCGCAGAGAGTCCATTTTTCGCGAATGTTAGGTCATTATTCCCGAGGTGATGTGACTGCACTGTTGAGTGGTTTCGGGGGAAATGTCCAAATTTACATAAAACTGAGCGGTGAATATATATGACGCTGAATTTATTTATAACCGTTTTATTGGAATGTTGCTATTGAATATCAACGTGCAAATGATTTGTCCGAAACGAAAGAAGCCATTCGAAAGCATGAAATGAGCAATAAAAAATTATGAATGGCATGCACTTTTTATTATTGTTACCACTAACATCTTTACATATACAACCGTTATCTGACTTCTTTTCCTTTAATAACAACAAAAATAAAAGCGAAATCTCATTAGCATCGGCAAAGAAAATGTAGACCTCATAAGAAATGCACAGCATGTGATGACGTCAACATCAATTCGCACGCACGGTTATTGATGTACATTTATTTATCGGCATGCAAAGAAAGAAAAAGTTTCTCGATTGAATAATTTGAAAAACAAGCCGCGAGGTGCGACCCTTGAGGTCCACACGGTCAACTTCCCAGTAATATCTACACAAATATCAACAACAATAATAATATTGGAAATAATACTACTTTAAGTAATAACAATGAGAGGTATTCATAGCAGTAACAGGAATGAGTTAATATGAATAATATCGTCTACGGGAGGGTCCATTGATTACGTAAGGTTTTTGGTCGATGACGACAGATTGAATATTCACGCGGATCAATCGGTGGGGGCCTTTTTGGTCTTGAAAATTTTTGTATATGCAGTCAAAAATAGGTTCAATTGCATGTAAAAAGTAAAATGTATTACACATGATGATGGTTGTTGAAATTTTACCTTTTTTAAAGCATATGATCTTCCAAAGTATTGACTACAAAACATTTTGCCGTTCAAAGCGTTGATTACCGCAAATTTCATTGAAATGTTGTTGGTTTTCAAAATTTAAGCAATTTCTTTAATTAAAAGACTATAAAAACTATTAAAAATCTGCTCAAATTATGCAAATATTTTAAAACTTTGATTGTATTTACAACAATTTTTTTTAGAATAAAAGATATATAGTAATATCATTCGTATGAACCCTCTTTACATGGTAACTTTGAATGATTTTTTATTTTTCATTTGATTTTTTCCATAGTCATGGAATAAAATTTTGCTGGTTTCTCTTCAAAAACTGATAAAAATGTATAAATTTTATAAACATTTATCACTGTGTTGTGCAAATCAGGTTAAAAAATATTTTTTATTAAATAAACCATAATTTTTCGCATCTTCTACTATTAAATTAAAAAAACGGCTGAAACGAATTTTATAATGTATAATGTATAATGCAGATATTATATCTGGCTCGTGAAATATAGTGAATGATAAAAATGACATTGAAAATCATGATGACTTTTAATAATTTTTTTATTTTTAATTTAATTTTTTACGTAATCATGAGAAAAAGTTTTGATGATGTTTCTACAAGCATTGTTTGGAATATATAAATTTTATAAACATTGATTAGTATACTTCGCAATTCAGGTTAAAAATTTATTGTTTCTGAAAAAAACACTAATTTTTTGCACTTTTTTCCTTAAATTAAAAAACGGCTCCAACGATTTTTTTTTAAATTCGACAGATTCACAGAAATATTAATACGCGTTCATTGACACCCAAGCGATGCAAATTGTATGTTTGGTTTGCGAGATATAACGCATGACAGAAATGACCTTGAAGATCATGATGACTGTTAATGATTTGTTATTTTTTATTTAATTTTTTTTTGCAATCATGAGTAAAGAATTTGATGTCATTTTCAATAAAACTGTTTGGAGTATATAAATTTTATAAACATTGGTTACTGCAACTTGGAAATAAGGTTAAAAATTTATTGTTTTTGAAGAAAACCACAATTTTTTCCACTTTTTTTTTTAAAATTAAAAAACGGCTCCAAGAATTTTTTAAAAACTTGATAGGTTCACATAAATGTTAATACGCGTCTATTAACATCTTGATCAACGAAATCGTATTTGTGATTCGCGAGATATAACGCATGACAGGGTTGACCTTCAAGGGATGAAAACAACAAACCCCCCCGACCGAAATTTTCCAAAAACCTATCAGCTCTTAAGATTGAAAGGACGCTTCGATTGACACCTCAACGAAATCGACCAGATTTTGTTTACGTGAGTTATGGTCGTAGAAAAAGTGTCCACGAACGTACATACGTACGTACGTGCATACACTCACACACATACATCTTCTTTTCTAAAAACACTTAATATATACTCTATAGATCTCAAAACGTAAAGAAATGTTGAAAATTCCAATTTCGATTTTCGAGGCGATTACAAGAACTTCCCATATACTGGGAAGTTAAAAAAAGAGTGGAGTAACCAGTATTTTGAGACCAAACAATAGATAAACACATAAGTGATAGATATTAGTATGACATTCACTCGTCGAAAGTAGCTCAAACTAAACTAAATCTTTCCTGGCTCCGTTCTTGTCTTGATGACTATTTCAGAACGTATATCCGTTTTTATGCGGAATTTCGCACTGCGATTTTTTTTAGTTTTTTTTCTTTTCAAGCCGACATGATTGTTTTGGATGCACTCAGTCAGTCATGCTTCTTCCAATTTGATGTGTATATTCATTTATTTAGTCATTCTTGGTGTATCTGTTGGTTTTAATAATATGGGTCTTGCCATAACAATCGTTAGCCGCGGATAACCATTTTTCAAATTTTGAATAACTATAGCCCTATATACAACGTTTGAACTTTCTTCGGTTTTTTCTAAAGTCTTTTTTGTAAATACTTTGAAGTTTGAAACGGTTGTCCTGTGATTTTGTACAACTATGTGCTCAGCTCGTTTTGACTGGAAATAAGATTCGTCTTCTAAATTCTCCATCTATACCGCTTTCTTCTTATGTTCTTCAAAACGAGCTACCAATGATCTCATTTTTAACCATTTATAATATAGTTTCAAACAATATTTTTTAAACTGAGCCTAGAATGCGTACGTTTTTCATGGCATGGCATTGTTAATGCAACAAATCGTTTACTTAAGAGGCGAAATACATGTAACTGCTCAAAAAAATCGATTTTTTCGCTTACATTAAAATGTTCCGTGTACTCTAAGAATACGCCAAAAAAAAAGTTTTGAAGCGATATTCGTATTAATTTTCAAGTTAAAGCCCGTTATAGGCAGCGCGGCGTTCCCCAGCCGGTCGAAAACACCGCGTCCCTGCCTACTTTCTCTCCGGCGTTATGGGCGGTTCTCTAATTGTGTATCCCTACCATATTCTTATAAATCTGAAATTCTAAGGAAAAAGGACCTGGAATCTCTGACTAACGCGTAAGATATATTCAAAACTAAAAGTCAATGGTTTTTATCTACTGCAAACTTTAAACGCGATTTTTCTCAAAGTAGTACTTTTTCAAATTCCTTACAAAATACCTCAAATTAACTGTCTAAAGTATTTCATTTTCATTTAAAATGTGGTCTAAGTGCGATCCTTGAGACCCACACGACTAATGTCCCAGTGTGGCTGATAAAAAGGCGATAATTTGTTTTTATTATTATTTATTACTAATTTTAATAATTACGATTATTAATAATTACTATTCTAAATTATTATAATTACATGCATTATATTTATTTTTTTATCTAGCCATACAATCTTTGGTAGAGGAAGACGCCTTCACCATTTGGTCGTGATGGTGAAAGTCAGAAACCATCATTTGAGTAGTGTATTATATATAATTTGACACAGTGAAAACATGATACTCCTTTTAAAACGTCACTTATTAACGGAATCCGTCTTTAAAATTCCGTCCGGTTTTCCGGTTTTATCTAGCAAATGTGATTTGCCTTATCACCAAATTTAATTGCTCGTTCTCTTCCTTGTCCTACTCCTCGTCATCCTCCTCGTCCTTCTCCTCGTCTTCCATTTCGGCCCCGGAATCCACAACCATTATTGAGGGTATTTAATTATAATTAATAATAATCATTCGTTATTAAGAATATTTGATGATACTTATGTTCATATTTACAATATCAAATTACAACTAATAATATTTGATTGTTATTAACAATATTAAATTATTTATAACAATATCCAATTATTGATTGCATCAGCGTCACTACTCCCATTTTCCCAAACCTGACAATATTATAAGTTTGGAATTCTATAAATTAATCTTGATTTTTTTAATAACATTTTTCACATTTTTAATCAAACGCACAATAATAATAATAAAACTATGAAGGTATTTGGGATCTGCACGAATTAATAGTACGTTTCGACAGTTTCAAAATAAGCAGTTTTTGTAGTTTTTTCAGTTATTTTATCCTCAATAAAAAACTGCTTTGCCGATTTTGCTCAAAAGTCATTCAGTTTTAAGTTATTTAATTGCGCGTGAAATGAAACCAGTCTCACGTTAATGTGATTTTTGGTTCTTGAGATAATCGAGACGAAAAATAATACCGAACGCACATACGCAAATCCGCACATACGTACATACATACACACAGATATCTCTCTAAAAACGGTGGATTTTTTATTACTGTTTAGAACGATTGTTTATAACTGCTTAGAACGCGATTTTTTTTGAAAAATAATCGATTTTTTTGTTTAATCTAAAATTAATGACGGAGTATTGTCCATTGTGCTGTAACGAACATTTTCCATAATAAAAATGTTTCGGACAAGCTAGAAAATGGTGGGTTCTTGTTTCGCAGTAGAAAGGCGGTAATGTGTAAAATAACAGTTTTGTATTAGTGTCGAACTAGAGATTATCAAAATTCGAATTAGCGCGACAATAGTTTATTTGAATGGACAAGGTTTCAAAACATCTTCTTTTTTTAAACGAAGACAGATTTTGAGAATAAATGGTTCAGGAAAATTTCGTCTTATGCTTCATCTAAGTTCAGTTTATTAGATATTACAGGTTTCAATATTTGTGATGTAATTTTTCAAGAACTGAAATACTTCATCATGGCGCATAGTAGAATAACGGCTTTACTCGAAAAGTGATCAAAACTACCATAATAATGTCTACTGGAAATGAAGATACGAATGTTGTTTTTCATTTGTTGTCTCTATTTGTGATAGCATTTTCAATCAACAACAAGCCACGGAACTGAACGAAAAAAATACAATTTTTTCTGATTGTGTGAAGCCTAATTTGGTTTATATATTAAATGACGGAAGAAATTAATTCATCCCCTACAATCTTTTTGAGTATTCAAAGCTGTCTGTTTTGCCTCGAAGTAATTTGGATGGAATTTACTTCTTGTTCTTGTCGTGAAGTGAGTTCATTGTTAGAGATGCTTCGCCATTATGCGGCAATCGTGAAAGCGAAAAAAAACAATCGATAACTAATTATCTGGACCTCAGGAAATCTTTCGATTTCATGATAAATGAACTTACATTCCATTTCAAAAACGAATACAGTGCGTCGCATAATTATAGAGCCAATTGTTAATTTCGGCATTTTTTAGTTGGTTATCGCTTTAAAGTTATAAAACGTGCAGTGTATGTTTGGCATTCTTCATCAGTGCACATGCAAGCAGTTTCAGTGGTGATACCGTATTATAAGTAGAAATAACAGTAAAAGTGTCATTTCGTGCTGTCACAAAAGTATAGAGCCATTATCTACATTTTTAGTTTGTGTTTTAATTTTTTTTCTTAAACAGCCTAAAATTATTTTTTCTAAATATGCCACGTGGTAAAACTCTCTCACCGAAAGAAAAAGGAATGATAGAGGCGTACTGGAAGTCTGGTGACAGTATGCGGGAAATTGCTCGCAATATAAAGCGATCGCACCATGTGGTACAGAATTTTCTTGCAAATCCGGAAAAGTATGGAACGAGAAAACGTCCAGGCCGTCCATCCAAACTCTCTCCACGAGATAAAAGAAAAATCATTGCTACAACTTCGAATTCTACGAAATCTCTCGCACAGATTCGAAACGAATGTGAGCTAAATGTGTCGAGGGAAACAAAAAATAATCCGAACATTGTACAGTCTAAAATGTTGACAGCACCGCTTCTTACGCCTCTTCATAAACAAAAGAGGCTAGAATTTGCGAGATTGAACATGAACCGGCAATGGAATCTGGTGAGTTAAGCACCGACTGATGCGAGTGTTTTATTTATTCAAACAAAATGTGAAAACTTTCAAACAATTATAATAAAGTGTTATTTTTTATTTTATTTAGGTAATATTCAGCGATGAAAAAAAATTTTGTTTGGACGGACCTGATGGATACAACAATTATTGGCGTGACTTACGGAAGGAGCCTCTATATTTTTCGAAAAGAAATTTCGGTGGCGGAAGTTGTATGGTGTGGGCGGCATTTTGTGCTCGCGGGAAGCTGAATTTGGTATTCACTTCTTCCAAAATGAACAGTAAGGATTACCAGAATGTCCTAGAAAGTAGCCTGTTGCCATTTTTGCGGAAGCATCGACGTTCAAAACTAACATATCAGCAAGATAACGCCGCCATACACACCAGCAACAACACTAAGAAGTGGTTCGAGAAAAAAAAAGTTACGGTTCTTGACTGGCCAGCCCGTTCACCAGACTGCAACCCAGTAGAAAATTTGTGGGGAATAATTGTACGCCGGATTTACGCTAATAATAAAACTTACGAAGACGTAAATTCTTTGAAAGTGGCAATATCCGAAGTCTGGGAAGCACTGGAGTCCACTATCTTGCAAAACTTGGTAGACAGTATGCCAAACCGCATTTTCCAGGTCATACATAAAAATGGAGGGCCAATTGCTTACTAAAGTTTAAGTTTCTAATTAATATTATGGTTTTAAGTATGAATAAATTTAGTTTCTTTGAAGTGGCTCTATAATTTTGAGACAGGATGTAAGAAACTTTTGTAGAATTATTTTTTAATTTAGACTGGTAATGGTATAGATTTATGTTAACTATTCTCTCTCTTCATCGGGTAATTGTTATTTGTGAACAAAACAACATCAGCTCTGCAAGGAAGTTTGAAAGTGGAAAATCTTGGGGTGACTCTATAATTATGTGGCGCACTGTATACATATGTATATCATTTCTCGGACTTTAAGAAACTTTCACGAACTGCTTCCAGGGCAGTTGGAGCTGAAAGCTTTTCATAGAAGCAAATCTATCTTCGCATTTTGAATAATCTTCTGGTCATAGATTCGATTTATCTGTTCTATTAGTCAACGCTGCGCTATTTGCTGCTTCGTTTCCAACAATGATATGATTGAAAGCGTTTCATTGGTGCGCCCCAGGCTAAAGTTAATGATCTGTATCAATCAAATGATCAGCCACCCATCGACTGCGGTACCTCCGATTAACGCTTTCTCACGAGGCAAAGCCGTTACTGCTATATTTTCCAATTTCTTAATTTTATTTCGCATGAACAAAAGCCGTTTGCGAGTGTTTTCGAATCAATGACACGCCAAAACGAATTCTCCGGGCACCCCAGTGGGCCGGGGCTTTGAGTTAGGAAATGTATTGTTCTGCAAAACACCTGTCCGGGGCCAATCAAGGCCCAAACGCGGTGCATGTAAACGCTCTCGAGGTTTATCTTTGGTCCCGGATTGCCCACTAACTCGACTAGCCATATTCAATTTTTCGTGAGCATAATGACCATAGCGAAACCACGGTGTCTTTTTGATGCCGCTTCGTTTCTGCAGTGCTAGCCGAGCAGAAGTTACTCAGTTTGTATAAATGACCCTAAAAGATACTTGTATCTTGATACCTGGGCAGAGCTTGTACGGAACGCATGGACAGCGGCAGTTATGCAACCACACGGTTTATCGTATCCGATCAAGGCAAGACAATCGAGTCGCAGTGACGGCTTCATAGAAAGCGGATCCACTGACATGGATCGATATTCATAAAACTACATTTTTTCTTATGGAAACAACAATCTTCCGACAAGATGGAACAAAAGCGCACCTTGGAAACGATTTATGGTGATTTTTATCAAATTTCATGCACAAAAACGATCGCGATCAACGGATAATGTCGTTAGTGCCAATAGCATTGGGGTAGGAAGACATGACAGTACAAGCAATGGCCACGACTCCTCTGCAATGACTACGACCATGTTTAACATGGTGCGAAGAATTTAAAAAAATGAAACGCAGAACAAAAATCAAAAGCTTCCAACGAAAGGCCAAGTGAATCGTTTGAAAACAGTTTTTGGCAACTTTCTTCATGTTGTGACTTTGAAGTTTTTCCGCATTGGAATACCCTTTTTGCATCAGTTTGTCCACCTGCCAGTCTTCGAAACACTTTCACAAGAAAATGTAGTCGATAGTCACCAAGTTTAGCAAATATAGATAAAGGTTTCTAAGAAGACATTAATGAAAAATTCAAACAGTTTTAAAAGCGTCCTTCGAATGAGTTAAATGCGAGTTTCATTTACCTATACAGTAGTGTGGGATGACAAATGTAAGAATCCATTTAACTCGGAATAGCTTTATTTGTGGTACACAGAAAAGCTGGTGGATGATAAATGTAGAACAAAAATTTGGTTTCGGTTTGTTCGAAATCAACAGAAGACTCTTAAGCAATTAAAAATATAGATTCTTGTGGGAAGTCCTAAAGTAAATTGTACATACCTAACAAGTTTAGTTGCAGTCAGATCTAACTAAGGGAGTAAATGGATACCTGAATTTTATTTTTATATGCTTAACACATACATACACTTAGTCTTTAAATACACTTTATCAATTGAAAATTACGTCATTCATTTGAATTCCGATCGCTCATTTGTGAACTTTTGAACTATAAAGTATCAGGTCTATTCATAAGTCCCACGTATTTTAACGTATAATTAAGTACATAAATCGATTATGTATTTTCCTTCAGTATCTACAATATCTTCCCACTTTTGAGGTTATTGTTGAATTTCATCGACACAGAATTTCTCATCTTTTGAATGTAAAAAATTTAGTTAGACAGATTTGGACATAATGTTTGTTTTGAAATACTGTTCCCCTAAAAAACGACTGCAGGCTTCTAAAAAAATTAAAATCGCTTCAAGCAATGCCAGAAGAAAATGCTGTGCGAAGCATAATTTCCCAGTCAACTTTCTCCAATTTTTCCAAGGTGACTTTTGCTGTATGCGGTCGGGCGTTATCGTGATGAAAATCAACTTCATCCTGTTCACTAAAGACGGACGTTTTTTAATTAATTTTGAATTCTAAATACTTAGTTGATGACCTTACACATCCACTGTGATGGTTTCATTAGGATCCAGTAATTCAAAAAAAGACAACTTCTGACAAATCTCGCCAAACGGATTGGAGAATCTTTTGTGGGTGCAGTGCTAATTGGGCATTTATTTATCTATTTATTAAGAATTTGCCTTACAGACTAACATAATCCAATTACAAGACAATAAAATAGAAGAAGAAGAAAATGTAAAAATTAAAGAAATACATAGTATAGATTAAACTAATTAGTTAAAGAACTCTTTACATTCTGCTTATGAATGTGGAGTGAGTGAGGAAACGGACCAAGTTGCAGAGTATTGTGATTTCGAGGGAGTCGCAACATCGGCGAATGGTACAAATTCTCATTCCCAGCATATGGAATTGTAAATATGATGTCAGATCTGGCAGGGCGTTCTGAAGAACGATACTCTAGCCAATCAGAGAGGTTAGAGTTTAATTGATTATGGTGAAGCCGAAACAGAAAAGACTCATCTAAAAGGAGTCTGCGGGAGTGCAAAGTAGGAATTTGTAGCAAGGAAAGGCGCTGTTCATATGGCATATATGTAATATTAAATTTAAAGATGAGGAATCGAGTGAATTTGTGCTGTACTGATTCAACCATAGAATCTAGATATTGATAGTGTGGTGATCATACTTGTGAGCAATATTCTAGGATTGGTCTAACGAGGCTAGTATATAGGTTGACCGAGGAAGAAATGTCAGTGAACATATAAGAGTGTCTTAATACAAACCCGGAGACGCTAAAGGCGCGTGCGGCTATTGCCACAATGTGAGGCTCAAATTTAAGTTTCGGGTCGAAAATCATTCCCAGATCTTTTATTTGAAAACCCGGCGCAAGTATCAAGTAATACGTAGGTGTAATCAATTGGATTAAGGAAAAAAACATTTTGTGACATTTCTGAACATTCATGGAGAGTAAATTAGTTTCACTCCAAGAAACGATCGCGTCAAGATCCCTTTGGAGAGCGAATAACGCGGTAAATTTTTAAGTCATAAGCATACAAAAGACACTGAAACGCTACGACAGAGAGAAGGTCATTTATATAGAGTAAGAAAAGAACAGGGCCTAGAATAGACCTCTGAGGAACGCCGGAGGTTGGATGGAAGAGAGAAGAATATGGTCCACATAGGCTAACATGGCAAGAACGAGAACTGATGTAGGACTCAAGCCAGGAGAGTAATGGACCATACAGGCCAAAGTGAGCTAGCCTCGGCAATAGAACATTTAGGTTGGTAGTATCAAATGCCTTACTGAAGTCAGTGTATACTACATCAACTTGAGTACGCCTGTCAAAAGCTCTTGCTCATATGGTACTGGTGTCTGATTTGGATCCACTAATTGTCTCTTCCGCACGACGTGTTTACGTGTTTCACTTTTCGTGCCCTGTTACAGAAGATCGGACTAATTGCCTTACGAAGCCGCAAGTCGACTTGAGATGATACCGTCCCTGTCACTGACAGCTATCCTCAATTTGACATACGTTCCGTTAAAGTTTCGAACGTTTCGTTGGAGCTGACGACGACATTGACACTTTTGTTATGTTAAAGTGAGGTTGTGTGTGCTCGAGTGAGAAAATAGTGAGTTTTTAATATGGAGGACTATGAACATTTACAAGATTTAAAAATTTAATAGATTTGGCGGATTTAATGAGTGAAGTGAGTGAATTAAATCGAAGATCGTGCGGTGCCCGAACAATCTTTCACGAATGAGATGTTGGTGGATATACCAAGCTACGTTTCTACTAATGCGCGACAATCAGTTGTCGAAAAAAAAAATTTTGAACTGCAACGGCTGCTGTCATCGATGACAGCATATTTTATATCCACAGGTCATATCGAAGACACCTTATAAGTTATTATAATTGAATTTATGTTTGATCAAGATTTGACTATAGTTTGACACCTACTTAGCCTGCCGCAAATCAACTTTACGAACTTGATTTGCGGCTTCGTGAGTCAGTTGTAGTCCGGCCTAATACGTTTGAGAAAAGGTTCCATTCCATTGTGACATAAAAAATGGGAACAAATGTTCACTTTTTACTGGGGATTTGATGTTGATAACTGTGGGACCCATTTTGTAAGCTTGGGTATTATTTGTATCTGCACCAAAGTTCAGCAAAAATTTCTGAGGTCGCCTTATTAATCCGATTTGAATTTTATATTTGCGTTTGATAGAAGAAGTGCTCGTTTCATTTTCGGAAAATTCAGACATTTTTTTTATTTTTCTACAAACTCGTCATCTCTCTCAATACATTTTTTTGTATCTACAAACTAATTTCGTAATTCCGACGTTGAAATGTTTTGCGTCCAAATTTTTAAAGTACGCTGTAACTGCTTCGGTGATGTCATCTGTCGTGTCGAATCGTATGCCGCCAAACGCTGTTTTCATCGCCGGCAAAAATTTGGAAAACACTTGGTGCCAAGCAGTAGCGTACCCAGGATTTTGATAAGGGGGGGGTTATATTTTTGAGGTCTTGACTAGGTACGTTTGCTAGTGCTTCGGTGTAGATATGAAGATATAATTATGTAATCATACTTTTTCACCGGTCAAAGTTGGATTCCTCCAAAAATAATTCTGGCAGACTTTAGCCCGATTGCATGTCTGGTTTCATTTACTTGAATCATTCATGATATTTTCGTTCAAATTATAAAATTACGCGCTTGACGTGTGAGAGAATCTACACTGTATTTGTAGACTTCCTTGGAACCGTAAAGTGTATATGCATGTTTGCAAGTACATATATTGAAACGCCTTCAATACATACAGGCCAGAAAAGAAAGCAGCTAATGAAGTAAATGCCGTGGAAAAGTGAAACTGTCACTAAGGACAGACAGAGTATTATCGTAATCAGGGCTGGCTAAGCTTGTTTGCAGCCCATGCAGGGAAGCAACTCTGCGCTCTCAAGCAAATTTGTCGTCATTTCCACGTAACCCATGAGGTAGACTTGTTGTACTCGTTTTTTTTAATGAGGTGTTCCCAATAGGCCTAATCTTCAGATTAAAAATCATATGACAAAATAAAACAATCCATTTTTTGAGGGTTCTGATCAAAGATAGAAAGAAACATTCAAAAATATAACTGTTGCTACTAAGATATGATAAGATTTGTGCAAATTATGCCCGTATCACCCCTAGGTGAGATCTTTAAAGCACCATAGGCCGTAAATCAGGTTCATATGAGTTTTACTGTGAAATAGATGAAAGATCTAATTGCGTAGAGATACTGAATCTCACTCAAGTCCCACGTTCCAGAGTGTCTCGGCGAATAATTGTTAAAGTGGGTGACTTAGTGGTTAACGCTAGTTCAAGGCTCCTTGTCGACAAATAGTTTTCGGGAATGAGATTTGATGCCGCACTATCATTTCATTCAGCTGTGAATGAGAACCTGAATCAAATCAGGGTAATAATCACGGGTGAGCGTGTTCCTGACCACTTCACATCCTAATATTCTATTGGTCAAGTAAATGAAATAACTATAATATTGCCTGAAGGCCCAATTTTGGCGGTTGCGCCATCGATTATTATTTTTAACTAACCTCTTCCCAGGTAATGACGAGGCCTTATGTAAATATGCTTGAGATGTATAATTCATAAAATTCGAATCTTCGAATTTTCTAAATTTACGCGACGTGATCAAAGTTTTAAAATGCCTAAAATGATACAAACTTAGTATTCAAAACTCATCTAAAGTAACGGTGAGAAACAGTGTAAAATGGGATTCAAATTTTATGTCCAAGCATAAAACAGAACCCTACGCCGGATAAAATTATAATGAGTGAGATCTCTATGAATATTTAGAAGTGCCAATCCATTTAGCCGTTCATTGCTGGTGGAATTTCGCAAGTATGTTTTGAGTCGTCGTAATGTTGAAAATGATCGTTCGTTTGTACACGTAGATACTGGGAGAACAGCCAATATTTCTAGCAATTTCGATGTATTCGGCAAAATGTTTGAATTACACATGCTTAACCCATCTATGACCGCTTTTGGGCGGTTTACTATTTCAAGATGCGCTATCTCTCTGTACCACAGAGTCAACTCAGCATTCAATTCTTCTTCAAGGGGGGGGGGGGTTTGAACCCGTAAACCCCCCCCCCTTGGGTACGCCACTGTGCCAAGTCAGTGGAATAAGGAGGATGCTCAAAAATGTCCCATTTAAATGAGGCCAATTTTTCTTTGGGTTAAACGTGCAGAATGCAGACGAGCATTATCGTGAATCAAAAACACTTTGCGACTCAACAAACCTGGTCGTTTGTTTTTGATTGCTTTTCGTAAACGATCTAAAACACCACAGTAGAACTCTGCGTTGATAGTCTTGCCTTTGTCCAGGTAATCAATCAAAACAATACCTCGATAATTCTAAAACACTGTCGCTAACACCTTGCATTCATCATGGAGTTCTTTTCTTCCGTTTAGGTACGCTGTTCGCCAACGCGTAACTATTTGAAGGCTCATACACTGCTCACCGTATACAGACGATAATTCTCGATAAATTTCACTAGCGGATAATTTTTTTGCGGTCAAAAAACGTATCACACTACGCGGTTCACATTTGGCCGCCACTTCTATCGGCGTCTCTATTTTAAATCGTTGTAAAAAACACAAAAATAGACTTATCGGGCTCAACGATGCGTCAAATTGGTTAGGATAGATGAGAGAACAACCTCCTGAAATTTCGTTAGTTTATCTTTTCACCACGCGGAGCGCTGCCACCCTTAAACTTACTTTCTGACTGACCCTCGTACATGTAAAAAAAAAAAAAACTTCTATATGCGTTAGTTTCTGACTTCCAATTTTTTTAGAAAATTGATTGTTTTAAACAAATTTAGATTGCAAAATTATTATGCGAAATCTAATCAATCGATTTGGATGAGATGTGTGCTTATTATGTTATAAAAATTTCTAGGCGAATTATGAAGGTCCTAAGTGCATTGTAAGTGATGAAAAGAAAAGAAATTTTTTTTTTCGTTTTTCATGCAATAAATATAAAAAGGTAAGGCAAGGTTGATACTGTTCAAATTTTTTAACTAATTATATCTTATAGAAATATTAATTATGCAGCCTTTATCTTTTTACAACTGTGCTCTAAAATAAATCGTTTTAAAGTTAGAAGAAAGAAAAGTAGGAAAAAATCGAGTTTGTTTTAGTAATTTTTAAACATTTTGATTTATTCATTAATGTTGCCGACTTTTTTGAGAGGGCAGATAATACAATGATTGTTGAATATCTCACAACTTAAACTGCAAAAATCAGTGTGCCCCCTCTCACCGGCCAACTAAAAACAAATCCGCCCTGGTCTACCAGTCGCGGAGTTTATTTCAGGATTTCCCAATGGAGTCTTTGTGGATTTTAGGAACAGTCCCTATGTTCTTACTTAGTGCATTTTTTTAAGTCTCCAAACTTTCCGTTCGCTGTGACTTCTCTGTCAATTCTTTCGTTGCACATGTCTTTCTGCACCAGGTCTTCATCGATCGTTTTGACTACTACTAATTCACCAAATTGTCTTTCGCCCGCAACATTTTCGCTAAATGACTTGTTAATAATTTTGAGTTATCAACATCTTCGACTTTTTGTACCAAAGCGCAATTATTGAGTGGTTCTCGATTTCGGTGTCGCTTTTACTACCGGTGTAAGTGCATGAAAGATATAACAAATGTTCGCTACAATTATTTTAACGCCTTACAAAAGTTTATAATTTACTTCATCCTATTTCCTTCAATTCATTCATATACAAACTCTTTACTCTAAGTGCATTGATGGTGTTGTTCCAATGTCGTTTTTCTGTGCAATTTCAATTTATCTTATTCTTTATTAATTTCCGTCTCGAGTGAAATTTCTACATTATTTTATGGCCTTTCTCACATTATTTTGAAAATTAGGAATGATGCCGACCTAATGAGGAGATGAAAGGTTTTATTAGAAATGAATGACCACATGTCCTTACAAAAATAGAGAATGCTTTGCCAGAAGTTCCGGTCCATTTAGTAACGAAACCAAGGATCATTTCTAGCTCTTCGATATTGTGTGCAGAATAGAAAGAAAGTGAAATGGATGTCTCAGCTACCTCTAAAATAGCGTGTTTTTTTCTTAATCAACCGATAAATCTGTTGACACCTCGTTTTAGAAACTATTTTCTAAAGAAAAATTCATTTTAAAAGTTAACAGTAATTGGCAATGAACTTAACTATCCAGGCTTTGATGATTAATAATCATCTCGTATGATTAAGATGCAGTGAAAACTAAATTACTTCAACGTTTTTCCGTTCCTATATAAAAAACATTTATGTATTCAACATACGGATTCCATGTTGATCTCGAAACTGTTTGTTCACTACGTATTTCCTAGGTCATATGAAGCCTCCATGCTAATGAATCTTCAATACAGTCTACAATTTTGACGAACAAGCCAGTGAGATACTACTTTTTCTTCTTCGTAATTCAAAACAGTGAAACGTGAGTGCATACTGGATTCAATTCTTCTTTATTTTGCCAAGAGGTATATGTTGCCGCAAAATAATCGCACATGTGATTCAATAGCAAAAACGCCGAAACATTTGTCTCTAAATTAAAGGCCCGACTGCGCTATGTTTCAAATTATCTGATAACATTAAATTTGAATTTTTTAACTTCCCAGTATATGGAAAGTTCTTGTAATCGCCTCGAAAATCGAAATTGAAATTTTCAACATTTCTTTACGTTTTGAGGTCTATAGAGTATATATAAAGTGTTTTTAGAAAGGGAGATGTATATATGTGTGTGTGTGTGAGTAAAGTTCTATGTCCGTACGGGAGAGTAAAAATACTTTATTCGATCGAAGGTTCGACAGCGTAACGGCTTACAATGGATACACACTACACTAACTCTTTCTTAGATCTAGTCAAGCTCTGTAATATGGATTTCTTATCTCTAATTATGAATATGTGGTGTCAAATATCTTTCATCTTCGAACCACGGCATGTTATTTTGCTTATTCAGAACTTAAGTGTATTTTGCTTAATCAGAATTTTATTTCGGTTATTGAGAACTTTAAGTGTGTTTTGCTTATTCAGAATTTAAGTGTTGATAATATACTGGCTTATCGCCGTGTGGTGTTTTTGGGTGAGTCGTCAGGAGGGGCTGATGACGTAACTTGTGTGTGTATGTACGTACGTACGTACGTTCGTGGACACTTTTTTCTACGATCATAACTCACGTAAACAAAGTCGTATCGACTTCGTTAAGGTGTCAATCGAAGCGTCTCTGCAATCTTAAGAGCTGATTAGTTTTTGGGACACTTCGGTCGGGGGGTGTGTCATTTTGACCCTTTGAAGGTCATTTCTGTCATGCGTAATATCTCGCGAACCAAACATATGATTTGCATGGTTAAGGTGTCAATCAACGTGTATTAGCATTTGTGTGAGTCTTTAAAATTTTGGTAAAAATCGTTGTAGCCGTTTTTTTAAATTAAGAAAAAAAGTGCAAAAAATTAGGGGTTTTTTATAAACAATAAATTTTTAACCTGATTTACGAAAGACAGTATTCGATTTTTATAAAATTTATATACTTCAAGCAGTGCTTGTAAAAGCACAATCAAAACTTTTTCTCATGATGACAAGAAACATTAAATAAAAAATAAAACAAGCCGCGAAGTGCGACCCTTGAGGTCCACACGGTCAACTTCCCAGTAATATCTAGATAAACATTAAAAATATTAAACAAAATAATAATTTTAAAAATATTACTACTTTAAATAATAATAATGAGAGGTATTTATAGCAGCAACAGGAATGAGTTGATATTAATCATATCATCTACGGAAGGTTTTTTTTGGACTTCTATCATTTAAGCAGTTTTTTTATTAACACTAAAACACTGTAAAAACTATTAAACATCTGCTCAAATTCTGCAAATATTATAAAACTTCGATTGAACTTACAACAATTTCCTTAGAATAAAAGATATAAATTAATGTCATTCATATGAACCCTCTATACATAATAACTTTGAATGATTTTTTATTTTTTATTTAGTTTTTTTTATAATCATGTATTATGGTTTTGCTGGTTTCTCTTCAAAATCTGATAAGAATGTATAAATTTTATAAAAATTTATTACTGTGCTGTGCAAATCAAGTTAAAAAATTATTTTTTATGAAAAAACCTTAAAACCCTAAAAGCCTAATTTTTTGCATTTCTTTTATTTAATTCAAAAAGCTGCTGAAACAATTTTTATGTAATGTTAAAAAAATTGCAGCAATGTTAATAAACGTCTATTGACACCTTAATGATGCAAATATTATATCTGGTTCGTGAGATATAGTGAATGATAAAAATGACCTTGGAAATCATGATGACTTTTAATTATTTTTTATTTGTAATTTAATTGTTTACGTAATCATGAGAAGAAGTTTTGAAATTGTTTCTACAAATATTGTTTGGAGTATATAAATTTTATAAACACTGATTACTATATTTCGCAAATCAGGTTATAAATTTATTGTTTATGGAAAAAAATCTAATTTTTTGCACTTTATTCTCTTAAATTACAAAAGGGCTCCAACAGTTTTTATAAAAATTTGATAGATTCACGCAAATGTTAATACGCGTCGATTGGCACCTTAACAATGCAAATCGTATGTTTGGTTCGTCCGATATAAAGCATGACAGAAATGGCCTTGAAGAACATGATGACTGTTAATGATTTTTTATTTTTTATTTGATTTTTTTTGTAATCATTAGTAAAAAACTTTGATGTCATTTTCAATAAAACTGCTTGGAGTATATAAATTTTATAAACATTGGTTACTGCAACTTGGAAATAAGGTTAAAAATTTATTGTTTTTGAAAAAAACCGTTATTTTTTTGCACTTTAAAAAAAAAATAAAAAACGGCTCCAAGAATGTTTTTCAAAACTTGATAGAATCACATAAATGTAAATACGCGTCGATTGACACCTTATTCAAGAAAATCGTACGTTAGGTTCGCGAGATATAGCACATGACAGAAATGACCTTCAAACGGGCAAAACAGCAAACCCCCCCGACCGAAGTTTCCCAAAAACTAATCAGCTCTTGAGATTGAAAAGACGCTTCGATTGACACCTTACCGAAGGCGATACAACTTTGTTTACGTGAGTTATCGTCGTAGAAAAGTGTCCACGAACGTACATACGTATGTACGTACGTACGTACGTACATACACACACACACACGCACACACACACATACATCTCCCTTTCTAAAAACACTTTATATATACTCTATAGACCTCAAAACGTAAAGAAATGTTGAAAATTTCAATTTCGATTTTCGAGGCGATTACAAGAACTTCCCATATACTGGGAAGTTAAAAATAATTAACAGTCATCATGATCTTCAAGGTCATTTCTTCCATTCACTATATCTCACGAACCAGATAGAATATTTGCATCATTAAGTTGTCAATTGACGTGTTTTAAAATATCTTTGATTATTTTAACATTATCAAGATCCGTTTCAACGGTTTTTTTAATTTAATAGAAAAAAATGAGAAAACTTAGGGTTTTTTTCATAAAAAATATGTTTTTAGCCTGATTTGCACAACACAGTAATAAATGTTTATAAAATTTATACATTCCTATCAGTTTCTGAAGAGAAATCAGCACAACTTTTTACATGATTCTTAAAAAAATTCAATTAAAAATAAAAAATCATTCAAAGTTACCATATGAAAAGGGTTCTTCCGAATGATATTCCCTTATATCTTTTATTCTAAAGAATTTGTTGTAAATTCAATCAAAGTTTTAAAATGTTTGGATAATTTGAGCAGATTTTAATAGTTTTTGTAGTCTTTTCATAGAAACAAGTGGCTTAAATTTTGAAAACCGTCAAAATTTCAATCAAATTTGCGTTTGTGGTAATCAATCATCATCACCCATCCACCAAAAGCCTTGAGTAATCAATGGATGCTCCCGTAGATGATATGATTAATATTAACTCATTCCTGTTACTGCTATGAAAACCTTTCATTATTATTATTTAAAGTAGTAGTATTTTCAAAATTATTATTGTGTTTGATATTTTTAATGTTTATCTAGATATTACTGGGAAGTTGACCGTGTGGACCTCAAGTGTCGCACTTCGTGGCTTGTTATATGTTCTATTGATTCTGGTTTTTAAACTTTGGTAGTTGCTCTTTTTCATCTACACATCGCCCTCTAAAATTCAACGATTTTATATCTTGAACAGCTTGACACCATTTGATTGAAAGTTACTCACTTAGCGGATCAACCTTGTTACTAATTGTTCAGTATTTAGAAAGATACATTTGGAGTAGGCATGTGAACATCATCGCATCTGGTGATTCCATAAATTTTTCAAATATTGATTGGCGATAATATTTGTATAGTTATTCAAATACAATGTAGCTTGTTGAGGTATCTTGATTTCAAGGACCAGCCGCGAAGCAGGAAAACAATTTAGAAGGATAAAAGCGCTGTTGATAACTTGCCCGATGACTTGTGAATTTAGTACAGCGTAAAACATTGAAATTACCTTTGTTCTTATTCAATTTGTTTGGATATTTCCAGGTGTAGACAATCGTGTACCGTAATGCCAACATGAGTGTTTTATTTAAATATGTAAGTCCAAGTTGATCTTAGCCACTTCTGATTCGAAAGAAAAGACAAACTCCGGCTCTCGGCGAATCCAAAGACGTTTGCCTTAATTATCTGAAAGCGTGGGCTCGAGAAGGCCATCTCGTGAATGGATTCGTATTTGGGCCTCGTGTGAACCAATGCAGCATGGCCACTTGGGTCCGTGCACACCGGCAGCTATTAAATAATGTTATGAGCTTTGTAGGCGGACCACCTAAGAAAGTATCTGCAGCGACGAAGTTTGCTGGGGGCCGCCATGCACCCAAATGGGAATTCAGCTCATGAACTTATCGAAGGTCGGCCGTGATTGGACTTCGCTAGTCATTACGCGGCGATAATGTCGATTGTATATAATTAAGTCGCGATGTGAGCGCAGCCGTAATGTGGCCCAAGTGCCAATTGCTCCTACAAACAGATCCTCGTTTATTTAACCGCGAAGTGGCGCAGCGGTTGCGCAATCTATTTGGCTTACTCGGCGAAGGTACAAGTGAATTATTTGTCAGAAATACATAAAAACGTGCAGTCGTGACCAGGTTGAAAATTTTCAAAGCAAAAAAAATCGTATTCAATGGAAAAATTAGTTAATTCGATAATATTATTGTTTTTATTATTTGCGGCCTTTTGTAATCGATTTCATCGTACCAATACCTTTTGATATTGATTTGAGTAATATTTCTTGACTCTTGTGGGGCTACGCAAAATTATTGCAAAAATCTATTGATTTCGGTTCGTTTTTTGGCCTCCATTTATCGCAGCAGCCACAAAAATTGATTTAGAAGTGGCATAATTAAATCAGCAGAAAAAATAAAGCCGTTGGATGTAAAGAAATGCGAAGCATTACGGGGTCCGTTTATTTGATTTTCGCACAGCTTGTAACATGACTAGAGTTGATGATTGCAGGTCGACGAAAATGTGATCACGGCTCGTCCTTGTACATCACCTAGAACTTCAACCACTACGAAGTGCTTGATTAGGCGAAATTATCAAAAAAAAAAACAATTTCCAGAAAATTACGTATCAAGTTTATTTTTTTCGTTACTCTATGTCAGTCGTTCGGAAAACGTATTCATTATCACGAAAGTAAAAATACCGTTAACTCAACCTTTCCTATATCCCGAGAAAAAGAAAATCATCTAGATAAAAATTTATCGCGCAGCTATTCCTACCTAAGATGATAGATCAGTGGGTTTTATCCTAGATTTGGGTGGTTTTTCTCGACAACTAGGCAGAAACCAAGTGCGATTCAATTGTCGTACAGGAACTACTTTTATAAGAAAAAAATGAGTTCATTTTGAATTTTAAGACATGCTTCAAGAACGTTGAGAGAGAGACTACACAAAAAAAAATTCAAGGGACTTTGATTATTTTTGAGATAACACAAATGAAATTTTTATCTGTATACTTTCCGTGTACAATAACGAAAAATTAATTCTGGACTGCAATTGTTATACTAAATTCAAGTTAATTTTATTGACAATATTTTATCAAATATCCCAATAGTATCAACCATCTTCTAGAACATAAATACAAATACTCACTCCGTCCAAACTTCGACAACACGTTACTCCATCAAAAGGACTACCGTGACAGGGTGAAATTCAGCATCGAAACAAGGTGTCAAAAAAGTTTTCCAATTTGGTAATGAGCTTTTAATAGCAGCACACAGTGTACCTACGTTTACGAGCGCTCCAGCATAATAAGTAGCAGAAGTCCGGTAACCGGTGGCCCGCCTCCACCGGCAAGGACTCAATCCATTGCCGCCCCCATTTAATCACAGTCCGGGCAATTAGCACACATGGATGTGATATCAAGCGCAATTATTGACATTAAGCATTAGGCCGAGTAATTGCGCCTCGGCGGCTTAGGTGATTCTGAAGGTGGTCGTCATTAACCGAGAGCTAAAAGAAAGAGACTTTATGGTTCACTGTACACTTAGGGACGTTGATTGATGTGACATGCGAGGACATTCAGAGGATAATTCATTTTGGTTCATAAATGTACACACAATTATAATTTTGTTTGGTTCTACTTTCCGTTGGAAATCTTTTTCATAGGGCATGTCAGTAGCACACATATTAATCGTGTGACAAATTTATGTCCTTTGCGTCGTGCCGGCGTTGTTTCAGTGATTTCATGCGGGGAATATTTTATTATGTCATGAGTGAGTTGACTGCCCATCAGTGAATATTGAAAAAAGAAAATTTACCATTCGAAGGCTATCATTTTGGAATAAGACCATGATTTCAGTTAATTGATTTGAATCAGATGCTGCTTCTTCTAATTTAAAAAATGAAAAGCATGGCACCCTTAATATCAAAAAACTGACATAGAATAAAGTAGCAAAATATAAGAGTATCTACGTGTTCCAAAAATCATACATCCATTATTTCAAGCTATAATAAATTCTTCGAATTATCGATTCCACTGTCAATATACTTAAAAAGTTGGATAAGACAAATCAGAAATTGACGGATATGCTTATTTCAAAATAAAAAGAGAAACCATTCGAAAGTTACATAAAAAACAAATATTTTCCTAAGCTACTACACATAAATAACCATTAACTTTATTCTCGATAATATTCAATTTGAAAAATGTAAATTTAGAAAGTAAAATAGTCTGGGTAGCTAAGTAGTTAGAGTACTCGCTTCTTATGCACCGAGTAGCATGTTCAAAGCTACTCGCGGACAATTTGTTCTCAGAAATGGGATTTGGTACCAGACTATCAGTCCACTCAGTTGCAAATCAGTACTTGAGTCAAATCAGGGTAATAATCGATTATTATCTCCTACTATACGTCTTTCGGTTAATTGGAAGCAACATTACTGCATCAAAAACCAAATTATTATCTCTCTATCTATGGCTTATTAGCATTGTTTCTTCAATTTCTTCCCATTGCAAAGTCCTACATTGAATTTTTTTAATCTTCTTCTGATGGGAAGTTTTGCAACGATTGACACAAAAGGATAGCATTCCATTGATGAAAAGAGATACCAACAACAGAGGCTTTTCATTGCTATTTCTATCTCACAAAGCTATAAGGAAAATAATTGAAATAAGATTGACATCGTACTTTAATGAAATAATTGATGAAAGTGTATTTAGAACACATGCTAGTTTGTTGTGTGGATAATTAGTGTGTATAGTGCTGTGACATAGTATAAAAATAACATTTTTCACATTAAATCGATTTATAACTGCTTTGATAACCTACAATGTTTCCACGAATCAGCGGAAATCAAAATGTAATTTCACGGCCATATATTTATCACTTGCAGCCCACTTTCTTTGATTTTTATTTTACAACAGAGTTTAAATCATTGCAATATACTTGCTAACAACGGTTGGCAGGAGGAATTTTTTCAAATAAAAAAGGGTGCTACAAACAAATGAGGTGGCTGAAAAGCGAACTAAACTTTTATTCTGAACAGCAGAATACCGTTAATATTGTCAAAATATTTATGAACAATATTTAAGCATATCTTTGGTCATCAACAGAGTTAACAAGGATGTTGGGTTTTTCAGTATCAGTTAACTCTGACCCTATAACTGTTTTTAGTCATAGTGTACATGAAAATGCTTTTTTCTTTAATAATCTCAGATCATTATCGTGGCCTTGGTGAGACTTTTGTCGTTATTGGTTAAAGAGTTAGTTTTGAATCAATAAAGGGAAGTGGTTGAAACGATTCGTCCTCTTTGTGTCATAGACGGATCCAACACAGGTGAGTACAGAAAAACAAGTGAGGTTTGAACAATAAACTATTTGAATCTATTCATACACTTCTCGTTGTGTAATCAACGACAGCTTGTTTGTGCAGCGGATCAATGCAACGTCAGAAAGTGGACAACAGAGACGGAAATTTTTATATATTGGACGGCGTGAACGATCAAGTTGACGAAGGGGGAAATTTGAAGTAAATTTGGGAGTAGTTCTTTTGTGACTATAGCCATTTTCGTTGAGAAGCAGCTGCAGTATTTAGTGGACCAGCGGTTTGAAGAAGAGTTGCTGCGAAGGATTAGTATCGGTGGTAGATTTGGTAGCGATCACAACAGAGGTGTTAGCTAGGCAGCAGATAAGAGCAGGAAAATTTAGTTTCGGTGTTATTATGATCATTGTGAAGCTGAAATCAAGTTTAGTATTTATTTTTTGTCCTAGAGTCTCGCGGGAGGTTATTTATTCCAGTTGCTAGACTCTTCTCTCCTCGTTTAAGATTCGATTTTCAGATAATCTCGGCGCACATCTGAGTGGCATCTAAATCAAATATAAAGCTGTATCTCTTCTTGGCCTAGTGTCAGGCAAGATTATCTTACCCTATCGATGCTTCGAAGGCAAAATCAACTTTTTTTAATTTTGCATTCTATGCTCATCATTTCGTAAATCTTTTTCAGAATACCATTCTTTCAGTAACATTGTGGTGCTATAACGAAATTTTGAACTGATTTCTCTTCTAAAAAAAGCTTCCACTGTTGACAAAAATTTAGCTATATGTTGTCATCCTGCAGAAGCGTTAGCATAATGTTTTTGTTAAAATTTGGAAATGCTTTCGTTCAGCAGCCAGGTGTCTGAAGTTCAGCAATTGTATTCATATTGATTTTCGTTTTGTTACTTTGTGACTTGAATTTAACCTTCTCAACTTATAACTGGTTTATTTTTTTTAATTTCAGGTGTAAAATGCTCCAGTAGTCTTCATCAACACGGTAAGCTTATTTCTGCACTGATGTGCACACTGCAAAAAATTTCACTATCAATTTCAGTTAATAACTCTTGACAAAAGACCTAATTTACTCCCAGCTGGCTTTGAGCTACTTCTTTCATTTTCTAAGGTGCATTATGAGATTATAATTACGAAGCTTATTAATTAAATTTTGCTTTCGGAATGTTAAAAGAAAGCATCTCCCGTAGCTATAAAATTAAAATTAATGATTGATGGCCGCATTTAAATGAAACATAGCATACTAACAACCTTGACAACGGCAACACTCACCTCATAAAACCATATAAGATCTTTAACATCCACGAAAGGTAAGCAAAAATGATTTGCTGTCGTTCGTGACTTGAAGTTGGACTTCTTAGATTGGCAGTTTTGCTCTGGAACTACCAATTCTGCCATCATCTATAAATAAAGCTGCCACCAGTCATGCTCACTTATGCTGGAAGCTCCATCGTGAGTTGGCGGAGACTCCCACTGCGCCGTTATAGTTCTTTTCCGATGGACCCATAGAATCTTCCGGCAATCTAAGATGCGAGATACAATGTCAAGCGTTGCGACGACTCGGCGGGCGATGCGATTATAGACCATCATCTAAAAGCCTGAACTACATTTGATTCCACTTAGCCATCCTCGTTCGATAGATTGCAACACTTTGCCAATGTGTATCAATTTGATTGTTTGTAGCTTTAACCTATCAGCATGTGCATTTGTATCTATTCGAAAGAACAGCCTCAGGAGAATGTGAAAGCGTTGTGAAAGTGAACGATTACAGACGATCTAGAACAATTATAGAATTGAATATCACTAGCGCGATTTGTAAGTCGCTAACCCAGAAAAGACTGAATTTAGATATTAGAATTAGCTCTTGACACGGAAAAGTAAAGAGTTTTGATGATCCATGCTTTCAGACATATTTTTGTGTGGAATCTATTTAAGGATCGACTTTGTATTTTTCTTAATCACTCAAACTAAGCTGTTAAATACTAACTTCCATTATTCATTACTACGGGGCTCATTTTTAAACTAAGACCTTACGAATCTTTGAATTTCTTGCCATCAAAATACCATTGTGATTATGCAGCATTTTCTCAAATATACTTCCTCAGCTTATTTCCTACTCGATTTAACGTTTTCATGTTCAGTTTGCGAGATAGATTCGTTTCATTGCAAATAAATTTAAATCTGTATCATGAAGCAAGTCTCCATGATTGTGTCTCATATCTTGTCATTATGTAAATCAGAAAACAAGTGGAGAAATCATGTGAAAAATGTAATGGCAATCATTGTTTAGATCAGACATGTACAATGCTGAAAATGCACTGTTCAAACAAATGGTGAGCATTTACAACGTTTTTTTTGTTTGTCATGATTTCACAGTGAAATTCAAAGCTTTTATAACTATTTATGTTTCAGATACAAAATTTAATCTTATTGTGCATTTTATACAATCCATCAGAAGGAAATGGGTAGTTTTCATGTAATCCAGTTAAATATTTTGGGAAGACTTGCATAAACATAAGATGTTTTTTAGAGGCGTAGAATTTTTGAAACAAATAAAATAGACAATTTATTCAAATAATATTTTTTTTTACTTTGTTACCTTGCCAATTCTAAGGCATTAAATGTGTTACAATACTTTTTGTCATATGACCACCGCGACTGCATCTTTAGAAAGCCATCTTGTCGGTCTATTGTTGCACCACTTTTGCAGCGTCTATTTTGGCAAAAACGAATCAAATTTAGGATTGAAAATCATCAATAGTTGCTGTTTCATCAGCAAAGACAAGTTATTTGGCGAATTTCTACAAAAAATAGTCCAATAGGGTGAAATCCCAAGATCTGGGCTCTATTTCACAGGTACATTTCTGTAGATGATTCGTGCACCAAAGGTCCGGTCCTATGAAGTAATGGTTTCAATCGCTGTATGGCATATTACGCCAAACTGTTGGAATCATTCGTTCTTCAGACGATTAGTATCTACATTGGGAATCAAAAAAATGCGAATTATTTGTCAGTAGCAATCGCCACTAACGATAACGTCGGATTCGTCTTAAAATTTAGATAAAATCGGTTTGGTTATGCCGCCGGCATGGGAACCGCACCATCCAATGACTTTTTGGGATGAAATGGAACTTATAAAGACTCCAGAAAATTGTCCTCGCACAAAAATCGGCAAGTTTATTTATTTACATGTTTATGAACCCATTACGCCACAAATGAGCATCATCGCTGAAAATAATTTGACGGTGAAAATGCAATTCAATTTCTAACTTATTCTCAACCCATTCACCGAAAGTGCGACGCAAACAATAGGTCTGACTACAATTGACGTCCGAAGCCGGACGTCGAGCTCGTAGGCTAAGTAGCTGTCAAAATATGGTCAAATCGTGATCAAACTTAAGTTCAACTATAATAACGCATAAAGTGTCTTTGATATGACGAGTGTCTTGGATATGAAATGAGGTGTCATCGGTGACAGCTACCGATGCAATTCAAAAAAAATTTAATTCGAAAAGCTGATTGTGCCGCATTTGTAGAAACCTAGCTTGATAATATTTCGATCGTCAAAGATTGTTCGGACACTGCACGATTTTTGTCTTCGATTGACTTCACTCACTTCATTCATTAATCCACTGAATTCATAAAATTTCCTAAGTCACAGTTTACAGTCCATCATATTTGAACCTCACTTTCTTCTCACTTCGAGTGAACACTAACCTCACTTTCAGCACGTCAGCTAAAGTTCCTCGGGTCCGGACCCGAGAAACTCAACGAATTGTCGAATTGAGCATAGCTGTTAGTAAGTAATTGTAGTCAGACCTAATGGTCCAATGACTTCAACTGCTGCAATAATTGGAATAGGCCAAAATCTTTCTTGAAAATTTTCCATGTAGTTGACGGACAGAGGCCAAGTTGTTAAGAACGGCGTCGAAACGATAAATTTGGACCTCTAGTCACATTAACCTCTACAGCAGAAATTGCTGCCTCAATACGCACAGTACGAGCTCGTGCTTGATGAACAATGTCCATTAGAGTATACCTGCACATAAATTTTCGAAGTGCTTTATAAGTTTTGGTGAAAAGGACGCGAATTTTGGGAATAAATTTCCACTATTTCGAGACTTTATTCGCATTTAAGTCCATGGCAATGGTAATTTTCCAAAGTAAATTGAACATAATGTCAAAATGGAAGCGAGTTTTAACAGTTGCATTGACAGATATTTTAATCTGAAGTTTTTAACATCTTAAAAAACACCCTCTAGAACGTTAAATTATCTATCAAACTTAATTTGGTTGTTTCGCTGTTCGGTTGATAGTTTACCATTTACAACGTGCCAAATGCCACCAACTATGACAAGCTTCACCGCGAATTTATCATTTGAAGGGTTTGCAGCAACAGAGAATTAACTCCAATTTTTATAATTTTTAAAAACAAGCCGCGAGGTGCGACCCTTGAGGTCCACACTGTCAACTTCCCAGTAATATCTACATAAACATCAACAACATTACAACAATGAGAGGTATTTATAGCAGTAACAGGAATGAGTTAATATGAATCATATCGTCTACGGGAGGGTCCATTGATTACGTAAGGTTTTTGGTCGATGAGGACAAATTGAATATTCACGCGGATCGATCGGTGGGGGCCTTTTTGGTCTTGAAAATTTTTATATATGCAGTCAAAAATAGGTTCAATTGCATGTAAAAAGTAAAATGTATTACACATGATGATGGTTATTGAAATCTTACGATTACTAAAGAATGAATCTACTAGAAACTATAATTTTTTATTCAATGAAAGCTTTTTAAAGCATATGGTCTTGCAAAGTATTGACTACAAAACATTTTACCATTCTAAGCGTTGATATCGCAAATGCAAACTTGATTGAAATTTTGTTGGTTTTCAAAATTCAACCAGTTTTTTTAATTAAAAGACTATAAAAACTATTAAAAATCTGCTCAAACTATGCAAATATTTCAAAACTTTAATTGAATTTACAACAATTTTTTTAGAATAATAGATATAAAGTAATATTCATTCTTTAAATGGTAACTTTGAATGATTTTTTATTTTTAATTTACTTTTTTTTATAATCACGGCAGAAAATTTTGCTATTTTCTCTTCAAAAACTGATAATAATGTATAAATTTTATAAACTGGTATCACTGTGCTTTGCAAATCAAGTTAAAAAAATATTTTTTATGAAAAAAAACATAATTTTTCGCATTTTCTTCTATTAAATTGAACAAACGGCTGAAACGAATTTTTATAATAATAAAACTTCACAAAGATGTTAATACACGTCAACTGACACCACAATGATGCCAATATTATATCTAGTTCGTGAGATATAGTGAAAATCATAATGACCTTGAAAATCATTATGACTTTTAATGGTTTTTTATTTTTTATTTAACTTTTTACGTAATCATGAGAAAAAAATTTGATGGTAATTTTACAAACATACTTTGGAGCATATAAATTTTATAAACATTGATTACTTTATTTCGCAAATCAGGTTAAAAATTTATTGTTTATGAAAAAAACCTAATTTGTTGCACTTTTTTTCTTAAATTAAAAACGGCTGCAACGATTTTTTTAAAAATTCAACAGATTCATTATATTGCTAAAACGCGTCCATTGACATCTAAATTATGTAAATCGTATGTTTGGTTCGCGAGATATAACGCATGACAGAAACGACCTTGAAGATCATGATGTTTGTTAATGATTTTTTATTTGAATTTTTTCGTAATCATGAGAAAAACTTTTGATGAAATTTTTAGAAAAATTGTTTGGAGTATATAAATTATATAAACATTGATTACTTGGACTTGAAAATAAGGTTAAAAATTTATTGTTTTTGAAAAAAACCTCAATTTTTTGCACTTTTTTTTAAAAAATTAAAAAACCGCTCCAAGAATTTTTTCAAAAACTTGATAGATTTACATAAATGTCAATACGCGTCGATTGACACCTTGTTCAAGGAAATTCTACGTTGGGTTCGCGAGTTATAACGCATGACAGAAATGACCTTCAAAAGGGCAAAACAGCAAACCCCCCCGACCGAAGTTTCCCAAAAACTAATCAGCTCTTAAAATTGCAAAGACGCTTTGATTGACACCTTAACAAAGTCGATAGGCCTTTTTTACGTGAGTTATGCTCGTAGAAAAAACTGTCCACGAACGTACAGACGTACGTACGTACGTACACACACACACATACATCTCCCTTTCTAAAAACACTTTATATATACTCTATAGACCTCAAAACGTAAAAAAGTAAAAGTTGAAAATTTCAATTTCGATTTTCGAGGCGATTACAAGAACTTCCCATATACTGGGAAGTTAATAAAAAAAACTGTTCAAAAATAGAGAATATATTTAAATCGCCTTTGTCTTTGTCCAATTGTTTGTCACCTATCACTACATATTTTGGCCATATTCTATTGAGAAATTCGTCAAATTCGCAATTCTATAGTCAATTTTATTCTGGAGTTAACTCCTTTTTGGCCCAAATAATTGAAAATTACTTTCTTTTTTAAGTAAGCAAGCATTGAATAAGGACCACTTTCAAGAAAATTGGTTTATTTCAAGAAATGAACACAGTAACAAGTGTACTAACTAAATTCTAAGCCCGAAAACACTCTTTCTAGTACATAGTACTTAAATGAAAAATGAAGCTCCAAAGAAAAAATTAAAAACTACCAAAACTACTACTGATCAAAGCATTCGGCGGCGCTGATTTCTCCAGGATCCTCGACATCATCATTCGAATTTAGACCATCGTAGAACCACATCTCGTTGTGGCCAACATACTTCTCAGCGAGTTGTTTCACGTCTTTTACTTTAGCAGGTTACAATATTAGAGAACCATTGTATGCCTGTTGTAGACTTTCGAGAGTCAGCGATGTCTCATTTCTGATGTCACGGATTTTTACGCTATGGGCTGATTTTTTTCCCGCCAGTAACTGCTGTAAACTCTGTTTGGCCTAAAAATGGAGTTAACTCTTTGTTGCTGCAAACCCTTCATTTATATTTCCTGCTTTGGCTCGGGTGTTCTACTAGTTACAAAAGCCTTAAATTACTTTGATATGTAACTGGTCGGAAAATCTTCATACTGCTTTGATATTTAAATGATGTGGATTACTTGTTCCGCTCCTGGCATGGTCCTCATTAGCCAAGCCTGATACTACTTTGATGAAAAAATGATCTGAACATCCTGCTTTAATCAGGAAAACCTGACAATTCGGTCAAAGCCTGAAGCTCACTTGGTCTCGACAAGGATATGACCTTAATCAAGATCCGATATAAGCTCTGTTTCTTCCTTCGGTTAATCCTAATCAGGTGAGAATTGAGGATTATTTATCTTAAATTTATTATATCGGATGGTCACCGTCAGTCTCGTTATCCAACTTTTTGCGCATCCCACCGATCTAGATGTTCTCAAGAACAGGGCTCGCTTTTCCTACGGTGAAGTCTCGAGCACTTCTGACCTTTTTGTCTATCCAAGGGAGACAGTTTCCAGCCACACCTGTTTTTCTAATAATGTTGCGTCCAAGTAGAAGAAAAGGATTACATTGTAGCGTGTGGATTGTTTACAAAAGCAATGTTTAAATAAAATGTGATTTCAGAAACAAGTCAATGCTAAAAGAAGTCGCATAAATGTAAATTTTGACAGAAAATTCTCTTATTATTCCTCAAACATAGTTATACAAGATTCTTCATTGAAAAAAAAACACTCATTAGACAATTTTTACATGGTAAATGTTTCAAATAAAGTATAGATACCTTAGGTTCGGGAGACAGACGTACAACGAGTACAATTTTATCCATTTGCCAACTAAGAATCAATCCCTTTAAAGCTAGCACATCCCTTTAAAGCTAGCACATCACATTTCTCAATAGTATTGAAATAATATTAAAAAAATGTGTTACAAAAAGGAAAAGTTCCTTTGTTCGTCCAAAATATTTCACATTGATGAAAATTCACAAATATTATCACAAAACTCTAAAACATTTTTGAAAATCAAAATTTTTAGTTATCGTTCACAACTTTCATGTCTTCAGACAAAAAAAGAGATGAATTTTTTTCCAGTATTTGAACACAGCTGGCAGCAGCTTGCATAAATTTAATTCCGGACTAGTTGGTTATTGACTTCAGTCTAAAAAGGCTTAGCGCAATTATAATGCAAGAAATGCAATCTGATGAAAGTTTCAGCGCAGCTATTATTTTATGCTTAAGCTGCCTTTAATAAGATTTGAATAACAATCTCTGAATAAAATATGAATTTCTATTTCCGAGAATTCAAACTCTTTAACTGGCCAAGGAACAGTTTTTTAATGAAAAAAGTGACACCATTATATCAAGCTTAGACAATTATATAAACAATTAATTTCCAGGTGTCTAAACTTTCATACAGTTCAAACAACGACTCGGTCAAAATCAATATCAAAAAGTATTTCGAAATAAAATTACAGGTCAACAAGGATAAAAGTGTCCATTTATTATAATTACATATTCAAATTATTACGTGTTATGGCTCACCAAAATATGCACATAATCAGTCAAATACTTGCAAAGTTGGCCGACAAAATGATTGTTTCCTATATTTACTGCCTCGTTTCATTCAAATTATCATAATTTAACGAATTATTTCCGTACTGAGCGCTCTAGCCATAAACCAATCGTTTTATGTCCCGCCAAACATAAAATTATCGATAATGGCGCCATAACTTGCCGTTCCCGTTCAAGAAATTGATCAACTGAATATTTTCTGTACTGTGTACATGAAGAGGAATCGATGTTGTCCTTGGAAGGATGGAGCAAACAAATCGTACTCTAATTGAAGCCTGCAATAAACCCAAACTGAGGCATTGAGTAAATAAAATTATGTCGCGAAGATATACGCCATCGAATGGTCCGAGAATAAATTAAAAATCTATAATAAAAATTATGTCAATTTTATTTTAAATCAATTTCAAATCGATTTTCTTTTTTCTTTTTATTGAATGCTTGGTATGGATACTTTTCATACCAAGCATACAAAAAAACAAAGAATTTATTGAAAAAACAATTGTTCTAAGCTGCTATAACATTGTGAACGTTTTGTTGTCAAGAATATTTGATAATAATTATAAATTAAAATACGATAGGTATTCGTTATCAGTCACAGTTCCAGCCCTGAAAACGAACAAGTATTACAAGAGTATCCTGCCGGTTTGTATACCTACAGAGGCCAAATATATTCGTGAAAACTGTTTCGGAGCACTTCACTCTTTGCAATGCATTCACCTAAACTTGTCTACATTTGGAAAGCAGATACGTCTTTGAAATCTATCTACGTGGTTCTAAGAAGAAGGCTAGACATGATTTGCTAAATTATTAATTTTATTTATTGAAAATTTTCACAATCTTTTGAATTTTAGTAGTTCAAAGTTTAATGATGCTAGCGATGAATTGCTGCACGGAGAAATATTTCAAGGTAACCTAGGTGTTTGGAAATTTCATTTCAGAGATTGGTCCTGATACAATTGAAGAAAGTCTAACCAAGCAAAGTTTTATTTGGGTGTTTTGAGCGTATTTTGGTAGTGTTTTAAGCAAAGTTATTGGAAAGAAAACACTAAATTTTTGAAACCCTAGAGGAGAATTATTTTTGTATTTTTGACTTTCGGAGAGTTATTGCTTGAGATGTCTTCTACGTTGTATATTTCATGGTTGAATCTAAAGTGCTCACGAGCATTGAAATCTGTTATGATAGACAGGCAGCAAAGACTGTGAAACTGTATCAACTTTGTTGATTTATTTTAGATTTGCTGGAAACCTGATGGGTATAGAAGAAAAATACATCCAATATAGATATAAATGGAGTAAATTTGGCGTCACAAAACACATATAGATAAAATAAACTCCATTTGCTGGAGGCCCGAATCGCAAAACAAATATTTTCATTTTGAGTCACATCCAGAAGGATTCCGTTAGAATCTAGAGATTTTATCTAGAAATATGTTACAGCAAGCAGTGGTAGCTTTCTTATTAGGATCTGCTACGCCTGTACCTACTTATCCAAACTGAACTCTGACTCTTCGACACAACTCAATCACTTTTTTAGGTGTATACGTATTTTAGATTTTTTATTTTTTTTCAAAAAACTGTTGCTTTGGTTAGCGTCCAATCTAGACAAAATTTAGTTAAAAGTCAAAAGCTCAAATTTGAACCTGAAGAAGTACTTGCGAGATTAATGATTGCCAGTCCAAAATTTCGATAGGCAGAAATTGAAATGCCGCTGTTTTCACATGGTTTAAAACTTCATTATCATTGCTGCCACTCAAAATAATTTGTCAAAAAATTTCTGTAAATTAAATTTTACATAAGATAGTATTCAAGACCAAAATAAACGATATGTTTCAACAAAAAGTATATACGTACAAAAGGTAAATCTGTCTCTGTTTCGCTTTGCAATAGTATCGTTAAAAAGCATCGGTGCGAACATGGAATCATATCAGTATTTCTTAAAACCTAAAATCGAACGCTTCATTTTCAAAATTAATGCCTTGTTTCGAGATAATTTTTTTAGCAAGCAACCAAAAGGACCTAAGTCGTCGGTTTTATCGGTAGCGAATGCGATTCAAAAGTCTAGAAGTTTTTTTGCAATATGGATTGAGATTTGTAAAAAGTCGAGGACTACGGCAAACGGGATTACAATCAGGCAACTACAAAACAGGATGACAAAGCTGGCTACAACATATTAATATCACCTAAATTCAACGGCGTTCACGAAAGACAACCTTGAAATACCCTACCACGACCTTTAAACTTTTACTGCTCTCTGAAACTTAGGTTGAAAAACGCAACGCTTGGGCGAAGGAAAACAAACATCACGATTGAGCTTAACCTCTTTTTTCTGATGAAGCGACTTTTTGAACATGGGTTCAATTGTAGTGTGTTTGGACTACAAACAATACACGTTTCATCTAGCGTTCGTTTTATAGGCGATAATATATTCAAAAAAGATGGAGACTACACAGTTTTTAACTGATTGCGCCTTGTCAATTTTGACTAACTTTCATATAATAAAATTTAGAAGTAAACATATTTTGCAGCTAAAAATATCGCCTATAAATTTTTCTGTAAACAGATTGTATATATCCTTTTTCCAGATAGGAGCTAAATGGAAAGCAAAAATGTCTACGATCCCAAGATCTTAGACTTAAATCTACCACTAGATGCGTTACACATCGCAAAAAATTATGTGCCACCGAAAATCCACAGTTGTTTTCATTTGTATATACTACCTAAGCAGGCCTACAGGTCATCAATGAATGAGTTCTTTTAGCGACCATTTTTTGATTAGTCTTACATTGAACCTTGCGATATCACTTTGATAATGAGAATTGACATTTTCTATCGATTTATCAAGAAGATGACTGGGTAGCCTCCAGTGGCGAGGGGTGAAAAATTACTGTGGGTAAGCCGCTTACTATTTGAGAGACATGGACCCTTATCAGACAAAGCAGTTTATTATCAGCATATAGAGAAATACTACCGTAATCATTCTTTCTATTGCACTTTCACAATTTCACAAAAACAATCAAATAACAATAAACTCTTTTCACGTTTTGTAGCTTACAAATAGAGCTATTTCTAATTGGGAGTTTTCGATGATTTTCTAGCATCAATTTTCACAGCTGATTCGCAAGCCGGGAACGCTACCGGCTTTTTGCTTTGTTTCCATATCCTATTGAGGAAATTCGAGCTGACATTCCAACAAACAGGAGTTGAATGCCCACAGCACCTTAAATTATTGATGAATTCGAGACTCGGAAAGCTTTGCTGCAACTCTTACAGATGTTGATCGCTTTGCTGGCTATTATGAAACTATGAGGATGTGTAGAATGAAGAGAATGGAGTATGATGGAATAAACACTGAGATCAAGTGGAACGATTGTGCATGTTTAAAGTGATGCATGCAAGTAAATAAACACTTCATTCCCTTATAAAACTGAAGTGTTGGACATTTTTCGAACATATTTGGAAAGGGAAGCCGATGGGAATTGGCTTATATGAACACCTCGCCACTGGTAGCCTCACAGTAGCCAAAAATATCTGAATTTCGTGAATTTATCCTGCCTAAAAATAGTACGCAACCATCAGATCTTCGAAAAAATAGTATGGAAAGCTGGGATGCGGGGTTTGGTGAAAAGCCTCCAGCCTGACCAAGAGATGGCGCTACTAGGTCCACTTTTGGAGCGGCATCCTACAGTACCATTCTTACCGAGCTTGTATGTACAGTTTCAACCCAATCGCTACGTTAGTTTGCGTTTGAGAGAACATTGCGCGAGACGCTTCCGTTGTTTTCGTGAGAATGGAAAAAGTGGAAAAACGTGCTGTCATCAAATACTATTTTTTGAGAGGTTTTACACCAAAACAAATAAAAGAAGAGATGGATTCAACCCTAGGAGACTCCTCTCCATGATATTCAACTATTAAGCAGTGGGTTTCTGAATTTAAAATGGGTCGTGTGAGCAGTAACGTACGCAGGATTTTGATGAGGGGGGTCATATTTTTCAAGTCTTGACTAGGTACGTTTGCTAGTGCTGCGGTGTAAATATGAAGATATAATTATGTAATCATACTTAATCATACTTTTTCACCGGTCAAAGTTGGAGTCCTCCAAAAATAATTCTGGCAGACTTTAGCCCGATTGAATGTCTGGTTTCATTTACTTGAATCATTCATGATATATTCATTCAAATTATAAAATTATGCGCTTGAGATGTGAAAGAATCTACACTGTATTTGTAGATTTCCTTGGAACCGTAAAGTGTATATGCATGTTTGCAAGTACATTTATTGCCGTTATATGCCGTGGGAAAGAGAAACTGTCACTAAGCACAGACAGAGTATTATCGTAATCAGGGCTGGCTAAGCTTGTTTGCAGCCCATGCATGGAAGCAACTCTGCTCTCCAAGCAAATTTGTCGTCATTTCAATGAGGTAGACTTTTTGTACGTGTTTTTTTTAATGAGGTGATCCCAATAGGCCTAATCCTCAGATTACAAACCATATGACAAAATAAAAACAATCAATTTTTTGAGGGTTCTGATCAAAGATAGAAAGAAACATTCAAAAATATAACTGTTGCTACTAAGATATAGGTGTGAATTAAATAAATTACACTTTTCTGGAGTTTTACTTCGAAAACTTTCAATCAGATGACCATATTCTAATGTTACTACCAACTCTTTATCTATATGAAAAATAAATAGACTTCATACAATAAGTAAAAGATAACGGCACACACGGATCCAATTTGTGCAAATTATGCCCGTATCACCCCTAGGTGAGATCTCTAAAGCACCATAGGCCGTAAATCAGGCCCATATGGGTTTTACTGTGAAATAAATGAAAGATCTAATTGCGTAAAGATACTGAATCTCACTCAACCCCCACGTTCAAGAGTGTCTCGGCGAATAATTGTTAAAGTAGGTGACTCAGTGGTTAACACTAGTTCAAGGCTCCTTGTCGACAAATAGTTTTCGGGAATGAGATTCGATGCCGCACTATCATTAATAATAATCACGGGTGAACGTGTTCCTGACCACTTGAAGGGTTTACGGGTTCAACCCCCCCCCCCCCCCTTGGGTATACCACTGCGTGTGAGCACTTCGCTTAGGACGGCCCGTTGAGGTCACAACTTCAGAAATGATTGAGAAAATCCATCAAATAGTGTTGGAAAACCGCAGATTGAAAGTGCATGAGATAGCTGAGACTTGTAGGGTGTCATCTGAACGTGTGCGAAATATTTTGCACAACCATTTGAGCATGGAAAAGCTGTGTGCAAGGTGGGTGCCGCGTTTGCTAACGCTCGACGAAAAACTGATTCGAAAAAACATTTCTACCGACAATTTGGCCTTGTATAGGCGTAATCCAAACGAATTTTTGCGTCGATTCATAACTGTTGATGAGACTTGGGTCCACCACTGAACTCCTGAAAATAAAGAACAATCAAAACAGTGGGTTGGAAAAGGGGAACCAACTCCAAAGAAGGCAAAAACAATTTTACCGGCAAACAAGGTTATTGGCTACTGTTTTTCGGGATGCGAGAGGAATTATGTACATTAATTACCTTGAAAAGGGTAAAAATATCACTGGTCAATACCACGCAGAGTTATTGCAACGTTTGAAGTACGAGGTGCAAATTAAACGACCTCATTTGGCGAAGAAAAAAGTTTTGTTTCCTCACGATAACGCACCAGCGCATTCGTCGATTGTTGCCATGTCCAAAATCCAAGAGTTGAAGTTTGAATTGATGCCGCATCTTCCTTCCTCTCCAGACTTAGCCCCCAGTGACTATTACCTGTTTCCTAACCTCAAAAAATGGCCTGGCGGTAAAAGATTTAAGAGCAACGAAGAAGTTATCGAAGCTGTAAATCAGTATTTTGAGGAGCTTCACGAATTTACGTTTAAAACTGGTATAATTAAATTAGAACACCGTTATGAGAAATGTATCAGTGTTGATGGAGATTATGTTGAAAAATAAAGCAAAAACAATTTCAAAAACATCGTTTTCCTTGGTCAGGCCGGAAACTTTTCACCCCACCCTCGTAGAATCCAAGAATCGACTAAATGCGATCCTCAAGACGTGAGCAGTGGACGATTAAATGCGACCTTCAGGTCCTCGAAATAATTCAGGACGGGTTACTACTACATTGCGTGGTTTGTGAAATCTTTCGTTGTAGATACTGTAAGCAGATTTTATTCCAATGAGTTAGCCGATACAAGTTTTCTCTGGTACTTATACTAGGCTTAATGCTACAGCTTTTTATTAATCATGAGTTCATGTTAAAAGTAGATGTTTCGAGTAACATCTACTTTTAACATGAGTTTTCTTGAACCTTCGCTCAATCAGGGCCCGTGGCAACAGATAAATAAAAAGGATGCTTTTGGAACTGCAGAGAATTACAAGAGTGAAAGACAGAAACCTCAGAACGTAATAATTGGATTGCGGATAAATATCGGGCAACATCATTCAAAATCAGATTGCGATGATAAGTTTCGTTTACCGCTGGGTTCGGGTGGATAGACCATTTTTTCAGGCGTTTACTTCCTTGTTTGAACAAGAATTCAGGAAGAGATACGATCTTGCTTTCTTGATAAAGAATGTGGTTTTCGTTGAACCTCTTTTCAGGCCTTCTGTATTTTGATGAACATTTCCTAAGAATCTTTCTGCCGAAGATTTGTTGTTCTTCAGCTAGGAAGGGGGAAGGGGGGGAAGTCAGCCAAGTGGAGAAGAAATTGGGCGATTAAGGGTTGAAGAGGGTTTCATATATGAGCAGTTTAGTTCTCGGGTCTAAGGTTTGGAAAGCATCAATGTGAGCGCGGATGATGCGCTATTTGCTTTCTGAAGCAGCATTTTTCATGCGAATTAAATTTCAGCCTATGATGGAATGAGGCGCTCGGATATTTGATGTAATCCCTATAAGGGAACAGTGACGCTGCTTATTGAAAACGATTGTTGCTTAATTTCAGAAGGCGCGTATCTGCGACTTTTGCCCGAATCGTTGCGGAAACAAATAAGCTCGAATTTTTGGCTTCAGTTGATAGGAAACAATCGTTCATGAAATCGCTTACCTTGCGAATGTGGGCTAAGATTTTTTTAGTGCTGCCGCCGGATGTGGATAGTTTGTCATGATTATGATGTCATCCAAGTTTATTAAAGTTTCAGTGGGAAAACTTTGAGGAGCAGAGTGGAAGAGGAATAGAGTAGGTTTGCTCGAGGGAAGTTCGTGTAAATAGATATTAGAGAGAAAGAGGGATCCTGTATGGATCCTTGGGGAACGCCAAAATTTACTCGAATCGGGTGTGATTGGAGGTTGTTAATTTTGATAGATAATGTCCGAACACATAAAAACTAGCTATTAGTCTAGAGAGAAGAAGAGGGCAGTGCGCAAGTGGTAGCCTTTAAAATAAGCCCTAGGTCCAAACTGACTCAAAAGCCTTTTTCAGCTCAACAGTGCATGCTTTTTTCGGAGGCCGGAAGACGTGGAATGAAAGAACCGCTTGTTCTGTTGACATTTTGGGTTTTAAGTTGAATTGTTTACTTTACATAAAGGGTGAAGCAAAATCTGAGAAAGACCGGAAGGTGAGAAAAACAACAACATATTATTTTGTCTGGTTCAAAATACCTTAGGTTATACAATCATTGGAAGTTGATTGTTTCAGAGGTCGGAATTTAAAATGAATATGGTATGATGTCAAACATGTTGATATAAACTACTTTTATTATTTTTGAATTAACCAATAAGCCTGACTTTCATGGGAAATTTCTGCCTAATTGCATGCTCATTGTGTTAACTGCAATCTATAGCTTTAAAACGATGCTCGAAGCATCTTTGTTAATCCCTAAGGCATCTGAAATTAAGGCAACCACAAAAAATAAAACTGTTCATTTAATGAAGCTGTGCCAGATATCATTGCAAATATTGGTTTGCACTTCAAGTCAATCTGTATCCAATGTACACTCATAGTCAATTGCCCATAAAACTTCTTCAAGGTCACAGTTCAGCACCTACCTATCCAAGCATTTTTTCTTGTTTTACCAGCAATTTTGCAACCCGACCGTTGAAGATTCCCGCGCAATCAAATTGCCTAAGGTAGTTGAACGCACGTTTACATATCCGGATTCGACCAAGATTGCCTAAAACGATGCTGACCTTCCAATTAGTTACGCCATTGTCTGCGTAGGTGCTTCCATCTGTTGCTGGGGTCTTCCTTCGACGACAGCATTGTTCACGGAAGCGAACGAAAAGATTCTTTTGCGGGAAGCAACTCTCAATTTTCATTGTTGCATGAACGACTTTGTGTGGTTGTTAACCATTTTAGGAGCTTAATTCAATGAAATTGCTTTAGTGATGCACATTATTCGGCGTCCGACCGTTGCAGACATGCCATCCTGCTAAATAGGTAATACTGCGAACATCAGAGTTTTACTTTCGTTCGGCGTGAAATTGATTTCAGCCACGGGAACAGCGTTAATGGGGCTCGAACGGATATTTTTTAATTGAATTGAATTGTTTTAATGGAATCCGTTTTGTTTTAATTTCCAGCAATTATATTTTGCTTTCTCTTTTTGCTCATATATGTGAGATTGATATGATACAATGTGAAAAAGAAAGTTTTTAAAATCAATTTGTTGTATTTTAATTGAGGGGCCCTAGTGCCATCGGAGCGAAGTTAAAAACAACTGTCTAATTGAACTTGCCTGGATTTACAGGTATAAGGCATGTTGGTATAATTCCGTATTCCTAATAGGTGGGATTCATTACTATAAATATTCGAAACTTGACGTCTCGATTCCTTAATGATTGCAATACATCCTTCATTTCTTTACAGTTTTTTTTCCTTCACTCGACGTGATTTTTTATGTCCTTTTTTAGTTTTTTCAACATTTGGCTCATTAATTTGATATTTCCTTGTTATTTTTTAAGCTAAACTTTGCATCGTGACTTGCTAATTGCATCCGGATACATTTGTAAGTATTTCCGATATAGTAGAGACTGCCAGGACGTTTGATGCACAATTTGACCGTCTTTCTCAATTGAAACGGAAGCAAGGCAACATAGCAACCTGAAATTTCATAACCATTTTTCTGTAAGATTTTAAACACGACAAAAAATTCGAAAATCGCATTATTGCATAACGAATGTATGTTGCGTAAGCGAAAACAATGTACTCAGGATACACGTGTCGTAAAGTATCTTAAAGCTTCGCTGGCACAGTTTTGCAAGAAGATCCTCTTGTAATAGGAGGAGGGTGTTTATTTTGGGTCAAAAAGCTCACCATTTTCCGAAACAATTGATATTTAAAATTGCTTGGAAAGAAATTTTGAAGCCAAGTCAATGTCCAAGTCATGCATCAAGATATTAATGCCCATGGAGAAGTCAATGTTTTCGTTCATATTCTGATAATATGTCTCCGCGAAACAATGACGGTAATCACACGAGTTAAATACGGTGCGGAACACACGACGCCGAATTATATTTTCTGTCATAGGAGCATCAAAGAAGTGACAATTCGTTTTAACCTAGAAATTCAATATAAAGAGTGTTTTTGAGGCATAAAATTTTCCAAACAAATAAAACGCAGATCTATATAATTAAACGGCTAACATGAATTTTGTGGTACCATTTTAGCCGTTGTTTCTGGATCGATTTTCATAAAAAATACATCAATGGAAAGAGAATATCCTGTAGATGTGCAGAATTGTATTTTTTGTGAAAATCTGTTTGGAAAATATAAAGAAAAAAAGGAAAATAGATTATCTTACTAATACATACACATCGTTGAATGTTCACACAGCGATAAATACCAATGGTATACTAGCCTTCACTACCAAGATAAAAACCCTAATCTACTATGGGCTGTGTAGTGCATGCGATGGCAATATGCCCTTGCACGCGGGAGTCCCAGGTTCATATCTAGGACTGTTGCAGGTGTTTTAGTTTCTTTTTTGGAAGCTAATCATCAAATTTCACCACATTTAGGAATATTTTCATTCACACTTTATACCGTTCATGTGGATTGTGCGTTCACTGGTTCGGTGTTGTGTGATAGCTTTCTCTCTGAGGATCGTTCGTGTGTATAGCGTCGCCGTTCATTATGCAAATGTATACGTACATTTCATCAATATTTGGTCATATTTTTTTAGTTTGTTTTGCTGAAGGTCGTCTAACATTCCACAAAAAGCGCTTTCAGTTGAAGAAAACTTTCAAGATTTGAAAACGATGTTTGATTTTCCTAACATTATTTACAACAACCGGTTTGGTAGATCTCAAGAATGTGAAAATCGAATGATGACATGCGCGAAACCCTTAGCATTGTTATACGTTCGAGACGTATTGGAGCGCCAATAATTGAATAATGATTTTTAAACATTATTAAAATTCATAAAAATTATTTAATCACAATAGAAAAACAAATTTAGCTTGCCGTTTTATTATATTGATTGATGATTTAAGTTAAATTCAAAAACCATTTCGTCTGGCATACCCAGACTTCTTCATAACATTCTCGGATATGCACAGGGACTTGAAACGCATGTTAAAAAATACAACATCGAAGTGGTACCAAAGAGCCGTATTCAACTAAAAAATAGCATATCGACGGAAAAAGACAAACTGCAAGGAGGAGAAAAAAAGGGATATACCAGGTTACATAAGGGAAACTATAGAGATAGAGTAGATAGAGTAGAGTACCTGAAGGGATTAGAATGAATATTAACTTAAGGAATGGAGCAATTAAGCTGATTAAATTTTGCGATGAAAATGTAAAACGTTTGGGATTAAAATAGAAACACAGAACTTAGAGAATTAGTTATACACTGAAGAAGTCTGGGAGTGCCAGGATAAATGTACATCTGCTTTAATAGTTTAAATACACGTTTTTAAGGAAATTTTGGAAAAAGGTTTTTGAATTAACTTAAATTTGTGAAATCGTGAAAATAAGGGTTCTAATTGAGATTGATGATTATTCGATCGAATTTCTAGAGTCAGTTATAATAAAATCATCATTGCACTCGAATTTCGAGTGCTGGATTCTGCTAGTAAGTTTTAAAGTGTCCCATTTTTTGGGCTTTATTAGCCTGCAATGGCATTGAGTGTTTAACAATAATTTCTGACATATCACCACACCACTAATTTCTAGGTAGACCATCCGGTCGGTCAAAGTTTTTACCACTTTTTCGAGTATAGTCAGCATAATTTCCAAAATAACGCGTCAGCTGCTGGTTCCAAATCATCATTAGTTGCTGGTTTATCTGCATAAATAGGTGTCTTGACGTACTTCCACAAATAGTGGTCCAATGGAGTCAAAACAGATGATCTGGGTGGCCAGTTCATAGGTCGATTTCTTGAGATGATTCATTTACCAAAGGTTCAGTCCAATCAACTATTGGTTTCACGTGCTGTATGGCATGTTGCGCCATTCTGTTGGAACCATTTCTCCCTCAGAAGATTGACATTTATGTTGGGAATCAGAAAATAACGAATTATTTGTCGGTGGCAATCACCATTAGCGGTAACGTTGGTTCTGTCTTCTGAAAAAGGAAGGACCAATTATGTCGCCGGCATGCTAACTGCACCATACAGTAACTAATTCGGAAACGAAAAGGTTCCAAAGTTTCTTAAATATTATCCTCATAACAAAAACGGCAATTTTGCTTATTTAAGAACCGATTAAGCCAGAAATGGGCCTTATCGCTGAAAATGATTTGAAGGTAAAAGTGCGGTTCAACCTCCAACTCATTCTTAGCCCATTTACCGAACGTGCGACACGAACAATGGTCCAATGGCTTCAACTGCTACACAAGTCGGATTATAAAGAACTTAAACCCAAGATCTTTCCTTAAAGTTTTCCATGTAGTAGACAGACAGAGGCCAAACTGTTGAGAACGGCGTTTAATCGATAAATTTGGATCCTCACACGCACACTACCCTCTACATAAACGATAGTTTCCTCGATAAGCATTATACGATCTCATTTTGGATGAACATTTTCCAATAGAGTATACTTGGATATAAATCCTTCCATAGTATTGCGTTTGAGCTGCACAGATGGACGATTATCAGCTAAACGCTTAATTAAGCGCAAACGAATCGAAAATGGCAGCAAAATTTGGAGGGCTGCAATGATAGATATTTTCATTGAAAGCTATACCTCTAAAAAACACTTTCTTTGTATTATAATTAAAGTTGGTTAGTTTATTTGTACTTCTAGGATAAACGCAAAGAGATGATGCCGAGAGCATCAGTGCTGGCCAAAGTCCCTGGACGATTCCAGCGTCGCCTTCGAAGAGGATCGTTCCCGTGTACCTGAGGATGGTAATCGGTCTAGTGTCTGCAGTTGGACACAATCGAAGTGGGCTTGAGAAGCCTTACCAGAGAGACAGGCTCCTTCCGGTCGCGGTGAGGTTCCTGCTATAGAAAGATGTGGTTAAGACCCATATGCAGGTAGAGCCCACAAAGGCGTGCCTTGAATTCGTCATGCTTCCGAGCATTGGGACTTCTGCAGCATTTCTCGGAACTCGGCTTGGAGTTAAGAGGTAACACGGTGCCAAAACCGAAAGATCGACAGAGGATTAGATAGGTCGCGGTTCCACCAGTAAAGTCACTGAGCCTGTACTCAGTAGGCAAACTGGTACTCCTAAGTGGTGGTGGGAGGGTGTTTGGTTGTCACTCAATACAAACCCGCAGTCCAAGAGGCTCGTGGTTTTAAATCACTTCGATAGGTAGTCACGTAAAACCTTCGAGACATTCCGAACTTTTAAGATGTTAGGTACATAGGTACGTATATATTCTCAAATCATCATAAATCAACTGAGCTCAAAATCATGAACTAGCTTTACCGATTATGTCGTAAAAATTAGCCATACAAATTATAGAAATTATTGATTAATGCCCGCGACATGACATCATTTCGGTGAGAGTCCTTTGTGTGGTACACAATCTGCACACTCATACGCGGCGCCCTGTGCAATGTTAACTAGATGAAACCCATCTTTCACTACATTTGGCAAACGATTTATCTTACATTACTTTCCAGCAACTTTGTAAGCTAAATCATTCATTCACGTATAATTTCGGGTATTTTCTCATGCCTACAATCTTGATGAGAGATCTGAAGTGTTGCAAAACCGCCAAGCATCTTTAAAAATGGCTTTTGGTTAATTTTGCTCCTCGACGGCAACTAGTTTCGCACAATTACCGTTTGCGAATTCAATTATTCTTTTCCAGTAAACAGAAATCCGTGAGTCTGAAACACACTGTCTAGTTTTTTTAAGGTTCGGATGACCTAGAAACTCATCATTGCCTAAGTTTTCTTTCGGAGAACAAATGATCGCGGTGCTTCCAAGATCCCACAGAACTTCTCCAGAGAACTGCTCATATCACAGTGGATTTATGTTGCCATCTAGCAGTACATGTGGCTAATTATCTTGCTGCTGCGAAAATGTAAGCGAAACGACTGAAACAAATAGCGGAAATGAAAACGACCTATGTGGTCTTTTCTAAATGTATCTATCACTTGGCAACAAGAGTATCTGAAGGGGCACCGAGCGAAACGCTGTAACTGCTGAAAGACAGTGTGAAATAGACGATGCAGACGTGGTGTGTAATGAGTGTGGAAAGGGATCGTCAAAGTTTAACTGTGAAAGATTTCACGTGTGTAACGATATGTGGAGAATTCATCGCTTACGATTTGTACTTGACATGTAACTGCCGCGTTTCATCAATTCAAACAGCATTCATGACATATGTAGCTCTGCAATGGTTTTTAATTACTTACGAAACTTTCCATCACGTGTTGATAGCTCCTGAAACACCAGGACACCATCCACTCACTTGATTAAAATATCCTGAGATTTTTGTGGGCAGATCCAAAGTTAAAACTGTTTCAGATCCACTTCGCGAAATTAATTCACTGTAAAAAAAACTCGTATTCGTTGTTTCAGTGTAGTGAAAAAAATTGTAAAATTGACTTCTCTACTACTGCCAGACTCTACCAGGACTTATTTAACAGCATATCGACTTTCAGTAATGAATCAATTCCGATATGGAAGCATGTTTTCTTCATTCAACCAAGATAAACGTTTTAATGGATTCTTTATAGCAAATAACTCGTCCAATAAAACATTGATGTACCTACGTAAAGTTTAAAATGTTGCAGAAAATACCTTGCAGGCATTTCAATTTTCACAAATTTAACTTTAAGTCATTAGTCATTCGAAAAATATCTTTCCCTTCTTATATTACCTGGAAGTTATTGTACTCTAATCTCTTTTCGCTCATTAAATTGCTCACATGACTTTTTACGAATCCTTATATAACAAGATGGTTATTACACGATACATATTTAATAAAACATATTTGTCGTCTAACAAACAGAGTTACTTAATTTCAGTTATGCAACAATTATAAATTATTTTTATTTTAAAGTGACTCAATTTTGAATCACCTAAAACATTCAACATGTGCGGATCGATTTATGCATGTGCAATTGTTTACAATTGTAGGATTTGTGACCTACTTTCTTATGTGGGCTAAGATTTCTTACACTAGGTGATAATGAATATGTTACACTATACTACATGAAATGGTAAAGATTATGATACACTACACTAAGATGGAAACAACAAATCAAACCAACCCTACACTTTACTTTAAAATAATATAAACCTAATTTTTTACGAAGCCATCATTCAGTTTTAGTAGGAAGCAAGTATTTAAGCGCTCGAATTTTTAGTCTGCATTCGCTGTCAAAATTTTACCTTGGTCAGATGAAAAATGTGGTAGCCAACACATAATTGTACCAATTAACCTTCTTTCATTATGTGCAAGCACCTTATCCGATACTAGACATGCTCTTAATTCTCAACATATATTGAACGTTTTTCGAGGTAAAGATTTCAATTAAGCCGCGTAATTTCGTGTTATTTGGGAAATAATTACAAACACACATTGTAGATTAATGGTAGTAGCGAAAACATTAAATTAAAAGCTTACGGACTTGATGAGTTATAATTGCGGCTGATTTTTTTTTGGACGCAATATACAATTTAAAGCTTGAATTCATATGATTCGAAAAGAATATTTTAAGGAGAACTTGTTTCATATTTTTAACAGGCTAATGTGGAACTTAATTTATCATACCTGGCATAATTCATATGAATATCCCAATCTTTCAATTAATGTTTAAAAACTTCTATTTCCATATGTTAAAATAGGCAGAAATCTTTTCCAACAATTTTCCAAACAAATAATACCTTCTTTGTGAAAGACCTCGTTTTTATCGTGGCCAAACTCTTTGGAGGGAAAATCTTGAGCTTCATTGATATTCTTCGGTGCTTCTGCAAAAATGTTGAAGGTTGAATGAGATGAGGCTTCATAGACTTACACACTACGCTACAACACGATGACGCACAGCATGCAGAATATCATCAACATGGTAATAAATTGGGACCATCTCTATTAACCAATACTGCTTTTTACACCAATATTTTCGTGAATCGCTTCAATTTCACAGCAATCACTTTCAGTTGTTAGTATTTATCTACACACTGGAATAAAAAGCATTCAAACTTCTCTCAGTTATACCATACTACCAACATGACCTTTGTGCAGGGGCTTTCTCTCCTCTTCTCCAATCAATTCCGTTGGCAGCACGAATTAATTCTTATGGCATATTCTTTTCGACTTGGGTCTGAAAGTATATCGTATACCATATTTTTTTACTCTTGTGCAATTTGATCCTACAATAAAATTAACAGCCACTCCATACTTAAAGCAGTCATGCAAAGATCTCGCACTTCATTCTTCAGCTACATTTTTAACTTCCTAGTATATGGGAAATTCTTGTAATCGCCTCGAAAATCGAAATTGAAATTTTTCACATTTCTTTACGTTTTGAGGTCTATAGAGTATATATAAAGTGTTTTTAGAAATGGAGATGTATGCGTGTGTGTGTACGTACATACGTACGTACGTCTATACGTTCGTGGACACTTTTTTCTACGAGCATAACTCACGTAAACAAAGTCGTATCGACTTCGTTGAGGTGTCAATCGAAGCGTCTTTGCAATTTTAAGAGCCGATTATTTTTTGGGAAAGTTCGGTCGGGGGGGGGGGGGGGGTTTGCTGTTTTGACCCTTTGAAGGTCATTTCTGTCATGCGTTATATCTCGCGAACCAAACATACGATTTGCATGGTTAAGATGTCAATCGACGCGTATTAGCATTTGTCTGCATCTATCAAAATTGGAAAAAAAATTTTTGGAGCCGTTTTTTAATTTAAGAAGAAAAAGTGCAAAAAATTAGGTGTTTTTTAATAAACAATAATTTTTTAACCTGATTTACGGAATACAGTATTCAATTTTTATAAAATTTATATACTTCAAGAAGTGTTTGTAAAAACAGCATCATAACTTTTTCTCGTGATTACGTAAAAACTTAAATAAAAAATAAAAAATCTTTAACAGGCATCATGATCTTCAAGCTCATTTCTTTCATGCGTTATATATCGCGAACCAAACATACGATTTACATGATCAAGGTATCAATCGACGCGTATTAACATTTTTTGTGAATCTATCAAATTTTGAAAAACATAGTTTGAGCCGTTTTTTAATTTAAGTAAAAAAAGTGCAAAAAAATTAGGTTTTTTTAATGAACAATAAATTATTAACCTGATTTACGGAAGACAGTATTCAATTTTTATAAAATTTATATATTTGAAGCAGTGTTTGTAAAAACATCAAAACTTTTTCTCATGATTACGTAAAAAATTAAATAAAAAATAAAAAATCATTAAGTCATCATGATCTTCAAGGTCATTTCTTCCATTCACTATATCTCACGAACCAGATATAATATTTGCATCATAAAGGAGTCAATCGAAGTGTATTAACATCTTTTTGATTATTTTAACATTATAAAAATCCGTTTCAGCGGTTTTTTTAATTTAATAGAAGAAAATGCGACAACTTAGGGTTTTTTTCATAAAAAATATTTTTTTAACCTGATTTGCACCACACAGTAATAAATGTTTATAAAATTTATATTGGGTCTACAACTTAATTCGTGCGGTTTGCTAAGAGATGGCGTAACTTGTATAATATTACATCGTTCCAATATTCCAAACCTGCGTTCGAAAGCTACTGTCATTGTACGTCTTTTCAGTGTATGCCATTCATTTGAAGCGTTAACAACAATAATTTTTTTTTCACTCAAATATGTCGAACTTTGTTCCTGAAAAAGTGTTTTTGCGGGGAATTCTTCTTCATTACTTTAATATGAAGAAAACTGCTGCCGAAAGTCATCGTATTTTGGTGGAAGTTTATGGTGAACATGCTCTAGCTGAGCGAACCTGCCAGAAGTGGTTTGCACGATTTAAAAGTGGTGATTTTAGCTTGGAAGACGATGAACGTCCTGGGCAGCCAGAAAAGTTCGAAAATGAAGAACTGGAAGCATTACTCGAGTAAAATTGTTGCCGAACACAAGAAGAGCTCGCAGAATCTTTGGGTGTCATTCAAGCAGCCATTTCAAAACGTTTAAAAGCAGCTGGATATATTCAAAAGCAAGGAAATTGGGTTCCACATGAACTCAAGCCGAGAGACGTCGAAAGACGGTTTTGCATGTCCGAAATGCTGCTGGAACGCAACAAAAGGAAGTCGTTTTGCATTGAATTGTTACTGGTGATGAAAAATGGATTCATTACAACTCCAAGCGCAAAAAATTATATGTGAAATCCGGCCAACCAGCCAAATCAACGGCAAAACCGAATATCCATGGCGCGAAGGTAATGCTCTGTATTTGGTGGGATCAGAATGGTGTGCTGTATTATGAGCTGCTAAAACCAGGTGAAACCATTAATGGAGCACGCTACCGAACACAATTAATCCGTTTGAAGAGAGTAGTAGCCGAAAAACGCCCGGAATATGCGACCAGACACGAGGCAATAATTTTCCATCATGACAACGCTCAGCCCCACGTTGCTTTTCCGATTAAGAACTATTTGGAAAACAGTGGATGGGAAGTTTTACCCCACCCGCCTTATAGCCCAGACCTTTCCCCTTCTGACTACCATTTGTTCCGATCGATGCAGAACGCCCTCACTGGAATACGGTTCACATCAGAGCAGGATATCAAAAATTGCCTTGATTCATTCTTGGCTGCCAAGCCGGCGCAGTTCTTTTGGGATGGGATCCACAAATTGCCAGAAAGATGGGAAAAGGTCATAGCTTCAGATGGGCAATACTTTGAATAATACTGTTGTACAATTTTCTTCTTAAATAAACGTTCAAGTTTTGAAAAAAAAACGCACGAATTACGTTATAGACCCAATACATTCCTATCAGTTTTTGAAGAGAAACCAGCAAAACTTTTTTCATGATTCTGAAAAAAAATTCAATTAAAAATAAAAAATCATTCAAAGCTATCGTATGAAACGGGTTCTTCTTAATGATATTACCTTATATCTTTTATTCTAAGGAATTTGTTGTGAAGTCAATCAATGTTTTAAAATGTTTGGATAATTTTAGCAGATTTTTAATAGTTTTTGCAGTCTTTTAATTGAAATAAGCGGCTTAAATTTTGAAAACCATCAAAATTTCAAATAAATTTGCATTTGTGGTAATCAATCATCATCACCCATTCACCTAAAGCCTTACTTAATCAGTGGATGCTCCCGTAGATGATATGATTAATATTAACTCATTCCTGTTACTGCTATGAATACCTCTCATTATTATTATTTAAAGTAGTACTATTTTCAAAATTATTATTGTGTTTAATATTTTTAATGTTTATCTAGATATAACTGGGAAGTTGACCGTGTGAACCTCAAGGGTCGCATTTCGCGGCTTGTTTATTCTGAATATGGTACCTTTGAGTGCGTATTGCTTTTGCACTAAAGTCCCAAAGTTTACTTGGATCGGTGTAACCTACAGTTACCAGCTATATTCTTAAAACTGTAACATAGTTTGCTTTTTTCGTTTAGAAACTGAAATAATGGGGCCTAATTTAGTGAGAAGTAATGACAAAATATAGAAGTAAAGTTCTAGCAAAGATGTTACTTAGTAAAACAAAAATTTCTGGTTCGGTTCAGTATGAATTTACCTGTGACATAGTTAGGAAGATTCTTATGCAAAATTGAAGAGGAAAATAGTTATATTCTCAACGCACTAATCAAAATGGATCGACCCTGAAATCAATAAACACTGGATGTTTTCATTTTCACAACAAAATAAATGGTTGTGAAGACTCTCTGGAACAAAAATGTGATAGTTTATGGCAAGTTTTCATATCATTTTGAGTTTAGCCTCTTGAAAAGTTTTTGTCAGTTTCAACAATTAATTATGCGCGAGGAAGTTTGTCAAGCAGATTACGCGAAACAGAGTAAGTTTTATTATTTATAGATAGATAAAAACTTTATTATTGTCGAAATACAATTCTGTGTCGGTACTAAAACTTATGATAAAGATACACACTACATTCTTTACATCTGTAGTCCTTTTCAATTAGACATGGCCGACAAGTGTTTTCTTCAGATAATATAGATTGTAAAATTTCCGAGGAAACCTGGATTGCGACTGCTTACAGCTAAGAACTCGCCTTGCTTAAAACTACTTTAGGATAAGGTTAAACATTTAGCTGATTGTAGGATGTAGAAATTTATAAACTAGAAGGCACCAGTAAAGGGTTGCCGATAATGGTTGTTCTTTCAAAGAATACATCACATCCCTTTCTTACGAGATCTTTTGTGGTCAAGACTTGAGCAAATTGATGCAGTTGTCTTGTCGAGAAGTACCAGGGTTTGTCAAGGATAATCTTTGTTTTGGGGGATTTGAAGCTTACCTTTATGGTGATTCGAACATTGTCCACAAACGAGTGCTGCGTAGGAAATAATTGGCTGAAATGCAATCTTGTCGATGAGCAACTTGTTAGGTGTGGAAAGTTTTGAATTCCTATTAATGAGCGGATATAGGACCTTTATGCACATTTGAATGTTGGAGCATATTTTTTAGTTTGATTTTTGATTGACTCACTTCAAGGAATGGCATTCCCAACAAGGTGGACGCATCGACTTGGAAGATTTGAGAGGCTTCGTTTCAATATTCACGGACCGTAACATCGTATCAAGATCACTTCTTTGATAAGCGATTGACTGATTGTTGATAAGAGATGGACTTCGGCTTGCTCCTTCAGGTACTCCTGCTGGAAGGTGGTGGGAGGTTCAGTTGGTTTTACTAACTTTCTTAACAAATGTTTTTTGCAATAAAAGTGATTGTATCAGCTTAAGCAAGTGCGCTGGAAAAACGAATTGAACAAGTTTGCATAACAGCCCGTCGTGTCAAACAGAATTGAAGACTTTTTCTACATTAAGGATGGCCATGCCTATGGGACTGTCAAAGACGCAAATACAGTCTGGACTAAATCCAGCTCCGAGACGTTGGCCGTTCTCGCGGATACGCACTTCCCGGGCAGTGAGGATGTGACTGACAAAACAGACTCACATGCGCTCCCGGGCTGTCTGTCAACCAACGTGCCTGTAAATGACAGGCTCCTACGCTGGGCAATCAGATCATTTCAACCTTTTAAATCCCCTAGAATGGAGAACATCTCACCCGTTGAAATCCAGCAGGGAATCAATATAGCGCTTCCATGGCTAAAAGCCATCTTTAATGCATGTTTACAGATGGCTTACATTCCACAGCGGTGGAAAGAAGCTAAAATAGTCTTCATACCCAAAGCGGGCAAGACATCGCACTCCTCACCTAAGGACTATATACCTATCAGCCTCACCTCTTTTCTGCTGAAAACTCTGGAACGGCTGATAGAAATTCATTTGAGAGCTACTCTGAAACCACTCTCTTACGCGCAGCACGCATACACAAAACGGAGATCGGTTGAAACAGCTCTTCACTCGCTCACCAGTTACATCGAAAAATCGCTAAGCATCAAAGAATACACGCGAGCGGTTTTTATAGACATCGAAGAGGCTTTCAACAATATCAGCCATAAGGCTATTGGGAAAGCACTCGGGGAAAACAATGTCGTTGACAACCTGATAGGATTCATCGGACAACTGCTAAGCAGCAGGAACATCAATTCTACACTAGAAAATAGCACCTTAAGTAGGAGGACGTGCAGAGGCACCCCACAAGGTGGGATGCTATCACCCCTTCTATGAAACTTAGTGGGGGACAAACTCTTGTCAACAATAGAAACGACTGGCTGCAAAGTCATAACCTACGCCGATGATGTTGCAATAGCAATATCGGGCAAATTCGTCAACACCCTATTTGAAAGACTAAACTTTGCCCTAGGTATTTTTACCAAATGGAGCAAAGAGTGCGGTGTAAAAATAAATCCGCAGAAAATGAAACTTATGCTCTTCACGAGAAGATACAAAATTCCACCATTTGTCCCACCCAAACTCGATGAGATAAGCCTCATACCCTCTCACCTAGTTAAATATTTAGGTCTAATTCTGGACTCCAAGCTTGCGTGGAAAACAAACATAGAAGAAAGAGCGCGCAAAGCGACATGCGCACTCTACTGCTGCAAAAGAGCTATTGGGAAAAGGTGGGGATTGAAACCCCAAATTGTATCATGGCTCTATACGGCGATAGTGAAACCAATTCTTCTGTATGGCGCAGTTATTTGGTGGCCAGCTATGGCGAAGTCATCAAATGTAAACCTGCTAAACAAGGTCAGGAGGATTTGCAGCTATTGCAATTACCGGGGCTCTTCGCACTACCCCGACAAAGGCATTGTTCATGCTATTAAATTGGCTCCCGACTAAGCTACTCACGAAACAGCAGGCCAAGTGCTCTGCGGTTCGGTTGAAAGCTCTACGTCTCTGGAATGAAGGGAACAATGGCCACTCCACGATACTACGGTTGTATGGACCAACACCAGTGATAGTAGACCTCGCTTCTCCGATTCCCTGTTTTCACCACGGTTTCAAGTCAATCATCCCGAGTGGGGATGGCTGGACCATAGACAGAAGTGAGATACAAGAATCGATCGACATCTACACTGATGGATCAAAAATGGATGGAAAAGTTGGCTGTGGCGTTTTCTCAGAACAGCTAGGCCTGAAACTATCCTTCCGGCTACCAGATAACTACGATATTTTTCAGGAAGAGGTCATTGCAATTTACAAGGCAGTAGACTGGCTGAGAAACCAGGAGATTTCCATAGGAATTTAAACATTTTCTGTGACTACTGTCATAGCATACTTGCTATCCAATCACTATCCAGCGTGCAAACCCCATCTAAAATTGCAATGGAATGCCGCTCATATCTAAACATGATATCGATTCATTGTGAAGTGATTCTTTGCTGGGTACCGGGGCATAGTGATATACCGGGAAATGCGAAGCAGATGCCCTAGCACGAGCTGGCACTGAGCTTCAAGAGTATACACTTTCACCCCAAGTGGGCCAACCTCTAGCTTCCATAAAGCTACGATTCAAACAATACTACATTAAGGCTGCACATAGGGCCTGGCTACTTGAAGAAACCTGTAGGACAACCAGGCAAACTTGGCACTCACTGTGCTCCAAACGCACTAAGCGGCTTCTTAACATGAGCCGCGAAACCTTAAGCTTCATCGTATCCGTACTGACGGAGCACTGTCTGATTGGCAGACACGAAGAAAGATTGGGTGTTCCTTTCCACGATTGCTGCAGAAGTTGCAGATCGGAAGACTAGGAAGAGACAATCCAACACTTTCTGTGTGAACGCCAGCACTATCCAGAAAACGCATGCAAACCTTAGGCTCACCTTTCCTGGACAACCTCACGGAAGTAGCTGATTTAAATATTAGCTGCATAGCCAACTTCATACGAGAATCTAAATGGTTCTCGTCATCCTGTAGGTTCTAGTGCCGTCTCAATCTTTTGTAGTATCACAATGGGCTTATAGTGGCCTAAGTGAGTCATCTTTGGATAAAGGAGGCTGCCACTACAACCAACCAACCATGCCATTTCGAAAACCAAATTTGTCGTTCGAGATCAGCATCTTTTCAGCGCAGGGAGTAAACTTGCCGGTCGGAGATTGCTGGGAGACTTAGAATTGCTTCCAGGATTTGGTATTGGAAACGCGATCGCTTGTATCCAGGCTGCTAGAAGATACCCCTATTCGAAGCAAGAGTTAATATGAAGCTGATTAGAACTGTTGATTTAGCGGAGAGAGTAGGTACATATATTTAGAATTCGATCTGCTCTCAGGGATTCACGATTTTTAAGTCACTTCATAAATTTGATGACTTCTTTGGGTTTGCAGAAGCAATTGGAAGGTACATCGAAGATAGAAGGGAGTGCCTTAATTGAATTGTTGACGATGTTTTCAGTTGCCTTACTGCTTATATATTTTGTAAGCGTATGCGAGTTGTGAAAATTGTCAGCTAGAAGCTCAGCCTTTTCATGATCAGAGTGAGCTAACTTGCCATCTATCTTGGTGGGGGGAGAACAGTAAGGTATTTTTTAGGCTGACACATGAAGGATGATCCTCAATCGAAACTTGCCAGCAAGAAGTTCTACGTAAGATTCCTGATGTTGGTGATTCTAAGGCTAATCGTTTTGACAAAAAAGTTGGCTTGTAGTTTAACACGATAGTCTCTGGTTCACTATCACTGGAGTCGTAGAGTATTCTGTTTTTATTAATGCCATTTTCTCCATATCGATGACTATTGTTATTACAGCTTGCGCTTTTAGTTTTTTGGCAGTGCAGGGTTCGATTGCATCCCATAGCATCCCATTTAGCTGACAAATGATTTCGTCTATTCGTGAAAAGTTGCTGACTTCTCACAAGTCTAGTTTGCTAAATATTTACATTTAATATGCTACGAACCTTTGGCAAGTCTGCCTAGGCTTTTCCTGTGCGTTGTGATATAAACGCCTCGTCTGACTGTGGACTAGAAAAATAGCGCCAATTTGAAATATTCTTTCAAATGTGTCCAAAATTATGTTAAAATATCCTTATTTCATGTTTAACTATTACAGAGAACAGTTTAAAAATCGTCGCCAAGCCGATAATCGAGATTAAGATTCAAATAACGATAAACACTTAATGTTAAAAATAATGTCCATGCACATGTGTGTTACTCGTACAGTTGAAAACTTTCTGCTATGAACTCAACGAAATTGCTCAGCATTAATAACGACTCATACTAGAAACGGTATTTTTCCATATCGTCACCTGTCGACCCAACTAACAGTTCTGCAAGCTACAACTCGAACAATTAAAATGAGTTGCCGACCGTGACGTGCTCTTCCACTTGTTGGTAGGTTTGGATAAAAGTGGAATCTAGCTTGGCCCCGAGCAGTTTTAGATTGAACGGGAATGCATGCACGAACGTTCGACAACGTGTGTTGGCTTCGTGCACCAAACGAGCCACAAGAACTCCAATAACAACTTCGTAATGGAAAACCACTTTGAGCGCAATTTGAACTCGAGTCAAACAGACAAACATCCAAGCAAACATACTAAAATGTTACGGTTGTGTTAGTATGTGACTAAACGACACTTTTTCCGACAGGTCAGGAACGAAAAAAAAACTCGAAACGAGACGAATATAGGTCAACGATCCAACAAAATGAAAACTACTATTTGGACTATTTTCAACAACATCAATGTTCAATTGCTGCTTCGAGAATTAAGGAGATATAAATGTAGGGTCATATTTAGATAAAACAGTTAAGAGTGCAAAAAAACTACAAAACACTATTACACACAACATTAGAACTACTCGACCTCTCAGCCTATACATATACGGTCCAACATCTAAAATACTTACTATCCCAGAAAAAAGTACGTAATTTTTTATTTTCATATCGATGCTTGAGGGACAAAAGAGCACTAGCAAAAATGAATGAAGCTTTTGTTATTACGCCAACTGAATAAATTTTGTCGCGTGATGATCATTTTGAATAGTTGTGTTCAAAATTGCCATCACTTCGGCATAATCACTGAATTTATATTTTTTTACGAGTTGGCGTAAATGAGATTGATAATTATTTCTTATTTTCTGTTGGTCTTGAAAAATATGTAATATGCAGTCAAAAATAGGTTTAATTGCATGTAAAAAATAAAAAGGAAGTAATTGAATCTTACGATTATTGAAGAATAAATCTACTAAAAACTACAATTTTTTATTCGATGAAAGCTTTTTAAAGCATATGATCTTGCAAAGTATTGACCACAAAACATTTTATCATTCAAAGCGTTGATTACCACAAATGCAAATTTGATTAAAATTTTGTTGGTTTTCAAAATTTAAGCAGTTTTTTTATTAAAATTTAAACACTCTTAAAACTATTAAAAATCTGCTCAAATTATGCAAATATTATAACACTTTGAAAGATATTGAGTAATATCATTCGTATGAACCCTCTATAAATGGTAACTTTGAAAGATTTCTTATTTTTTATTTAGTTTTCTTCATAATCATGGAAAAAAGTTTTGCTGGTTTCTCTTCAAAAACTGATAAGAATGTATAAATTTTATAAACTGGTGTTACCGTGCTGTGCAAATCAGGTTAAAAAATATTTTTTATGAAAAAACCCTAATTTTTCGCATTTTGTTCTATTAAATTAAAAAACGGCTGAAACAATTTTTTATAATGTCAAAAGCATCACAAAAATGTTACAACACGTCTTTTGACACCTTAGTGATGCAAATATTATATCTGGTTCGTGAGATATAGTGAATGATAAATATGACCTTGAAAATCATGATGACTGTTAATGATTTTTTATTTTTTATTTGATATTTTTCGTAATCATGATAACAAGTTTTGATGGTGTGTTTACAAACACTCTTTGGAGTATATAAATTTTATAAACATTGATTACTGGGTTACGCAAATCAGGTTAAAAATTTATTGTTTTTAAAAAAAATTAATTTTTTGCACTTTTTTTCCTTAAATTAAAAAACGGCTCCAACATTTTTTTTCAAAATTTTAAAGATTCACGCAAATGTTAATATGCGTCGATTGACATCTTGTTCCAAAAAATCGTACGATTGGTTCGCAAGATATAACGCATGACAGAAATGACCTTCAAACGGGCAAAACAGCAAACCCCCCCGACCGAAGTGTCCCAAAAACTAATCAGCTCTAAAGATTGCAAAGACGCTTTGATTGACACCTTAACAAAGTCGAAGCGACTTTGTTTACGTGAGTTACATACGTACGTACGTACACATACACATATATACATCTCCCTTTCTAAAAACACTTTAAATATACTCTATAGACCTCAAAACGTAAAGAAATGTTGAAAATTTCAATTTAGATTTTCGTGGCGATTACAAGAACTTCCCATATACTGGGAAGTTCATAATTGATCTATGCTCCCTCTCAAAAAGTCGAGAACATTAAAAAATCGAAATGTATAAAAAAAAATCAAAAAAATCGTGTTTTTCTTGCTTGTCTCACTCTTAACTTTAAAACGGTTCATTCTAGATAGTTTTGTGAGAATGAAAGTTGCGTATAAAATTTTTAAACAAGATAGGAATGGTTTAAAGTTTTAAAACATTTAACCCTTGCCACCAAAAAGCAATAATTAAAGAAATGGGAAAAAAGCCGTTTCTTATTAAATTTTTTCCCATTTTAATTAAATTTAGAACCTTCATAGTTTGCCTTAAAAAAATTTATAACTAAATAAAACAGCTCACAAATTTTCATCAAAATCGAATCAGTATATTTCACAAAACAGCTTGGCAATCGAAATTTATTGAAAAAAACTTTAAAATTTTTGAAAGCTTGCAAGTCTGAAATTTTTTATTTATTATTTGGAATGAACCGTTTTAAAGTTAGGAGTAATACAAGCCAGAAAAACACGTTTTTTTTTTAATTTGAACATTTTGTGTTCCCGACTTTTTCGAGAGGCCAAATGTAGTCGTGTTTCTACAGATCCGCCCTGGTCTAGTACATGTTTTATGATTTATGATTTATACATTTGTGAATTACTTTTAATTAGATAAGCTTGAGGGTAGAGTCCTTAATTAGACAAGCTTAAAAGTTCTGTTTTTGATAATTAGGTTAATTAGGTCTTCAAGGAAGACATCCAATCTTTTTCAAAGCACAATAGTACAGTCAAAGCGTCCGAAATTTGACGTAAACCGTGCATTTTAGATAGGCAGAATTTTTTTAAATGCAATGCGTGGGCAATGGTATAAATAGCTTAATTTCAAGTTTCTGGAGTCACAACTCCTGTCCTTTCGTCTCCATCTTCAAAACAAAAGAAATTGGGGCACCCTCATATCTCCTACACCATGGCTCCCACAAGAAAGTTGTGTATGGCAAACTTGCGTAGAATAAAATGTTTAGCAATTCGATCATACATCACTTTTACGTTGGGTCAATAACAGGCCCGGACCAGCCATATGAGCACAACGTGCACTTGCACAGGGCGCCAATTAATAAGGGCGCCAGCCTGCTACACGAACAAATGGCAAGTTACAAAATTAATTCTAATCTATTGTATAATATCGGTTTCAAATACAAAATGCATTTCACACATAAATTTGAGTTGCGTGAATTTTTTCGTGGCAACTCTAATTCAGATGTCCATATCAGTCGCCTCTCGTCTATTTGGCCCTTTACGTGCCGCTCAGAATGGCTTCGACATCAAAATTCGTATGCAAAGGGCGCTGGATGAGCAAATTTGAAACATGCACACTCAGTCCATGTCAAAGCCCAAAGCCCCGATTGATATGTACGTTCGGTGTCGACATCCAATCCATACACAAGGGGCGCTAGATGAGCGACTTTTAGAACTTGCACACTCAGTCCATATCGAAGCCCGGCATGGAATTCGATTGTATGAATGGAGTATATGGGCGACTGTTGTGCAGATTTTAAAAGTGCACATCGCTTCGAATCTCTATGATTTGGACATACAAGTCAGAGCTGCCACTACACAATTTCATGCAACGACAATTCATGTTTGAAATACATTTTGTATTTTATTTCGGCAAAGGTTGTAATCTTGGCTTCAGGATGATTTAATACGTAGAATTTAAGAACTTTAAGGATAGGCTAGAAATTTATTGTTGCGCATCAAATTTCAACGACAACTAAAATCTTCTATATTTAGTGGAATTCCACGAAGATGGAGGCCCCGATCATAGTAAGCAATTCTATGTCAAGTATTAGCCAGCAGGGAGAGAGGAAATTCTCCAATCGTGTTTTGTTTTGTGACAAAAGTAAGACGAAGGATTTCAAAAACGTTGTGCAAATTTATAAAATAAGCAATTAATAAATAAATATATAAAAATGAAAAAGGCTAAATTATCAGGAGCTGAGTATAGAAAACGGCGCAAAATTCACGATGAAGAAAATAAAAAACAATCGGGAATCTTGTTAAGATTATTATCTGAACCGGGAACAAGTGTTACTTCTAAAGAGTTAAAATTATTTTGTGAACCGGGAAGAAGTGAAACTTTTAGTGACCCCTTCGAAACTTTAGTTAATGTGTCTGAATTAGCTGGCGCGTCGACTAGTGTTCGTGATCTAGAATGCGAATCAATTGTTGTTCAACAAATAGTCACTGAACCAATTTTACCTGGTATTTTAGACTTAAGAGATCCAAATAATTGGCATGATTTAACTGATGATTTGGTTAGGAAAATAGTACTTATGGGCCCAACGCAAATAGCAGACTTTAATTTCCCCAAAAACAACAATAGGAAATTTAGTGCTTCCTTATATAAAAGAACTTTAGCAAATGGCGATAAAGTTTCACGACCTTGGTTAGTTTATTCTACATCTAAAGATGCCGTTTATTGTTTTTGCTGTTTCTTGTTTTCAAAAAACAAAGCCGCTCAAGCATTGTCTAGTTGTGGAGCATCGGATTGGAGTCATATTAGTCAATTACTTAAAAGCCATGAGAACAGTTCACTTCATATGGACAATTTTAGGTCATGGAAAGCGTTAGAATTAGGTTTTAAAAATAACCAAACTATTGATTATGGCTTGGAAAGTGCAATGAAGGCCGAAGTTTCTCATTGGAATAACGTCCTTCATAGATTGTTAATTATTGTGAAATTTCTCGGTACCCAATCCTTAGCATTTCGAGGCACTTCCGAAAAATTGAATGACTTACAAAATGGCAATTTTTTTGAAACTTGTAGAAGCTGTGGGGAAATTCGATATTGTGTTAGGGGAACATTTGAGACGAATTAATGATGAAAAATCGCAGAATAAATATCTCAGCAAAACCATTCAAAATGAATTAATTGACAAAATATCTAAGGCGGTTAAAAATAAAATAGTTTCCATGATCCAAGAAGCAAAATATTTTTCAATTATTGTCGACTCAACTGACTCCTGACAAAAGTCATGTTGAACAAGTTACCTTGATCATCAGATTTGTTCATCGACATAATATTACATTTGAAATTAGGGAGCATTTCTTAGGATTTTTGGAATGTAAAAATAAATCTGGTGAAGGACTCACGGACTTAATTTTACAAGAACTGACTAATTTGAATATATTAATAAGCAAATGTAGAGGTCAAAGCTACGATAATGGGTCCAACATGAAGGGTAAACAGTGTGGAATGCAAAACAGAATAAGGTCTCTCGAGCCTAGAGCATTTTTCGTTCCATGCTGTTCTCATTCTTTAAATTTAGTTGTAAATGATTCTGCCCGTTGTTCATTAGACGCTGTTAAATTTTTCGATGTAGTTCAAAATTTGTATGTATTCGTGTCAAGTTCGACGAACAGGTGGGATACATACAAAAAAAATGTTCCTAATTTAACCCTTAAACCACTCTCCGAAACGAGATGGGAGAGTAGAATAGATGCTTTGAAGCCTCTTAAAAATAATTTAGGAGACATTTATGAAGCCCTAATTGAAATCGCTGAAAATGGAAATTCAGAAGTTAAGGTCACAGCTGAATCTTTAGGAAATAAGATATTGGATTTCAAATTTATTTGTAGTTTATTAGTATGGTATGATATTCTACAAAAAATAAACATTGCTAGTAAGTATTTACAAGGCCAACGAGTTAATTTGCCTGCAAGTATTGAAATCCTTGAACAAACTCGTAACTATCTAGTTGACATGCGCACAGATGAAATTTTTAGCGAATATATTCATAAAACCGAGATTATTGCTTTAGATTTAGATATACCCTCCCAGTTTCCAAGTCCCTCTTCTTTACGTTCTCGTCGCCGAAAAAAAATGTACATAAATGAATGTTCTGAAACAATATTTGATCCTAAACTAAGTTTTAAAATTCTACTCTATTTCTATTATAAAATACTCGACCAGGCAATTAGTTCTATTAATGAAAGATTTGAGCAATTGCGAAATCACAATAACATATTTTCTTTTTTATATAATATAAATGAAGCGTGCAAATTAAATAACTTGAAAACTTTGTGCATAAATTTAGATTCTGCTTTAAGCCATAAAGACTCTAGAGATTTAAATGGTGAAGAGTTATATCAAGAGTTGTTAATACTTTCGCCACTCATTAAATCGGATAATTCGAGTTTGGAAGTTTTGAATTACATATTTGATGCAAATTTGGATCAAGTATTTCCAAATATAGTTATTGCTCTCAAAATATTAAACAGTTTACCAATAACAGTAGCATCGGGAGAACGTAGTTTTTCGAAGATGAAGATCATAAAAAATTACTTAAGGACAACAATGACTCAAGATCGTTTGGTAGGATTGTCCATTTTAGCAATAGAAAAGGAGCTAGTAGAATCGTTAGAATATGATGATCTAATAGAAGATTTCGCAAAATTGAAGGCTAGGAAAGTCCAATTTCTTTAAATTTACGATAGGCACTTAATACCTGTATTTGTGAATTCTTAGTTTTGTTGAATTTTATCAACTTCCTACTGTAGGGAAGTTATTGTAATTGGTCCGTAAATTGAAATTATCAGCATATTTTCGTTCGCGGCTTACATGCTTTTAATTTCGTTTTAGATCTGAACTAGATACATACATGACTATCGTTGGAGGGCTCTGTAAGAGGGCACTCCTGAAGGTTCCTCGATAAAAAGTCACGTATACGTTTATAAATGGGGGCGCAGCAAATGGATTTGGCACAGGGCGCCAATTAGGCTAGGTCCGGCCCTGGTCAATAATAAAAAGTTACAAGCCAAAAACCACACCCAAAAAGGGGGGAACAACTTTCGGGCGCCAAAACCTTTTTTAATTTCACGTTTAACGCGAAACACATTCAGATACTATTCCAAGATAATTTTGTACCAAATCGTTTGCGGTATTGATTGTTACAATCACTGTACATTAGCGGGAGTTGTTGCATCCCAAAGTGGAGAAAGTCGCATGAAAAACCCGTTTTTAGGCCAAATAATCGGCTTTTGATGGCAAACCCCCGTTGCGAAACCCGCGGAGCGTTTTAGTAGGCAAGCAAATGTGTGTTATGCCTCACTGGCAGTTTAAATCCAAGTTCCTGGGGTCGCAGCCGCAATACTCTGGGCTCCATCTTGAAGACAAACAATAAGAGAAGCACCCCTTTATCTCCGGAACCATGGCCCCACAATAAAGTTGTGTATGGTAAACTTGCGTAGAATTAAATTTTTAGCAAGTCGTCCATACATCACTTTCACGTGGCATCCATAATTAAAAAGTTATAGGCCTAAAACGGCATTAAAAAATGGGAGGACATCTTTCGAGCGCCACAAACATATTGTTTTCACTTTAATCCAAAAACACATAGAGAAAAACTTTAAACAAGTTTTGCTGCAAGTCGTTTGCGTTATTGATTGTTTTGATCGCTGTACACTGGCGGGAGCTATTGCATCCCAAATGGGGAAAACTCACGTGAAAAACGCATTTTTAGGCCAAATAATCGACTTCCGATGGCCAAATCCCCCATTGCAAAAGTCACGGAGCATTTTAATGGGTAGAAAATATTTAATTGCAATGAGTAGTATGCCTCTATGTGAGCTTAAATTGAAGTTTGTGGGGATACAGCTCCAACCCCTTTGGCACCATTTTGAGAACAAAACAAAGTAGGACGGCCCCATATCTTGGAAAGTATAGCTCCCACAAAAAAAGTAAAATATGACAAACTTGTGTAAAATTTAATTTGCAGCATGTTGTGGATACATCATTTTCACGTGCTGTCAATTATAAAAGAGCTACAAGCCAAAAACCACGTTGAAAAGAGGGGATCATTTTTCGCGCGCCACAACTTCTTGGTTTGCCTTCTTACCGCGAAATTCGATCGAAAATAACTTTTAGACAGTTTTATCACCAAACGTTTGCGGTATTGCTTGTTTCGATCACTGTACCATGGCGGGAGTTATTGTCGCCCAAAGGGGCCAAGTCATAGGAAAAAGGCATTTTAACACCTGTTTATCTGGTGTCGCAAGATGTCGCAGTGTGTCGCAAAATAAATAAAATAAATAATAAAAATAAATAAATGGTGGATGGAAAGGTAACCTGGCGTCACCTTGCGACAACTGAGACACCTTGTAACACACTACGAAACCATGCGACACCTTGCGACACCCTTGCGTCACCCAGCGACAACTTGCGACACCTTGAGACACCTTGTGACACCTTGTGTCAGCTGGCGACACTTTGCGACACCTTGCGACACACTGCGACACCAAGCGACACCTTGCGACACCCTTGCATCACTAAGCGACACCTTGCGTCACCTAGCGACACCCTTGCGACACCTTGCGACACACTGCGAAACTTTGCGACACCTTGCGACACCTAGCGACACCATGCGACACAGTGCGACAACTTGCGACACCTTGAGACACCTTACGACACAGAGCGACACCTTGCGACACACTGCGACACCTTGCGACATCTTTCGTCACCTTGCGACACACTGTGACACCTATCGTTACCTTGCAACACAGTGTGACACCTTGCGACACACTGCGACACCTTGCGTCACCTAGCGACACCTAGCGACACCTTGCGACATCTTTCGTCACCTTGCGACACACTGCGACACCTTGCGACACACTGCGACACCTAGCGCTACCTCGCAACACAGTGTGGCACCTTGCGACACACTGCGACATCTTGCGTCACCTAGCGACACCCTTGCGACACCTAGCGACACCTTGCGACACCTAGCGACACAGTGCGACACCTTGCGACACACTGCGACACCTTGCAACACACTGCGACACCTTGCGACACACTGCGATACTTTGCGATACACTGCGACACCTTGCGACACCTTGCGTCACCTTGCACTGTGACACACTGCGACACAGTGTGACACCTTGCGACACACTGCGACCCTTTGCGACACACTGCGACACCTTGCAACACCTTGCGACACCTTGCAACACCTTGCGACACCTTGCGACACACTGCGACATCTTGCGTTACCTCGCGACACAGTGCGACACCTTGCGACACAATGTGACACCTTGTGTTACCTCGCGACACAGTGTGACACCTTGCGACACACTGCGACACCTTCCGTCACCTAGCGACACCCTTGCGACACCTAGCGACACAGTGCGACACCTTGCGACACCTTGCGTCAGCTGGCGACACTTTGCGACACACTGCGACACCTTGTGACACCTAGCGACACCTTGCGACACCCTTGCGTCACTTAGCGACAATTTGCGACATCTTGAGATACCTTGCGACACAGTGCGACAACTTGCGACACCTTGCGACACAGTGCGACTCACTGCGACACACTGCGACACTCTGCGACACCTAGCGTTACCACGCGAAACCTTGCGACACCTAGCGACACCTTGCGACACCCTTGCGTCACTTAGCGACAACTTGCGACATCTTGAGATACCTTGCGACACAGTGCGACAACTTGCGACACCTTGCGACACAGTGCGACTCACTGCGACACCTTGCGACACACTGCGACACCTAGCGTTACCTCGCGAAACCTTGCGACACCTAGCGACACCTTGCGACACCCTTGCGTCACTTAGCGACAACTTGCGACTCACTGACAGCACGTGAAAATGATGTATCCACAACTTGCTGCAAATTGAATTTTACACAAGTTTGTCATGTTTTACTTTTTTTGTGGGAGCTATACTTTCCAAGATATGAGGCCGTCCCACTTTGTTTTGTTCTCAAGATGGTGCCAAGGGGGTTGGAGCTGTAACCCCACAAACTTCAATTTAAGCTCACATAGAGGCATACTACTCATTGCAATTAAATATTTTCTACCCATTAAAACGCTCCGTGACTTTTGCAATGGGGGATTTGGCCATCGGAAGTCGATTATTTGGCCTAAAAATGCGTTTTTCACGTGAGTTTTCCCCATTTGGGATGCAATAACTCCCGCCAGTGTACAGCGATCAAAACAATCAATACCGCAAACGATTTGTGACAAAATTATCTTGGAATAGTATCTCAATGTGTTTTGCGTTAAACGTGAAATTAAAAAAGGTTTTGGCGCCCGAAAATTGTTCCCCCCTTTTTGGGTGTGGTTTTTGGCTTGTAACTTTTTATTATTGACCCAACTTAAAAGTGATATATGATCGACTTGCTAAACATTTTATTCTACGCAAGTTTGCCATACCCAACTTTCTTGTGGGAGCCTTGGTTTAATAATTAATTTCTGCCTACCCAAAATGCACGGTCAAACTCCCATTTGACTTTACTACAAGGAATGAAGTAGTAAAGATAACGTAACTATAATATAATAGAGTCGTGTGCACAGATGGTAATTAATAAAACTCTTTGTGTGTGTGTGTATGTATGAAAACTGGACTGTGCTCGGTCAGAGCAATGTAAATTGCAATGCAGCTGATCCGATTATCGTCAGGACAACAAAAGTGCCGAAAAATTATTCTACAGGAGAATATCCGGGCATAAAACAACAAGCAATGATTATTTATTATGAATAAACGATTAATACGAATAATATTACTATATTCCATTACTCAAAAGATGAGGGTGGCGTGTCGATCAAAGTAAATGTATCGAGTTGCGAGGAAAATGTGTTGACAAATAATTTTTTTTTCACTCGTAAGGTGTTTTGCTCTTAAGAAGGCCAAAAACTTTTCAAATGATCCTTGTAAACCAAAAACAATAACTATGTCTATTAACGGCGGACGAAGAAAAAAGAATCGTTCAAATGATTTGATCTGTGTAACGTAGCCGGGAAAATTGTAGCCGATAACCGAAGGGTAAATATTTTCAGCAGCGGTCTTTAAGGGGTCTACCCTCTTTATCATTTTCAAAAAAATCCATTTTTTTATTGCATTTTTGGAAAGTATATACAGTAGAACCTTGATACTACGACCCTCGATAGCAAGACATCCTTGGTAACAAGTCAATTTTTCTAGTCCCCGTGAAATAATCATAGGATTTAGTGTAGTATATACCTCTATAACACGACTAATATTTAAATGAAAACCTCAACAACAAGTATTTTCCCTAATTCAGATTTTGGCTATAACAACCTCTATAATATGGCACTCTAAGCAAACAAACCTTTACAAGACGACTCCAATCTCAGTATAATGTTGAGCTCCGTAACTGAACCTTTATAACACGACTCTTAACTTTTAAATCCATAGTTTCCGCGTTTGCAAAACGAAAAGAATGGAAGTTTTAGGCTCATGATTTAACGTGAAAACTCGATAACACGACTTATTGTCTACTTAATAACACGACCCTCGACTAGGAGTGTACCTGGATAGCAAGTCTATTTGAAAGATCCCTTTGAGAGTCTTGTTTTTGTAGTGCTACTGTATATGCAGAAATATGATATTAAGATTTTATAAAGTTCGTAGCAGTCTAATTGTATTTTTAGGCAACTTTCACTTTCTTCATTAAAAAAAACTTTAACCCCGTTTTTCTCGAAACAACGTTTTTCGACGCCGCGTTGAGGAAATCTCGGGAACTACTGAACCGATTTCTACCAAATTTTTACCAGATATTATTTATGACAACAGCTATAGCGCAAATGGAGGGTTTTCCGAATTTTCGATTTAAAATGTTTTTTTGGCCACAAACGGCGAAAAAAGCATGTTTTTCGTATTTTTCGAAAAATGATCGCCATTTTGTCAATTTTGCAAAAATCAAAAACCGCCCTATTCGCGCTTTAACTATTAACACACTTAACACTAAAACCATTTAATTTTTTTGTTTCGGACCAACCGTCTTGAAAATTTCATCAACAGCGCACACCCCTCTCGTTTTTCCGCATTTTCATTTTCACATAAATGCATAAAAAATATTTTTTTGTGTATTTAAGTAGTGTATTTATCGAGTATAACCCCTGCTTTATCAATATTTATAATTTAAACCTCTCTAAAAATTATTGAAAATAACCCGTTTTTACACTGCTGAAAGAGGGTAGACCCCTTAAGATAAAAAAACGGCTTTCGGCATTTTTCAAACAATATCCTGAATTAAACCAAAGGCAACCTTAAACCTTAACTAAAGGAACTGCAATAACATGAATTTTCTTAGGCTTCGATTGGATTCAAATACGGGCTTGCAGGTTGTTGCATCAAATTACTATAAGATTGTTTATTATATTTGTCCTGGTAATGAAAAAGAGGCAATCAATGTAGGTACTTCTGAATTTTTTTCGACAAGTGATGAAAATTTTTGCGTATGTTTCCTTATGAGGCCTCCACAAAAGGTTGCAAAATATGTACTGCCAGGATGCTTTTTGGTAGATAGCTAATTATCCAATACTATTAAAAAATAACGTTTATATTAATTTTAATTTTTCGGTATTAATTAATTTGAAAAGGCCAAAAGTTAAATGTGCTTATTTTGATTAACAAAAATTCTCTTTTGGCATTGAATTTGTTCTAAAAATAGGGCTACTACTTATCCACTCAAAGCTAAGGCTCCATTTTTTTCTATAGATAATACACGCCCAGATTTGCATAAGACGATTTGCGCTCAAACTTTCTATTATTCTCGTGGACGGTCATCTTTGTCTTTTTGCCCACGGACCTGCATTACTTCTCATTGCAAAATCTCCGTGACCACCTCCTGGCTGCACAGGCCCGTGCATTGACTGTTACTGGGAAATGGGAAATACCGGTGCGATGCCCAGTCACCTCATTGTATCCATCTAAAGTAATGCTTACCACAATTTTCGCCGATACGACCGTTTCCCGCTCACTATCAAAGCATTCAACTTGTATCTCGTCCAAACCCAAACCCAAGCTCGAACCGTTCCTTCTTTGCCTGCTACAACAAATGCCGTTAAATGTTAGATAAACGTTCGATACCAACGCGGATGCCAACAAGCGTGACAAGAGAAAACAACTCGGTTGCCTGAACAACGTACTTTTATCTGTTTATAACGTGAGCAATTTTTAGATTTTATTTTGCATTTTATTGCAACGCCGGACACTTGAACGTATAGCACACGGAATGGCGATGAACGCAAAGTGTCTTTGGTTTTCATAAACTGCCATCAGCCTCGGTTCACGGAGTGCCGGAATAGTCCATTTTCCTTCGGAATTTACGGTGATGGTCAACATCTTCTCTTTGGAAGGGAAGCCGGAACTTTTTGTCTTTAAGCAACACAATCGAAATGGATTACACTAATTGAGGATTTAATTTGCTTTCCGAATTTTTTTCAACCCAATCTGTGAAGACATCCCTTAGATATAAAGAAAAATCAAGTATCAGACTGATGTGAACATCTTTAATGTATCGCCTTCTTATCGGATGAAATTACAAAATATTAGCGTTCTTAAGAAGTGCCAAGCTGGCCAAGATAAAATGATGTAGAATTCTTCAAGAAATTTCTTTCAGTAGTTAATGAGTTATAGTTTCGACACGAATGGGTACACGAAATTATAAGCTAATTAAGTTCGAAGCTACGAGTAATTCGGCCATTCCAATCAGAAAATCAGCAGAAAAGAAAAAAACGAAGGAAAATTAATTACAATGAGGAAGAATTAATTTTCTACATCTTTTCCAATTATCTTAAATTGAAATGATTTTTTTCTATGTTATTCAGTTTTTCCATCTCAAATAGGGATTCATCTTCTTAATCAGTCATTCAATATTTGCTGGGTTTGTTCGGTTGTAGTAGTTGAGGGTTTCCAGTTGACATTTGATAATTTGATTTGATAATTTGCCCGTTTTTCAGAATATGCTTTATCTTTTGTATTAAGAAGTTCATTTAATCAAGGCAAAAAAAAATAGGAAAAACCAAAAATGCGCTGATATGTGTGAAGCTTCAGATTCACAATATTAAAAAATAAACAAGCCACGAGGTGCGACCCTTGAGGTCCACACGGTCAACTTCCCAGTAATATTTACATAAATATTAAAAATACTAAACGAAATAATAATTAGGAAAATAATACTACTTTAAATAATAAAAATGTACCTCTCATAACAGTAATTGGAATGACTTAATATTAATCGTATCATCTATGGAAGCGTCAATTGATTACGTAGGTAAGGGGGATGATTGAATATTTAAGCGGATTAATCGAAAGGGAAGAGTGGCAGGTTATAAAGCCTTTTCTACGTTATTTGTCATTTTCATATCGATGAAAGCTTTTTAAGGCATGTGATCTAGCAAAGTATTGACTACAAAACATTTTACTATTCAAAACGTTCATTACCACAAATGATTAATTTTTTTTTTGAATTTCAAAATTTAAGCAGTTTTTATATTAAAATTAAAACACCGTACTGTAAAAACTCTTCAAAATCTGTTTAAACTATGCAAATACTAATAAATTTTGGTTGACTTAACAACAATGTCTTAAAAATAAGAGATATAAGGTAAAATCATTCATATGAACACTTTTTACATGGCGACTTTGAATGATTTTTTATTTTTTATTTAATTTTTTAGTCATCATGAAAAAAGGTTTTCCTGCTTTGTCTCCAGAAATTGATAAGGATTTATAAATTTTATAAACATTTATTACCGTGTTGTGCATTTCTGTCTAAAAATTTATTTTTTATGAAAAAATCTTAATTTTTTGCATTTTTTTGTTAAATTAAAAAAAACGGCAAAGATTTTTTTGTAAATGCAAAAACATAACAAAAATGGTAATACACGTCGATTGACACTACAATGATGCAAATATTATGTCTGGTTCGTCAGATATAGTGAATGACAGAAATGAGCTTGAAATCATGATGACTTTTAATGATTTTTTTATTTTTAATTTAATTTTTTTTTATAATCATGAGAAAAAGTTTTGTTGGTTTTTGCACAAAAACTGTTTGGAGTACATAAATTTTATAAACATTGATGACTGTGTTTCGCAAATCAGGTTAAAAATTTATTGTTTATGAAAAAAACCTAATTTTTGCACTTTTTTCTCTTAAATTAAAAAACGGCTCCAATGATTTTTTGAAAAATTTGATAGATTCACAAAAATGTTAATACGCGTCGATTGACACCTGAACCATGCAAATCGTATGTTTGGTTCGCGAGATATAGTGCATGACAGAAATGACCTTCAAAGGGGCAAAACGACAAACCCCCCAACCGAAATGTTCCAAAAACTAATCAGCTCTTAAGATTGCAAAGGCGCTTCGATTGACACCTTAACGAAGTCGATACAACTTTGTTTACGTGAGTTATGCTCGTAGAAAAATGTGTCCACGAATGTACATACGTACGTACATACACATACATCTCCCTTTCTAAAAACACTTTATATATACTCTATAGACCTCAAAACGTAAAGAAAAGTTGAAAATTTCAATTTCTATTTTCGAGGCGATTACAAGAACTTCCCATATACTGGGAAGTTAATAAATAAAGAATGGCGGCCGTTTCGACCAAGCACTTGCGCAGAGCCAAACAAAAAAATGTAGGTTGCGCCTCATGAAATCTTGAGAAAAATATCCATATGTGACAAATTCGCCAATTTTTATTAATAAATTTTCATAAATTCAAAAAATTCGTCGCTTCCAAAAATCTGAAAATCAATAAAATGATAAAAGCTCGATGTTGTTACTTCGAAAAACTTATACTTACAACAGATGATCCAGTAATTAGTTATGGTGATCACCACAAAGCAACTTTTTTTGGGTGTATACGAAAATTTGCTGTCAGTGAGTCAATACAAAATATTTTTTCACAAAAATTTCACAGAAGCCTCTTGAAATGTTGTACTATCATGTTCTTTACTTATAAATAAATGTTTGTTTACCATATTTTCAGAAATAACCCTTATAAATGTGTTTAAAATATTGAAAAAAGAGATAACTTTTTTCATCTGATATATATTTTTCGTACTAACATGTATATATGTGTACCCACTTTATTTAATTAAAACAAAAGTCTTAACCATACACAAGGATATGTCCTTCCCAACACTAATTTGTCACTGCAAGGTTCTAAGCAAATCGTATTTTGAATTTCTCAGTCCTTTCTGTGTTCGTTCAAGTAAGTTTTCACTGTACATCCAAAAGAAGTAGTTTTTTAGCTTTCATTTTTCTGTGTTTTATTCTTTACTTTTTGTTGACTCTTATTCCACAATGATATTTAGGACATCTTATTCAAAAACTGGATCTAAACATCAAACTTGCTCCTGATGGAATCCCTGCCATGTTTATAACATGAGTTTCATTGGTTTTCGCTCCCTCTCTGTCAATGTCTTCCTATGATAGTAAGCGATAGCCTTTCCGAAAGTGTTTCTCTGTGTCCTGAAAGCAGTCGATCATTATTTATATTTTCAAAGTAGTTCATTTTCCTTCAGGTTCAACCCACCATCCCATTACCATATTATTCTGTTCTTCGAAAAAAACTCGTCTACAATTCAACAATTTTTATTACTCATATGAACAATAATAACTATGAACATGGATATGTTATTAAAAACCACAAACTTCTTGATATTCACTAAATTTACGGCTAAATCTTATTTTTAATTACATTGATTTATACTGGTATTTAGTTAATCCTAAAATTCTGAATTCGGACCCAATTAAAATGCCTCGAGGCTTTGTTAACAAATAAACTTTCCGTGACTTTAATTGAATATATTAGCTTTTGTTCAGTTCACACATCCACTCTCTGCACTACCCCACAACACCAGCAAATCAACGTCATCGGAATGGGCGGGCTGAAGGAAATTCGTGGACACTTTTTTCTACGAGCATAACTCACGTACACAAGGTCTTATCAACTTCGTTGAGGTGTCAATCAAAGCGTCTTTGCAATTTTAAGAGCTGGAAAGGTTTTGGGAAACTTCGGTCAGTGGGGTTTGTTGTTTTTCCCCTTTGAAGGTCATTTATGTCGTGCGTTATATTTCGCGAACCAAACGTACGATTTCCTTGAGCAAGATGTCAATTGACGCGTATTAACATTTATGTAATTCTATTCAGTTTCTAAAAATTTTCTTCGAGCCGTTTTTTAATTTTTAAAAAAAAAGTGCAAAAAATTGGGGTTTTTTCATAAACAATAAATTTTTTAACCTGATTTGCGAGATGTAGTAAACAATGTTTATATAATTTATATACTCCAAACAATGTTTGTAAAAACATCATCAAAACTTTTTCTCATGATAACGTAAAAAATTAAATTAAAAATAAAAAATCATTAAAAGTCATCATGATTTTCAAGGTCATTTTTATCATTCACTATATCTCACGAACCAGATATAATATTTGCATCATTATGGTGTCAGTTGACGTGTCTTGACATGTTTGTGAAGTTTTGGCCATTATAAAAATTCGTTTCAGCCGTTTTTTTACTTTAATAGAAGAAAATGCGAAAATTTATGGTTTTTTTCATAAAAAATATTTTTTCAACTTGATTGGCACAAGCACAGTGATACCAGTTTATAAAATTTATACATTCTTATCAGTTTTTGAAGAGAAACCACCAAAACTTTTTCCGTGATAATAAAGAAAAACTAAATTAAAAATTAAAAATCATTCAAAAATACCATGTAAAGAGGGTTCATACGAATGATATTACTTTATATCTTTTATTCTAACAAAATCGTTGTAAATTCAATCAAAGTTTTAAAATATTTGCATAATTTGCGCAGATTTTTAGGAGTTTTTAAAGTCTTTTAATTAAAAAAAACTGCTTAAATTTTGAAAACCAACAAAATTTCAATCAAATTTGCATTTGCGGTATCAACGCTTTGAATGGTAAAATGTTTTGTGGTCAATACTTTGCAAGATCATATGCTTTAAAAAGCTTTCATCAAAAAAAAAATGTAGTTTTTAGTAGATTCATTCTTTAGTAATTGTAAGATTTCAATTACATCCTCCATCATCATTTGTAAAACATTTTACATTTTACATGCAATTGAACCTATTTTTGACTGCATATACAAAATCTTTCAAGACCAAAAAGGCCCCCACCGATTGATCCGCGTGAATATTCAATCTGTCCTCATCGACCAAAAACCTTACGTAATCAATGGACCCTCCCGTAGACGATTTGATTCATATTAACTTATTCCTGTTACTGCTATGAATACCTCTCATTGTTATTACTTAAAGTTGTATTATTTTCAAAAATATTATTGTGTTTAATGTTGTTGATTTTTATGTAGATATTACTGGGAAGTTGACCGTGTGGACCTCAAGGGTCGCACCTCGCGGTTTGTCTTTTCTTGGACGGCTGCAACAATTCGAACACCATTCGGTAACCCTGAAGAATATTGTAAACAGAGTTTTCGACCTACATTTAATGCCCGCTTCATACGAAGGTTCTTTATAGGCCAATTTCAGATTTCAGCGATACTGATTGTAGAGCTAGATTTGAAGCTATCACCCCACATACGCCTCCTGCCACGCAAGCAACCCTCAGCATTGGTCCTTTTTACCATTTTATTTGGAAGTTGATGCCTACATAAATCCGAAATTTACTGAACATGAATTGCTGTTATATTGGACGCCTTTTGTTTCAACGTTATTTCAATGTTACTTCATTTGTTATCATCTCATCGGCATAAAATGCATTGATTTGATGCAAAAATAAAAGATGTTCAATGAAAACTCACTTCAGATAGCAAATGAACATCAACCGATTAATTTTTTTCTCAAGATAAAGAGAGGTGAATGTTTTCCTTTGTCTCCAAATGCCGGATAAGCACTAGAACATTGTTGCCTCTATTCGGTTAAAATAGTTCATTTAACTTGTTAAACAGAGGGATTAATTGCGATATTTTCAACCAAATAACCTAATGCCCCGTTTAAAAATACATGCAAATGTGGTTTGAACTTAATTAGTTCCAGTTTATCCAAATTGCTCAGAAACTGCAAAAATGAAAATGCCAATTAATGTCCACTACATTGTATCGTAATTTTCTGTTTTACCGACACATTGGAGCGTGTTTTGCTCTGGGCTGCATTCAAAGCTTTTTTTATCTCGGATATATAGAACATGCTGATCCTAACAATGGCCACGGAAAAGAACAGCAAAAAACGACATCAAAAACAAAAGCAAATACCACCCATTATATTTGCAATCCTTATCGATTCAGCATCGCAGACAATAATGAAACTTAATCCGTATCTGTGGTTGGTATAGGGGCTTGGAGTATCTCTGCACACTTCACTGGCTAGCTTCGATGAATTGCAGATACATATGTAGATACATTGCCATTCCCCAGTGTGGCTGCTTTGTTCGCCCACTCTGTCCCTCGAAGCATCCAACGGAGCGATCCTGGAATCCGAGCAACAGATACTCGGCACCTCGAGGCATCAGGGCGCAACCGTGCTCGTGTTGCCAAAGATTCAGCTCGTGCGACGCACCGGATTGCAGAACGTTCCGCTAAAGCCGCCTAATTAACTAAATTACTATGCCTGAGATATCCGCAGATAACCCACTTCGCCACATCGGCTGGCTTGCAACAACTGATGTCAAGGCTGCCGCCGCATCTCGACCGAATCTGCACAATAACTCATTATCACATATTTGCGATGCGCCTTCTTGCCCCGAGCTGAGGCTTAACATTCCAGTTCACTAGAAATACGGACTGGGCGTCTTATTCTGCGACTGCAACAAAGTACTGGACCTTTTATCCAGATATTCTGAGACTCAAACTGTTAAACTGTATCTCAAAGATACTCTGGCGGATATGAACATGTTTACTTTATTTTTGCAATTTCAAGCCCCATTTGTTTGATGATGTTGCTTGTATAAGATTGCACTAATCAAAAGCCTGAAGGCAAGGCCCAATCTTCTCGTAGATGTGCGTGTGGTCTTCTCGTTCCTTATTTCACGAGCCTTTCGCCGAGACAAGGAAAAAAGTAAACCTCAACTGTTTCATTAGTCAAACATCCTTGAGGGAGCAGCCTTAACAAGTCTCACAATAAACCCAGCTTTCCTTTGCTCAGGTTTTCTTCGAATTGAATTAGACGCTTTCGCATAATTCCCTTTAACAACTGAAAAATTCATTCAGGACTTAACGAAATACACGCAATATTTTTTTGTGTCTCCGAGCCTTGCTGCGAAGAATAACATCATATTTTCCAGTCGCAGCAAAACTTCAAGTTCGCATAATACAATTTGACAAAAATCCTTGCTAATGCCATCACCTACGGCACCTACATACATACATATGTATGTGGATGGAATTCTTAAAAATTTCAACTGCAAAGCACGTCTGCTCGCCCGCAGCAATGAATACCCTGCATATCTGTTTAGTGTAAATAAAGCAAATTTGAAAGGAAAGGAAACAGATACGAATGTGCACATCTCATACATTTGGAATACATTTCCCACCACCACCGCGATCCCTTTGATATGCAAACGTTTGTTGGTTGTACGACTGCAAGGATGAAAGGACGAGTGAAATATATTTTACTGTTTTTTTTTGTTGGTACATTTTATGTACTACATATGATGTTGTATCTTCTGCACGAAGCAATTTTCCTAAGGATCAAAAATGGAAGTTTTTATGCAACCAAACTGAACATTTCAGTAGAAATGTAAAGCCTAGTACACAGTTCGGTTCTGAGCAGAAATTTGTATGAAAATTCTGCAGTTGCAGTAATTCCGCACAGAATTTCAGACCCAATTCTGCAGAAGGAGTACACAGTTTTCTGCGCAGGATCGATGAACTCGGTAGATGGCAGCACCGCAGCACCATGTACTCTCCACACTTTTCTGACTTGAATTTTAATTGTTTCGACATTTCTTTTGATGCAGAAAGTTGACGTTTGGCAATAGCTGTCATTAAAACTGTCATTGAAGTTGTTTCCAACATCAACAGCAGCCGGCATTTGCGAAAAGATAAGTGTTTCGTGAATAATTTCCACTAGTCTCCATTGTCAAATTTCCAGCAGCAAATTATTTACCAAATTTGGAGACATGCAGAATTTTCTGCTCTGAATCGAACTGTGTACTAGGCTTAAGTTTTGAGCAAATACCATGGATACAGCTATTAATTTGCTGAGGAAGTTTTATATCATAAAAATATTTTAAGAATTTAACATCTTTTGGAGTTCAAGGACCTACAGGCAGAGATCCAAAAATCGGTACTCCATTTGATTTTTTAAACTTATAACGTCATATATTATATCTGAGTATTAAATCTAACAAGCATCATTCTTCATTCAACTATTGTTGGGTTTCGATTTATAAATGCATGTGTAAACGAATATTAGTCAAAATGGAAAGTAAGTAAGAAATGATCCAAAATCATCTATAATTATTAATATGTGGAAGAACGATCATATTCTAAAATTCTTGGTTTTGTTACATTGTGTTCTGACCAGTTGACACACATAGCTCGTCTTTTTCCAAACCCTGATGAATCTTTGATAAAAAGTCTTTGCCTTGAATCTCCTAGAATACCTTTTTAGCGGCTCTGAGCTGTTTCTTGAGCCGAGGAAAAAAGTAAAGGTCACTGAGGACTAGATCTGGAGAAAAGGATTGGTATTTCAACGGTTCAAAAGCTGTTTCTTTAATGACAATTACAAAATAAAATCGTTTTTTTTTTTGTTGTAGTGTATTGTTTATGTTCAACACGTCTCTTGCTTGCAGTTTACTGCATCTTTTCTCTCTTTTTGAAACTCCCAAAATCTTCATATTTGACCTGCGTCACGAGATCCCGTTTACAATATGCTGTCATATTTATTCAGCTCAACAATTTGGAATTCTTCAGACCTTGCGAGCATGGTTGGTTCTAAGCAATTAACGTTGTTTCGCTTGAAGATCATCGTGATGAATCCAGGATTCGTCTATCACAAATAGCGACTAACAATTCGTGTGGTCACTTTGGGGCTTTTCGGCCTTTTATCTTTGAAATATCATATCGCCCCTTTCTTCGCTCTTCGGCTAACATTCTCGATACCCAATGTATTTTCATTGTTATGAACTAAATGTCTACTGGTCACTTTACGGTTTGCCATTGCAACATTTTAGATTTTTATAGCGTTATATTTGGATAGAATTGGATACGGATACATCGTTATGTTCATCATTTATTACGGTCTGGCTTAAACTCTTGCATTAGCGTGCAGCTGTGGAATATAACTGAGTCTGTCAGTGTTTCTACCAATTTGGTATGCATCCCTTTGGTTGACATTTTTTCAAGTAAAGGCACTTTACACCATCTTGCACTTCATTCTTCTTCATTTTAGTGTGACCATTTCAACTGTTCGTGTTCCAATGATTTTATCTCCCGAAAATAAGAACTTATTTATATAATTTCTTGGCATTCATCCAGTAATGTTATGCAGCAACAAGTCTGGTTTTTCTACATGTTTATGTGGATTATAAATTCTCGATTAACAGTACTCGTAGGTCATCCATATATAATTAAAACTCCAACCAACACAAGTTGCGAAACAACCACACTTAACTAAATCGTGAGAATGCAGTTTTTCAATCTATTACCTGTAATTAATGAATATGACGTTTCTGATTACTCATATTTCGATCGGAAATTGCCATAACCCAGCAAAATGAAATTATTTTAAAATCAAGTTCACTGCTCACAACGGCAATGCCGCAAAGGGTCCTGAACAGTAAAGCTATGAAAGTGATACTGGCAGAACAGGAATCTTTTTGGAAATTAGTTGTTCGGAAATCAGTTTTTTGGGAAGATACTAGTTAGATTGAGTAATTTTTGGAAATTGGTAGTGAAACATATTTCGGTCAAATCGTTGAGAATGCCTTCGGATCGATCAATTTGGATCCGCAGTCACACTTCCGTCTACAGCAGCGGTAGCCTCCTCGGTACGCACTGTACGAGCTCGTGTCTGATTAATATTGTCCAATAGATTAATATTGTCCAATGTGTATGTGAGACTGTACATAAATTTTTACATCGCATAGCTGAGCTGCTCAGATGAACGATTATGAGCACAATCAATTGGCCGAAGTGCTCTATAAGATTCGTGCGCAGAATTCGAGTTTCGAAAAAAAAGCAATTCTTTTGTAAAGTTCGCTTAAACCAAAAGTAAGCAAAATTTGACCTCTGCCACAAAAGCTTATGTGTAATGGAAGTAAATTGTACTATCATACAATTCAGTTAACTGTCAACTACCTTACTTATAAAAACCATGGCTTTCATTGTCCATCATCCTTAAATAAATCTGGTCTAGCTGGTTCTAAGGGTTTGTGTAGCGGCCGCAACTAGGTCAAACGTTTGCTTCTCTTGGATTATTGCCTCCACGATTTGTACTTATTCGATTATGTATAGGTATTTATTATTACCATTTTTAAAAGCGCTTCCTTAAACACTACTCAAGAATGTTCATTCTTCTGTTATTTTCAGTCTACTGTTTCAAAAATATTTTTTCCTTATTTCTTCTCAAATTGAACGCGATCTGGTTTAATTTAAATTATGAATGATTTAGTCATTTCATCCAAACCGTTCTAAAACAAAAAAGTAAACAACTTTTTTTTTTACTTTCAGAAAAATAACCATAAATCAACCAACAGTAAATTCAGGTGAGTTACAAAAGCATATTTGTGACCTATCATCAAATTAAAAATAATTGGAAAGCTAAGAATTGGAAAATCAATCTTATTCGATGAAATCAATCATAAGTAACTTTGCTCATCATTTTATTCGAGACCTTACTTGTTGATGATGATGACTTTTCGCGGATAACAAATTCATTATGGCCTTTTTTGGGTGATAAACTGAAGAAACTCACAATCGAATAAAAATTTATCCAACGGGTCACACTTTTCAATTGCATATACTATAGGTACGCGTTACACACTTCCGACTGTGTTTGAAACGCAAATTCTAATTAATTTTCCAACTCTACCATAGTGGAATATTTCACTGGATAGTAACCGAAATCGGTATGTAAAGATCTACTTGAACTTGAACAACACCTTGGCCTTCGATCCACTGAAAACTAGAAATGCAAAAAGTTATATTCGAAATGTGTGAGACGAGATTGATCGTCTAAATTAACAGGATAAGATGCTTATAAAGGAGGCTAGGTATCTGGAGTACATTATTGACCACTGATCATGCGCACAGATCTAGGAAAAGTAGAAATAATAAACGAATTTCCTTTGTCGACTTTCGTCAAACAGCTTTTCCGTTTCTTGGTTTTATGTAGACTACAAGTTTGTCCTTAATTTGACCACTGTATCCAGTCGTTTTATCGATACGCTATCTTAACGTTGTCCCTTTGATTGGGATGTTGAAAATAGAGCTTTCTTCTGGGACGCCAAGCTCAATTATGGTTCTGGAGCTCACACACCCAATCAACATAGCATCGGCCAAACGCTTTTTAGAAAATGGATGAAGGAACCGAGGTCATTGTTTCCTACATGCATCAAAAGCTGAACCAGCCCCAGGGAAACTGAACCGTTTCCGAAATGCTTTTCTGATGTCCTAACTACTTATAAACAATTTCTGGGACTACATCAAAGATCATGAGTTTAGGTTGATCACCGAACATGTGTCGTTGCAATGGCGTAGCATTTCGGGACCCACATGAAAGGCTAGGATGGGCCTTAAAGATATAATGATTCAAGGTCACCATCTACCGCAGGAAGTAAAGTCAAAACGTTGTGCTGGATTCAGTGCCTCATGTATTTATACTTGAAGAACAGAAAGTTGGATAACAAGATGAAACCCCTCTCGTCTATATATTTGAAGGATTGGGAGTACCAAGAGCTTCCAAAAAAAATTACGACCAACCAAGAGCAATTGTGTAAGTACGGTAATGTATGCAGTAGTGTTTGACCGAAACCATTGAGCGCAAATAAGAGCAGCAACGCAAATAATGACAATGACTGCAAATGTTTTGGTCGAAAGAAGAGGTAATCCGGGGATGATGAACACATGTCTGGGGCTATTATTTGTACTGTATTTATTTGTATTTATCATCCCCGCCCTAAAATATTCGCATGGTAGCAGTAGACAGTTATGAAAACCGTGGTTGATAGAGCTGTCATAAAGGAAAGCCATGTAACTTGCCCACGGTAGCTATGAAAAAAGGTAAAAAGCACAAGAAGATATGATTGCGAACTCCCATTAGAAGACTCAGTTGACCACGTATACACCGCAAAACATTATTCCCGACTCTGAAGTGTACAAGGCATTATGTGGTATTTTCACTGATTAAGTTCTGAAGCGTTCTAAGGAGTTTGGCCTTTTTTGTGGATCCATTAATGGAAGCAAAGAGAATAACTTGTTCCTCACTTTTTTCGTAACATATGCAAATCACCGATCACAAACGTAAACCTAAACAAAAAATTTCGGACTCCTGCTCAGCAAGGATTACTCTGGTGTAGGTTCGGCATATACATAATAAGAAGGCATTAAGGATAATCAATCCCTAAAATATTATACCACAACGCCCATCCACATATTTTACGGATTGAATATCCTTAACGCCTGCTATTTATATGTCAAATTTCGTCCCGGTCTGAGAGTACAAAATCATGCCTTCTTTTTGTTAGTTTTTTTTCATCTTTTCGAATACATTGTTGTAGGGAGTGTGCTCATTTTGATATGTTCCCCTTATTCTGTATATCGTCCAGGTTTTGGTAGCCACTACTTCCTGAGGAAAATTGGTTTTTCAGATGGTGAATTCATGAATTCGAAAAGTTATTCAGTTTGAGCTCGCTGTCTGAGTAGTCAACAACATTACCTCACACCTCTTGGCGAGTGATTGCAGCAAGAGCGTAGCAACCCCGTTATCAATCGCGACTACAGGGCGAAAAGTGTGCTCAAAAACTCATCTAAACTTACAACTTACTTACATCTAGGCGAATTTCTATGCCAAGTTCGCCATATGCGTTTCTATCTGCTTCGGACTTTTAGTAAAACAAATGCACTTCTTTTGAATGCCAACACATAGACACATGTGACCCATTAGAACTTTTTCTAGCGGAATATATAAGTAGGTGCTGTGTAGCCTGTTGCAGCCTATAGAATAATGTTTGCATTATTCATCCTTGCCGCGTGAACCACTCTCCAATGTCTTATATCACAATTCATAAATACGAAATTTGAGTTTGATATTCGAACTTTTTAGTAAATCATTTCATTTTTCTCCCTAAAATTACATAGTACATTTGCATTCACTCTAGCTGTCCAACTCATTTCTAAATATTTTAGAAACTCAGTTGAAACGTAACTAAATAAAATCGATTTTTAACTTCCCAGTCTATGGGAAGTTCTTGTAATCGCCTCGAAAATCGAAATTTAAATTTTCAACATTTCTTTACGTTTTGAGGTCTATAGAGTATATATAAAGTGTTTTTAGAAAGGGAGATGTATGTTTGTGTGTGTGTACGTACGTACGTGCGTTCGCGGACAGTTTTTCTACGAGCATAACTCACGTAAACAAAGTTGTATCGACTTCCTTAAGGTGTCAATCGAAGCGCCTTTGCAATCTTAAGAGCTGATTAGCTTTTGGGACACTTCGGTCGGGGGGGTTTGCTGTTTTCACCCCTTGAAGGTCAACCCTGTCATGCGCTATATCTCGCGAACCAAACGTACGATTTGCTTTATCAAGGTGTCAATCGACGCGTATTAAAATTTACGTGATTCCATAAATTTTCAATAAAATCTTTGGAGCGGTTTTTTTTTAATTTTTTGAAGAAAAAAATGCCAAAAATTGGGTTTTTTTTTCAAAAACATAAAATTTTTAACCTGATTTGCAAGACGCGGTAATCAATGTTTATATAATTTATATAATCCAAACAGTTTTTGTAAACAAAACACCAAAATATTTTTCCATGATTACAAAAAAATTAAATTAAAAATAAAAAATCATTAAAAGTTATCATGACCTTCATGGTCATTTAAGTCATTCATTATATCTCGTGATCCAAATATAATCTTTGCATCATTAAGAAATCAATCGACACGTATTAACATTTTAATGATGTTTTTAAATTTAAAAAAAATCTGTAAGGCCATATTTTTAATTTAATAAAAAAATATTGAAAATTAGTGTTTTTTCCATAAAAAATTAATTAATAATTAATCAAATTAACATCATAATAATAAATGTTTATAAAATTTAAAAACTTTTGTCAATTTCTGTAGAGAGACCAGCAAAATATTTTCTCATGATTTCAAAACAAATTGAATTAAAAATAAAAAAAATCATTCAAAGTCACCATGTAAAAAGTGTTCATACGAATTTTCATACTTTAAATCTCTTATTCTAAAGACATTGTTGTAAAGTCAATCAAAACTGTTGAATTTTGAAAACCAATACAAATGAAATCAAATTTGCAATTGTGATAATCATCGTTTTGAATGGTAAAATGTTTTGTAGTCAACACTTTTTAAGATCATATGCTTTGAAAAGCTTTCATCAAATAAAAAATTGTAGTTTTTAGGAATTTTGTTCTTTAGTATTCGTAAAATTTCAGTTACTTCCTTCATCATTTGTAATACATATATTTTACTTTTTACGTGCAATTGAACCTATTTTTGACTGCATAATCAATGTTTCTCAAATTCACAGGAAAATAAGAAATAATTATTAGTTTCATTAATGTAAAATCGTGAACAAATAAAAATTCAGTGATTATGCCTGCTAGCACAGTTTTGACCGCAACTATTCAAAATAGCCATCACGTGACAAAATCTCTTTAGTTGTCGTAATAACAAAAACTGCATTCATTTTTGCTAGCGCTGTTCTGTCCTTCAAGCCTCAATATGAAAATAGCAAATAACGTAGAAAAGGCTTTGTAACTTGTCCCCCCTCCGATTGATCCACGTGAATATTAAATCAAATCAATCCACGAAAATCGTTAGGTAATCAATTGACGCTTGCGTAGATGGTACGATGAATATTAAGTCATTCCAATAACTTTTGTGAGAAGTACATTTTTATTATTAAAACTAGTATTATTTCCACAATTATTATTGTGTATAATATTTTTAATATTTATGTAAATATTACTGGGAAGTTGTCCGTGTGGACCTCAAGGGTCGCACCTCGCGGCTTGTTCCTTAATTGGGTTTATAATATCATTTCATAATTTAAAATTTTATTAAACTAGAGTATAAGCTCTACCCTTATTCAAGAAAACAGAGATTGCATGAAAACTTACAAAAATGCACTGTGACCGAACCAGGAAGCGTATCTCATAACTCTCTGGTATTAGCTGTTCCCACAGTTTCATTCATACAATATAAGACAACAGATTATAGCCGCTATAAATCCGCGCAGTCATCATACCAAATCAAAATCCTCCTCGCCGTGGCGCAAGACATCAAAACCACCGAACCGCTCAAATTGTATCTTCTGAGAAATGAACTAATCGCAGAAATGGGAAATGTCGTAAAGAATCCTCGCGGCTCAGTACAACGATGTCGACACATCGATGAAATTGCTCCAACAGGAATTCGAGTCCATTCCCATTCTAACCACTTCCAGCTGCAACCAAGGAGCGCATAAATGTTGATTGCATACTTTCACGTAAACTCCGCAAAGATTTCGCGACGTTCTGCAGTTTATCTTTAAGATGCATCATTAATAGTTGGGATTGTCATAACATCTTGTCGGAGCAGCAGTCGGGAAAGGTATTCCCAAAGTTATGGATGTTGTCACGGCAAGAATAGCTACGACCCTGGTGTATTGTGCTCGACCGTGACAGGATGCTGTGCTATATTCTAGCGTCAGGATGCTCAGTCTTTTAGTGTCGTTTCGGGGTGGCATTCCTTATCAACATCCGACAACAGCAGCATAGTGACATCATGTTCTCTTGTTGATGGCCTATTGTGTGCACTGTTCGAAGGCCAAAGTGATTTATAATTAAGATATACTTCAGAAATAGTAATAGAGAGAGTTTGTAAGGATTAGAAAGAGCGAGCAGTCTATAAATTTATTTCGACACGCTAGAATGTGTCTACTTGTAACCGTTTTATGGAACCTACTTTCGAAGTACATTGACTTCGACAGGAGAATACTATCACAAAAAGCTATAGGGTGAGCTATGGAAAAATACTTATCATTGCATCTAGAAGAAAACAATCATGCTTCTAATGTAACCTTCTGCAGATCCTTATAAAATCTCATCTGCTGACAGGGTAGCAAATACTTTTGCTAACACAATACCCGTCTAATTCTGCCATCACTTCAGAATAGAGTGAACAGCAAAAGTGGCATTTAAAATTCTTTGAGCTCTACAGTAAAAGGTTCTCGAAACAAAAATCAGACATTTCGTACAAATTAATGTTTTAGAGAACCACTAATGACTTGGATAAGTGTGAATTCAGTTCAAATGTATCTTTTTGGGTTTCCTTTTTAATTCGGTGATGTTTGAAATGAATTCACACCACAATCGGACCTCTGTAGCTCGAACTTCTGCAACTCGAATTTTTTAATGCCTTGATAATTTTTGAGACATCTAAATTTTATCTTTAAATCAAATTTCATTAAATTAAATTGAAATTTTCATGTTTTATGAGCAACATAGAATTCTATAAGCGCTCTTAACTAAAATTATAGTATTAAAGATCCGCGAGAACAGAGGATTTTTTTCGACATTATTTGTATAAATCTTACGTACTGTAGCGTTTTCGAAAACTCATACACGGAAATCCAACAATATAAAAATATGCAGCAAGTTGAAATTGCTAGCGTAAACAGTAACATTTACCTTTAAAAGTTGTAAACTATAATATTTTCACTAAAAATTCTTCACGTCGTGCAGACGATTTTGTTAACCCTCTCAAGGACTAGAAGCACGGTGACTGCTCGCAGACCAGCTAACTTTGGTACGCAATATCGTGAGTCGTTTCACTAGTCTTTGCGCTGAATCTTATTACCTGAGATTTAATTTACTTATTGCCCAAATTACAAAATACCGACAATATGAAAATCTGTAAGATCAAAATCAAATCATTATTCGAAGCTCTTTCACTACTTTATACTTCATTCTTTCGCACACACCGACAAAACTTTAAACGTGACTGAATCTCTAAATAGATGATCTTATATTTAAACAAGCCGCGAGGTGCGACCCTTGAGGTCCACACGGTCAACTTCCCAGTAATATCTACATGAATATTAAAAATATTAAACACAAAAGAAATTATGAAAATACTACTACTTTAAATAATAATAATGAGAGGTACTCATAACCGTAACTGAAATGAACTAATATCAACCATATCATCTACTGTAGCGTTCATTGATTACGTAATGCTTTTGTTGGATGCGGGGTGGATTGTTTTGATTGACTATTCACGCGGATAAATCGGAGGGGGCGGGCTAAAAGCCTTTTTTACGTTATTTGTTATTTGTATATCGATGCTTGAAGAACAAAAGACCGCTAGCAAAAACGAATGCATTCTTGTTATTACGCCCACTGAAGAGATTTTCTCGCGAGGTGTCCATTTTAAATAATTTTGTTCAAAATTGCCATGACTTCGGCATAATCATTGAATTTGTGTTTTTTCACGAGCCGTGTTTTAGGTTTTTTTTTGGATCATGCAAAAAAATTTGCCCAGTTTCTCTTCGAAAACTATTAGGAATGTATAAATTATATAAACATTTATTACTGAGCTGTGCAAATCAGGTTAAAAATTTATTTTTTATGAAAAAAACTCTAATTTTTCCCATCTGCTGTTTTTTCCATTTAATAGAAGTTAAATGGAAAAAGCACCAGAGCGGATTTTTTATAAAGTTAAAAACATAACAAAAAAGCTAACACACGTTGAATGACACCTCAATGATGCAAACATCATATATGGTTCGTGAGATATAGTGAATGATAAAAATGACCTTGAAAATCATGATGACTTTTAATGATTTTTAATTTTTAATTTCATTTTTTACGTAATCATAAAAAAAAGTTTTGCTGGTTTTCTTACAAACATTATTTGTACTACATAAATTTTATATACATTAGTTGCTGGGTGCTGCAAATTAGGTTAAAAACTTATTGTTTATGTAAAAAAACCTAATTTTTAGCACATTTTTTTAATAAATCAAAAAACGGTTCCAACGATTTTTTCAAAAACTTGATAGAATCACACAAATGCTAATACGCGTTGATTGACACCTTAACTATGCAAATCGTATGATTGGTTCTGGAGATATAACGCATGACAGAAATGACCTTCAAAGGGTCAAAACAACAAACCTCCCCGACCTAAGTGTCCCAAAAACTAATCAGCTCTTAAGATTGCAAAGACGCTTCGATTGACACCTCAACAAAGTCGATACGACCTTATTTACGTGAGTTATGCTCGTAGAAAAAACTGTCCACGAACGCACGTACGAACGTACACACACACACACATACATACATACTTCTTTCTAAAAACACTTTATATATACTCTATAGACCTTAAAACGTAAAGAAATGTTGAAAATCTCAATTTCGATTTTCGAGGCGATTACAAGAACTTCCCATATACTGGGAAGTTAACAAGCCGCGAGGTGCGACCCTAGAGGTCCACACGGTCAACTTCCCAGTAATATCTACATAAACATCAACAACATTAAACACAATAATAATTTTGGAAATAATACTACTTTAAGTAATAACAATGAGAGGTATTCATAGCAGTAACAGGAATGAGTTAATGTGAATCATATCGTCTACGGGAGGATACATTGATTACGTAAGGTTTTTGTTCGATGAGGACAGATTGAATATTCACGCGGATCAATCGGTGGGGGTCTTTTTGGTCTTGAAAAATTTTGAATATGCAGTCAAAAATAGGTTCAATTGCATGTAAAAAGTAAAATGTATTACACATGATGATGGTTATTGAAATCTTACGATTACTAAAGATTGAATCTACTAAAAACTACAATGTTTCATTCGATGAAAGCTTTTCAAAGCATATGATCTTGCAAAGTACTGACTACAAATTATTTTACTATTCAAAGCGTTGATACCGCAAATGCAATTTTGATTGAAATTTTGTTGGTTTTCAAAATTTAAGCAGTGTTTTTAGTTAAAAGACTATAAAAACTATTAAAAAACTGCTCAAATTATGCAAATATTTTAAAACTTTGATTGAATTTACAACAATTTTTTTAGAGTTAAAGGTATAAAGCAATATCATTCGTATGAACCCTCTTTACATGTTAACTTTGAATGATTTTTTATTTTTAATTGAGTTTTTTTCATAATCTTGAAAGAAAGTCTTGCTGGTTTCTCTTCAAAAACTGATAAGAATGTATAAATTTTATAAACTGGTATCACTGTGCTGTGCAAATCAGGTTAAAAAATATTTTTAATGAAAAAAAACCATAATTTTTCGCATTTTCTACTATTAAATTAAAAAAATTGTTAAAACAATTTTTCCATAATGTCAAAAACATCACAAAAATGCTAATACACATCAACTGACACCTTAATGATGCAAATATTATATCTGGTTCGTGAGATATAGTGAATGATAAAAATGACCTTGCAAATCATGACTTTTAATGATTTTTTATTTTTAATTTAATTTTTTACGTAATCATTTGAAAAAGTTTTGATGTTTTTCTACAAAATTGTCTGCAGTATATAAATTTTATAAACATTGGTTACTTTATCTCGCAAATCAGGTTAAAAATTTATTGTTTCTGAAAAAAAAACTAATTTTTTGCACTTTTTTCTTAAATTAAAAAACAGCTCCAACGATTTTTTAAAAATTTGATAGATTCACAAAAGTGTTAATACGCGTTCATTGACACCTAAACGATGCAAATCGTATGTTTGATTCGCGATATATAACGCATGACAGAAACGACCTTGAAGATCATGATGACTGTTAATGATTTTTTATTTTTTATTTGATTTTTTTTTGTAATCATAACAGAAAATTTTGATGGTATTTTACAATAACTGTTTGGAGTATATAAATTATATAAACATTGCTTACTGTGACTTGAAAATAAGGTTAAAAATTTATTGTTTTTGAAAAAAGCTCTAATTTTTTGCACTTTTTTTTTAAAAAAATTAAAAAACTCCTCCATGAATTTTTTAAAATCCTAATAGAATCAAATTTATGTTAAAACGCGTTGATTGACACCTTGTTCAACGAAATCGTATGTGTGATTCGCGAGATATACGGCATGACAGAAATGACCTTCAAACGGGCAAAACAACAAACACCCCCGACCGAAGTTTCCCAAAAACTAATCAGCTCTTAAAATTGCAAAGACGCTTCGATTGACATCTTAACGAAGTCGATCGGACTTTGTTTACGTGAGTTATGCTCGTAGAAAAAAGTTTCCACGAACGTACGTACGTACGTACATACACACACACACATACATCTCCCTTTCTAAAAACACTTAATTTATACTCTATAGACCTTACAACGTAAAGAAATGTTGAAAATTTCAATTTCGATTTTCGAGGCGATTACAAGAACTTCCCATATACTGGGAAGTTAAAAAGGACCGTTATTCGTGATCAAACAATCCCTTAGACTAGAAATAGCGTGGATTTGAAGAAAATAAATCAGATTTCGATTTTTTTTTGGTTGGTTCTCAATAGTTGTAAGTATCATAAAAAAGTTTGTCTCGGGCATCGGATATTTACTCTCTAAAACTTCGATCATTTCTAATGAAACAAGCCGCGAGGTGCGACCCTTGAGGTCCACACGGTCAACTTCCCAGTAATATCTACATGAATATTAAAAATATTAAACACAAAAATATTTATGAAAATAATACTACTTTAAACTATAATAATGAGAGGTACTCATATTCGTAATAGAAATGAGCTAATATCAATCATATCATCTACTGTAGCGTTCATTGATTACGTAATGCTTTTGTTGGATGCGGGGTGGATTAGTTTGATTGACTATTCACGAGGATAAATCGGAGGGGGCGGGCTATAAAGCCTTTTTTACGTTATTTGTTATTTTTACATCGATGCTTGAAGGACAAAAGAGCGCTAGCAAATTAATTTTTGTTATTACGCCCATTGAAGAGGTTTTCTCGCGAGGTGTCCATTTTAAATAATTTTGTTCAAAATTGTCATGACTTCGACTTAATCATTGAATTTGTGTTTTGTCACGAGCCGTGTTTTAGGTTTTTTTGGATCATACAAAATAATTTGGCTAGTTTCTCTTCGGAAACTATTAGGAATGTATAAATTATATAAACATATCTTACGGAGCTGTGCAAATCAGGTTAAAAATTTATTTTTTATGAAAAAAACTCTAATTTTCCCATTTTCTTTTATTAAATGGAAAAACGGCGGAAAGGACTTTTGATAAAGTTAAAAACAAAAAAAAATTAATACACGTCGAATGACACCTCAATGATGCAAACATCATATATGGTTCGTGAGATATAGTGGATGATAAATATGGCCTTGAAAATCATGATGACTTTTAATGATTTTTTATTTTTAATTTCATTTTTTTCGTAATCATGAAGTAAATTTTTGATGACTTTCTTACAAAAACTGTTATGAGTATATAAATTTTGTATACATTTATTACTGCGTGCTGCAAATCAGGTTAAAAATTTATTGTTTATTAAAAAAACCTAATTTTTAGCACTTTTTTTCAATACATTAAAAAACTGTTACAACGATTTTTTAAAAAATTTGATAGATTCACGCAAATGTTAATACGCGTCGATTGACACCTTAACAATGCAAATCGTATGTGTCGTTCCGGAGATATAACGCATGACAGAAATGACCTTCAAACGGGCAAAACAGCAAACCCCCCCCCCCCTCCGACTGAAGTATCCCAAAAACTAATGAGCTCTTGAATTTGCAAAGACGCTTCGATTGACACCTCAACAAAGTCGATACGACTTTGTTTACGTGAGTTATGGTCGTAGAAAAAAGTGTCCACGAACGCACGTACGTACGTACGTACGTACACAAACACACACACACACATACATACTTCTTTCTAAAAACACTGTTGATGTTGAAAATTTCAATTTCGATTTTCGAGGCGATTACAAGAACTTCCCATATACTGGGAAGTTAACAACATTGGTCTTGTTCCAAAATTTTCTGAATTTTTGGTGATGGAGATTTTTGCATTTTTCCATTTTCAACAAAAAAAAACTCCTAAATATCCTCAATTACGCCGATTTCGACACTTATGGTCCGATTTGCTGTATTTTTGATAGGGAATTGAATAAATGAATGGAAATCGCAATAATATACTACAACCATTTGTAATTATGTTCGTGAATTTGCTTTTCTATTAGTAGCAAGCTGTGCAGTAAATCGTAGTCGCAGTTTTCTTTTTAACAATTGCAAAAATACAGAACAAATTTTGTTTGAAAATCTCTAAACAAAATTTTAAAATCATGTTCTCCTTGTTTTCCTCCTCACTTACGGAAGCAACCATAAGCCTATGATGAAAATCCATGATCTGGCACCACTGTGATGGAAGCAATACATGCTGAAGAATTATTATAGCCACAAAGTATTTTGTATTTATTTATGTAAGCTACCTGAAAATGTATAATGGTTTTATTAAATTGAATTCATTAAAGTTGAAAGTTGAATTGAAAACTAAAGCTCAATTATCTGCAATGTATCTTTTACCAAATCAACACTTCTCAAATACATAGTAAACATTAGATCAAGCACTAAGGAAGTGAATATATTTCCAATCGATCAAAATATCATCATATCAATCGTGAATAGTTAAGACAAAATACTCTAGTAGATAGGATTTGCAATTACTTTCCAAACAGTATTTTTTTTTTAATTTTGAAACTTGGTACTTGTGAATCAAATGTCAACTCAAGGCAGTGGAATCTATAGTGTATGCTTTTTGAGGTATATAACTTTTGATAGGAATACCTGTCATTCTAGCTGTCAAATTTTTCTCTCGTTTTGACATTATGTTCAATTTACCATGGCAAATAACCAATGCGAAACCTTACGCTCGGAAAATTTACAAAAATTGTGTAAGTTTATTTCCGAAATTCGCGGTCTGTGCGCTAAACTTATACAGCACTTCGTTCAATTTTCGGTGCTCATAATCGTGCATCTGAGCAGCTCATACGCAAAACCATGAAAAGATGTATGTACACGTATACTTTCATAGACAATTTTCATCTAACACGAGCTCGTACAGTGCGTGCCGAGGCAGCTATCGTGACTATAGATGTAGAGTGACCAAGGATCCAAACTCATCGATTCGTTGCCGTTCTCAACAATTTGGCCTCTTTCCGTCCACTCCATGCTAAATTTTGAGGAAATATCTTGAACTGAAGCCCTAAAAAATCCAACCAGTGTAGCCATTGAAGCCATTGGACCATTGTTTGCGTCGTATGCTCGATTTATGGGTTGAGAATCAGTTGAAAGTAGAACCGCATTTTTACTATCCAACCATTTTTAGTGATGAGGCTTATTTCTGGCTTAATGGGTTCTTAAATAAGCAACATTACCGTTTTCAATGTGAGAATAATCCTCAAGAGACTTTGAAAGCCCCACAACATCCCAAAAAAGTCACTGTATGGTACAGTTCGCATGTCGACTGCATAATTGATCCTTTCTGTTTCAAATCTGAAGACGGACCAACGTAATCGTTAATAGCGATCACTACCGACAAATGGTTCGTATTTTTTTGATTCTCAACTACAAAACCAATCGTCTAAGAGACAAATGGTTTCAACAGAATAGCGCAACATGTGATACAGTGCATGACACCATTGCTTTATCGGGCCAAACCATGAAGAAATCATCTCAAGAAATGGACCTGTGAACTTGCCACCCAGAACATTTGATTTGACCCCATTGAACTACTTCTTGTAGAGGTGCGTCAAGTCACTTATCTACGCTGACAAACCAGGAACTATTGATGACTTAGAAGCCAACATTCAACGCGTTATTGGCCAAATAAGGCTGACGTGGTACAAAATTTGTAAGTGGTACAAAATTTGACCGACAGGATGGCCTTCCTAAGACGTAGTTGTGGTGATCATGTGCCAAAATTTTTTTTAGAAAAGCTAAAATCCATAACAACTATAAATTAATTTCAAACATTTATCTGTGTTTTATTTGATGAAAAAATTCTATACCTATTAAAAAACACATTCTATATTGCCCATCACTATTGAAATACTATGCAAATCATGCCTTTATTTTATAAGTTTAAATGTAAAAGTTTCCAATTACTGGTAGCACGTTTCTCCAAAAAACAGGTCACTTCAAAATCGGCCGTAAAGTCTCGAAACCAAGAAAATCGCAAATTAATATAGACCTACAAATCAGACACACTTGTGGCTCATTTTAAAAAATACAACAGCAATGATAATATTCCAAAGCCTAGTTTTTACCACATTTAAATAGCGCCACCAAAGCCGTTCTTTTCTTGAGGTTAGAAAACAGACAAATAATTACGAAATTTTTTGAAATGTGTTTCAAACCACCGAAAAACTCACCATTTCAAGTTGTTTTATAAATATTCCGTAGCATATTTTGATTGCAAAGAAACAATTTATCGGTGAGGTCAATTTGCAACGGTTTGCCATTCTAATTTTGCCAGCTTTTCACGCTGGTCCACCCCAAATATCTTTCGACTATGCGTGAACACAAAAGCATTTCCATAATTGTACATACGCTTCTATGATCGAGCGATCAAATCGATTTGATGAGGCTAATTTGTAATGCCAGATATACTTCTGGTGTAATCGAGATCATTTTGAAACTTCTTTTTTGTATTTGCAGCATAATTCTGATTGTATCTTTTTCCAAATGATCCAGATCCCACGTCGCTTTCTAAAGTATTTCACTTTTGCATGTTCATGGGACTGTACCCAAATTTTTTCGCCGAATTGGAAATTCGATTGAACGGGGCCAATTATTGATTGTAGCAATTATGATGACGAGCAGAAAATGTAGATGCTATGCAAGGAGTGCCAAGATATTCTCAAATCATGGTGAATACATTTCTTACTTTCTTCGCGTAGTTTTCATTTGAAACGGAACTAGGTAAAATCCAATTGTTTCGCCGCAAATATAACACGGATTGAAAAAATGAAATGACTCGGAAAATTATATTCATGGCAGATGTAAAAGATTTATAGTGTCTCCAGTCTCATTATCAAACCAACTAACGATTTTCAAACATTTTCATCATTAAAGACACGACGGAGCCGCAAATCGCGCGCAACTGAAAATATTCATCGGACGATTAAATCTCAACATTCACAAATAATTCAGTGCAACAGTCATTAAAGATGCCTCGGACAATGGATGCGACCTCCTTAACCCACAGCCGACTCGCTTCAAGTGTTCATTGACTAGATGATGATGTCAAGTTGGCTGTGCGTTAAGTGCAGCTGCTTTGATTTGACCACTCATTACACTTTAGTGCTTCTGCTATCACAGGCTCAGCAACTCCTCCAGTCGATCCATCATTTTCAAATCTCCACCGAGCATGAATGTCTTTTTCGCTAGACCAAAGCATCCTTGCTAATGATTCGAAACCGCATTCAGCGCAAATCAAAGCAACAGTGCCGTCCATGCCGCCAAGTCGTCCCTGCTTTCAAGGCAGATTGCACTCATTCAAGCGTTAATGCCTCCCTGGACTCCTCCAGCAGAGCCCTTGGAGTCGCTTCATTGTGGCAGAAGCAATCTAAAAATCTTCTAGGCGAAGAACCAGCCAAGTCATTGTGGCCCATTATTAACAACAAATGATGTGGTTAATCAGCTCGTCCACAATAATTTCCATCGGCAAAGGCAACAAGTTGAGAAATGGAGCGCTTCAGAGCTTCTCATCATTTTTGATTCACTCCTCTGATTAATCTTTCCCTTTGATTCCGCCTTTGTTGCTTTGCCTGCGCTCGGATGCAATACCATTCTTCAGATAGGTTGTCTTAAGCTGTTCTTGATAGAGGATCTCCTTGGCGAGTCATCGCAGCATGGCAGACTGGTTACAGCCACAAACATTTTATTCGCGACGACATTCCTTTGGGGGTAATTAAGTGTGTTGGCAATGGTTATTTTTTCAACTTTACACTCAAACATTGAAATTATATAAAATTTTATTGATCAGGTTTATGTATCTGGCATCTCCATCACATTTAATCAAAGTTTTATAAGTGTCGTTTAAACATTGAATATATAAAATATACTACAAATAATAAAAATTCTTAATATTCTCATTCGAAACGAACGAGAAGGACGACTAAGCTCATCGCAACTGTAAATGATTGTGCGCTCTTCAACATGTTGTTAACTTCATATTAAAAGTTAATTAAATATTTAATCTTTAATTTATTCAATTCATTTTGCCAAGCATCGCTAATAAGTTTGACAAATTATTAATTATTTAAAATTAAATGGGAAATCCCACAGTTGTAATAAATTCATGTCTAAAAATTGGTTCAATATGTCAAAGGACTTACAGTATGAAATCATAGACGTTCAGTCCAAGGCCATGAAGTTACCGCTAAGTATCTTTCAGATAATTTTGTTAAGGTACCAGTCCACTTTAGAACAGATACTTTATTATATATTAACATAAATTTTTTTAAAAGGATTATTTCATATTTTAATAATACAAAAAAAATATAAATTCTTATTTTTTATTTATTATTCTCTTTTATAGAGAGCGCTGAAATTGGGCTCTGAAAAAATCGTTCCTCCACGGCAGAGAGATAATCTATGGATTGGTAGATCTGAAACAAAAAAAACAAGCCGCGAAGTGCGACCCTTGAGGTCCACACGGTCAACTTCCTAGTAATATCTACATAAACATTAAAAATATTAAACACAATAATAATTTTGAAAATAGTACTACTTTAAATAATAATAATGAGTGGTACTCATAGCAGTAACAGGAATGAGTTGATATTCATCAAATCATATACGGGAGGGTCCATTGAATAAGTAAGGTTTTTGGAGGATGGGTGATGATGATTGATTACCACAAATGCAAATTTGATTGAAATTTTGATGGTTTTCAAAATTTAAGCCACTTTTTTAATTAAAAGACTGCAAAAACTATTAAAAATCTGCTCAAATTATCCAAACATTTTAAAACTTTGAATGACTTTAGATTAAAAGATATAAGGTAATAGAATAGAAGATAATAAAAGAGTAGAAAATAAAAGATATAAGGTAATATCATTCGGAAGGACCCTTTTCATATGGTAACTTTGAATGATTTTTTATTTTTAATTGAATTTTTTTCAGAATCATGAAAAACGTTTTGCTGGTTTCTCTTCGAAAATTGATAAGAATGTATAAATTTTATAAACATTTATTACTGTGTTGTGCAAATCAGGTTAAAAAAATAGTTTTAATGAAAAAACCCTGAGTTTTCGCATTTTCTCCTATTAAATTAAAAAAACCCTGAAACGGATTTTTATAATGTTAAAATAATCAAAAAAAATTGAAACACGTCGATTGAGACCTCTTTTTTTTTAAGAACGCTAATATTTTTTTTCCTGCTACAAATGTGAAATAAAATTAGATATATTGAACTCTGAATAAAACTTTTGAGATACTGGTACTATCCCTTATACCGATATACATCGTCTGGGAAGTACTATTTAAATGAACAAGCTTTCAGGAAATAATTGCACACGGACAGTGCAAGCAATGAATTATGGAGTAAAGATTTTTTGGAGGAAACGGAGGTGGTTTTAGTCGGTAGAAATCCGACATGCCGAGAAGCAGGAGCAACTCGGTATCTTTTGAAGTTTTCCATCTCCCAACGACGAAAAAAAAATGATGCAAATATTATAATCTGGTTCGTGAGATAGAGCGAATGGAAGAAATGACCTTGAAGATCATGATGACTGTTAATGATTTTTTATTTTTTATTTAATGTTTCTTGTTATCATGAGAAAAACTTTTGATGATATTTTTTCAAGCATTGCTTGAAGTATATAAATTTTATAAAAATTGATTACTGTGTTCCGTAAATCAGGTTAAAAATTTATTGTTTATTTAAAAAAACCTAATTTTTTGCACTTTTTTTTCTTAAATTAAAAAAACGGCTCCAACAATGTTTTTCAAAATTTTATAGATTCACAAAAATGTTAATACGCGTCGATTGACACTTAAACGATGCAAATATTATGTTTGGTTCGCGAGATATAACGCATGACAGAAATGAACTTCAAAGGGGCGAAACAACAAACCCCCCCCCCCCCAACCCAAGTGTCCCAAAATAATCAGCTCTTAAGACTGCAAAGACGCTTCGATTGACACTTTAACGAAGTCAATAGGACTTTGTTTACGTGAGTTATGCTCGTAGAAAAAAGTGTCCAGGAACGTACGTACGTACGTACACACACATACATCTCCTTTTCTAAAAACACTTTATATATACTCTATAGACCTCAAAACGTAAAGAAATGTTGAAAATTTCAATTTCGATTTTCGAGGCGATTACAAGAACTTCCCATATACTGGGAAGTTAATTAACGGCACTTCAAAGAACAAGGTTTCTTACGCCGTAATCCACCACCGTTTTCCAAAAAAATCGAAATCAAAAAAAAACGGTGGACTTTTCAAAAAAAAAAGTGTCAAAATCGACCTTTTATCGTTGTTTTTTAAAACCAATCAATTTTTTTGATCATATTCTGGTGGATTATGGTGTAATATTGTCTAACAAATAAAACGCATTAAAGTGTTCGAAAATCGGTTCGGTAGATCCAGAGATTATTTCTATGACATGTTAAAAAAATGTTGTTTTGCGAAAAACGCGTTTAAAGTTTTTGTTCCATGTTGCTGAAAAATATTTATTGAAAAATGAAAATTTAGACCTTTTTTTCAAAACCACGCAATTGATAGGTAGAAATCTAAATAAGCACTAAGCACAGGTAAAAAAGCTGCAAATATAATGTATAAAGGAGAAACCGGTATCTTAGAGAAGGGGAATGAAAGAGACGCTACGCGACCGACAACTGATCGAACATCTGCACAGAGCCGAAAACGCGCACACACTTAAAGTCGCTATTTATATATTAAACTTTGGAATTTCGAAAACATATTTCTGCAGGTCATTTTTGAAGTTCTAAGAAGTCGAAAATGCAAAAAAAAATCCACTTTTTGAAATTTATATAGTGGACTAGTACCTTAAGCCTATGAAAGACTAGAAGTTTGGTGATTGCTGGCAGACCAAATGAGTTTTAGTGGAAGATTTTTTCAAGGAGCCAAAACTTGAGCAAAGAATATCAGCATTGAATGAACTGAAAGTAAAGATCACTCGAAGATAAATGAAGTCTCATTAGATGTCATGTAGTACGACATTTAATGAGTTACTTTGCTTTCCTTGAAAAATCATGGACCATGGGAGCTTCCATGCCAGAGAAAACTTTGGCAATCATCGGTCAACTGATGATGTACCCTTATTACGACACTTCAAGGAAATTATGTCTTTCATCCGTAAAATTTGATGTTTATCGGAAATTGATCTCGACCCTATAATACATCCTCATCAAACTATTCACTTCTCCTGCAATATTTTTTGGAAGGTCAGTTTGTAGCGGCCACTGCAGGGTTTCGAAAAGTAAGAGTTGTGAAATTCAAATCCGCTAACAATCTCCAAGATACTCAGATATGTAGTTTTTTTTGCATTTCTTTGAATTAGAGTTCCAATGACCTACAAATTCCAAGCAAGGAAATGTCCTACAGTCAAATTAACCAACAATAGGAGAACAGATCACACAAAAGTACACTTTGCTTCGCAGACATTCGATCGAAAGCTCCTTCAGCGCCGCCGCGGATGCCAGGTCGACTGTCCATCATATCATATCGTCGTTGTTGGATGAAGCAAATAAATAAATCTTGGAGCTGTCTGCGGATCATTCACCTTTCAATCAATCACTGTTAACCTTAACAATGAGATAAATTCGCTTCTTTTTGCTGCACGCCAGCCGCTTTTGTGCAGGAACTTTACCGCAGACCACGCGGGCTTTCTCCGGCCCCTAATAGTCCGTGGCTGGGTCCCGCAAGTCGACTTGGATTCGCCGAATGCGAATAGCAATAATACCGATAGCAATCATATAATGAGAGTTAATTCCTAGGCTCGACTAAGATTACCCACATTCGAACAATGGCGCAAATTTCGGGCTCGCGGCGAAGCTGTTGACGAGCCTGCAATTATCGGTAATGCACCTAATGAGGCTCGGCAAAGCGGTGGAACACACATGTACTTACATACGCATAATGGGCGTTGTGCAAGCACATGTGTGCATTCCTAATGTGCAAAGCCATTTGTAGGGATTAGCCTTTTCGGAAATGGGTCACCGGAGCCATCATCATGCAATGAACATTCTTCCTGCCTTTCTGAAATCTGCTTTTCGGATTGCGGCAACATAGGTAAATGTACATACATATGTGGCCACCTTGGACAGACCAATTCATCAAGGAGCATTCCAACTGTTTTGCCCTTCACCACATTTTAATGTCCATCATCTGCTAAGTAACTGTACGATGTGTTTGATAAACGTTGGTTATTATTCTTGCTCGAAGTGGATCACGACTAATGCAGAGCTCATGGTGATTTATGGCTTATCAAAACGGTTATTTTTTCTACAATGGCCGGCCAAGCAAATATGCTTATTTGTTTCTTTCCCCTGGCGAATTAGCAGAGAACCATATACATAGATTAAAACGTCTAATGTTCAACTCTATTCATATTTTCAGAGCCTAAAAAATTTCAGGATTACACTTTGAAGCGTCCAAAAAGACGTTTGCGAATCCCATCGATGAGGTTTTGCAAATGAAAACGATCAAAACGCAGCTTATCAGTTTTTTTTTCAATTAAGATTTATTATATTTTTCGAACTGTCGAAAGTGATGTTTATATAACGAATAGTTTTCATTGTTTTTCTTTATTTATTATGGACTTATCTGACCTTTAGTTGATTCCAGAAGTGAAAAGTATATCATCTCCATGCTCTTATTCGTTCTTCGATGAAAACATCGAATAAGGAAACGTATAATTACAATTTACTGAACAGTAAATTTTAGGCTTGTTGACATGGTCTATTACTACATGGTTTAGTATATAGTCATCGGCAACCATGTATGTATGAGAAATGCAACCTAAACAAGCCGCGAGGTGCGACCCTTGAGGTCCACACGGCCAACTTCCCAGTAATATCTACATAAACATCAACAACATTAAACACAATAATAATTTTGAAAATAATACTACTTCAAGTAATAACAATGAGAGGTATTCATAGCAGTAACAGGAATGAGTTAATATGAATCATATCGTCTACGGGAGGGTCCATTGATTACATAAGGTTTTTGGTCGATGAGGACAGATTGAATATTCACGCGGATCAATCGGTGGGGGCCTTTTTGGTCTTGAAAAATTTTGTACATGCAGTCAAAAATAAGTTCAATTGCATGTAAAAAGTAAAATGATGATGGTTATTGAAATCTTACGATTACTGAAGAATGAATCTACTAAAAACTACAATTTTTTATTCGTTGAAAGCTTTTCAAAGCATATGATCTTGCAAAGTATTGACTACAAAACATTTTACCATTCAAAGCGTTGATACCGCAAATGCAAATTTGATTGAAATTTCGTTGGTTTTCAAAATTTAAGCAGCTTTTTTTTAACTTAAAGACTATGGTTGGTTGGTTGGTTGTAGTGGCAGCCCTCTTTGTCAAAAAGATGGCTCACTTAGGCCAAGATAGGCCCATTGTGATACCACAAAAAGACGAGGGCGGCACTAGAACCTGTGAGATGACGAGAACCATTTCGATTCTCGTATGAAGCCGGCTATGCAGCCGATATTCAAATCAGCTACTTCCGTGAGGCTGTCCAGGAATGGTGAGCCTAAGGTTTTCATGCGTTTCCTGGACAGTGCCGGGCATTCGCACAGAAAGTGTTGGACTGTTTCTTCCTCTTCTTCCGATCTGCAACTCCGGCAGAAATCGTTGAAGGGAACGCCCAACCTCTCTGCGTGTCTGCCAATCAGACAGTGCCCCGTCAGTATGGACACGATAGAACTCAAGGTTTCACGACTCGTGTTCAGGAGCTGCTTGGTGCGTCTGGAACTCAGTGCACGCCAAGTTTGCCTGGTTGTCCTGCAGGTTTCCTCCAACAACCAGGCTCTATTTGCAGCCTTGATGTAATGCTGCTTAAATCCTAGCTTTATAGAAGCTAGAGGTTGACTAACTTGGGGTGTGAGTGTATACTCCTGGAGCACAGTGCCAGCTCTCGCTAAGGCATCCGCTTCGCAATTTCCCGGTATATCACTATGTCCCGGTACCCAGTGCAGAGTCACTTCACAGTGAAGTGACATCACGTTCAGATGTGTACGGCATTCCATCACCATCATGGATGAGGTGTACACGTTGGATAGTGCTTGGATAGCAGCTTGACTGTCGGAGAAAATATTCAGGTTTCTTATGGAAATTTTCCGATTTCTCAGCCAGTCGACTGCCTTGTATATCGCAATGACCTCTGCCTGAAAAACACTGCAGTGGTATGGAAGCCGGAAGGATTGTTTCAGGCCTAGCTGTTCTGAAAAAACACCACAGCCAACTTTTCCGTCTATTTTGGAACCATCAGTGTAGATGTCGACCGATTCCTGCATCCCATCTCTTTCTATTGCCCTGAAACTATGATGAAAGCAGGGAATCGGGGCGCAAGGTCTACTTCCTCTGGCGTTGGTCAATCCCTCCGAAGTATGGTGGAGTGGCCAACATTTCCCTCTTGCCAGAGATGCAGTGCTTTTAATCGAATTGCAGAGCACTTGGCCTGCTGTCTCGTAAGAAGCTCCGTCGGGAGCCAATTCAATAGCATAAACAGTGCCTTTGTCGGGGTAGTGCGTAAGGCCCCGGTGATTGCAATAGCTGCAATCCTTCTGACCCTGTTTAGCAGGTTTGCATTGGATGTTTTTGCAATAGCTGGCCACCAAACAACTGCGCCATACAGAAGAATTGGTTCCACTATCGCCGTATAGAGCCATGATACGATTTTGGGTTTCAATCCCCACTTTTTCCCAATGGCTCTTTTGCAGCAGTAGATTGCGCATGCCGCTTTTCGCCTTCTTTCTTCTATGTTCGCTTTCCACGCGAGCTTGGAGTCCAAAATTAGACTATAAAAACTATTAAAAATCTGCTCAAATTATGCAAATATTTTAAAACTTTGATTGAATTTACAACAATTTTTTTAGAATAAAAGATATAAAGTAATATCATTCGTATGAACCCTCTTTAAATGGTAACTTTGAATGATTTTTTATTTTTAATTTAGTTTTTTTCATAATCATGGAAGCAAACTTTGCTGATTTCTCTTCAAAAACTGATAAGAATGTATAAATTTTACAAAATGGTATCACTGTGCTGTGCAAATCAAGTTAAAAAAAATATTTTTCATGAAAAAACCATATTTTTTTGCACTTTCTTTTGTTAAATCAAAAAAACGGCTGAAACGAATTTTTTAAAAATTCGACAGATTCACAAAAATGTTAATGCGCGTCCAGTGACACCTAAATTATGCAAACCGTATGTTAAAATGTTAAAAACTTCACAAAGAGGTTAATACACGTCAACTGACATCATAATGATGCAAATATTATATCTGGTTCGTGAGATATAGTGAATGATAAAAATGACCTTGAAAAGCATGATGACTTTTAATGATTTTTTATTTTTAATTTAATTTTTTACGTAATCATGAGGAAAACTTTTGATGATGTTTCTATAAACATTATTTAGAGTATATTTTGTAAACATTGATTACTATATTTCGCAAATCAGTTTAAAAATTTATTTTTTATGAAAAAAAGCCTAATTTTTTGCACTTTTTTTTCTTAAATTAAAAAAACGGCTCCAACGATTTTTTTAAAAATTCGACAGATTCACAAAAATGTTAATGCGCGTCCAGTGACACCTAAATTATGCAAACTGTATGTTTAGTTCGCGAGATATAATGCATGACAGAAATGACCTTGAAGATCATGATGACTGTTAATGATTTTTTATTTTTTATTTGATTTTTTTTTGTATTCACAAGGCAAAAATTTTGATGACATTTTTAATAAAACTGTTTGGAGTATATAAATTATATAAACATTGATTACTTGGACTTGGAAATAAGGTTAAAAATTTATTGTTTTTGAAAAAAACTTAATTTTTTGCACTTTTTTTTTAAAAATTTCAAAACGGCTCCAAGAAATTTTTTGAAAACTTGATAGAATCACGTAAATGTTAATACGCGTCGATTGACACTTTGTTCAAGGAAATCGTACGTTGGGTTTGCGAGATATAACGCATGACAGAAATGACCTTCAAACAGGCAAAACAGCAAACCCCCCCCGAACGAAGCACCCCAAAAACTAATCAGCTCTTAAGATTGCAAAGACGCTTCGATTGACACCTTAACGAAGTCGATACAACTTTGTTTACGTGAGTTATGCTCGTAGAAAAAAGTGTCCACTAACGTACAGACGTACGTACGTACACACACACACACATACATCTCCCTTTCTAAAAACACTTTATATATACTCTATAGACCTCAAAACGTGAAGAAATGTTGAAAATTTCAATTTCGATTTTCGAGGCGATTACAAGAACTTCCCATATACTGGGAAGTTAACAATTACATGTTGATCCTTTTCTCAACTTGACTAATTCAAAGATTGTCCGAATTTGAAAATAATTCTTTGAGTCCTTTATTTCGGGACTTGTTTTCGTCATCTATATAATAAATCAAAATTTCCATGTAAAGAGTTGCGACTTTTCTGATTTACTTGTGTTGATTGTAATCTATGTCAAACAGACCTGTGCTCCTTTTACTATTAACGTGAGTAATGGAACTTGAAAGTATATGCCCGACGAAAAAAGGAGAACCATGTCTATAGCGTTGCAATCACGTCATCAGCTCAGTATAATGATCTAATGGTCCTAAAATTGACGTCAACTGTGCATTTTGGGCTGGCAGAACGAATTTTATTGTATTGTATTCAAGTTTTTGGTTGTCATAGCTCCAATCCTCTGGGCGCCATGATGACGAAGAGGAAAATGTGGCAAATACCCATATCACAAAAATCATAGCTTTTACTAAAAAGTTGTGTATGGCAAACTTGTGCAGAATTAAATTTGTAGCAACTAAAGCACACATTACTTTCGTAATAATAAAACAGTAAAAATCAAAAACGACAGCCAAAAAGGGGGGATAATCTTTCGAGCACCACAACTTCTTTGCTTTCCCTTTTACCACGAAAAAACATGCAGAGTTTCCTTAAAAATAACTCTATTATATTCAATGTTTTCCACAACATTCATTAGATACAGATTCCTCAATAGATCTAGTCCACAGACCATCGTTTGCCCATTATTGAAGCTGTTATCGTTTAGAGGGTCCTGGTTGTGAATCATTAAAATTAATCTGGTCATTTTCTTCAGGTATGCACCTTTGGTGTTTGATAATCACAATCCATGTCTTCTTCGGCGAAAAAATGGATAGCAATGTCTTTATTTCAAAATAATGCAAACAAACTGGTGAGCAGTTAAATCCTACCTTTTGTCATCCCCCCAGGATGAACCACATTTTGTTGAGCATCTGCAAAATATCAATTTCAGCAGCTCGAGACAAACACATCATATGCTACTTTGCACGAGTATGAACATTCGTAAACTTCTTTTCCAAACTCAATAGCAAAGACTCTTGAATCTTTCAAGCCACGTTTGAACTTTATAGTATACCCAAAGAGTATGCAATCGAGCTGAATCGTGTGTGGGTGAAAATGAAGAAAAATTAAATTCATTCTTTATTTTTTACATTCATGTTGTGAATCCTATCGTCGATAGATTCATCAAATTTATCACCTCCATTTTGAGCCAGTTTGAGTCTACATTTCTGAGCTGAAACATTTCTATTTCCAAATCATGGTCCAGACTCTTTAAAACGAAAGTCAAATGCTTCATTTTGCCTAAACTGTGGGGAGTAGAAGATGCATCGCAGCCAAAAGAGACAAGAAGAAATGAAAGATTTTTCCAGCAACATCTGAGTGCGCTTATTTTGAGGTATTATATATTTTGTGAGTTGGCATCCATTTTGTGATTTCAAAAAAAAACGACGTTGAAATTGTTTCGTCCAAGAAAGTAAAACAAAAATGTTTATGTCCTCATTGAAAATTATTATGAATACAAAAAATGAAACGGATTCAAGAGCTGAATTAACAATAACTGAATCTGCGTCTCCAACAGCCTGCTCAATACTATAAGATGAAAAAATGAAACAATCTGTCCATATACGCTCTCTTCGAACCGTTTATATGGCTCAAAAGTTCATTTTTCACGTGAACTATCCCTCTTCGTGACATAATAAATCCCGCCAGTGGAAAGTAATTCAAACAAACAATACCGCAAATGGCTTGTAACCAAGTTGACTGTTTCGTGGCAAAATGAAAAGCATAGAAGTTCTGGATGATGTAGATGATCCTCTCTTTTTGGGTGTCGTTTTTGGCCGTGTAACTTTTTTATTCTTTATTTTATAAATTGCCGTGGCTATGTCTGGGAAATGAAAAGTACATGGCGATGATCATCCATAAAGTAGGATGGGTGAATGACGTGTGATAGCTAATGCAGTACCAGCTATATACGTTTTATTGATGAAAGTTTAAGATTTTTAAATTTGGGATCACATGGATTTGGAGTAGGTAGATTGATATTATACAATTTCGCCTCCTCTCTACCTCATTCCACTCGAACAAGCTACATATTTTATATCCTCCTTACATAAGTTAAAGAATTTCTCAGAGCTTCAAATTCAAAAGGAAATAAAATGCGTGTATGGTTTGCGATCCGAAACTAACGTATTTTTTTCTTTTATCCAATTCTGAAGAGGGCAGTTTGGACTCTTGCCAGTATCACTTTCAGATCTTACCATAAAGTGTATCTGAATACGTTTCCGCTTTAGAGGCTATTGTAGTTAGCAATACTTTGATTCTCAAAATCACTGCACATGAATGGAATGAAATAAACAAAAGACTCTTGTGGCCCTTGTAAGAGGTTGGAAATAAAGCCTTAAGATATTGTGCTTTTTTTGTATTGTATATCGTCTGTCTCTCAGAAGAATGGAATTTATGGTGAGAGTTAAAAAATACCATTCATTTGTCAGTAGCGAGCGCCGTTATTGGTAACGTTGGTTCCGTCTTCAGATTTGAAAAAGAAAGGACCAATTATGCCGCCGGCATGCAAACCGCACCATACTATGACTTTTTCAGGATGTTGTGGAGTTTTCAAAGCTTCTCGTTGGCTATCTACTAACACCAAAAACAGCAATTTTGCTTATTTAAGAACTCATTAAGCCAAATATGAGCCTTATTGCCGAAAATGATTTAACGGTAAAAATGCAGTCCAACTTTAAACTTGCTATCAGTCCGTTCACCGAGAATACGACTTAAACGATGGTCCAATGGCTTCAATTGCTCCTCTAGTTATATCTCATTACTCATATCTTTAGTCTAAGATATTTCCTCAAAATTTTCCATATAGTAGACGGAGAGAGGCTAAGTTGTTGAGAACGGTATCGAATCGATAAATTTGGATGTTCAGTCACATAACCCTCTATAGCAGGACTAGCCGCCTCGGTACGCACTTGTACGAGCTCTTGTTGGATGAAAATTGTTCAATAGAGTGTATCTGGACATAAAGTTTTCCATCGTATAGCATTTGAGTTTGTCAGATGGACGATTATGAGCAGCATAAATTGGACGAAGTGCTCTATAAGTTTAACGCATAGAACGTAAATCTCGGAAATAATTGTTGACCATTTTTTCCAGACATTGCTTGGATGTTAATCTTCGGATGGTAATGACAGATGTCATCATAAAAAGTTCTCTGCCTTCAAAAACATTGTCTAGATTTGAGGCTTGAATTTTCCCAATCTTCTTGTGTGCTTGTCGTGTCCTTGGGTGTTTCCTAAAGCACTCTCGTATATTGATTCACATTTCTTTCTCTGTTCTGTTATGCACTAGCCTAGTTCCTGTCATCGCGAAATGCAAGAGGATGCGGGAAAGAACCCATAATTCTGGAACTCCATGCGTTATTATAAAACGAAGTGTGCACTGAAACTGTTAAATCAGGATGGTTTCATGTCGATCAAAGTAAATTCGAATGTCTTTGTTGTCCATTATTTTTAGCTCTGTCTGTTTCACCAACATATAAAGGAATAGACAAATTTTTAGAATCCTAATTGATTGTCAACTTAATCTTCATGTCATTAAAAGCTTTCTGTTTAAAGTATTAATGAATGCATCAACTTCCTTTGTCGTAATTGTATTTTCTTTCAATGAATGTCTTACCATGAGTACAAGGATTTGAGCCCTCTATTTCTCCAGTTTTTTATTTTGAAAAGAACTTTTCATTTTTCGATTGAAGCAACTGGTTGGATTTTGTCTAATGTGCCTTACCTTATTCCTATTGAAACACATTAGTAATCTAATTTTGCATGGGTAGACCAAAAGTCAAGGATCATTGAATTAACGAAGCAATTGCTGAATCCGGTACTTATCAAATATTCGCATTAACTTTGAAAAACAAATCAAATTCTGCCAAATTTACAAAAATACTATTTGAAAGATCTTCACAGTCTCACCACGGTAAATTTACGCACCATATAAATCGACAATCGCAGAATCATTCAAAAAGCAGCTCCCCGACGCTACGCTTAGCCCCACACTTTTATTTTTTGGGTTCGAAACTAAAAGCTCTTAATGAAAATGCGACCTCAATATGTTGAACAGACTATAAGCCGACAGCTGACATCGTAACGGTAATAGTTACACCGTGACCGCCTTAACTTTATTTTCCGCGAAATTTCGTTCGCTATTATTCAAACGATTATCCAAACCATTGCGGATTCAGTTTGAGCCGCAAGAAAATTATGAGCCACACGGTTCGGCGATTCATCATCCGGATTGAGCGAAAGTATAGTTTGCGGAGTATAATCAACGAAACTGTCCAATTAAACTATCTTCTTGATGGCTTTTGAATTTTTTCCCCACTAATGTGTGAATTTTTTGGATGACGCCGACCAAGCAATTAGCGATTTAAGTAAGAGGTTTCAAAAGTTTTCCACTGACAACTAATCTTCTTTAATGCCCATTTCGGCACTTGATTAAGTCGATGAGATGACTGTAATGTTGGCAAAAGAGCCTGAGGGATTTCGGTTACATTTTGAAATGCTATGAATATGTGTTGTTGCTGGATATTATTTAACATGTTATTTCTTGTTGATTAAGTCTGACTAGGGTAGAAACGTGTCTTTTAAGCAAGGAAGAAGTTAAGACAATTTAGTTTAATTATATGAGATATTTACGCAATATTATGATGTTTCATGCAAACGATTAAATTGATGAAGCGTTAAAGATATTTATTGCTACAATAAGTGAATTAATATGGGACATTCCGCTGAAGAGGATTGTTAAAGCGAAAGAAAGCTAAGGTCTACTGATCGAAGCTAAACCCTTACAAGCGAGAAGAACACTCAGACGTGACTCTCAACTTTTAAAAACCGAACAAATCACCAATAAATTTAGTAAATAAGTGTTTGTCATTTACGCTTGAAGATCGCCCATAAATGCTCGATGAGATTCAGATCCGGCGATTGAGCCGGCCACTTCAGGATATCGATAAAGTTTTCTCGAAACCATGCCAAAGTCCGGCTTGATTTATGGCATGATGCGTTGTCATGCTGGAATTGAGTCCCATCCACATTCGTATCACCGAATCGAGCAGAAAACGAGGGTCTTAATTCACATTCTACGACATTTATGTATTTTGCACTGTCCGTTGGGCCCTCGCAAAGGAACATTTCTCCGACTCTTGTATCAGACATGCAGCCTCAGACCATTATGCTTCCTCCACCGTGTTTGACAGTAGGCACCATACATTCGGGCTTGAACTCTTTTTCAATTCGACGTCGCACAAAGACAACGCCAGGAGTGCCAAAAACCAAAAATTAACCAAAAATAAACGGTAATTACCATTAAAAAACCGGTTTGGGTTTTATTTTTTCAATTATATTTATTTTGCCATTTTGAAATCCAAGTTATCTAACTTATCTCAAAGTTCGATTCATCCGACCATACAATATTCGACCAGTCTTCCGCGGTGTAGCACCGGTACTTCAAGGTCGATACCACAGTAAAGGTAACAACCAGTATGCAATCGACGCCTTCAAACACGAAATTTCCTTCCAAGAAATGGCGCCATGTGCTGGCAAAAATTGACGTTTGCCAAGCATTGCCGGATGTGCAGAGGATAGAGCACTTTCGCGGATTTCATCTTTCACTTCAACACATGAAACATTTTTTCAGGCATTTTGGCTTTTTCTCTAAATCAATATGTCAAAAGCAAATGAAATTTGTGTCAGCGAAGACGTTTCACCATTGTAATCCAATGAACCGAAGTTTCTGGGTTTTTTTTCACGCGTAGCATGAAAAATGCATATACGAGCCTTGGCAGTGCCCTGAGCAGTAACTAGCTGCCATTTTGTCATAAATGACAACAAACATTTGATAAATGAAGGAAAACATATGACTTTGTCTCGTAGAACCGCGGGCCGTACTTGATAGTGTGCCTTTATATGAAACATTACCTACTGGTTCTTACCTATACTGTGGTCCATACCATAGTGTATACAGAATGTCGTGAGTGCTTAACGTTACTGCCTATCAGAACGATTTGAAGTCACGGTCCGCGGTCGGACAACGGGCAGCTACCATGCGGCTGCCAACGCCCTCCCACCACCACTTGGGAGTACCAGTTTGCCTACTGAGTGCAGGCTCAGTGATGGAAGCGAGGCCTACCTAATTCTCTGCCGATCTCTCGGTCTCGGCACCGGGTTACCTCGTAACTCCACGCCGAGCCCTCAAAGATGCTGCAGAAGTCTCCATGCTGGGAAGCATGAAGGCTTCTGCAGCACAACTTTCTTAGCTGTATGTTTATTTCGACATGTAAATTATCATTTTTCTAAAACCCACCATTTTGGATTTGAAGCAGCAGCCTGATACTGGCGTTTTGTTTTGTCAAAGCGCATCTAGGGAGGCTCTACCCACATATGGGTCTTAACCACAGCCACCACGTTCGCACCCCCCTATAGGGGGTCCTCACCGCGACCGGAGGGAGGTATACAACCTCCCTGGGCCCCGGTCCCCGTGGTACCAGATTGACCCCTGTTAAGGCTTCGTGAACTTGAGCCCGTCTCAAACCCACTTCGGTTGTGTCCGACTGCAGACACTGGACCGATCACCAACCTAAGGTACGCGGGGACGGCACTCTCCAACCATAGTGTATACAATAAACAGTGCACAAACGAGCTGTTAGAATCCAAAAATAAATAGGGATATAAAAGTAAATTAAGAGAGGATCCAGCGATTTCTATGCGAAGCAGAAAATCAAATACATGTGCTAGACAGAGTAGAACATATGATTCTGTTCCGGTGAACCGCAGGACGCACTTGATAGTGTAATTTTATATGGCCGATTAACTACTGGTTCTTTCATATGCTGTGGCTCATGCAAAGTGGGCCCTCTTGTTCCTCTCAGAAAGTAATGGCTTCTTCCTGGCTTTGCATGCTTTCAGGCCAGCCTCTTGAAGTCTTCGACGAATCATTCTAGCGGAAACTGTTTTCCCAACTTCCACTGAGCATTCAACAGCGAGCTCAGATGAATTTCGCTTCCTATTTTTCAGAGACTCTCTCACTAATTTTCGATCGTCTCGTTTTTTTGTTACACGTTTTCGATCTGAACCAGTTGCGGAAAACCGTCTTAAAGTCAGTTGTACTCGGCGCGAGTATTTTACGGTTCTCGATATTTCTACTTGAGATTTGCCTGGTTCATGTAAAATTTGAACGTGTACACGTTTTTCCAAGAGACAGCTCGGCTATTTTAGGCATCTGTACTGTACTGTAATCTACACCACTTCTCACAAAATAATGAAAAAAGTTCACTAGAACACGATATTATAATGTGTGACATATTATCTTTCGGTACACAAAAAGATCAAGTACAAAAATTGTACCAAAATATTCAAAACTAGGTAGAAATGAGATAAAATTAGACATTCTAAATTACTTTCCTCGAGCCAGCATAGTGCATAATTAAGCATCAGATATTATTATCAACAGTAATTATGATGCACATGAAAAATTTATGAGGTGCTCTATACTTTTGGCCAAGGCTGTATGTATAGTTGTATACTCAAAGTATCATAAAAATTTTGTTGTTTAAATTTCGAAATAACATCCTCTTAACGAACTCCATTACGAAAGGTACAACGTGGGGCGCTATTTAAATTGAATATCATTTTTGAGAATCGAAGTCAATAAAACTTACAACTCCTAATTTCGGGAGCGTTTAATTCAGGAACGAGGCAGCAACCAGGTATCGTGCTCGGGCTCCTTGAGACTGGTGATTGCTGGTACCTAATTTCAACGGGTGCACAGTTTCTCTTCACCTAGACTTTGCCTTCGTTTCACTATGTCAGAGCTAATGACCATTATAGGCTGATTAGACTACATTTCAAAACAAAACAACGTAAAGCATTAAAGGTTATACCACTTACATTACCTTAACATAAATGTCACATGTAAATTAATTTTAATATTCCGATTCAAGTTCAACTCAGAGCATGCCATTATTTCTCGCATTGGTCTTCATCCCGAAAAACACAAAAAAAAACTAATTTTTCAGGTGGTTGCACACTGTCAATCTATAAACGACATCAGCAGAACTTGTCAGGCATTGTCGCAGCTGCTAGTGTAAAAACTCCTTTTCAAAGGGTGGTAGTTGCAAGAAAACCACAATAAAAATTATTTGCGTTCCATAGCAAAAAATAAACAAGCGAGTGACTTATTTACGCGAGATCTTCGGCCACTAATCTAATACTTCTTTATCAATGTGGTCGTGCATATTTCAAATAATGTATCGATTACACATATGCTTTCTTCTTTTCCAGAACAATGCTCGGTCCCTGGACAAACATCTAAATTGTCTAACGTTAGAAGTCATTCCTGAAGAAAACTCTGCAGGAATTACTTGCTTACCAAAGGATAATAAAAGCAAATTATTTATGAGCGCACATGAAGGTTTCTTTCTCTAAAAAGCAACAGGGTACTTTCTCAAGCGAATCAATTTTTTCACTTATAAATAATCAAAGTTTTCAACGTCACAGCAAAAAGATGAATAAAATTGCCTATAAAACCGAAATTTCGCAGCATATTAAAAACAAAAATTTGTATTATTATTTCCAAATGAATATTTAACTACTCATGACATCTTCCCAATTTCCGTTAACTTCATGCTAACAACGTTTGCAACTGAAACCCTTCCGTCAAAATGGCAATCTAAATGTTCCAGTAAAAAAGAGCAAATTTCACATCTGCCAACTTTCTTATCATTTCATTTTTTCGTGTATTCAACAACGTTGCCTTCGGAACAATGAAATATTGACGATGAAATTTCCAACTCGTCGCATCCTTCAACAAATTCGTTGCTCCCAACTCGACAAGTTCTCGAAAGAAAGGATGAAGATTTGAATGGAAGCCAACAAACTGAAGAGGTGAGACAACTTTCGTAACATTCTTACGATTGCTTCTCAAATTCAAAGGACATCAACGTGCGATGGGTGGACCAAGTTCTGGATCCTTGTCTTTTGCCTGTTTTTTTTCTATTCAATCAATATTCCTATTGCGAACGGACAAAATGAAACCTTTTCAATGTTAATAGAAGAACAAAAAGTAAACATCTTACGAAATCAGTTAAGGTTGTTAAAAATTCAATAGAGACGAGAAACGTGAAACGGATTGTCGACACATTATTGGAGCTGAAACTTTTTCAATTAAAAAAGCTTTGAAAAATTTATTGATTTTTCGAATAGAACTCTGAAGTTTTATTTGAAAAGGACATTAAAAATTGTACAAATTTTGCGTTGAAATTGGATTCAGTTGGCTGGAAATATACGTTGAATAAAACCGTAAGAAATCATTACTTTATTTAGCTTGTTTTTAAAGTTTTGAAATTTTTTTCCAACCCTCTTTTCTTGTTGATTTCATATTTTCATGCATACTGTTATCATTACATATTTGTCTTAAGCAACATACTCCTCTATCTTGAAGTCAGATACAATAAGGGTGTTTTTGGGTCAAAGTTAACATTTCGTTCCAATAATTGTGAATTTCATATTTTTCATAAATACATAACATTCAAAACTCCAAACATGGTGCGAAGTATAAATTCCAACGTAAATACCTTAAGTTCAATTATACTAACGCCGAAGAAAGTTTCTATACCTTTTTAAGTCAAATCAATAGGTAGGTAGTTTTTCTTAGGCTTCAGAAATTTTTGCCCCGGCAGACTGCAATGAATGGAGAATCTAATAGAAACCTTATACAAGCATAGTTTAAGAGCTATTGAATAAGTCGTAGATGGAATTGATGATCAACTGAGACTTCAGTTAAAACAATGAAAGATATCTTCTAACGATGGAATAGAGCCGTTGAGATTTTCTGGATCCCAGAATAGCAGTCACGAACGCGATAACAGTCATTCTAAGAAATTCTAATAACACGAATCGAATACTTGAGCCACCAGTTAAGTCCAAGCAACTGATTGTCACCTTGAGTTCAATTAAATTTATTTGACTAGTGGAATATCGCCAGAACTCTTTCAAAAAGGCTATGTTTTAAATTGAGAAAACTTTTCTCAACAAAAAAATTACAGATTATCATATCTTTCGTATGCATACGTTTTCTTATGCAGGGTGTTTTACATGAAGGTCTGATCAGGAGGTCTTAACTTCAAAGCTTTTCGAATACGGGTATAATTTCTGCAGCAACCAACACCACATCACTTACAGAGGAAGTTATTCCTCTTCTCCAGTAAAAGGAGTAGTTTTATCCTGAATGCATAGCTCGTTCACAATTACTTGTAATATCCAAGCCAACTTAAATCTGCTGCTGATCTGTACTTCTGCTTTAAGACATTTTATTGGACTTCAAATAGACTAGAGAAGATTAGTGAATATCTAGCCGCACTCAAATTGACTCTACCCATAATGTGGATGCTAAACCATGACCCTCACTTGTCACCCTTCATAGGAGTTTTACCAAAACCTGCTGGAAGTCTCCTTACCATGTCTCTAACTACCAGAGAGAGAACCAGTATGCAGTCACCTGGTTACAGCTCGTTAGGCTAACTCTCACTTAGACTGTGCTGGAAAACATCACCACAGCACCCATCACTTTCCTTTGGCAGCTTGAAAACGGCACTCCTCATATAGAATTCACACATTATTTGCTTTTGCATTCGACCTAATTAACATTGATAATGAATCTTCACTCTGACCGGAATCCATTTGGCGTGTAAATGCGTTCCAAACGGGAATCGAACATCAGGCTGAAATTGGGAACCAACCGTTCCAATGTGCTGCGGTCCTCGTCCGAACGGCGTGCTGGCACGTTTTTTCACAATGTAGCCTGGATGCGGACGAGTCGTGGACCTAACGTAGAAACTTGGTGCAGGCCTGCTGCGGGCCTTTGAAATCTTGCTTCCTCAGATGACCTATCAGTGTATATTTTGCATTGCTCACTATTGATTTTCTTCCCATAACTTTTGTGCTTTGAAAAAACAAAACAAAATTTTTTTTTGGAAAGTTATACTTAGGGTAATCCTTTAATTTCATCATTAATTCTTGAATTCAGTGATTCTGCTTTTATTCAGTATGCCATGTGAAACAAAAGAACCTCAGGAGATTGACGTTGCGTATTAATCAGCCAAATTAACACACTTATTCTTCTTCTCAAATTGGTTAAAAATATCAAACAAGTGATCGTACGCCCTTGAGAGAAACTAAGCGCTAAACATTCTAACTATGTCCTTTGAATAACTACTTGCCAGGAGATTAATGTTAAAATAAAATCGTTTATACTCTTTTTTTTGGCAATAGACGAAAGAATTAATATAATTAAATATAATATATAAATTCAACATAAAATAATTTAATAAAAGTCATTTCAATTTGGATATAATCGAAATATTTTTTTTCAGATAAAATGGAGTACGGCAGTCTAACTTGCAAACCATTGATGTAATTATTTGCACATATCAAACAAGGATTGTTGATAGACACTGAAAAGATTCTCACTCTTAAAACATTACCATACTGGAATTCAGTCTTGACTTGATACTTCTTCAACATTTGGCTTTCACAACTCTAGTATGCATGAACGGCGAGTCAAAAAGTAATATTGTAAAAATATGCATTGCATAAATTGAAACAACTAATGTTCAATCTTCACTTTCAGAGTCAAAAGCGGACATTATGTAGCAACCCATGGCCGTCTGACTCCTGACCCGCCCTACGTCCACTCAAATCGTGGTTATTCCACAGATGGCGAGGAAAGCCATCGAGCCCCGTCCGAGAGGACACTTTCTGAATACACCATAGCCAATGAGAGAACATCCTCACCCCACCATTTGGCAAGGAAGTCAAGATCGAATGGAGTAGAAAATGGCGGTCCTAGATCTTCGGGTCCTATACCAATTCGGATACCACCGCGAACTTCATCGGCGCTTAGTTACGACCATGGCGGTGACAATGGGAGTGATATCTATGTTACGAGTGCTGCTTACAAAGCTCCTTCCGAAATTAGGTAATTGGTCTTCAACTAGGAGAGCATAGCCGAATATACATATAATAACAATTCCAATTCTTTCAGCCGATATAGTGCCCATCGATCGCAGTCGCGAGGTGGACCAAGAAGTATCTACTCTGTTGCGTCGTCAGCAAAAACTGGTCGCAGCAATCGATCAGAGAGAAAACGAGGTGCCAAAATCGAAGCAATGTCAGCTCCAAACCCTTTTTGTCCAAACATTACTGGGGTCTGCTGTCTGATGCTTCTACTTAATTTAGGTTTAATCCTTGTTACACTTGGTTTTGTTATTGTCATACAGTTCTACGAGCCGCTGTTTGTCAAGTGAGTATAAGTGCTACTAAAGGAATAATGAATTAAATGAAGGAAGTTAACAAATGCTAATGAATTAGTTGAAATTATAAGTGAACTTAAGGGATGCATATCGGTTTAGGAATCGGATCCCATACTTGCAAAAACTAGCTTTTTCACTGTTTTTTATAAGCAACATTTATCAAATTTGAAGTTATCCCTAACCATTATGAATCAGTGCGTAAATTTGAATAGTAACAGCTTAGCTCATCTACACAGTGTCTTCACTAGGGAAATCATAACACGAAGATAAGTAACAGATCTTTCACTGAACAAGTTGCGTTATAACTGTAACTTAAGATTTTGCGGGATGACGAGAACCATCCAGATTCTCGAATAAAGCCGGCTATGCAGCCAATGTCCAAATCAACTACTTCCGTGAGGTTGTCCAGAAAGGGTGTGCCCAAGATTTGCATGCGCTTCCCGGACAGTGCTGGACTTCCGCACAGAAAGTGTTTGATTATTTCTACCTTTGATCTGCAACTTCGGCAGAAATCATTGAAAGGGACACCCAATCTTTCTGCGTGTCTGTCGATCAGACAGTGTCCCGTCAGTACGGAAACGACGGAACTCAGGGTTCCACGGCTTATATTGAGGAGCCGCTTGGTGCGTTTGGAGCACAGTGCGTGCCAAGTTTGCCTTGTTGTGCTACAGGTTTCTTCGAGCAGTCAGGCCCTATTCGCAGCCTCCAGATAGTGCTTCTTAAATCCTAGCTTTATGGAAGTTAGAGGTTGACTGACTTCGGGGGTAAGTGTATATTCCTGAAGCTTGGTGCCAGCTCTCGCTAAAGCATCCGCTTCACAGTTTCCCGGTATATCACTATGCCCCGGTACCCAGCAGAGAATTACTTCACAGTGAAGAGACATCACGTTCAGTTGTGAGCGGCATTCCATAGCAATTTTAGTTATGGTATGCATGCTGAATAGTGATTGGATAGCAGCTGGACCGTCAGAAAAGATGTTTAAATTTCTTATAGAAATTTTCTTATTTCTCAGCCAGTCTGCTGCCTTATAAATCGCAATGACCTCTGCCTGAAAGACGCTGCAGTGGTCTGGTAATCGGAAGAATAATTTCAGGCCTAGCTGTTCTGAGAACACGCCACAGATAACTCTTCCATCCATTTTTGATCTATCAGTGTAGATTTGGACCGATTCCTGTATCCCACCTCTTTCTGTGGTCCAGTCCTCCCTACTCGGGATGACTGACCTGAAACCATGATGAAAACAGGGAATCGAAGGAGCAAGGTCCACTTTTCCTGACGTTGGTCCATCTCTCTGTAGTATTGTGGAGTGACCAATGTTCTGCTCATGCCAGAGTCGCAGAGCTTTCAATCGAACAGCAGTGCACTTGGCCTGCTGTCTCGTAAGTAGCTCTGTTGGAAGCCAATTTAATAGCATAAATAATGCCTTTGTCGGGATAGTCCGTAGAGCCCCGGTGATTGCAATAGCCGCACTCCTTCTGACCTTGTTTAGCAGGTTAACATTTGATGATTTCACCATTGCAGGCCATCAAATAACTGCGCCATAAAGAAGGATTAGTTCCACTATCGCCATACAATTTTGGGTTTCAATCTCCACCTTTTCCCAATTGCTCTTTTGCAGCAGTAGAATGCGCATGCAGCTTTATGTGCTCTTTCTGCTGTGTTTGCTTTCCATGCGAGTTTAGAGTCCAGAATTAGACATAAATATTTCACCTGATGAGATGGGTTGAGACTTATCTCATTAAGTTTAGGTGGGACAAATCGTGGAATTTTGTGAAGAGCATAAATTTCGTTTTTTGCGGATTAATCTTTAGACCACACTCTTTGCTCCATTTATTAAGAATACCTAGGGCAAAGATTAGTCTTTCCGATAGGGTGTTAACAAATTTTCCCGATATTGCTATTGCAACACCGTCAGCATAAGCTACGACTTTGCAGCCGGTCGCTTCTATTTTTGACAGGAGTTTTTCTATCGCTAGTTTCCATAGAATGGGTGATATCACCCCATCTTGTGGTGTGCCACTGCAAACCCTCTGAACTAGTGAAGATCTGTTTCAACCGATCTCCCTTTTGTGTATGCGGGCTGCGCATTGGAGAGTGGTTTCAGATCAGAATAGCTCTCAGATAGATTTCTATCAGTCGTTCCAGAGTTTTCAGCGGAAAAGAGGTGAGACTGATAAGACTGTAATCCTTAGGTGAGGAGTGGGATGTTTTACCCAATTTAGGTATGAAAACTATTTTTGCTTCTTTCCACTGCTGTGGAATGTAAGCCATCCGTACACATGCTTTGGAAATGGCGCTCAGCCCATGGCATTGCTATATTGATACCCTGCTGGATATCAACAGGTGAGTACTCGGACATAATAATGAATGGAAATGAGACCCATACAACCCTCTATCTATCTTTTGGTCAAACTGAACAACAATGACCTGATGCTGTACGATAAGTTTACCAGGTTTGATTTTTCCAGTTTGGCACAGTGAGTTAGCCACACCTACTCGAAAGATTCTGTATCTCCCAACAAAGTCGTGGTGCTACACCAAAAACAATCGCTGCAGCTAAATTTTCTTATACTCGCCTCTCAACATCAGCGTAAACTTCAATAGCTTTGTCTGCGCGTCTTGTCGGAGCGTTTGCCTAATGCACAGGTCATCATGGATCCAGCTGTTGTGCGACCTACTTTACAATCATCTCAGCCGTATTTACCAGCGTGCCCAGTTTCAAATGTTGTTGTTCCTCCTTTACAGATTTTGTTTCCCTGTTGGCATACATCCCGCTGAGGGTAGTGCACTTGATCATCAGTCCTAATCATTTTTGGACATGTTAGATATGATCACACGTAGACCTTCAGTTTCATCATTACCGCTTTGTACGTGCCACTCCAGGAATTAACAGCAACTTCCTTCGGCTCGCATATTTCTCCGAAATCATCGAAGCCCTTTTTACTTTTGTAGAACGAGCTGTTGGAATCGTTGCCAAAGTTTTTAGTGATATGACCATCTTCTCCACATCTTCGGTTGGATCTGTCCTCGCTTTTGCAGGACCTTGCCATGTTCCTGTATTCCAGGCACTTGAAACATATTTTTTAGCGATAGTTGTTCCTTTATGTGACATCTCAATCACCTTATGCAGACATTTCAAGCCGCGATTAACTCATTTGCTCATTCTATTGGAAGGTTGAAGATTCAACTCCAGTTCACTCGAAAAAGCCTGACATATCTCCTCTTTGAATGTGATAACATCCAAGCCCTTGTATTCGACCGTGATCTTTTGCTTCCTGGCTCGAATTTTAGCAACTTTTACGATAGATTTTTTTACATTACTATGGTAAGTTTTCCCCTTTTTAAACTCGAGCTGCCCTACGCGATTGACATTCTCTCCGAACCATTTTAGCTCAGGGTCACTTTTACCCCTCGAAAAACACGTGTTGCTTAGGTTTCGTTTGTCCTTAGTTCAAGTGTCCTAGATTGCTTCGAAACATTACTTTTAATCGAAGTTAGGATAGACTTATCTTTACTACCTGCCAATGTTACTTGCGTTTTTGGATTTTGTCTTAATTGTTTGCGCTATCGCTTTCCGCCTCGGTCTTTTTATCATTTGTCATTACCCAGGGCAAACCACGCGGGGGCGAAGTTTCCTTTCTAAATCAATTTGCGATTTCTTTTGCCACATCGCTTTGTTTTCCTTTAGGCTCTGAATTGGGCCTCCTGGTTGATTAGTTGGCTGGTTGATTGTAGTGGCAGCCCTCTTTTCTCAACAGATGCCTCACTTAGACCACGCCATACCCATTGTGATACCACAAATGATTAGGACGGCACTAGAATCTACAGTATGATAAGGACTATTTAGATCCTCGTATAAAACTAGCTACGCAGCTAATATTTAAATTAGCTTCTTCCGTAAGGTTGTTCAGGAAGAGTAAGACTGAGGTTTGTCTGCGTCATCTGGATAGTCCTGGGCATTCGCAAATAAAATGTTGGACCGTTTTTTGCTCTTCTTCCGATTTGCAGCTCCGATAGAAATCGTGAAGAGAACACCCAACTAGGACTTCTTGTTTCCTTGCTTTTTGTTAAGGATTTGCTTTAATTTATTAAGTCTCTTGGTATTCTGTATGCTGATGATTTCAAAGTCTTTTGAACTATCGACGCTGTTAATGACCGTCAAATACTTGAACATGAACTTGTGACATGCTATAAATAATCTATCCATCAACTTTGTTCAGTGCTTGGAACTATTTTTCTAAAACAAAAATAATCTTATAGTCTTTCCTTACTCATCACACGACACTACTTTCACTGTACTCAATCATTTTTCTTATTAGGTAGTAATTTTTGATAGGTATCTCAAATTCGACCAGCATATTTATAATGTTCCGTTAAAGGCGTCTAAGCTCTGTGGCTTCGTATCATGGATCTCTTATGCTTTTAAAATAGCAGAAACTAGCATAACGCTCTTGAATTCTCTGATGATCTTATACTGATCTCCTGTTTACTCTCCATTTACTAAATGGCACTTAGCTATTAACATGTAATTTTTCCTACCAATTTAATATTTCCTACGCTTTTTACAACGAATTTAGACGATTTCTATCTTTGTAAGCTTATCTTGCATATCGTGGACACTCCACTTTGCAAACAACCCTTCCCTCGCACACTCTCTCATCCCAGCAGAAACCTTATGCTGTTTGCTCCTTCTAAAACAACGTTTTACCTTTTTTTCAACTGCCCTCGCATTCATCTGCAGAGAAATCACGTATGCTTGCAGATTCGATATTTCAGCCACTCCTTAGGTTCTTATAAGAATAGAATTAAAACTAATATATTTCCATCATAACTTCATAGCTTTCATATTAGGTTCATACTTATAGCCCATTTACATTCTCTTCTTTTCTGCTCTTGTTCAGTAGAATTCCTCTGTTCCATGGTACTTTTTGGCGTAAACAATGAACAACAATGGTTTGCCGTTCTTCCTATATGCTGAGACCTGTGACGTTCGCCACGCAACGTGGTCGACCCGCAACCCATAAGGGTAGAATGGGGGTCTGCCCTGTCCTTGAAGACCCCAAACCACCAAGCGGGTAAACGCTGTCTTGTTAAAAATTGATAATGTCACGTTCGCCACTTCACGCAATGAAGCTAATAAATGAATTATAGTGCAGATTATTGAATTATATTATTATTACTGAATTAAATTGTTATTAATTAATTATATTGTAGGGAGTAAGTCAATCTAGGTAGAAGTTGAATTGTATAAATGTAGAGGAGATGTAGGATGTAAGGATATTAGATTAGATAGCTAAGTAGGTAATAAGTTTTGTTTATGGGGAGTGTTCCTGACCGTGCGCGCGAAAGCTGCGTAATCACCAACAGCTAAATGCATTTCCGTCAACGTCACAGACCCTGCGGATAAGTTGCCAACAATCACAACAACAAACAACGCTCACCCAATCGCCGCAACAGATCCCAAATCAAGGCTCCGCCCGGTTTACGACACTTCATTGGAGTCCACTACGTGCCTGTGATACCTACAACCATTGGCAATTGAAATTCACCATGATTAGCGACCGCCACGATTATTTCCCCAACACCCCAACCACACCACCCAAGCAGCAGCTGACAAGAACCGGTCCGAAAAGTTCGGAAGCTGCGAGGTCATCACACTGAGCTCGGCCGTTGACCACGTACACAGGACAACGGTATTGGGAAATCCCATATATAGGGCCGGTGGGACAGATGACGGGGCTTTTTGACGGTGCGAAGCTGGAAGACGAGTGCGTGTTAGCTGTCGATCCTCTGGTCTTTCTACGGTGCGAAGCTCGACGAGTTTTTTCGTGAGGAGCTTGGACGGTGCGTTTCTTTTGTGGCTTTTTACTGTGCGTAGTTCGAAGACGGGTGCGTCTTGAGTGTCGTCCTTCGCTTGTCGGTGCGGAGTTTCAGCGGTAGGCATTTTCGAGTTCTTCGGGTGAATAATAGCGCGGTGAGTGTGTCGAGACCGCGCAAATCGTAAACTTTTAGACAGTAATCCCCCAGTGCTGATTATGGACATATATAGAGAAAGTGAAGTCAAGTGCTGAGACCGAGAACCGGGATTTTGTAAAACATTTAGAACTGTTAAAAAATTGGGAAAAAGACTGAGTGCCAGAAGAGCACTCAGAAAGTATCCGTGAAAGAGAGTTCGTTGTAAAATTGTGGGTACGCGTGTCTCCGACAGCAGACGAACAGCCAGCGATGAGTCAGGAAGCAGTCTACGCAGTAGGATTAGGAAAAGGTTGTAAGTAGAGTTAAGTGTAGATAGTTAGGGTTTAGTTCGGTTTTTTTAGAAAAAACAATAATAAACTTTTTTTGATTATAACTTGTCGTATTGCGTGGAGTGACGACGCGGAATCGCGTCCGACATTTGGGTCCTTGTTCTCTTCTTCCCTTGTTGGTGGTTGTGGGTCGTCGCGATCCCTATTCCCGTTTCAGAGTTCGCGGACAGGGCAGTCCCGCGGCAGAAACGGGTGGCGCCCTTTCTTAAAAATATCTTTTCCCACACCCCTCTTCGCGGGTGAAGCCGGGTGGGATTGCCCAAACCGTGGCCAGGGTCGGCTACGGTGTAGTGGAGAGCGTTACGCAAAGTATAGCTGTAACAGACCATTGACTGTATACCAATAACTGCCAAGAACCTGTCCATTGATGACACTCGCATTATCAACACTTTGATAAGTCCACAAGCGAAAATTTTTACTGCGGCACAAGACGCTATTTGACACCATTTGAACACAAACAGTGTTTGGTAGATCAAGGCAGTGAAATGTAAGATAAGTTGAATATGGCCAACAATGATGTCATTCATCATCGAACATGATGGATGATGTTGATGTTTTATTTTGTACTGCATGATAATAACAGCAGATGAACACAATCAAGAACGGCCATTTCATTTTTATTTGAAACAAGTGGTCATAGTTGGTTGGTTGCAGTGGCAGCTCCCTTTATCAAAACATGGCTCACTTAGGCCATGATAGGCCCATTCAGTAGCGTACCCAGGGGTGGTGGATATGGGTTCAAACCCCCCTTGAAGTGGTCAGTAACACGCTCACCCGTGATTATTACCCAGATTTGATTCAGGTTCTCATTCACAGCTGAGTGAAATGATAGTGCGGCGTCAAATCTCATTCCCGAAAACTATTTGTCGACAAGGAGCCTTGAACTAGCGTTAACCACTAAGTCACCCACTTTAACAATTATTCGCCGAGACACTCTAGAACGTGGGACTTGAGTGAGATTCAGTATCTCTACGCAATTAGATCTTTCATCTATTTCACAGTAAAACCCACATGGGCCTGATTTACGGCCTATGATGCTTTAAGAGATCTCACCTAGGGGTGATACGGGCATAGTTTGCACAATTTGGATCCGTGTGTGCCGTTATCTTTTACTTATTGTATGAAGCCTAGCAATTTTATATATAGATAAAGAGGTGGTAGGACCATTAGAATATGGTCACCTGATTGAAAGTTTTCGAAGTAAAACTCCAGAAAAGTGTAATTTAAATAAATTAAATAATTCGCCCCCATATCTTAGTAGCAACAGTTATACTTTTGAATGTTTCTTTCTATCTTTGATCAGAATCCTCAAAAATGGATTGTTTTTATTTTGTCATATGATTTGTAATTTGAGGATTAGGCCTATTCGGGACACCTCATTAAAAAAACGCGTACAAAAAGTCTAACTCATGGGTTACGTGGAAATGACGACAAATTTGCTTGAGAGCGCAGAGTTACTTCCCTGCATGGGCTGCAAACAAGCTTACCCAGCCCTGATTACGATAATACTCTGTCTGTGCTTAGTGACAGTTTCACTTTCCCACGGCATTTACTTCATTAGTTGCTTTCTTTTCTGGCCTGTAGGTATTAAAGGCGTTTCAATATATGTACTTGCAAACATGCATATACACTTTACGGTTCCAATGAGTCTACAAATACAGTGTAGATTCTCTCACACATCAAGCGCATAATTTTATAATTTGAATGAAAATATCATGAATGATTCAAGTAAATGAAACCAGATATGCAATCGGGCTAAAGCCTGCCAGAATTATTTTTGGAAGACTCAAACTTTGACCGGTGAAAAAGTATGATTAAGTATGATTACATAATTATATCTTCATATCTACACCAAAGCACTAGCAGACGTACCTAGTCAAGACTTCAAAAATATGACCCCCCTCTTATCAAAATCCTGAGTACGCTAATGGGCCCATTGTAACCACAAAATAAAGATAACCCATTTAGATCCTCGAATGAAACTGCCTATGCAGGTATTATTTAAATTACCTGCTTCCGTAAGGTTATCCAGAAAGAGTGTGCATAGGGTTTGAATACGTCTTCTGGATAGTGCTGGACATTCACACAGAAAACGTTGGAACGTTTCTTCCTCTTCTTCAGATTTCCAGCTCCGGTAGAAATCGTTGATTGTTTCAATGTTTCTGCATGTCTGTCAATCAGACAGTGCCCTGTCAGTACGGATATGATGAAACTTAATGTTTCACGGCTGGTATCGAGCTGCTTGATGCGTTTGGAGGTCATTGCCAGCCATATTTGCCTGTTTGTCCTACAGGTTTCTTCCAGTAGCCAGGCCCTACTTCCAGCATCGGTGTAATGCCCCTTGAATCCTGGCCTTACAGAAGCAAGCGGATGGCCAACTTGGGGTTTTAGTGCTCTCGCTAGGACATCTACAGAAAAAATATGCAAAACATCAAATAGGAACCAAATGTTAAAATTTTTAAAAACCTAGGTGATGGCTGACTCTTACATGACATTACTACTGCAACAAAATATTATTCGCATCTATTTTTTATTCAATTGTGTCTTGAGTCCGTGGCGATCCCAATTTTTGCAGAGTTATCTTGATTTATTTAACACAAATTCATTAGATCAGGTACTGTATTCCCAATCTGATATTGATCCTTCCACATTTCTTCTCCAATCTAGGCTTATCCAAAAAGTTTCAAAAACATTTTCAACTTTTTAATACCCATATTCATTCATTTGCTCAGCTATAAAACTTTTGCTTTCTACTTTCAGGGTACTTGGCGTAATCTTCCTTATATTTGGCTTCATCACACTCATTGGAAGCATGGTCTACTGCGTGTACGTGTGCAGGGATGTGAAGACGCCGTCTCAAGTGCGTAACGAGGACTTGTACTGGACTAAGCACTGGCAAAAGAATATTGGCTACACCCCCCAAGAAATCAATTACAAGGCAGACAAATACGATGGATACTCCGATCGCTACTCTGTTAGCAAAATGAGTGGAAAATATTCAGATCGGGAAAGTAACAGATACTAAACAAACAGATACCGTTTTAACCACTCAACCACTTTCGAATGCAAACTCACCTCGAGAACACCACGAAATACATGAAATAACCGAAACCGAAATAACAACAGGAGCAAATTAACGCAAAACGTAACTGTCATGTGTGTAACGAACAATTTAATTTAAGCAGTACAGTAACACAAATGTTTCCATGTAAAATATATGTATACAAATGATCTAGTCCCGGACTAGATTGAAAAAATTTATTCAAAGCTAATAAGTGTAAATAAATATTTAGTATGTACTAAAAACATATTGTCATTTTTCACTTTCATTTTTTGGCTATTTTTTACCCACTTACATCAGGTGTAGTTTAAGGACACGTTTTTTACATGTAGCCTACTCAATTGGCGCAATCCACAGGTTACCGTTAGCCCAATATTGAAGCTTTTGTCATTTAACGGGTACTTCAGCCATTTCTTGGAAAAGATATTGTGTACTTATGGCCCTTAATGTTTAATTATCACCATCCAACCTTTTTCGTCAAATAAATGGATAGTAATGTCTTAATTGGATCAAGTTCCACCAGAGTAATGCAAAAAAAAATGCTGAACAGTCAAATCTTACCGTTCAACAACAGGCAGGCAGGCTGAGCAACATTTTGTTTTGCATCTGCAAAATATCAATTTAAATTTCTTTTCTCCTCAGAGTGGGTTATTAAATAAATCATGGAAAACAGAAAGAAAAAAATAACAAGCCGCGAAGTGCGACCCTTGAGGTCCACACGGTCAACTTCCCAGTAATATCTAGACAAACATAAAAAATATTAAACACAATAATAATTTTGAAAATACTACTACTTTAAGTAACAACAATGAGAGGTTTTCATAGCAGTAACAGGAATGAGTTAATATGAATCATATCGTCTACGGGAGGATCCACTGACTACGTAAGGTTTTTGGTCGATGAGGACAGATTGAATATTCACGCGGATCAATGGGTGGGGTCCTTTTTGGTCTTGAAAACTTTTGTATATGCAGTCAAAATTAGGTTCAATTGCATGTAAAAAGTAAAATGTATTACAAATGATGATGGTTATTGAAATCTTACGATTACTAAAGAATGAATCTACTAAAAACTACAATTTTTTATTCGATGAAAGCTTTTTAAAGCATATGATCTTGCAAAGTATTGACTACAAAACATTTTACCATTCAAAGCGTTGATACCGCAAATGCAAATTTGATTGAAATTTTGTTGGTTTTCAAAATTTAAGCAGTTTTTTTAATTAAAAGACTATAAAAATCTGCTCAAATTATGCGAATATTATAGCACTTTGATTGAATTTACAACAATTTTGTTAGAATAAAAGATATAAACTAATATCATTCGTATGAACCCTCTTCAAATAGTAACTTTAAATAATTTTTTATTTTTCATTTAATTTTTTACGTAATCAAGACAAAAAGTTTTGATGTTGTTTTTACAAACATTGCTTGGAATATATCAATTTTATAAACATTGATTGCTTGGACTTGAAAATAAGGTTAAAAATTTATTGTTTTTGAAAAAAAACAATTTTTTGCACTGTTTTCAAAAAATTTAAAAAACGGCTGCAACGATTTTTTTATAAACTTGATAAAATCACATAAATGTAAATACGCATCGATTGACACCTTGTTCAAGGAAATCGTACGTTCAGTTCGCGAGATATAACGCATGACAGAAATGACCTTCAAACGGGCAAAGCAGCAAACCCTCCCCCCCCCCCCGACCGAAGCTTCCCAAAAACTAATTAGCTCTTAAAATTGCAAAGACGCTTCGATTGACACCCTAACGAAGTCGATACGACTTTGTTTACGTGAGTTATGCTCGTAGAAAAAACTGTCCACGAACGTACGTACGTACGTACACACACACATACATCTCCCTTTCTAAAAACACCTTATATATACTCTATAGACCTCAAAACGTAAAGAAATGTTGAAAATTTCAATTTCGATTTTCGAGGCGATTACAAGAACTTCCCATATACTGGGAAGTTAAAAAAAAATTATAAAAAAATCCGATAAGAAAAAACCAAAACTGATTGAAAATGTATGATAAAAAGTCAATAAGTTTTAACTTACGAGGGAATTATTTGGCTGAAGATCATTAAAAATGTTTTGAATATGATTTTTAGGCATTCCTTTTTTCCATTGTTTCCTGATTCAAAATGAGCCATGATAGCCACACTTTCAATTAACAACTCCTCAGTAGCAAGGATCGTTGAATCTTCCAAGCCATGTTTGAACTTGATGGTATACCCGAAGAGTGTACAAGCGAGCTGAATCGCGTGTAGGTGGAAGCGAAGGGAGATTAAATTCGTTCTTTGCCATTGATGTTGTGAATCGTTTGTAGCGAAGAGCATCAATATATTCATCAAATTTATGACCTCAGTAGAGGGCAATTAAAAAACGCTCACTAATAGTTGTAGGTACTGCTTAGTCTATATTTTCGAATTGAAACCCTTTTTCCAATGCAAAATCTGGATTCTTTTCTACTGTAGTCAAATGCTTTATTATGCCTATACTGTAAGAAGCAGAAGTAGTATTGAAGCACGGAAAGGCATTTAGACACCATATATGTATGTTTTCCAACAACTTCTGTATGCGCTAAGCTTGGGGTACTACATATTTTGGAAGTTGACTCCGCTTTGTGTGGTTCTAAAAAGAAGACGCTGGAATTGTTTTGTCCAAACGCAGAAAATGAAACCAGAATTTTTACTTTTATTTGGGTGTTTTGATCGTCTTTTGGTGGTGTTTTAAGATTATTGAAAAAGTCGTGTTGTTGCTTCTTACCAAAATATTTTACATTTCCTCAAATACGTATTTTGATTGCTACTTGCAAACTTCTTTAATAATCTTAGAATTTTTACGGTCTCAGTGAAAATTACTACGGAATCAAAAAGTGAAGCGGATTCAAGAGCAGAGAGCAGAGAATTAACTGACAACTGAATTTGGGTCCTCAAGTGTTTGCTCAGTGCTTTAACATAAAAAAAATAAAACAATCTGTCTATGATTAGCTGTTGATTAAGAGCGGATAAAATTTGCCTGTTTTCATCTGTTTTTTCGCACGTGGGCTTAAAAGCGAAAACCAGAGCATATCATGTGATTTGACTCCAGCAGACTATTTTTTGTGGAGGTACACCAAGTCACTTGTCCATGTCCACAAACCAACATCCATTTTTGATGACTTGGAAGCCAACATTCGACGCGTTATTGACGTAACAAGGCGTGTGCTTAAAAAATGGCAGTGGCGGCTCTACCTTTGGGGCTAGTGGGGCTCAGCCCCACCACTACTTGATGAGCCTATATTAGTGCAAATGTAATAAAATATCATTAAAGATTTCAATATAGTTTTCATAATTTGATTTAATTTCAAAATATAATGTAGCATTTTTTTCGCCCATGCTGTAGTTTACTTTCACATAGTCTTCTTGCCACGCACTGTAGAACAATTTGTTTTTCTCTTCGACTCGCTTCGTTGTGTCTGCACCGAGTAAAAGCTAAGAGTAAAATTCAAACTTATTTTCTCTTTGACAATTTTCCACCTTTACTATGAGGAAAGGGCTACATTAATCTAGCCCCGATTAAAAGAATTTCGATTTGAATGGCTGCGTGAATTCTATGGTGAAGCGGCGGGAGTGTGCGTGTTTGAAATAACATGTGTATACATCGCGGACGGGCTAATCATATGCAGCCCGTTCAGTGCTTCGACAACGTTTAGTCTTGACATGGTCTGGCTAATATTTTTGAGCAGGCATGAGCAACATTTTTTACGACGGGCCGCAGGGGGTGAAGTTAATGCAATAGTAGTCTCATCAGTGTAGTGCATGGTATTAGTACTTAGTGTGCCTTCGTAATGTTTAGTATTTTTTTTTAAAGTTTTGTAGTGCTTTTTAACAAGATTTTCCTTGCATGTGTTAAAACTTGCTAGAAGTTTGAATTTCAATTTTAGTAAAAAAATTTCGGTATTTTCAAAATATGAATTCGGGAGAAAATATAATTAATATTAGGCTATTCGAACGAAATGTTTCAAAATATGTCTTCCATTGTTCAGCTTTACAGTTTTTTTGAAGATAATAACCTTTGTTCGTCTTCGCTTGCAGTACTCTTTGTTTGTAATAAACTCATTAAAGAAATTCCCAAAATGAATGAAAGGGTGATTGACTTGTTTGCTCAACAAAAAAATCGACGTGCTGATTATTTATACAAATAAAACGTCTAGATAAAAGAAAATGCTTTTGTTGTTGATGTTGATTGAAGAACTATATACAATGTAAAACTGTCTTGCTGAATTTATTTATTGATGGTTTTTGCTCTTGTTATTGTTGTTTTTGTTGAATTTATTTCTTACTAGTTTTTTTGATTGTTATTGTTGTTTTTGTTGCATTTATTTTAGTAGAGAAATTATTTATTTTGAAAAGTGCGACAGGCCTAAAAGTTGTTTCGTTGCAAGAATTCAAATGTTTTTAAACAATTTTTTTTTATTCAGAGTGCTTTAAATGTTATTCAAAACACGATAATAGGAATATATCTTTGATTGCCAGCGAATCTACTTTTGGGGAAACTGATCACTTAAAATCACTTAACGCTCCACATTTTGTACCTCTTGGGTGGAGTGGAAACTCACATAAGAACTTATATTGGGGTAGAAAAATTCGTACCAGTATCCTCACCATACTTAACTCCCACGAGCCGCCACTGAAAAATGGTGCAAAATTCAACTGACAGGATGGCCTTCCGAAGACGCAGTCGCGGTTGTCATATTTCAGATATTATTTTGAAACACTAAATTCCATGAAGTTTGCAAGCTAATAAAGCCAAACATATAGCCATTTGAATAATTTATCAGTTTTATTTATTCAAAAAATGCTATGCCTCTACAAAAAGACTCAATATATGCAATTTGTATATTGTACTTTGTATTCATCGTGCGAGTATAAGGGGGCGAATTAAATCAATACCAACTATGGAATTAATTTGATGATCATGTTTTTATTGAAGATCGCAGCGAAAGTATTTTTTTTTAATCAAAAAGGCTTGGAGTGAACAGAAATAATAAAGAACTCCATCGACTGCCGTTTAGGTGATGCAGCAAATATGACCGCTTAGAAGTAGGTATCGAGATAATATAATGTTAAATGTTGTTGTGGTTCAAGTTTGGTGAATTTTTTGCAAGTTTGTGGTTGCTCCACTCTTTTTACATCTCGTCGTCGTTTGTTCTTCCGTTTTTGGTAGCCAATTAAAAAAAAAAACAGAAAAATTTAAAAAATTTACAATTTTGCCGAAATTGAAAGTGGCTCTATCATTTTTCACTCATTTTCACAACCAACAATTCATTTAGCCTATCCTCAAACCACTTAGGTCGGGTTTGGAGAAAATCAATGAAGATCTTGCCGTTTTTGCTCGCTGGTAGCGACAGCAAGCTTGCCGTATCGAAAGAGGCCTCAGGTTGTTGTTTTCAACTAAATGGGAATGTTGCACGAACAGCATCAGTAACAAATTCTAGCGGTTCAAACGGTCTACAACAAAGTTCGAATACCACGCTTCGAGTGAAGTTTGCGGCGATAGGCATCTCAACTTCACCCAGGACGCAAATGTATTTGAATTCGAATGAAACACACTGCACAGTTTCTACTAGATGTCGCTGCAATTCCTGCAAAATGTCAACAGGCATGGCAGGTGAACACACAATTTGTTGATAAACAACTGTCATTGACAGGAAACATTTACGCCGACAACATGCTATCGAATTTACTAATAAATCAACAGAAATTCATACTCTTTGTCGGTAAGTAAATAATCAACAGATTTCATTCATCAGTCCCTAGCATTCTTATGTTTTCGTATCCTAGACAATGTCGGCATGCAAAAATTCTCTGACAAATTGCTAGCAGGACTACTCCAGGAACAAGGGCAGAACAAACTTGAGACGCTGCCCTGCAATCTAGTGTATCACCTGGGCAGCGAATTAAGAGATCTCACTACAGACCTAATCGACTTGCGAGAAGAAACAAACGTGCTCCTGCAACCACTTTCCGCACTGCTGAATGTGTATAAACTCGCATCGGTTTTTAAAAGCATCAATAAATTGCGAAAGGATCCGAATGTCAAGCAAACTTTCCTCTGGGCAACCACTAAAAATCTAAGCGATCATATTGCAGTCCCGTTCCTGGAATATTTAGCTGATTTAATTGTTACTATTTTAGACGCAACACACCTTTCAATTATCACTAGGAAACAAGGAGGAGCCGTTACTAATAAGGTAATCCAAATTTGTGGTAGTGTAGTGTGTAATTGCTACTAATCAAGTCATTTCAGCTCTACCAATTCCAACTCAGGAACGGAAGCTTCCACGTCAAGGAAATCAAGAGAGTCGTACAGAAACCAGCGGAGCCCGAGGTCAAGCACGACACTACATTCAAAATAGAACTAGAGGAAGATGAATTGGTGGCTCGCAATGCTGTCCAGTTGCCATATGAGAGGTAAATATGCGCTGTATGAGGTCTAATCGACGTTTAAAACGATAATTCTAGAGTAAGCGAAGCAGCGCAGCAAGGCAAAATTATATACACGCCCGACGCTAATGACGATTTCGATGAAGAAGATCCGGATGACGATTTAGATTTTTAGGATCTATTCGAAAGTGTAACAGAAAGTTCTTTTAATATGTGATATTTTATCGAACCGGCTGATGTTTTATTGCCTTTATTGTGGCAACTAAGTCAACAGTTAAACTCGCCAAATACTAGACTTGGAAGGTTTCCATGCGAAAGAATTTAAAAAAATGTTACCTTTGCTCGTTGCGCTTTGTGGTACAGAAATTATATTTAAGCACGAAAAGCTACTTAACCTGCATAGAAGATGCGCACAGATTAGCTGAGTATGCCTGTCTACTTCATGGCCAAATAAATTGGGATCGTTCTGTTTAATTTTATCGGCGGCAAGTCTGTGACGCATGGCATAAATGGAGTACCTAGCCTCGAGGTGAACATGAAGCGAAGTAATTTCTGTTGGATAGATTGAACTCGTTGAGCATGAATTCTATTTACGATTCATCATACAAAATATTCGAATTTGTGCTGATTATGATACCTAAGCTTTGCGATAGCCAATTCGTAACCAGGTTCTACATTGACGCAGCTCATATCGGGTAGCATCCATCATCACACAAATGGTTGAATGTGTGATTTTGCGAATATAAAGGCAGTTGAGTGTCATGCCAAAGACAGAATTCATATTTCCTATGCAGTACCATCTCGCCCCAATGGAAACCAATACAAAGCTTTCATTCGGTTTCAAAATCACACAACTCCATCATAATGGCTTAATGATGTGCGCATTTTTCTCTCTTTTATATACATATGTATACATACAGCAATACACCAAAAACGCTACCCCGGAGTTACGCGATTTGAATATAACCAGACGAAACATTTCCGCTTTTCGGAAATGTGTTGATTACGGAACTGTCTTCGCTTTTTTCGGAGCAGGTTCACCTTTTGCAACCCACTGCTTTGACTCTTCTTTCATCCCAGGAGTGTTGTGGTGAATACAAGTTTCATCTACAGTTATAAATCGACACAAAAAATCGGACCCGTTCCGCTTAAACCGTTCCAAAAGAGCTCCGGAAATGTTCATTCGAATGCGTTTTTGATCCAAAGTGAGCAGCCGCGGCCCCCAACGCACGGATAGCTTACGCATGCCTACCTCTTTAGTCAATATATGACAAATGCGTTCTTTAGATATGCCGATAGTTTCTGCTATCTCTCTAACTTTAATTCGATAGTCATCTAGTATCATTTGATGAACTTTTTCGACGTTATCGCTGGTTGTCACAGTTTTTGGTCTTCCTGAACGCTCATCATCAGTCAAGTTGGTACGACCACGTCTGAATTTAGCTACCAAAATTTCACGGTCGCAAGTGATATATATGCAGCATTCAACTCATCGTTGATTTGCGTGGGGGTGTTGCCTTTCAAAAACAAATATTTAATGACAGCTCATTTTTTACCATTTTTGTGAAAACCCTCGCAACGACTTACTCAAGTGATTGTCAAACAACAACTGATCATGCAAAATGGCTGGAATTTCAATGAGTATTTATCAACACATGCGTCAACACATTCCCCAACTTTAGTGCACAACTTTGCATTCGTTCCAGTTTAAACATGATTTTGAAAGTTTAATAAATGGTTTTAATTTCGATGATGATGCGAAGAGCTAAGAGTTGCACTTCTCTAGTTAAACAAAAGATTGTAGACTTGAGAGAATCACACTTGTCATATCAACAAATTACCAGCCGCCTAGAGTGTACCATAAAATTACAGAGCACTGAGACGTGGAAAGCCGCAGGACGCCACGCCACGAAGGTGGCTGGCTCCATCAATGTTTGGGGATGTTAGATCAATACACTGTATAGAAGAAATATTAACTACGGAAAAGTACGTCGACAGATTAGAAAACATAATGTTGCTGGGGCTGAGGAGAATCTTGCTATTGTATGGAAATTTCAGCACGACAGCCACCCCAAACACACGGCACGATTCTCACGGAAGATTCTGGAAGACAACAGCGTCACCGTTTAATCACCATCAACAAGTCCGGACTTAAATCCAATCAAGCCCTAGTGGAGAAACATAAAACCAACCATAGCAATGAGAAATTTCAAAACATGGATCAATTGTTCCAAGCAGTGAAAAAAGCATGGACACCCATGTACTTAAACAGATGCAGGAGACTTATAAAGACAATGCCGAAGAGAGTTGAGCAGTAGGATTTCACATTACTGATATGTTTTCCCAAGGGGAATGAATTATATCGAAGGATTCATTGACAAATTGGGCTTCTCTTAGTAAGATAATTATATGTCCACAGCTGTTGACATATATATTTTACGTTCGCCAGGCAGCATGGCCGATCAAGGAAAAGTGCAACGTCCAGAACAAATGGAATGGGATACACAGGGTCGCAGCTAAAAACGTGTCTCGTACATCAGAATGACATCATAGTCGTGGACCGAAGCTTTGCCGAGCAAGGTCAGATTCTACGGAAGGTGTTCTACATTAACCGAGCGGCAAATCTGAAACTCATTCCCAAGACACAATGTTTTGTTTGGCTAGGAGGTCTGGTCTGGTATCTGTGACATTTAGTTTCATCCACAGGCGTTAAAATGAATCCGCAGAAAATTGAAGCGGTGAAAAATTACCCAGGAATGGAAGATCGACTAGAACTACTACTACGAACCAAGCGAAAGCCTTGCATGCTACTCTGATCACATTGAAGAACAAAGACTGAGTCTTCTTCTTGCCTCGATACCTGCATGAGTAAATAGCAATAAAACAGGGACCAGCGCTGTGACCACATCTTGCATTAGTGGTGACCATCTATGTAAACAGAAAAGGGTCGAGCAAAGGTAGCAAAATCAGTAGACCTTTTGCAGAACAAAAAACAGGAACGAAACACTTTACTCAAACTTCTTGTATTGCAAGAGTGCAAAAAAATTCATAACGATTATGTATTGTTTGGATGGGTAAAATTAGGTAAACATTAATCGTTTTATTTGGGTGTTTTGAGCGTCTTTTGTTGGTGTTTTAAGATTATTGAACAAAAGACGTGTACAAAACACCGAAGAAGGTTGTAAGTAGCAACCGAAATACGTATTTGAGGAAATACATAATATTTTTGGTGAAAAGCAACAACACGACTTTTTTTCAATAATCTTAAACATTAATCGACTGAGGAAAAAAGTTAGGATCACAATTTGTAGGTAAAATGGACGTCAGCATGATTATGTATTTATCAATACTGCCAAATTTACATCAGTGCTTAAGGGGGTACATGGGTCTTAAATGACTAAACTTTGGACACATTTTTTAATGGTGTATTAAATACAATTATATTAAAACTATTGTTTATTGAAAGAAGCACATTTGAACAATATTTTATGAAATTTTTGTCTGAAAATTTTGAAAATTGACCCTCTAGTGGCTATTTTTCAAAAACTTTGTGAAAATGCGGTAGGCATGATATCTTGCTTTAGATTTATCTGAAACAAACAATTTTTTTTCTTGTAGTATACGTGCATAGCTCGGGGATGAACGAAGGATTTGTTAAAAAATCAAAATTTGAATTTTTGGCGGCGTTGCGCGCTAAAAAATCATTTTTCGGTACAAAAAATCAATATATTTTGCCACATAAGTAAAGTTATAATGCACCAAAAAGAAAATCCTACGTTCACCCCCTAGAGAATACTATAAAGAGGAACTGTGCAAAGTTTCAGCGAAATCGGTCAATTCGTTCTCAAGCAATCGTGCCTACCCCACGAAAAAAACAAAGTTTCGAGAAAAACGCGTTTAAAGTTTTTTTTAACGCGATTTAATGAATTATAGTTATTTTTAGGGACTGACATCGAGTCGTCGATTCCAGGTCCATACAGTAATTCGTTCGCCTCATTCGCGATGTTCAGAGCATCCTATTGATGGTATGATGTTTGATGAAAAAGAGAGGAGCTGATTTGACGCGGTAGAACCGCGCCGCATGCGTATAATACGCTAGGTAAGGCAGAGCTTCCGCGCGGTATTCAAATCTCTATAACTTCGGTAATATTGTTCGAATTTATTTCTTTGGTGTGAACACTCTTGAAGTACTATACTTTCATATGGAATAAAAAAAAAAAAAAAAATTCGATCGATTATTTGAAAATACAAGACCAATGTAACCCCTTAAGAGCAAGGACAATAAATGGACCCACTCTAATCTTCTGATGGCTAGGCGCAACTTCAGCACACAAGTGGCAAAATCGTATGAGATACGACGACGGTTTTATGGAAAAAATATAATTCAAAATCAAAGAGTATTTTCAAAACGTTTGACAAAACCTTGTTACGGCTATATTTAGCGTAACGTTCCTACTACGCCGAAGCCGACCCTGGCCACGGTTTGGCAATCCCACCCGGCTTCACCCGCGAAGAGGGGTGTGGGAAAAGATATTTTTAAGAAAAGGGCGCCACCCGTTTCTGCGCCGGGACTGCCCTGTCCGCGAACCCTGAAACGGGAAAAGGGTCCGCGACGACCCAAAACTACCAACAAGGATAACCTGAAACAAGGACCCAAATGCCGGAAACGCGATTCCGCGTCGCCACTTCACGCAATAACACAATTTATGAGCACTGACTAATTTATTACCTGCTAAAACCTAACCAAATCCTAACTATATACACTTAAATCTACTTACAATTTGTTCCTTATCCTACTTCCTCCGCTTGTTGTCCGCCGTCCTTTTCAATTTCGCTCAACTCCTATCGGACGAATCCTTCTTCCTTCGTTGTCCTTCACTCGAACCACAAGATCGACGTCGGGACCAAAACCGCAGCTTCGCACCACACACCGACGTCCGAAAAACCAAGTCCAGCACCGCACAAGCGGTCGACGTGAAGCAACCACCCAGCTTCCACAAGCGGCCGACGTAAAAAAAAACCCCGTCAGCTGCTCCCGCAATCTTATTTATAGGGAACTCCAATACCGTTTCCATATCGCCAGTCAACGTCCACGAGTCTGTCGACCTCATCGCAGCTTCCCGAACTTTTGAACTGGTTTGGTCAGACGTCTCGATGGGGGGGGGGGGATGCTGTGATTGCTGCCTGTCTGGTGAAATACTCGTGGCGATCGTTAACCATGGTGAGTTGTAAGTGCCAATGGTTGTGGATATCACCGGCGCATAGGAGACTACATTGGGCGGATCGTAGACCGGGCGGAGCCTGGATTCGGATCTGTAGCGGCGATTGGGTGAGCGTTTTGTGGCCGTCATTGTTGGCCACTTAACTGCAGGGTCTGTGGCGTTGTCAGAAACACTCTCCATAATGAACTTACTACCTACTTAGTTATCTAATCTAATATCCTTACATCCTACATCTCCTCTACATTTATATAATTCAACTTCTACCTAAATTGACTTACTCCCTACAATATAATTAATTAATAACAATTTAATTCAGTAATAATAATATAATTCAATAATCTGCACTATAATTCATTAATTACCTTCATTGCGTGAAGTGGCGAACGTGACATTATCAATTTTTAACAAGACAGCGTTTACCCGCACGGTGGTTTGGGGTCTTCAAGGACAGGGCGGATCCCCATTTTGCCCTTATGGGTTGTGGGTCGACTACGTTGCGTGGCAAACGTAACAACCTTATTTTAATTTAGAAGCAAATAAAAATGCAGCCTTATAAGTTTAACAAGATAGCTCCTTTCGTTGAAATTAGATAGATGTCGACAAAAAAAAGTTTCAGTCCCAAATGTAAGCCTTTAAAAGTTGGATATCAAATCCTCTCTTTATAAAGCGCAGAATGAGTACTGAATGAAAATTCGTACAGAGGATTATCACTTCAAAGTGTACGTAGCCCATTGCTGCGATTATATTTCAGTCTATATAACAAATAATCCTTCAAACGGCAGCTAATTTACGATAGAAATTGTTCCCCATCCTTTAAAAGTCATGCCTGTTTTTAATTTACGTCAATCTAATACTAACAAACAAAAGTGCAGACGCTCTTGTTGTTCCACAATCATTTTGATGTTATTTACCTGGCCTGTTTTCAATTTATATTAAATATATTACCGATATAGAAAACATTCAAAACGACATACAAGTGGCAACCAATGACGAATATCTGGTGCCGAATAATTGTATAAATGCTTCCTTATTTTACCGATTGAATACACCATAAGAAACAAATATAATTTAGAATAAATACTATTTTGTTGTATTGTCATTATATGTTACATTATTTACATTTTTGTCATTATTTATATTTTATTACACATAGAGAAATTATGTATCTGCACTTTGGCTCTTAAATACTTAGTAAAAATATGGCGAATTTACAATTTCATTTCGTTTTCAAGCATAACAAAACACACAATGTGTTTTTGAAATTATTCCACCGACAAACAATTTTGATTGGTTAGTGTTAAACATTTTAAATCGCTCAATACACGAATTTTACAACTAACATGCACTATCTTAATAAAATTATTGCGAGTTCATAAAACAGATGAGTTGCTTAGTTTTACCAAATTTATCACACAGTAGTCAATAAAAAAGATTGAATCGTTTTTGAAGCTTCAATACGTCTTTGTCTTAACATTTCTAAGTAATTTGTTAATCTAGTTACAAGTTCAAATGGCACGCTAGCTATTTAGTCGACATTTTTGGTTTCAATACAATGACACTCGAATATTTTCTATTAGCTGCATGCGTTCCGTAACGTTTAGATTTTGATGAACTGTCGTCTGTTTGATTGTTTGCCTTCCAAACCATAGTGTAATATTCTGCAAATCATGAGTTACCTTGCTGTCCGTTTATGCATTTCTCATTGGTTCTTCCGTTGTATAAAAACACTGGGTACGCAAATACCATAAATCACAAAAATAAATCCCTGTCGGGGATATTTCATAAATGTCGCTACAGTATACAATGCCTATCGTTTCTTATAATTTCTATTTTATCAGCCTTTGCCTGTTTATTATTCATTTTCATTGTTAGTTACATGATACTCTTTTATGGGTGTAAATGCTACTCTGCGACAAATACTATACTGCCCACTTATGTACATTAAGCATGACTAACTAGTAATCTTTGGATAGATACTCTTAAGAATAAATATTGTGCTTGTTACGCCCTAAATGCAAAATATGGAAGAAAAGACACGGCTCGCTTCATAACACCAAAAATGGATAAATTACGATTTACATATATATGCACAGCAACATGAAAAAAAGTTTCAACAGTTAAATAAACTCACGACCGTCGCGGGGTTTCACCTTCGCTTGCGGCTCAGTAGAGTGTAAACGTCGCTCTTTGGATCCGGAGCCAGCGAGCTCCATGCAGTGTCTGAGCATCGCGCTATCCTGCTTCGAAGCCGTTCGATCGGATAAATGCTACATGTTTCACGGATCAGGAAAAACTTTGAAACTAGACCATCTATCCAATGCAACAGGCTCTTGTCAAACCTTTGGGAATTTTGACTAGCACGCTCGCGGAGAAGCTGTGTCTCCTTGTCCGACAGCAAATATTGCCGCCACTCCTTGGGATAGGGCAGGTCACTTCGGAGCCCCGCATTTACCACCTTCGCGCGTTCCCGCGCAATCGGTTTGTCACGCTCTATATTTAATGGAACAATCAAAAACTTGATTTGAGCATACAGGTTTGTCTTTCCGACCAATTTAACAGTCCATACGCCTGGAGTGAGCGGGCGTTTGATGTTAGCTTTTGAGAAATTTATGGTCTCCGATAGACTGTCTTCAATGTGAAGCTCGTTGAAGTCCTGAAGCTGTCCGCTGGGATCAATCCACAATACGGATAAGTTGTACGAATGGTTTTCGATTTGCTGAGAGCCCACAAAATGGAAGTTCAGCACTGGCTCGGAATGAGGGCCCAGCAATTTTGCAAGGTTACGGGCAATTTGTTCTTTTTGATCGTACTCCGAACTCACCTCAAAGTTTCTTATTCGCTTCGATATTGACAAACCGCGTGCCACTTGCCACGTCTGGTTGGGCCGAACCCTCGTCTCCATTTCAATTGTAGTATTGTCGTGAATCGCCGTATAGCGAAGAATAAAGCCTTTGTACTCGTCGTTGTGCTTAAAGTTTGTGATTTCCTTCAAGTCTAACGGCTCAAAGTCAAACATTTTGCCAACGTGTCTCATCAAGCTATAAGCTATCGTCAATACAGCGTCGTCAGGCACAGGACTAGTGTCCTCGTAGTGGTACACGTTCTGCCAATAGGCATTCAAATTCAAATAGTCACTCGTGTACGGTCCGAAAAGCCACTCTTCTAACTGTAAAATTATTGCTTGGTTCACGATTGCTTCGAATTTTCGTGCGAAATACAACAATTTGTGTTCTGTTCCCACCAGTCTCAACCAATCGTCAAGCTTAAAATCATTAGGACTGCATCCACACCAGTCCACCACATGCTTGTACTGGCACTTGCAGCCTAACCGTCGATTCCAATTCGTCACATGCAAATTATTGTCCACGTACGTGCCGCAAAAGTGCGAATTGCGCAGCACAGTGTGGAAAAATGACTCCGCGGGCAACAACGTATGCCGAAATATCCGCATTAGACCCTCCAACAACACATCGTCTCCTGATTTGGTCACATACTCTACAAAGTTTTTAGACAACGCTACCCAATCGCTGCCACCATCAATTTGGATTCCTTCTGGCAATTCACGATCCGATACTCGCCACATATGATTTTCGCACTCCAGGAAAGTTTTGTCCAGTCCCTGCTTCTGGACGAAGCGTTGTGTTTCTTTGCCATGACTTTTCACAAAGTTGCGCCCCCGATTGGCCGTCAGGAATTTCACAAGACGGTCGGTAGTCTTAACCGGAAAATCACTTTCGCTTAAATTAATTACAAAGTCCCATTGCCATTCAGACGCCAGTAAATCGCGCATGCATTGCAACAGCATGGTGAGTAACGACGCGCCGCCCCAAATTGTCGAAAATCGATGTCGAGCGAGACGGATGTTCGGAAAACTAACTTCCAATTTCAGTAGCTCTCGGTAGAGATAGTCCTGGCGCTGGAAATATAAATGAAAAGTGTTTATTAAGTGTTGGCTTGAAAATTTGCCTACAGAGAATATCAGTAGCGCGTGCTTGGTGGGATGATCGAAAGGTATAAACAAATGTTAGTTTTCGAAAGAAAATCACATCAAGAATCAAAGAGAAAAACACAATTGATTATGCGTGAAAAACCCTACGAACATAATTTTTCACTATAGATGAATGTAATATTTGTTTTAAATGTGTCGTTTTTATGTTGTAGACCAAAAATAATATACGACGCGTTTACGAAGAGAATTTTATTTGAGATTAGTTACTAACAAGGAGAGGCCACGCTTATGACATTTGAGATTTGGACGAAATTTGGCACATATGTAAGTAGAAGACTTCAAAAATATTCGATCCTTAAAATATTTATTTATTTATTTCGCCAAATAAGGCAGTTACAAATACAATACAATATACATTATCAAACTTATTTAATTTATTTTATTTTGTAAAAGAAAAAGATTTTTTTTTACTTTAGCGCATTGGACAGGTTGTTTTTGAAAGTGTATTTGGAAATGGATGGAGAGTAACGTTTGCTTACGCTGTTAAAAATTTTGCAACATCTGTTGAAGGGTTCATTGGTAGCATAGTTCGTTTGGTGTAGGTTTTCAGTAAGTAGGCGAGTGTGTCTAGTTTGTCTTACTGTATTGTTGAGTGTAATCTTACTCGATATTAAATTAACATTAGTTACACCCCTTAAGATGTCAAAAACGAAACAAAAAGATAATATAATTCTTCTAGACGAAAGGGCTGATAGGTTTATAAGATTAAGTCGATATTCGTACGAGGGGAGAATGTTGAAGTCGTTGGGATTGAATAAATCTCGTAATGCAAAAAGTAGAAACTGTTTCTGAATAGATTCGAAACGGGTACTGTGAATGTTGAATAATGGGCCCAAGATGACGCAGGCGTACTCAAGTAAAGGATGAACGAAAGCAGTATAAAGGGTTTTAGTGACCCATATATTCTTGATTTCCTTTGCACGTCTTTTTATGAAACCGAGTTGCTTGTAGGCTCTGGCCAGAATGTTATCGTAATGTAAGTTAAAGCGTAGCTTACTGTCTAGGATAACACCCAAGTCATTAACGTTCTTAACTTGTTTAAGCTGGACGCTGTTTAGATGATAAGTATAGTTGTTAATAGTATTTTTACGGTGTAAGCTCATAACCTGACATTTCTCAGCGTTAAGATTAAGCTTGTTCTGTTTGCACCATTGCTCCAATGATTCAAATTTAGATTGAATGAAATTTGCATCGGATTGAGTTCTGATTAGGTGATACATTTTACGGTCGTCAGCATAGAGCAAATGAGGTATATTATCTAAGATTTCCGATAGGTCAGATATAAAAATGTTGACGAGAAGTGGACCAAGATGACCTTGACCTTGCGGTACTCCAGAAAAGGCAAAAATATGTTTTTTGAGAGGAAACCCTGAAATTTCACAAACTGAATTCGATTCCGAAGATAGGATGCAAGCCAGCTGACCATGGAGCATGAAATGCCGAAATTGGCAAGTTTTGGAATCAGAATATTATGGTCAACCCGGTCAAAGGCTTTGCTAAAGTCAGTGTAAACTACGTCAGTTTGGTGCCCTTTCTCCATTTCACAGAGAACATCCGACGTGAAGATCATCAAGTTGGTAGTGGTTGAGCGGCCTTTTCGAAATCCATGTTGCTGCTCATTTAGCCGGGGTTCAACCAGAGGGACTAGTTTATCTGATATAATTTTTTCAAACAGTTTAGGAATGGCGGACAAAATTGCGATGCCTCTATAATTCTCGATTGAACGTTTATCACCATTTTTGAAAATTGGTGGGAGGTCTTCCAAATGGATGGGAAAATTCCCTTCGTTAGGGGTTTGTTGAAGATTACGTAAAGCGGCTGTATGAGTTGCTCCGAGCACTGCATCAAAAATTTAGGAGGAAGCAAATCTGGGCCTGGGTTAGGGCCTGGGCCTAGTTATGTACGAGTCTTGGTCAAGTGGCGCCGGGGAAGTATTAGTTGTAAGTAACCTTACGGGTGGGCCGAAAATCCCTTGAAAATGATCAGCAAAATAATTGCAGATTATTTTCGGACAACATCAACTGTGACCATTTTTTGGACATGTGGGTTGGATTGTTGTTTTCCGCCTAGTGTTTACGAAGTCGTAAATTTTTTTGGGATTATTGATTATGTTTTCGCCCATCAAGTTGAGGTAAAACTCGCAGGCTTCACGGGATTTGGCTTTAAATTCTAAGACTAATGCGTCGTATTCAGTTCTAACATCCGCACTAACACTGTCATTGTTATTGATTATTTTATATAACTTATTTCTATGATTTCTTAGTCGCCTAAGATCATTGGCAAGCCATGGCTCTGTGCGCTTGTATTTTTTTTAATTTTGGTGTACTTAATAGATTTACATCTATCGTGTCAGACAGGTTTCCAGGAAGAAGCTGATTATCGTGTTCATCAGAAGTAAATAACAAGTTCGGACGATTAAAATCCCGTAGTATTATTATTTTGTCGTCTTCTGAAAGAGAGGCAATAATCGTGGATAAGATTTCACAAAAGTTGGTGTAGACTTCTTCTTTAGAGTTAGGTGGAAAATAAACTACCTCAATGTATAGAAAATATTTGCCTAATCGTATACGTACGACTTTGTGCTCAAATGTCTTATAGCAAGGAGTATCAACGTTTTCGCTAGATACAGGGTTGCATATCGCAATTAATACTCCACCACCCACCACCACCATTGACATGATTTTGCATCTAAAAAAAACTTATTTACTTTGCCTCTCATACCACCACAGTTATGGTAAAGAAGTTTAAGTGATTGTGGTGGAGTTGATTTGTTAGAATCGATACCTTCTGAATTCCTCTCTTGCTTTTTGTAGAGCAGAGATATGCCTTGATCTAACTTGCGAACCATATGCTGTTAGTTCGCTTTTTACCTGTTCATGAGAGATTCCTAGCTGTTCGTGATAATTGATGAACATGAGGCGTAAAGAGTCGACATCAGTAGGGAGTCGTTCTTGATGTATCACTACTTTAAGATTTGTTTTGTTCTTCCCATCGATGCATCGATAGAGCCTAACACAATCATATATTTTGTTGTCACGTAGCCGGGAGAGCAGGTACCTACTTTGAAGATCTATGCTCGAATTTGCAGTAGACCGCAACTCACCCCCCCCCCGTTTTTGAGAAAAACGCCTCTAAAGTTTTTAGCGTCGCTTATAGATCAGTAAGTTTTTGCAACTGACAGAAGCGGTGAAGTGTAGGAACCAGGGCTACTAGCTCGCGATCAAGAGGTCGTGTGTTCGATCCCCGGTCCGTATTGTTTTTTTTTTTTAATAATTGTCGTCGTCGTGTTCGATCCCCGGTCGGTGTTGTTTTTTGTTTTTGAATAATTGTTGACGTAATTAATTTAAGGTAAAGCAGTAATGTTCATTTATTTTTAGAAATCAGCAAATTGTTCATTCATTTAGACATGTAAATTATACTAAAAACTCATTGTTGAACGGTCGGATAATTAAAAACGGTTGTAATCGAAGCAATATCATAGTTGACGGTAGGATCATCCCTTGTTCCTAGAATCAATCTTGCGTCCTCTTCGTGTCTCATAGCCAACTCGGTGAAAAGCAATAAACCAGGGTGGCGCCCAACGTATCTAGACATGAATGCCATGGTGTTCAGTAATTGTGGTATTTACTTATTATAAATTCATTTAACAGACTAATAGCCCAATTACAAGATAAAATGAAGCCAAACAAAAAAAATTAATTGTATAATACGCTCTTGAGTCTACGCTTAAAACTAATTAATGAATTAGGAAACGGACCAAGTTACAGTTCATTATGAAGTCTAGGGAGACGTAACATTGGCGAATTGAAATAAAGTTCAGTCCGAGCATATGGTATGACAAAAATATTGTCGTACCTAGTAGGACGTAACGAGTTTAATTGACGGTGGTGAAGCCGAAACAGAAAACATTCATCCAAGAGGAGTCTACAGGAATTCAATGTAGGTAGTTGAAGCTTGGCAAGTCGATCAACATAGAGTGTGTATGGAATATTAAATTTTAAAAAAAGGAAACGAGTAAATTTGCGTTGGACGGATTCCAACAAAAAGTCCAAAAATTGATGATGAGGTGACCAAACCTTAGAACAGTATTCAAGGATGGGTCTAACGAGGCTAGTGTATAAGCACACGGAGGAAGAAATGTCAGTAAACATGTGCGAGTGCCTTAGTACAAACCCAGAGACTCGAGAAGCACGCGTGGTGATCGCCGCAATATAAGCCTCAAATTTTAGTTTCGGGTCAAAAGTCACTCCTAAAACTATAATTTGGAAGACAGAAGTTAGCGGGAGATTCTGTAAGGTGTAAATATGACTGAGAGGATTAGGTTTTAAGGAAAAAGACATTGTGTGGCATTTCTGAATATTAAGAGGGAGATAATTATTAAGACTCCATATGTAGATAGCATCCAGATCGGATTGAAGTGCAAGACAATCCTCTTGAGATCGAATAATTCTGTAGATCTTTAAATCATCAGCGTACAAAAGACACTGAGACTCTACAACTAGAGTGAGACCATTGATAAAAAGAAGGAATAGAAGAGGGCCAAGAATAGATCCCTGAGGAACACCGGAGGGAGTATAAAAGGGAGAGGAGAAAGCACCACATAGGCTAACACGGCATGATCGAACGCTGATATAAGACATAAGCCAAGATAACAACGGACCAGACAAACCGAAGTGAAAATGATTAACCGTGTCGAAGGCTTTACTGAAATCAGTGTACACAACATCAACTTGTGAATGATTATCGAGAGCCTACGCGACTGTGTGGGTCAGTTCAAGGAGGTGCGAGTTGGTTGAGCGGTTAGGAAGGAAGCCATGCTGAGCACTACTTACAGAAAAGAGATTGAAAATTTTTATTGTAAACTATACATTCGAGAAGCTTGGGAAAACATGAAAGTAGAGAAATGGGGCGGCAATTTAAAGCATTTGACGGGGAACCAGATTTAAGCACTGGAAAAATATTAGCTTGTTTCCAAAAATTAGGAAAGGAGCCAGAGGATAAACTAGCATTGAAAATGAAAGAGAGAGGAATGGCCAGAGATGAAGATAATGATTTGATGAAGACATTGGGAAGCCCACCGGGACTAGCGCCAACGCTGGAAACAAGTGAATCTATCAAAGCTTGGATATCAGAAGGATTGGTGGAAATAGTAACAAGAGTAGGTGGGAATTGATAGGAGATGTAAGGCAACGTTAGGGGTGTGATAGAAGAGTAATTAGAATAGAAAAAATCTGCAAAAAAATTTCAGATCATTTTCGGAGAGGAACCATGTTTATCATTGCAAGTGACATTACTGGGAGAGTTGGACAACGTCTTGAGGGAATTTATATAAGACCAGAAAGGCTTAGTTTGACAAGAATGGAGTGAATGTTCAATGCTAGTAAAGTAGTACAGAGTAGCTTTTTTAATTCCAGACTTAGCTAGTGCACGTAGTTTAGAAAAGCTAGTGTAAGATTCAGTCGTTCTGGTGGATTTAAAAATGTGATAGGCTCGACTTTTTAATTTTAAAGCTTCCATTACTGTGCTCGTGAGCCAAGGAGGATCAGTCTTCTTAGAACGTTTATGATAAGGAGTGAAACGGGGAAAGATGGAAATAAAACTTAAAGAGCGCCTCTTCACAAGTAAGATTATGAAAGAAACACGTCCGATCAATCAAACCCAGCTCCATTGACAGAGCATAGTAGTTGGCTTTCCAAAAGTTAAACTTGAATTGCTTGCGTACTTTCGGAGACTTTGGAAAAGATAAAGAAACATTGAGTAAAAGACGTAACGAGTAAAAGAACGTAAGGATGAGCAGGCATCAAAGATAAATTATCTGGAACAATGTTAGATAATACAAGGTCCAGAAGACGACGATTCAAGTTTACGACAGAATTAAATTGAGAAAAAGATGACAGCGAGAGAAAATTGGAAACCAGGTGAGATTGTCTGTTAGTGGAGCTAATACTGATGCATGGAGATGTTTGCCATTCAATATAGGGAAGATTAAAGTCACCACAAATAATTATACGAGAAGGAGTTAGAGAAAGACAAAACGACGTAAGAGAAGCAAAGAAAGATTCGTAAAGATCAACGGCAGTATTACATGGAACGTAAGTTGAGAATATATATAAAGGAGCAGAAGTTGGAGTAGAATTTTTGACGAGCACACATTCAATAGGAGAAGGAGTATGAAAGTCATCACATAGGACACTGGATAGGGAAGACTTAACAGCAATTAAGACTCCAACACCATCAGTTTTGCTTGAGAGACTACAATCGCGGTCTCTGCGATACACAAAGTAATTTGGAAAAAAATCCCTGCATGTAGCCAAGTTTCCGTTAAACAAATAATTGAATCGTATGATAACAAACACGAAAGATTTAACATATACATATATGGCAGATAGCAGGGAAATTATGGGACTGTTAAACAATTAGTTTCCCATATTTGTTTTTTTTGTGTGAGCCGGAATGAAAGAATGTTCAGCTTTGGGAAAACCAAACATTTGAAGTTTCTGCTAATGCGGCACATGTCTTAGGAGACAGTTTCCATCCGTCAACAGTAGAGCCTCGCTGTTAACGTTCAGTAAACTTAAAGAAGCTACCAATTGATAAAATCACGTATATCACAACAAGCAGCCAATAAAATTGTCGGCGGATGCAGCCTTTTTTTCGAAATTGATCCTGAAAATGTTCTTCTTGCTACTGATACAGAAGCTATTACCAATTTTGTAACGGAACCATTTCTCGTCAACAGTAATCAATTTAAGTTTTTATCATGGGTTAGAACCTCCTGGTCTATTCGACAACTTTCGTCTCTTAGTGTGCTTTTTGGTTAACGACTTGCTAACACTATTGTTGCACATTAGTGGAGGTTCTTGTTTCCAGGCTTTGGCCCGTACCATTGTTAAATGGGAAGTGTGGTTTCGGCGTAACGAGTGGCTAAAAGGCAGCACCTGAAGAGGAGCCACTCGTTACGCCGAAACCACACTTCCCAGTAATCAATTGCTTGAGAAACACTTGTCGCTTCCTTGATTGGTACAGCTATCTTGAACAAGTGGTGAGCATTTTGTCAGAGCTGTTTTTCATGATGGATAGTGCTCGAACACACAAGGAAGGTGAAGAGCAAGACATTTTTCAACGAGGAAATCATATTTGTCGAATTAATCGCTGCTCAATTCCATGAGAAAAGTTTTTGTTAAAATAAAAACGTTTGTCAGACAAACGATTGATCATCTTTCGTACATTACAATATTATGTTTAGAAGAAACACACATACATCGCTTCGATATTTCTGGGACTAACTAATTAGGATTTTTGAATGGCAAGGGAAACACCTTGGAATAGGCCTCCCTTGCAAACTCTAGTGGATGTCTGATTATGAAGCGAAGCCAAATAACGCCTAGAAAGTTTACCCAGACTCACGCTCAATATCAAAGGGCACAACAACCCTTTGAAAAACTACACTATCATGCACTCATATCATGTCTCCAAAGTGCAATCATTACACTTTGATGAGAAACCCTATTACTTGAAACCATTCAAAAACCGCATCACATTTCCGAAGCCCAATTTGAGTCGCGTACACACGCTCCCCGCGAAGATGAAGCAACCAATTAAGCGCTATTAAATTACCTCCTCTTCATATTCACATCAATGAACAGTTACGTAAGTAGAACGGCATGCAAGACCTCGCTGACGCAACCACAACCATCAAACGGATCAACTTACCGAATCTATGTGAATGTAGAAGAAATGATTAGACGAGTAAAGTGCTTTGATTAGACGATGAACTTGGCGCAGCGCGCGGCCATTGAATGTAAGCAGGAAAGCAATACGCACAGGCTCGGCGTCCATTCGAGGAACTGTCTCGGCAATTTGCGGGCGAAATTCTTAAATCAAAACCAAATACAGCATGTCATTAAGTGCACGAAATGCATTCCATCACTAGCTTAGCTTACTTGCGATCCCCGTTTCGTATGTGTTCATGGTGAAATAGCCGCCACAAGACTCCTTCGAGTCCCCGGGACATATCATGTTACAGCTCGGATCCGGCAACTTCGCAGAAGACGGGGGCGCATCATTGCCGCAAAAGCATTCAGTCCTGGAATATGCATTATCACAAATTAATTTGATAATTTATTAAGGTTAAAAATAAAAAAAATGTGTTTTTAGTTTACAGAGCGTTGAGAATATGTAAGTTTTTATATGCAAAGCTTCAGGAGGATATTTCAGCTAGCACATCTGATATCGCTTTACAATTAACTCTGAGTTGAAAAGGATTTTCGATTTAAAAAAAATATTAAAATGTAATTCAAGCTGTGGAAAATTAACTTATAAAATTCATACGAGCAGGACAGAGAATTTTTCTTGCATCAGTTTAAATCACACAATGAGCCCAAACGATATTCTGAACATGTTTAAGGAAAGCTAGAGCACGAGCAGTAAATAAAGTGGGGTCTAAATAAGCGAATTTCGGTGTGACGTCCAAAACACGAGATATTTGTCGAGTTTTCAGAGAATTCGACATACTTTCCATTCACGGACTATGTGGAGGGTGTTTTTTTAGAGGCATAGAACTTTTCAAACAAATAAAACAGATAGACTATTCAAATGGCCAGTTGAAGTTTGCAAATTTCATGGCATTTAGTGTTTCAAAATAATTTCTGGCTTATTATCACTGCCACTGCGACTTGGGAAGACCATCCAGTGGGTAAAATTTTGCACCACTTTTTTCATAGCCCCACAAAAAGTAGTCCAATGAAGTCAAATCACATGTTCTAAGCGGTCAGTACACAGGTCCACTTCTTGAGGTGATTCGTTCACCAAAAATTCGACCCAATAAAATTATGGTTTCACGTGTTGCATGGCATGTTATCTCATGCTGTTGAAACCATTTGTCTCTCTGGCGATTGGCATTGATGTTGGAAATCACAAAATTACTGAATCATTTGTCGATATCGGTCGCCCCATTAACGATTACGATAACGTTGTTTCCGTCTGAAGAAACCGCACAATACAATGACTTTTGTGGCATATAATGTGGCTTTCAAAGTCTCTTCAGGATTATCCTCACACCAAAATGCCAGTTTTGCTTATTTACGAACCCATTAAGTCAGAAATGAGCCTCATCGCTGAATAGGATTTGACGGTAAAATGCGGTTCCACTTTCAACTCATTCTCAGCCCATTGGACGAACGTGCGAAGCAAACGATGGCTTCAATCACTGCAATACTTGAATCTTATGGGGCTTTAGTCCAAGTCCAAAATCTTGCTTCAAATTTTTTATTGTAGTGGACGGACAGGGGTTAAAAAAGTCAAAAAGTCGCCAATAAACTACAAAAATAATATCAATACGTGTTTTTCTTCAAAGAACGCTCGTTCATTTGTCGTTGTTGTTGCCAGAGGAAAAACTTCGGAAATGCGCGAAAGGCGGCTGATATATCCACGACCCCTCTTAAAATCGAACGTTTTCAAAATCAGACCAGCCAACCAACCAAAATTTTCAAAAGATAAAGACCACCGAACGAGACAGGCTCTTTATCGGATTTTTATACTATATATCTGCTTTCCGGGAGCCGTTTAGTTAGAACTCATTTCGTTTCACCGGGTTATGGTGATTTCCGACCGTAATCAGCTGATGGTATTGGACAGTGTGTGGTAGTGGTTTTCGACGACATGGAATTGTAGATATCCTACCGACAGGGATAGGAGGAGCGGTGATGACGTCGACGAAAGCGATCTTAACGTCGATATATCCAACCTGGTTGACGATGTCGGGGCCCCAAGCACCACGGAGATGGAGACTACTTGCCACAATTTTGTTCAAGGTAAAGCGTTCCTTATGTGTTGGTGTCAGGATGTTCGTGGCAACGCCCATTTACGTTCGGGCAGAATTTTGTTAATATTATTAATATTATAACAAGAAATTTGTAACAATAGAAAATGAATTAATTCCAATGGATTATATGTCATATGTTAATTCCACCCACTGTTTTTTTTTTTCAAAATATTGTTTCGAAGTAATTATTTTATGTGCAAAACTGTTATCCACCTGAAAATTTCACCAAAAAAGTATTTAGGCAAAGGAAGAAAAATATTAACCCCTTACCGCATACCAAACCATATATGGACACAAAAGAATTATGATTTATTTCACCCCAATGAAAAACTTATTATTTCAAAATACCTTTACTTAGAAGATGCACGTTTGTCACAATACCGAATGTGAGTCATTTGTCTATGGTCACTCTCATCTGTCAACTATATTTGAGGTTATTTGTAACGCGTGTGATAGAAAAACAAGTGTAAGAAATTGAAATTCAAAATAAAATACTAATCGGTAAGTAAAACGCATAATATATGATTGTATGCTTTATACCCTCCCAAATATGAAACTAGTTTGTTCTAGGCATGTGTAGCTCATCACGGATATGTTTCAGTGATCCGAATCATCTTAGAGATCCAAATGATTCGAATCGGTGAAATCGGTTCATTTGGATCAGTGGATCTTTCATATCTCATGGATCAGAAGCACAAGACACAAACGCAATCATGTTCCATTCAGTAATCTCTCACAAGTTCCTCCGTAAGAGAGGTAAAGAGAAATACACTTTCCACGCGAAGAGACGGTGCAGCTCGCATTTGGATGAGCATAACGATGAATGTGCACATGAGATGATATGTTTGTAAATAATTTGCAGGGCTCCCAGCAGTAGTTTACAAGTAGATGCATATATTAAGAGGTAATTTAAAGTTTCGATTGTAGTAATTTAAGATGTGAAATTATACAATATGATCGTAGTTGAAAGTACAGATTTTTGTCATTGTCAGACAGTAAAGACGCAATTGTGCTTTTATATATTTTGTGTGGAAATTATATATTAATATATTTTAAGGTTTTTTTCAGTCAAATATGGGCTTAAAGATTCGAAAAGCTACGATCGTAAGTATTCCGAATGGAGTTTTATGAACTCAAAAATCAAGTAAACAACATCTACAGATTTACCTAATTGTATGGTAACTCTGTAGAGTGTACAGCGTACCATATCTCTTCTGACTCAGTGATCCAAATGATCTAGATGATCCAAATGATCTAGATGATCCAAATGATGCAAATGATACAAATCACTGATCTGGATCTTTTTACTGAGCCAGATTCAAATGATCCATTCACAACAAAGATATGTTTTTACCACCTCTAGTTTGTTCGTTTCAATATCTACCTTTTTGCATTCTTTTTTGTCTTTTTTCCAATCTGCCATATTTGGCTTCGTATGCGTTACTGTAAAAATACTGCTTTCATATTTGGCTTCTTTTGTATTCGAGATTATTTTTTGCTTATTTCAGAAATGGATCTTTTGCGCTTTTATGGAAGATCCAAGCATGTTAACACTGTTCCTGGTAATGGCAACATGAGCGATGATGATCTTTCTTCTGACAGTGACAGTGATTTTTAACCTAACTCTATTCGCCAACTTTAAAAAAGACATATTATTCCTGATTCGGACTCTGACTTCTCTGTCAATTATGATGTGCCATTAATTAGCTTACAGGCTACATCTAAAGCTAAGGAGGGAAAGGCTAAAAAAAGAGCAAGTTATTTATATATTTATTTATATATAAGAGAAAAATGCCCATTTATGACAAAGCTAACTTTGAATTCAAAGGTAACTCACAACCATAGTCTATGTATACACTAGTCCCAAAACTTAGAGTAAAAAGTGGACTATAGATTTTCAACGCCGGGTAGCTCCGTGGAACTACCAAAAGCTCCAAGCTCCAAGCTTCAAGCACGAGCATATGCTCTGCTCTGCTTTACACGTGTATTTCCTATAGTTGTTTCGCTGGGATCTCTCTTAAATTTCTCGTAATGCTCTTTTAAATTTAGTTTTAAAGCTCAGTGTATTTCATTTCCCGACCTAGAGTTTTCCCACTGTATATTGTATACACTGTGCTCACAACTACCGGAGATAATAACGCAGCTAGATAAACCAGCAGAGTTCTTTAGTTTTTCATTCACAACTGAAATTATGGATCATATTACTGAGCAATCTAACCTAAAATCTATGCAATGTTTATTTATGTTATAACGACAAACGCAATTGTTTTAATGAGTTCCACGAAATGTAATTAGTATTTTCTTAAACACATACGAAGCCATATATGGCTCCGAGTAATAACTTCTAATATATAAGTCAATTATTTTTTATTTCAATTAGATCTCATTCAGTATGCCTAATTAAACAATATTTCGTGAACAAATAATTTTTATTTCATCTCTTTAGTAATTCATGCGGTAAGGTGTTAAACAAAGTATGTAGCTAGAAAATTAAAACCGGGTCGGTCCTCCTTTCTTCCTAATTATTTCTCGAAGGCACGTTGGAGTTGATTGTACCAAATCCTAGCATGGTCTCCCATTCTTGCCGAATAACGCCCTCCTGGTTGTTCCTACTACTAATCGATGTGTACACCTCATCCATGATTGTAATGGAATGCCGTACACAGCTGAACGTGATGTCACTTCACTGTGAAGTGACTCTACACTGGGCACCGGGACATAGTGATATACCGGGAAATTGCGAAGCGGATGCCTTAGCGAGAGCTGGCACTGTGCTCCAGGAGTATACACTCACACCCCAAGTCGGTCAACATCTAGCTTCTATAAAGCTAGGATTTAAGCAGCATTACATCAAGGCTGCAAATAGAGCCTGCTTGTTGGAGGAAACCTGCAGGACAACCAGGCAAACTTGGCGTGCACTGAGTTCCAGACGCACCAAGCAGCTCTTGTATACGAGTCGTGAAACCTTGGGTTCTATCGTGTCCATACTGACGGGTCACTGTCTAATTGGCAGACACGCAGAAAGGTTGGGCATTCCCTTCAACGATTTCTGCCGGAGTTGCAGATCGGAAGAAGAGGAAGAGACAGTCCAACACTTTCTGTGCGAATGCCCGGCACTGTCCAGGAAACGCATGAAAACCTTAGGCTCACCATTCCTGGACAGCCTCACGGAAGTAGCTGATTTAAATATCGGCTGCATAGCCGGCTTCATGCGAGAATCGTAATGGTTCTCGTCATCTCACAGGTTCTAGTGCCGCCCTCGTCTTTTTGTGGTATCAATCTTTTTGATAAAGAGGGCTGCCACTACAACCAACCAACCAAACCCCACGAATTGGGTACTATCTCTTTACAGATTCCTTTCGTCTGGAAAGTGCCAAATACTGAAAACAAAAATGTACAATTAATGAAAACGTGATTCGGAGGACGCGGATGTGGTTTTATGCCGAGAAATAGGAGCGACTTGGTATCTTTTGATTTTTTTCAACGCTGGAAGTCTTCGAAAGATACCTATCACCACTCAGCATGCCGGATTTCTGCCGACTAACACCACCTCCGTGTCCTTCAAATCACTCTCTCCATCAATTTTTAATAATTGTCCGTATTTAGATTTCAAAATCGGTATAACTGTAGAAGTTTTCAATTATCCCGTGAATCTTTGCTCCTTAAAGTATTTATTTATTAATTTAACGACAATACCAGCAGTATTTTCTTTGATTAATTTGAGGTCATCCTGGGCGCCTAGTGTAGTATGGTTTCGTAGAGAAACAATAGTTTCGATTAAGTCTTCTTTATTGGTTGTTCTTAAATGGAAAGAAGAAATTGGGGATTGTGTTTAGGGACGATGATGCCAGTATCGGCGGTAGTTTCGTTACGATTTCATGATCTATTTTTGGTTAAGGCAGTTGGCGATTTCTTTTATCCACAAAATAACAGAACACCGTCTACTCAATTCCAGAACTGGCTTTGGTTTTCTGAGCTTTGCTCAAGCTTTATAGGATAATAGTGTTGCTTTGCCTCTTTTATTATTTTATTAGGTTCATTTTTTATTATTTTGTATTTATTTTGTTTTGTAGGACTGGAAGGATCCTTCATAACATAGAAATAAATATAAAATCAATGGGGACTTTTTGATATTTATAATGCTGTTTCAAGGGTTAACTTTGTGCGAATTTCCCATAGGTTTTTAGACTTTTTGTCGTCAATTTTGATTGGACTGTATGTTTATGTAATAGAAGTTTCTACGGGACACTGTACACGATGAAGAGCTAGGGAAGATACTTAGCCACATTTAATTAAGGATGACTTACGTGTGTTGCACTCCTGCGAACGGGAACCCTGACTGCAGGCACATTTGAATGCACTTCCGCGGAGAATTGTTCGTCTTGAAGTTTGTGTAGTATCCCGACAGCAGACGGAACTCCTTTTCGTCCTTGAAGCAGCCAAGAGCGCGGCCGGCTGTATGATTGCCAGCAGGACATCGATTTGGCAAGCGTTTCGGATAGAAGTCGCCACTCTGAATGTAGCACGCCACCTCGGCTATTTGCTGCTTGCATTCCAGCGTCTTGGCTCGGTGCAGAGCTGAAACGGCATCTTTGCCGCTAATCTCGCACTCCGGCTTGAACCCAAGCGTGTCCAGATCGAGCTTCGCCGTGTTTCCCGCCTGCTTCACTTTAACGTACGTGTTTAAATTACTATTATTTATGTCTTCATCGTCGGCGACTGAATTGTGGTTTGCCACATTTCGCGGGCGCACAACAGCGCCGCTCGTCGTCTCCGCACCATTGCTTTTGTTCACTTGAGGCAGCCGCAGCGACTTGTATGCGAGGAATATTTGAATAGAAAGTATGAGGAGACCAACTAGAAAGAAAGCTTTGTAACGCCGGAACCAGCGAACAGCTAAAATTTCAGACATTGCCGCGAGAAACGAGCACACAATCACGCACAAACGACCATCGTAATTATTTATAATTTATAGAATTCACACTAAACATTTTTGGGGGAACTACGGCACAGGACATTCAAAGGAGACATATCTCCAATATAATCGCGAAATTGCAGCCGAGCGCTCTGAGATCCAGCGGCTTAAGCCAATTTTGCACGACCCATCCGAGCGATGGGCTCGATAGTGTCTGACAGCAAAACTCAGCTGTTTGTAGAAAGCAACTTGTCCACATTGAACTGACCCGCTTTTCCAACTTTGAACGGACTTGAACGCATGCCGTTCTTGGAAAGCGGGGTTGGAAACGCATTTTAGATTTTTAACTATTGAATATTCCCGTCAGAGCGCGTACTAATAAAAAAAAAACTACAGAGGAGAGTTTTTAACGGATCATTTATAAAGAAAAATTTGTAACTGAAGGCACGCTAATCAAACTAAGGCAGAAAATTATCTAAATGTATCGCCAATTGTACTTTATTAATTTAAAGAAAAACAGTTAATTTTTAACCAATAAACCACAACTTTAATTTTAATTATTAACATATATATTTCGGGACACAGTTAGTCCCTTCTTCAGTGTTGTTAAAACTGATAATTGAAGAAAACCTTAATACCTAGTTCTTAAATATCTAAAAGTTTTAATCCGGCTATCCTAATTATATCCGCAAGGCACTCTAATTACTTCACGAGTTTAACAAATCTTGAAAACCCATTTCCCAGGTCATGGTTGATTCGTCGCGTTTCCGGGATTCTCGCTATAAATAGGCTCTCGTACGCATCGAGTTGAGACCTTTTTTGGACCTGTTTTATACACGCTGCGTCTTCGATACCAATCATGTGGCATTTCTTAATCATGTGTTTGGCACCCGATGATCTTACGTCCGTTTTTTGGGATCTGCCAGTTATCTCGGCCTCTTTTAGATGCTCACCGACTCTCGTTGGTATCGGCCTTATGGTTTGACCAATATACACCATTTGACAGTCAGGGCAAGTTATCTTGTAGATGGCACTTTTTTCCTTGTGTAAAACGGCGCCCTTCGTCGTTCCCAGGATTGTTTTCAGTTTAAATTTCTGACTGGTATTTGTCGCTATCACGTTGATTCTTCTGAGGCACTTTCTGGCTCTGTCGCTCATATGTGACCGGTTCACTGCTGCTCTTTTTATTCCGTTTTGGTTGTCCACGCTTGTTGATAGAAGCGTGGAACTCAAGCTGCTCTTCATTTTCCTCTCTTTCTTCTTTATCACATTTCTTATTACTCCTGGTTCGAACCCGTTTAGTCCGGCTATTTCTATTATGTGACGAGTTTCCTGTTTTTTCCTTTCCTGGTTTAACGGTATTGAAAGCATCCTGTGTATCATGGAGCTGTATTCTGCCATTTTTTGTGCATATGAGTGATTTGACGTCTTTGGTATTGTCCTTTGGGTGTGGCTAGTTTTTCTATATATGTCAAACTCAATGTTTCGATCTTTCCTGATGATTTTTAAATCCAGGAAGTTTATCACTCCCTGTTCTTCTGTCTCCTTTGTGTAACTCCGCTTTCTTTCTGAGAACTGTCCCAAGCCAGAGTAAAGGAGGAGGAATTCTGACCGATCCTCAGAACATCCTTACTACAGGATGCTGAGGTAAACAAGTGACGAAAAAAATTGGACAAAAATAGGACAACATACTGTTAAACTGGTGATAAATCCTAAAATAAGGGCGATCAATCCCGAACTTTGCTATGGGGTTCAATTGAAGAGGTTGTGTTGAGCTTCCTCGAAACCTTACCAGGGGTGTACTGGTACCAAGGGATCCGTGGGCCCAGGGACCTAGTCCCTGCCGGTATCGGTGAGGAGCCTGTGGAGGCTGCAATTCGGGGGTTGTGGTTGTACACCCATTAGCGGGTACTTTAATTCTTAATATAGCTTGGAACCGATTAGCACGGTAATCGGATCCTTCTGTATTGTGGTGCATTGGCGTGCTGTTGCGCTTACGACAGGGGTGCCGTTGCCCAAAAAGTGCCATGGATGATTGAAACGTCCAAATCCAAACCAAGGATTATGAAAAAGAACCATGCAAGCTTTGGATAAGATCTGGAACCTGTATTCGGAAAAGCAGTACCCATACTAGTTATGGTCTATTGACTAGTACGCTTATGGGGGCGTTGGTGCATGCTACAATTTGTTACTCGGACTTGAGCCGTCAGTGTCTTAATAGTTAATTCTGGAAAAGGCACTTAAAATCTCGACTTAATCTGTCTCCTTTGTGAATTCGATGTTCTTGTGTATACCTTTCGACCCAGCGAAGGTTTCTTCCACTTTGTTCTTTTTTATTATTACAAGAATATCATCCACGTAGCGTGCCCAAAACCTTGGGAGTATGCCGCGTTCTTTTATTTTGGCTTCAATGGAGCTCATAAACACCTCGCTGATGATTGGTGAAAGCGGGTTTCCCATCGTGACGCCAGAAGTTGTTTTGAAAAACTTTCCCCGGAACGTAAAATAATTTTCTTTCATGCATAAGTCGCCCAGTTTCGTGTATAGCCTCACTCTCCTTTTCCACTCCAAAGTGTTATTGTGCCGCAAAAACCACTCTTCTAAACGGTGCAATGATTATGAATGAGGCAAACGAATTACTGTAGGGACCTGAAATCGACTACTCGATGTAAGTCGCTAAAAATAACTTTAATTCATTAAAGCGCGGTAAAAAAAATATTAAACGCATTTTTCTCGAAACTTTGTTTTTCCGTGCGGTAGGCACGATTTTTCGAGAACAAATCGACCGATTTTGCTGATACTTTGCACAGTTTCTCTTTATAGTATTGACTCGTGCCTGAACGAAGGAATTTTCATTCGGTCGACTTGTTTTTGTTTTATACGAAAAAAAACTATTTTAAAAACGATGAGAATCGGAAAAATGCTAAAAAATTATTAGACGAAAATTCATTCAAATCCATTTCAAAACTTAAAGTTCAATTTTTTAATTCCTTCGTTCAAGCACGAGCCAAGGGCATAAACTATAAGAAATTTCTTTAATTTTTGATTTGAGATAAATCTGCACCGAAATATTTTGCCTACCACAAAAAAGGTTGGACAAGGAAAACTGCAGGAAAATTGTCAATTTTCAATGTTAAACGCTAAACTTTTGTGTGTGTTAATTTTAAATGAAATGGGATTTTTGGGTTTTTAAAATACAATTTTTTGAAAAAGTTGTTTTTTCTTCTTCAAGACTTATGTAACCCCTTAATCAGTTAATTTAATGGAAAGTGTGGTTTCGGCGTGTCAGATGGCATCCTCATCAGGTGCTGTCATAAGCCATCCGCCACGAAACAGCACTACCACGGTTAGCTTGTTGGTGGATTAAGCTTCGTTGTATTTCAACCATTTTTTATAATTTACATCTGCGAATTATAACGACCGTCAATGGGTTCGTATATAGCTACGTTGGGTTTAGGGTTTTCGGAATAGCATGGAAAAATCAGAATATTAGGTAAGTACTATTTGTATAACAACTACTCTTGACCCACACTTTTCATCCTCGCACGGTTTCTGAAAACCACGCGGTAAATAAAACGACTTCATGTCCCTTGTGTAACAGCCTCAAGTGGTTGCTGAAAAATATGCTGCAAATTGAAATACCACACACAACTGATTCGGTCAATTTTACCTTTATCCATGGGAATTGTGGCTGTAGTGTACAATCAACGACCATTTAAATGACTAAGTTCATTTAATCTCCAGAGAAAAATACAATTCTATTGTGATGAAAACATACATAAGTCCTTAAAACGAAACAAAACGTGTAAGACGTTCCCTTAAGCTAAACTAAATCCAAAAGTTCATCTTCAAGAACGACGAAATATGTTGTGCAAATACTAAATTGTTCGCCTGCGTGTTAAAAAATGAAGAATTCGTTTCACCGGGACAACAAACCCTTTTCAAATTGACTTTTTTTCTTAAACAGAAATTAACGTAACGTAAAAATAAAGTACAAATTCAGCGTTGTTTCCAGAGTATGTGAACCGGCCGGGATTGAATAGGAATCTTAGGATATATAGGGTTTCTAATCCAGGAATAAAGACGTTTAGATAAAATATCAAAAAAACGCATTAGCGCTGATACTTCAGAGACACAACAATACATCTTGAAATATTTAAAAATTATTTGTAGAAAATAACTATGATACTGAGCACAAAAAGATTCCCAAGAAAATAAACGTGATTTTCCACGTAGGAAAATAATCACGTAATCATTAATTATATTCGCATTCCACGTGAAGGAGAACTGCGTTTTATACCTGTGTACCGTTTAAGTCTGTTATACAGTCATCGTCACTGAGCTGCGGATTGGTTGTCATTCCGATTCCCAGCGCGCCAAGCAAGTTCGTAGCGGGACCAGGTCCTCCGGCTTGGTGCTTGTAGCTATCAACCATGTTCCTTAATGTAGTCACATCGATGTTAATGGGCGTGAATGATTCGATATCATCGAAATCATCTACGTGTTTGCCGTTTGCCGCTTCAAACGTCTTCCCGATCGTTGTCATTGCCAACTCCCTATCCATTTGGTCCATGTACGCCTTAAGATCAGTCTTTGGATTGCTTTTGGTCTTTTCCATGCCGTCGATGTTTCTATCAAGATCGTCATCGTCCGCGTAGTCGCTCATCTCCGATGCCGAGTCCCAGTCGTCTTCGGGTATCACAAAGTCAAGGAAGTGCTTCACGTGAGTCTGGAAGGCATCGGGATCAAAATTGATTTCATTCGATTTATTGGTATTAGGTTTTGCAAGGATCGAGTTCTCTTCAGTCGCTTTTCGCATTGACGGTGTTTTTCTGACTGTCCGCTTTTGAGGCTCGTATTCTTCGATGCCGTCGAATTCCGACTTTCTGTCAAGAAACTCGGAGATGTTGGAAGTAAATTCTGATGCGTTTACGCTTCCATTTGCTTTATACAGTTTCTGAGCTCCGTACTTTTCGGTCAACATGGCGTCCAGTTCCTCGGGTGATATGTCCATCCAGCTATCATTGTCGCTTTCTCGCAGTGTGTTCTCCTCTTCTTTTAACATATCCATATCAACTTCCAACTCGGAGAGCATAGCTAAAATTTCTTTACCGACAACTGGAGCGGTTCGGAAGCGTTCAATGTTTTCCCTGTAAAATTCCTTTGCTTCATTTAACAAGCGACTATGGTCCTTGGATCCCTCTAAAAACTCTTTAAAATAACCTTTTTTCAACAAACTATTCAGGTATGTCTTCCACGTACGGTCGCTTTCGATATCTTCAGTGTCCTTGGCTTGCGATGCCAAAATTTCGAAGCCGCACGCAATCTTCACGCCAAGCAAATCTTCCTTGTATTCCTCACCGTTCGATGGCGCCGGCAAATCCCAACCTGTACGACGATCGGGAATATAATTGTTGCTGGAAATCATGGCGTACAAACAGCGTGTGAACTTTACGATTGTTTTCACACGGTTTTCTGGTGGGAAGTATCTCATAGACCGACACGCCTTCATATCGATCGAATCACGCTCGCAGAAAGCCCTACACACTGAAGCTATCAACGACGGTTTTTGCTTCAGTATGAGCGCAATGGCAGCAGGGACACGGATTCGCTGGTAGTGAAAATGATTGGTGTTGTTGTTGGAGAACTCCTTCAATCGTTCATCGATGCAGGACTGGATTTCCGCTGGAACTTTGTAGAGAGCAGGCATTTGGCGTATTTTCGAAACAGCCGTTGCGACTGGTAGAAGAGTGGTCGTACCCGAAGGTGAGTTCTGCACTAAATGTAAGTCTCCGTTGTGAATGAATACCTGTGGGAAATAATAATTTTAAATGCGACATTTATTTTACGGCTTGAAATTTATTTTAATATGCAAACAGTAAATTAAAGACGTATTCTGTATATATTTTTGCATTCTATGAAAATGATCGCCCGCAGAAGGATGTGGTACTAACCCGGGCATCGAATCTTAGAGAAAGGGTTCGGGACCATGAATTCTACACCTAAAATATATAACTTTCCCAAGGAACTCACGGACACTATAACTATTAGAAAGAAAAGTGAATGGCAAAAAATAGCACTCTCTACTCGAAAAATTGGCAATAAAATTGAACTTAAACTAATCTTCCTGATATGCTCTTTTAATGTCGATCATTTAATCTCCTAACCGATCCTTCTCCAATATTTTTCTATTCACAAATGTGGCTTTAATCAATAATACTTCGGGTACCAAGAACGACATCAACACAGGATTTCCTTTCTAATTTCTTTGATTCGTGAATCTGTTTACCGTCTGCGATCGTTCTCACTATCCAATATAAGAAGGACTAGTCGTTCCTGTACGTGTCGTCTATTGAATAATAAATGCAAAATTACACAACTGACTAAGTTCCAAAAAATGGCTTGACACTTCTCTTTAAGCTAGCGTGTGCCAGCGCGGGGATCAAGTTTTATTTTCAATTCTTTTTTCGGTTTCAAATCTACAGTAAACCCCGCTTTAGACGATTCTGCGTAACTATTTTGGGTATTTGTTAAATTATGTTATATTAAATAATATTTTTAAAGTAGCTCAATATGCATACTTTGCATAATTATTTCCATATTACCTAAATATATTATTTATTTTGGTTTGACAATGAAATTTTAATTCATTAGTAATCACAAGATTTTCAATACAATTTAACTTTTGAAGTGACTCTTCGCTATCAACTATAGGAGATACAAAACGCCTTAAATCCTCAATTGCAGTTGACTCCTCTTCATCAACATCGTCTTGCATTTTGGGTGCTATTCGCATCTCCAACAACATTGTTACGATGGTAGAATATTCAGTAAAATTCTGCGTTTTCGCAGGTTCTGCTTCTTCCAATACGGTGTTATCTTCGTTGATGCGGAAACCTGCATTCTTGAAACAATTTTTTTTGGTTTCGGAATTAATTGACTTAATTTTCATGCCGCTGAATTTGGTATTGTATCATGCACATTCAGGAGTCGTTTGCCATTAATATCGTCTATTTCCTTCAGATAGCGATGTATCAGTCGTTTATGACCTTTTTGAGGACTTTTGTAATGCGAAGAAAGGCTAAGAAAGCAAGCTTGATGTTCCTTAGCAGGGATGACTAAAACTTTTTAATATTTATCAAACTTTTCTACCTTCTGCTTTTTCCTCTTTTCTTTAATCTCTTTTCTGTTTTTTTAAAGGGTTCATAACGTAGAAACTGTTAACTGAAGTTCAGCAGCTGTATTTGATTTTTTATTTGCGATTTTTCATCTTAAACTTTCAATTGGTACGTACACATGAGAGTTTCAAGCATACTTCAAACTGCATATAAATCGAAACAGCTCGAGTCTAGCCGATCAAAAAAATTTGTCAGATCGACTCGAAATATGTTCATGTAAGCTCAGATTAAAAGATGACTTGTGAGTGTAAGATTTTTCTTGCTTAATACTACTGACGCACTACAGCCGATAATGAGCTCATTGTCATCTCAATCTAGTTGAGAATGATCTCGCGGTAAGTAAACAAAAGCTTTGTCATTGGAAGTTTAATCCGTTTAATCAAGGAAAAAACTTACTGTTGGAACTGTCATCTATGAGCAAATCGAGTAAACTAGGTTCAAATTTACTTGTCAATTCGACATATGGCATCAAATTTCGATCAATTTGAAAGTAATCACCATATAAATGCTTTTAATAGGCAATATAAGTGTATTGCCGGTGTTTGTGGCACGAAAGTGAATCAATTTGCAGTTGTTTTTCACCTTTTAACAGGTTCCCTGTCCCCAAACAACGGTGACTTTGTAATGTCAAACGTCCTGCAGTTTTTTTCTTGATTTGATTTTCATTAGTGTTTAGAGGGAGTGAATATATTTTCAAGGCACGTACAAATTTAGACCACGCCAAAGGGATAAAAAAAATGTATCAGGTATGATACGCAGAGGGTCGAAGGTCATGTTGTGTATCTGGTGGGACCAGAAGGGTTTTTTGTACTATGAGCTGCTACAACCTGGCGATACCATAACGGGCGATCGGTATAGACTGCAATTGATTCGTTTGCGCCGTGCATTACGAGAAAAACGGCCGGAATACAAGCAAAGACATGATAAAGTTATTTTCTGCGTGACAACGCTCGGCCTCATGTCACAAAAGTCGTGAAAAAATATCTGGAAACGCTCAAGTGGGATATTTTGCCGCACCCGCCGTATTCTCCGGACATTGCTCCTTCTGATTACTGATTGTTCCGACGATGGAATTAGAAAACTGCCTGAGATGTGGAAAAAGTAGTAACTAGCGATGGACGATACTATGATTAATCTTTTGATTCTTTTTTATTTTAAAATAAATGTATTTTTGACCACACAAAAAAATTATACTCCCAATATAATAAAAAAACATCTAGTGTTCAGTGGCAAGCGCTAATCTCAATGGCACGCGAAATGCTGATATGTATTTCTAGGTTATGAGCCAACTGTGGCTCGTTTTGCCGAATATAGCAAGATAGTTTAATGAGATTAAAAAAATTGATGGCAGTTTGACTAAAGATTTTACTCTAAATTTGTTTCTTACTCTAACAGCTTTTATTTTAAATTTTGCCTATCTATCGGTCCAGCGATAATGTCCATGATATACCATTTATTGTCTGAATTGCAAAGCGTTGGGCAATACAATAAGAGTATCACGTTACGATTTGATTGAATGAGTACGCCACTTGTGACGTCATGGAGCCCTCTTTGTCATCGTTTGTAGAATTGTGCATGCATGCATGTCACCTTAAGTCACCTTAAGTCGCCTCAAGTCACCTTAACAGCTTTTCTGACAGTCCAACTGTCTGTCACAATGAGCGACACGTAGTGTATTACTATCTCATTAGATCCTAGTTGATTTGAGCTGTCAGCTCGTTATCAGCCCTATTGTTTCGTAGGTGTAATATCTAAATCTACAGTTATTTTTTCAACGTTTAAATCTTTTCCACTCTTTTTGACCCCGTTGCATTTATAAATTCGTACAGCTATATGCACTGCCCGAAAGAAGTATTTGCATAGTCAATATTTTCGGAAATAAACGCTTTTTGTTTGATAATTGAAAATATTGGAAGATTAATGTCGGTATTATATTATTTAACTTATTTTCGAGTTAGTACGAAAAATTATCTGATAGTGTAACGATTCGAAAGGAAAAAATAGCAAACAAATAAAATAGCACACTTTGTTCACAAAAAAAGTATTGACACAGTATACACAGTATAGTGTTCGCAGAAATACTAATTGCTTCTAGAACCGAAAATTCAAAAGGTTAGCAAAGCAACAATTCGTATAACATGTTTCTATTTAATTTCTAAGTAATAGCAAATTAGCAGCTTGAACATAAGAAAGCAAAAGAATACAGTGTAAACTAATAAAGCTCTATTTTTCAACTTCTTTAGTAATGTGATGCATTCTTATCCGTTTTTAGAGTTCGTCCCACATATACTCGATCGGATTCACATCAAGGGATTGGGGGGAGTATTGAAGGTACGAGGAGTTTCGTATAGAAATCATTCTCGCATTAGGTGGGCGCTTTTTTGTGGGTCTTTATTGTGTTGAAAGTAAAATTCATTTTGAAGTCCTAACTTTTTCTCGTTTAAAACGCCCATTTTAACAATCTTATACATAACTCCGCCAATAAACACAAGCTCCCCGACTCCAGCAGCGGTCTTGACCCCACCACCCTCATATTTGGTTGTAGGTAACAAATTCTCTTTATTTCAGTATTGGGTTTTCGTCACACTGAAATTCAATCATCAGAACAGAAAATGTTGAAAAATGTTGTTCATCAAAAAATATTACTTTATCCCAGAATTCCATGTTTGCATTTAAACATTTCTTTGCATAAATGATTCTTTTGTGTCTGTTGACTTTGCCTGATGTGAAACTGATGGAGCATGAATGAGATGAACTTGAAAAACAAAGTTCAAAATTCAAGTTTTATAAGTTGAAAATGTATTTTTTCTATTCCTAAGCTGCTGATAATAAATAGACACATTTTATACGAATTGTTGTTTTGTGAAACATTTTGAATTTTCAGTTCTAGAAGCACTTGGTATTTCTGCGAAGACTAAGTGTGTCAATACTTTTTACGTGAACAAAGTGTGGCATTTTACTTATATTTGCTTTTCTTGTACTAACTAAGCAATAAGTTTAATAATATAATGCCGACATGTTCAAATATTTTCAATTGTCAAATTAAAACGGTTTTTGGTAAAGGTTAAGACTATGACCCCCAGCCACGAAACGGGTGATAGTAGGGGGATCGAAAGAAGGGGGTTCGCGCTCTACTATGGCATAAAAAGTTCGCGTCGGTCACAACGCCATAAGAAGTTATGGGGGTTCCTCCACTAAAAAATGGGCATTTTGCCTATTTCCAGTGATCATATGAAACTTTAAAATTGATCTGGGAAGTGAGTTTTAGACTTATTTATGTTACGAACCAAGCGAAATCCTTGCTTGCAACTATAATCGCATTTAAAAACAAAGACTGGGTCTTCTCCTTGCCTCGGTATCTTCATGGGTAAATAGCAATAAAAAAAGGGATCAGCGCTGTGAATACATCTTGCATGAGTGGTGACCATCTGTGTAAACAGAAAAGGGTCGAGTAGAAAGAACAATCAGTAGGAAAGTGGGATACTAACCTTGAATCGCATGAAATTATGGAATAGGAATGTTAAGTGAAATGAATGTGTGAAAGTAGCATGGATGTGACGAAAAATGGTGCGAGAGGGTTGCTGGTTCCTGGATCATCAAAGATGATCGTGGCAGATTAGTCTTGTCGATACACAAGGCGAGGCAAGGAGTTGTACCGTAAGTGTCGAGCGCGAACACAACGAGCCTTTCGATAAAAGTCCATAATAATAATTCAGAAGTGGGATCAAACCTCGGTGCGGTTAGAGGATTTATTAAACTAGACTAGAAAAAGTGATAAGTGCAAGTTTCTATATTAACTTGTCGGGAGTAATATTGTGGTCGCGTTAAAGTTATTGTGGTTGAAATATTCGGTCGAGAAAATGTTAGAAATGAAAGACATACTGATTGAGTTGCAGCGGTTGCGCGAAGAAGTGACGGAATTACGTAGAGTGAACCAAGAAATGGTCCCGCGAAGTGATTCGAATAGTTCGGTAAACGATGATGCGTTTTCGTCTACACCTACATATCGTGTTGAGGAAAGTTCGTTGCAAGTAGGATTTTCCGAAGTGAAGTCCCTCGTTTCTCCTTTCCACCCGAAAACATCCAAATTAGGTGTAGAAAGTTGGATGCGTGACTTTGAGTCCGTGGCTAGGCTGTACAAATGGACCGATAAGGTAAAAATTTTATATTGTAGCTTAAGGTTGGATGGTGCTGTTAAACTCTGGTACCAGGGGTATCAAGAGAATGTCACTTCGTGGTCTGCCCTTAAGGCGGAGCTGGTTAAAAGTTTCCCTTCCGGTCAAAATGAGACATCAACACTTAGGAGGTTGATGGAAAGAAAACGAGGATGTAGAGACATACTTCTACGAAATGGTGGCACTTGGCAAAAAAATTGGCCTAGGAGAAGAATCCATTGGGGAGTATATAGTAGAAGGACTATCTAATTTTAATATGAAGAGAGCTTTGCTGGCTGTTACATTTACGTCACTTCAAGCATTATTGAAAAAAATCAAAACGCTTCATAATTTGGAGAGAATGACTAGTAGAGAAAATCTAACAAAAAGATCTCATGGAAATCATTCAAAAGATTTTCATTCTGCTGCTTCGTGGTAGAAAAGATCTAGGCACGAAAATTTTAATACAAGACCAGATCATAGAGAAGCTTGCAACTAATGCAAGCAAACCGGTCACAAAGAGAGAGATTGTGCCAAAAAAAAAAGCAATAAAGTGCTTCAAGTGCTCTCAAATTGGTCACTTTGTCAGGAATTGTAAGACCAAGCCGAAGAATATTTGACTAGTACATGAAAAAGTTTCACTAGAGTGTAAAAACGACGAATACCACCCGGAGGTGAAAGTTGGAGATATAACGTTAAGAGCCTTTCTGGATCTGGGAAGTGATTGATCTACAATAATCCAGAAAGTAGTGGATGAACATGGGTGGCCCATTATCAAATGCGGTCACCGAATAAATGGTTTTGGTGGATCGACTGTGATATCAAAAGCCAAAGTTAAACAGAAAGTGACTGTCCATAACATCGAGTTGGAGATATATCTTCTTATTGTGCCCAACGACGCGCAAAAAGTTCCCATAATCATTGGTACAAATTTTTTGGATCACGCAGATATCACTTTACTCAAAACGAGAGGAAAATTAACTTTAGTGAAAAATTTAAGAAAAATTTAAGAAAAATTGAAGTGGAAAAGATATCAAGCCCATATCAAAAGAAAATCTTCGAGAGACAGGACGTTAGGTTCGGTGAAAATATAAACGAAACTGATAAAGTGAAAGTGGTGAATATTTTGAACTCGTTTCGTGACTGCTTCGCGGAAAAAATAGGAGAATTAAGTAAAACTAACGAAGTGATACTAAAGATAAAATTAAAAACCGACGCAGTTGTAAATTATAAGCCTTATAAAGTAACATTTGCCCTATCAAAGATTTTAGACGCAAAAATCAATGAACTCTTAAAAACAGACAAAAGGCCCTAAAAACAGTGTGAAGTGAAAACAGTGCTTGTCAGCAGATGTGTACAAGGCGGAACGATCAAGAAGATGCTGACGGATGAAGTTGGGTAAAGTTTATGTTGTGTTTGCGAGTCAAAAATGGTATGTACTCCTTTCTATTATAGTGGGACCTAAACGAATTTGTAGCGGTCTGGGACCCACACAAATTGTTGAAAAGATATATGTCTGGGACCTATATTGAAATGTGGAGGTCTGGGACGTGCCTAAAATAAATAAATATCAATATACAGTAACGGTGGCCTTCACTGGGGACAGTGAATACCGAGGATGGCCGACTGTTACGAACCAAGCGAAATCCTTGCTTGCAACTATAATCGCATTTAAAAACAAAGACTGGGTCTTTTCCTTGCCTCGGTATCTTCATGGGTAAATAGCAATAAAAAAAGGGATCAGCGCTGTGAATACATCTTGCATGAGTGGTGACCATCTGTGTAAACAGAAAAGGGTCGAGTAGAAAGAACAATCAGTAGGAAAGTAGGATACTAACCTTGAATCGCATGAAATCATGGAATAGGAATGTTAAGTGAAATGAATGTGTGAAAGTAGCATGGATGTGACGAAAAATGGTGCGAGAGGGTTGCTGGTTCCTGGATCATCAAAGATGATCGTGGCAGATTAGTCTTGTCGATACACAAGGCGAGGAGTTGTACCGTAAGTGTCGAGCGCGAACACAACGAGCCTTTCGATAAAAGTCCATAATATTTAGAAGTCGAAAATATTTTTTAAAAAATTAATAGAATTTCTTTTCGCAAAAAATTATAAAAAAGTTGGTGAATATCACTTTTACCATATATGTAATATAAATAGGGCTAACACTTTGGACAGACGTTTTGCCCGTTTGATTATCGGATAATATTTTTTTGTAGCAAAGCTTATACACTTTTCAGATATTCGAGAAGGCGCTTATTGTACCTTGACTTTCGTTCACTACTGTATATCGTCGAAATTTGAACGGTTACAGCCGCTGTGCTGCGAAAGCGTGTTAACGAGCTATTTTTTCTTGTCACTTCATACCAGAAAAAGCATAAACTATTATCGAATAGCAAATCACAGCCAATTTTCGAGTGCTCGCAGTTGTTTTTGTCGACAAATAGTTAAATTATGGAGTTTCTGAAATCGTCAACGTTCTTGCTAAAGTTCGTTAGCGTTCAAAATACGTCCGGGTTGTGAGTGCCGGCAAACTGGTTTCTGGCTCATTCACACTCGAACTCGCTGCACACGAAACCCCAATGAATCATCCACACATTCCGCGGATGACTTACTACTAAGCCAATCGTTAATTGATTGGATCACAGAGTTCTGTCGCGGTCATGTGGAAAACAAAGCGAATCATTAAAAAAGCTATCACGACTTCGGTGCACTCAGTGAACCCTCGAAGACATAAAAAACCACAGACAAGGAGTCGCCCTTCCTTTGTGTGTGGCAGTGCAATGGAGTGCGCATTGGATAGCGCTTGAAACTTACCCTTTGTTCGCAGGTCTCGGGGTTGGCCCATTTGGGCAGGAAGTTCGCGGCCTCGATCAGCAGAAATTCGCCGTCCGCGTCCGCTACTCTGGCGACGGCGCCCGGCACCTTCTTGGATATCTCGAACAGAAGAAACACGATAAACCACTCGTCCTGGATGTTGTCACCGTAGTGCGATATGCCATAGAGGTGCGGCGGCAGTTTCTCTGCAAGTTGCAATTCATGACAATCGTCGACTCCAATTACAAACAAGGATACGAACCAGTTGCCTCTCCATTGGCTTCCAGCAAGGGCTGTTGTTTGTCTGTGCGAACTGTCAATCTAAATTCGTCTTTGTGCCAAATATAATCGCTAGACAAGGCGGAAACGATCGACGTGACTTGTTGTAAAACGTTCTCCAAGTCCCTGTGCAGCTTTTCGGGGTCTTCGCAGCCACCGTTTAATTGTGGAAACACAAAATATTCGACAAAATCGTCCTCGCGAACGAACTCGAGCGCGTCGCGACCAGACATTTTCGGAGGAGTGCGTTGAATGGTTCGTTTGGAACAGCTGAAAGCTGCAAAGGGGCGTGAGTCGGAAGAGCATTTGCTGTCACCTGAAGAAGTGGCGCGCGATAGATGTCGCTTGTCTTGGAAAAGCGGTGCTGTTCTTCGGTATAACAAAACGCTGTTTTGCCCCAAAAATGTTTTTGACGTAAAACAGTGTTCAACTGAATTTATTTTTAATTATTTTATTTTTCAGCTACGGGCGACGTAATGATTAATAATATAAAGCAAAAACAATATAAAACACAATAGAAACCGATCCATATCGCCTGGGAAATATTATGTACTGAATTTTAAAAATGGTCATATACTAAAAACTGATGGCGAGTGTGTGTGGAAACAGGAAACGTAAGTGGTTTTATCCAGTAGAAATTCGGCATGTCGAAAGGCTGGAGCTGATCGGTATCTTATTGAAGATTTCCATCCCCCAAAGTTGAAAAATTAATAATAAATACCTTTGGATGCTTGGTGCCAATAATGCACTTCTGCCAATCAATTTTTACAAAATTAGTTTTCATCTAATAAAAATCCAGGTTGTTTTTGTACTTCTGAAACATATTCATATGAAAACAATAAACAATAAATGCTTATAATGGATAAAAGTCTATTTACAATGTTACGGAACTAGCTAGTCTTGACACCACTCGTGATTTTGACGACTATCGGGTTCGAAAGCACGTATTTGTCATACATTTTCAAATTGCCTCCAGAACAAAATCACGTATCGAAACAAGCTAACAATCGATGTTGACGTATGTAATAGATGTCGCTTGTTGATACTTTCAAATTCACCACCCCGTTTAACACAATTAGTTAAGGAAATGCAGTGCTTCTAAAAATCGAATTGAAACAGTTGTGAATACAAAGGATTGGTTGAAATGTCGACAAAATCTAATTCGAATCAAAAACTGCATTCAATAACCCTGAAATCTCAATTTGATCTAAGTGTTTGCCAACGCCTATTTGTCTTTCAAGCAGTTTATACGTAATTCACAATTTACATAAAAAACGTTGGGATGAGGATTCCCCCCCCCCCCCCAAAGCCTAATATTATCCATGGAAGAAGATGACACGATTAATATTAACTCTATATTCTAATTATGATTTAGAGTAGTAGTATTTTTGATGTTTACAATAATTATGTGATACTACTGGGAGGTTAGCCGTGTGAGCCTCGATGCTTGTTATTTTCTTAATTGTTGGGAGGTGGAAACTTCAAAAAGATACCGATCAGCATCTGCCTTTCAGCATGCCGGATTTCTACGCAATAAAACCATCTACGTCTCATTTTGAATCACTCCATCAATTTTCATTATTTGTCCATTATTAAGTTTGAGTACGTTGTGAAGTACAAAATAAGAATCCTAATTCATGGGATTTAGAATCCTTTTTGTTCGATTTATAATTCAAAATATACATTAATATTTATATTTCATATTGACTTAACGTTTACCATTGATTTTTATGGAACTGATTGTAAATTACTTCGAATACTGTTCCTTCAGGATGTATTTTTTAGTATTATTTTAAATGAATAATGTCGATACAAATGTCGATTGTGGGAAAAATGGGTTGTAAGAAAATTGCGAGTTCTTTTCAAAATAAAAATAAAATTGACTCTAATAGCATGTTCACACCTACAAGATTATCTCATGTAGGTTTGTAAACTGCCAAACCCATTCACACTGCCCAAATGAGATAATTTTGATGTTGATGTTTTGACATTTATATGTCAAGCAAACTTGTATATTTATTGCCACGAAAATCGGCGAGTCGTTAAATAAAGTTATATAAAGTTTTATTTTAAATCAGTAACTATAGACGATTAAATGGAAACATTGTAATTAAAAACTGTAAAATTTCACGAGACATTCACATAACCGCCACCATGAAACTCTCTGAATTTTGTCATCGCTGCAGATAGTCGTAGGATGCATGCTCCTCGTGCGGAAATCTTCAGTTTCGTTGATTCCTGAAAAAATCCAGTTGAGAAGGCAATGAAAACTTCAAAATGTTATATAAAAATGCTGTGCAACAAAAAATAAATCCTGTTACAAATTTTTCAGTATTCAAACAGAATCTTCGACCGAGAATTAAATTTAAAGGAAACTCATTAATTGCTTCCATTTGCGTCGAATTTGTCATCTTGTTGAAAAAAATCGAAAAAGCGCCAGGTCGAATTCTTGCACAGCCCTAGCAGCAAAAGTTTGTTGACATTCCGCCACAGGTGATTTCGATTCGAGGCTATCGATTTTTCACGGGCTACCAGCAACTTGTTGCGCATGTGGCGTCGTGTATTTCTTTGTTGACATTAAGACGTAGTGCACAGAGCGGGCCATTTAGTGATAAGCAGAACATAGCTACAAATTTACGACGCTGGCGGAACGAAATCGCACCGGTGCGAAATAATCGTGACAACGCCAGAACGCGAAGCGGAAAACACAAAAAGCATTCAACAAGTTTCGCGAACGCCGCGAAAACGCTGGGATTAGTGGTGGTGGCCGCGTGAGCTGGGGCTTTGTCGACTCATTCAAGCCGTGCAGACGTGCATGCAACGAAAAATAACTCCAATCCAGCTGCGAGTGCCCGCGAGTTCTGAATTGCTTCTCTAGTGCCGCAAGTCGGTCCGGTCCTCCCTCGCGCTAGACAAGACGCCCCAAAACAGCATCTTTTGTTGAGATAAAACGCATTCGTGGCATCGCGGAAAAGTCCGCGAATTTCAGCGCCGACTGTTCCTCTTGTCGCCGTAGCGAAGCATTTCCGACCATAGCTGCAGGCGGAAGCAGCCGGTACCGTGATCTTGCTTAAATTCTGTGAAAACCCGTGTAACAGTGCGAATTCGGTGGAATCTAGTTTGCAGATAGTTTGTTGCGGGCTCCTTGGTGAAAGGTATGTTCAGTTGCTTTGTTCTTGCGGGCGCGTCATGCTTCGCTGGAAACGAGGCGAACCGCTAATTGGCACCGAAAAGTAGTGGATAAACGCCCCAGATTCGAATGAAAGTAATTAATTAGTCGTTGCGGACTGTTAAGAGCCTTAAACCAAGTGAAGAAACCGTTCAGCTGCTAAGATTGTTTCGTCTTCATTCTTGCAAGCAATCTGAGTACAGTCAACATATGCTCCCTTATTTTACAGCACACAGTTGGGCGCGATCTTCCCCTTGAGTCGCAACAAGTAATATATAAACAACTTTATCTAATCAATGGCTCGTGGAAAAAGATAGCGCCTGCCTCAACTCCGTCTTCTTGTGTTAAGTTGAGTTTTACAACTCAAATTGTGGTCCAAACGCCTCCACTTCATATCAGTTTGTTTTGAACAGTATTGTAAAAAGTGGTTGAATAAATGCCCTTCTGTTCAGAACAATCATTCGCATTCTCGCTTTTTTTTTCAAGAAAAGGAAATGAACCTATGAATGACCACACCCCTGGAAGCACTGGACAGTGCCGGACTGATAGCCTGCTGTACCCTCGGCAAAATTTTGCACCCATGCTTTACACTGAATTGCACAGTTGAACAATAAAGTATAGCATTTGAAAATACAGTAAAACTCGTTTAAGACGATTTCACAGGGACCCAACCAAAAACGCGTCTTTAGCGAGAAAGTGTATTATGCGGGATAGCGAAAATAAAATGTACTGTATTATGTATTATATTCTTATTTCGTACAGGACCCGATCTAGCTATTTAGCCGTGCCGCCCTTTATAATGAAATATTGTAAGTCATAAGCATGTTTTGTGTATGAAATATTCACATATATTAGTCTATTAGGGCTTCTAAACAAGTATGAAAAATTTCATGCGTATCTGTATAGATGTACGTTTGCTCAAGAATTTCTCAGACACTGCGGATAGAAATAGTTATTTTTTATCAATCTATGTATTTCAACTTAGGAACAGTGAAAACGCTATCAAGTACTATTTTTAGTTACGTATCGGTAGTTCTTCGTTTCTGACTTGGATTTACACACTCTGTTGTCGCTGTATTATCGAATTCGTTTAAAATCAATTTTAAATTTTGAACAGTTTACTTAATAGACTATTTGATGAATATATCCGAATAATTATTTATGCCTCCATTAGCTACGAAAATAATAAAATTCCTTTTTTAGTAGCCGCCAACTGTCCTCAATTTTGCCGCCCCTCATTTTTGTCGGTCTGGGCATTTGCCCGGCTTGCCCCCCCCCCCTTAGATCGGGCCCTGATTTCATATATGTAGGTATTAAAGTATATATTTATCAATTACGTTAAATACATAGTGTAATTATAATTGCGTTATTTAAAGTAACCACTTATATTTTTTTGGCTTCAGAGAACGATTTTGATACATTAGCAATTACAAGATTTTCAACATAATTTAACTTTTGCAATGCGTCTTCGCTTTGATTCAAAGAAGCTACATAGCGTCTTAAATCACTAACAGCTGACTGGACGTTTGACAAATTCGAAGTTGACTCATCTTCGTCTTCATCATTATCACTTAGGGCTTCTTTTCGTGTGTTATTCACATTCTGAATAAGATCTTCAATTGATTGAATTTCGTACGGTGCCACCTTGTCATCAATGGAAGAATATCCAGGAAAACCCTGCAGTATCACGGGTTATTCTTTTTCCTCTAACACGACGTCAATTCCGTTATGTATTTCTAAAACCTGCTTTCATGAAATAATTTTGAATGGTTTTAGGCTAAATTGCTTCCCATGCCGCTGCAATGTTTAGAATCGCATCATGCACAGGGGCGGACTTACCAATAGGCTGAGTAGGCTGGAGCCTAGGGCGGCAAAATTGGGGGGGGGGATGGGCAAATTTTCGAGGACGGTCAATTTTTGCGGGCGACAAATGTTTGGAGTCGGAAAATTTTCGCGAGCGTCACATTTTTTGGGACACGAAATATTTACGAACCGCAAAAACCAAATAAAGTACCTACAATAACTAAGAAGACCTAGAAAACTAAGAAGTACTTAAAATAACTAAAAAGATCTAAAAAGTACCTAAAAACACCTGAGAGCGACGGGGCTTACGGCTTGAGTACAACAGTACATGAATTAATGACCCATGTTTATTAGCCAAGTCGAAGTGATCGAAACCAAACTCAAAACCTCTCATTAAAGAGACCTAATGACTTAATAAAAGAGCCATCATTTTTTTGTGGCAAAACTTTTAGAAAGAAAAAAAATCATGTTTACACACTAGATAATACACAATATCCACTATATTTTCCTAATTTTTTCGGGTTACTTTAGTGCACCTGGTTGCTGCAAGGTTAATTAGAATATTTTTCATTTGTTGCGCTCTGCACTCTGCAGGCCATGGGTAATGATAAAAAACTGCTTATTGTTTCTTTATTATCTCGACTTTCGTATCCTATTTAAATTAATTTTCGTAGAAAGACTTTTCCTTCTTTATTAACTGTTCAATGTTTATTTACCATACCACTCTAACTCTTTAATAATTTTTGCGAGAAATAAATAATTACTTATCAGTAGTACAATTTCAAGTCCTAAATAAGGTTACAGGACAAGACTAATACATCACTACCTAGAAATGGAAGACCCTGATAGCAAACGACCCTTGACTGTGCACAGTGGCCGGCTTACCGCATTAGCCGCCCTAGGCTTAAAAAAAAAATGCCGCTCTTACCTTGTATATAAAATAATAAGTGTCCATTAACCGTAGACATTATTAACGATCTGGACTAAAACGAACCCGTATCAGATTTATGTTTGTTTATTTTTATTTGTTACTTTTGCCGTCTTCCGTCTCTATGCTACGCGCCACGCCACGTGCTCACTTCACTGACTAATGAAACGATCAGATTCAACGATTGTGTTTCTTTCACGATTCTCAATTGCATTAAAAAAATAGAGATGGACGGTATGGGCGACAAATTTTTTCCAAGCCTAAGCTTTTTTAGGTACTTTTTAGGATCTTCTAGGTCATTTTAGGTTCTTCTAGGTCCTTTTAGGTACTTTTTAGGGTTTTCTAGGTCCTTTTAGGTACTTTACGGGTTCGTTTTAGTCCAGATCGTTAATAATGTCTACGGTTAATGGACACTTATTATTTTATATACAAGGTAAGAGCGGCAATTTTTTTTAAGCCTAGGGCGGCTAATGCGGTAAGCCCGCCACTGTGCACAGTCAAGGGTCGTTTGCTATCAGGGTCTTCCATTTCTAGGTAGTGATGTATTAGTCTTGTCCTGTAACCTTATTTAGGACCTTCGTGATGTCCTGATCCATCGTTTGTAATTTGAAACGTCAGTTCACTGTGATATACGTGTGGTGTTAGGCGTATTAAACGGGATGACGATCGTATTAAGCGTTAAGAAATGTATGAAAACATATCGCAAGTTGCAGGGACTGGCGTAAAGTGGCGTATTATGCGAGAAATCGTATTAAGCGGGTTCTACTATATATGGTTTTGAGGCCTACAGAAAACTAGAGTTGGATTTGTTATTTTTGGTGGAATGTATAAGTGGGATTAACTATTTGCATTCAGATAAAAAAATGAAAACATCAAATTTCAAAGGTCAAAAAATATACATACGACCTACTTAATTTACCATAACGTAGTTAACAATAGTGTTTACTGATTCCTAGGGCCTCCTTTTCGCTTAATAACATCTTGCAGTCTTCTCGGCATCAATTTTGCTTATCGATTGGTGATTTCAGTTGAATTTTTTGCTCCGCTCGACCATCAATTTCTTCTCGTTGCATTGTGTTTCCTCACTTGTCTGCCCAGCCCATACCAATAACTGTTCTAAAGGGGTTAAATTTAGGCTCTAAGAAGAAAATTCAACTTATGACTTATTATCTAGAAGCCACTCGCGAACAATTGCAGCAGTATGTCTAATATCGTTGTCTTGTTGGAAGTACCAATCTCCTTGAAAACCTGATAGCACAGCAGACTGCTTTATATTGTCTTGCAGTATTTTTTTTCAACGTTGGGAGGTGGAAATCTTCAAAAGACACCGATCAGCTCCTGCCTCTCGGCATGCCGGATTTCTACCGACTAAAACCACCTCCGTTTCTCTCAACCACTCTCCATCAAAATTTAGTAATTCTCCGTATTTAAAATTTTAGGACATAGTACTTCCAGGACGATAAGAATCGGTATAGGGGATAGTACCAAATCTGTAAGTGTTAGTGTCCTTTTAGTTAGATTAATAGTTCAGACTATATGTTTATGAATTATTTTCTGTTGATTACATGTTTGGTTTTGAGTTTAGTGGAGCTGATTGTACTTGTAACTTACTTCGAAAGTTGGTCCTGAAGAAGATATTTTTTAGTGCCGTTTTAAAGGAAGTTGGGTTCGCTATGTTTTTAATTTTGTCCGGTAGTGTATTGTAGAAATTAGCTGCTTTGTTGAGGGGATCTTCGTTTAGCCGATCAGTTCTGGCAAATGCGATAGCTATATTATTCATGTTTCTCATTCTGTAAGTGTTTTCCGCCTCAATTTTATCTAATTTCACGGTGGTGTTTTCATTACGGTGTAAATTCTTGTGTATGAATTCAGCTCTTTCCATGGAAATCATGCCTTGCAAATTCAATTCTTGGACTGTTTTGTAAACTTCGCTCGTTGGAGTTAGCATAGGGAGATTATATAGATAGATCTTATACGCCTTGGTTACTAATCTGGAGATGATCATGAGGTTACCTTTATAAGTTTCGCTCCAATTCAAGATGCCGTAGGAAATTTTGGAAAGCAGATACGCATACATAATTTGGTTTTTTCCTTTGGAAAAACTTAGAAGCGACTTAGAAGACCAATGAAGACAGCCAATTTTTTCCTAAGATCATTTATGTGTGGAGTGCATGTTAGTTTCACGTCTATTAGAATTCCTAGATATTTTATTTGTTCTACTCTCTGGAGGCTGATTTCATTGATTTTTACGTGCGGTTGTATGTCAGTCTTTTTTCATTTGTTTGAAAATAATATATTTTGTTTTTACCGCGTTTATTGCCAATCTACTATGTAGAAGCCAATACCAATACTTGTCCAGGTCAGTATTTACTTATTGCTCAATTTCGAAATTAGTTTCACCTGAGTATACACGCACAGTGTCATCTGCGTACATAACCACTTTCGCAACAAGGTCTACTTTTTTATGGCGTTGATATAAAGTAGAAATAGCGTTGGTCCTAGGATCGAGCCCTGCGGAACACCTATTCTAAATTCAGCAGTTTTACTTTTGACACCTACAATTAATGTATTTTGAAATCTATCCGTCAAGTAACTGCGTATTAATTCATTTGCTTTTCCAACAATTCCATATTCTCTGAGCCTGGTCATTAAAGTTTCATGTGTCACTGTGTCAAAGGCTTTCTTTAAGTCCACGAAAACTGCTGCAACATAGTGGCCCTTATCCAAGTATTCATTTACAAATCTAATTATATCAGGAATGGCATCTGTTGTGCCTTTGCCCGCCTGAAATCCGCACTGGTTTCTATCCAAGATTTCGTTTTGCAATAAGAATTCTTTGATTCGAGAATCTACAATTTTTTCGAGGATTTTACTTAAAGAATTCAAGAGTGAGATTGGTCTGTAATTGTTTGGGTCAGTTTCATCACCCCCTTTAAAAATCGGTATAACTGCAGAAATATTTAAGTATTCCGGGAATCTTCCCTGCCTAATACATTTATTTATTAATTTCGCGAGAGTATCAGCTATATTTTCTTTGATTAATTTGAGGTCATCAACGGAGATACCACCAAGACCTGGTGCAGTATGGTTTTGTAGAGAATTAATAGTTTCAATTATTCCTTTTTTACTGGTGATTCTTATACGAAAAGAAGAGATTGGGGATGTGTTTCGAGATGATGATGTCTGTATCGTAGGCAATTTCGTTACTATTTCATGACCTATTTTAGAGAAATGGTTATTAAGGCAGTTGGCGATTTCCTTCGGTTCACTGATCATCTTGTTCGCGAAAGATAGTTTTTCGATATTGTGTGTCTTACTTTTTTCGGAGGCTGACTCCTAAGGCTGAGGTGTATAAAAAAGTCAAAGAACTCAACCTGGATGCGTAGAATTGCATGGAAAAAGGGAAATCCATACACAACAATTTACAATTCGATAAAGGAAAGGCAATAAAACTAGATAGAAATTTTGGAAAAGAACGACTAATATGAGAAACGCAAATAATATACTCATAAAATTTTCTAGGATAGAGCGCCTGAATGGATGGAATGGATCCAATTAACAGTGCAGATAATTTCTACAACAACTTGTCCCTAGATGCGCCTAAATTAAAAGAAATTAAAATCTATCAAGACAGCACTGGGGAAACATCTACTTGAAAAGCAAAACTCGGATTAGTAATATTTACCAAAACTCAAAGCTTATACAGCCTCACCGAATGAAGTTATTTGTATAAGTAGCAGACATTTATACTAAACTTAATTATTAAAAAAATAGTGAGACTTCAGTACTATCCTTTATACCGATATTCATCGTTTGGGAAGTACTAAGCAAATATACAAACTGGATAAATATATTGCACATTGAAGGTACAAGCATAGAGTGATGGAAAGAGGGGTTTGGAGGAAATGGCGGTGGTTTTAGTAGGTTAAAGCCCGACATGCCGAGAAGCCGAAGCCAACCAATTTCCCCCCAAACAAACAAACTCGTCATTAAAGTGCACATGTTTAACAACTGCATACGGAAAGGACTAGACTTCGGTCAGATTTTTCTGGTTCTAGAATAACATCAGGCGTGGCAAGAAGTTATAGTCCAGTTAAATCGTAGTTTAACAGTGGATTTTTGGCATGGCTCCCAGAGGATTGGCGCTGCGACTCCAGAAACTTGAACTTAAACTAACTGTTGAACTGTCCAAACACTACAATGAAAATTTACTAACGCGATTCGATTAAAACCTTAACGATGCTAATACAACGTTTCGTTCGTAAAACATCATGCGTGAACCCTGGATGTGCCAAAACAAAATAACTACAAAACTGAATCTTACCAAAAACTGAGCAGCTCCGGTCATTGCTAAAACGCTTCGATCGACATCTCAACTAATATACGATACGACTTCGCTTTCGTGAGATATCGTTATAGAAAGAAATGATTCGATTTACGCACAATCATACGCTCACACATACATACTGCCTTCCTCCTAAAAATACTTTTCAATTATTCCTTAGACCGTAAAACGTGAAGATAAGGCTTGAACATTTAAATTCCGCTCAATGTTTTTTTTTCTGCTTGCAAAGTATTTTGACAGAACCCATATGATTGACATTTGTCTAGATCTAAACCTCACTATTTGCCTTTTGCGTTGATGCGCTCCTCCCAAGTTTAAACACTAATCCGCTTGAAAACGAAAATACATGGTGTATAATTTTAAATCTATTCACGGAGAATCCGAAAAATGAAAGTATCGGAAATAACTGTAAAACGGGCAATTGTAAAGTTCCAAATGGAGTGTCCGGCGACAAGGAATTGGAATGCAGTGTGTTGCAGGCAATTCATGCGATTCCGTCGGCATCAACTCGTGATATCGCGAAACAGTGTAAATCATCGCTATCGACAGTCATCATTACAAGGAAAGACGTAAAGGCGTATAAGAAACAAAAAAATGCCAAAAAGAAGTGCAGAACAATTGAGGAAATCGATTAAAAGCCCGAATCAATTTTACAAAAAAAAAACTGAAGAACAATATGTGCCCTGTTTTGGAAGATGAAACGTACCTGAAATTCGACTTTAATACGCTTGCAGGCCTTCAATTTTACAACATGCTGCCAGGGGATGACCTTCGTCAAGAAGAAAGATCAATTCAGTCAGTGGCGGCTCGTGAGCTGGCCGACTAGGGGTTCACATCAATATAAAGAAATAGAACTACGTCAGTAAAACAAAACATTCCTAAAACTAATCTATATTTATTTGAAATAAGCGCAATTTTCATAATGGTGAAAAAACCATATGCATATGTGTATATATGAGAGAAATAAAATTCAGTCTTCCTCGATAACATACTTAAGCTTAAACATATATTAGATAATTATTTTAAAAACACATTTTAGTAAAAAATATAAAAACTTGTTCGCTTAGATACAAGACTTGTAAAAAAATTCCATTCGCCTATTTTTTTCGATGCGAAAAGCTGAATAACTTTGCCATTAAAATCAGGAATTTTAGAAACCCTATCTTTCTCAATTGAAAGCATGGGCAGCGCACTCTGTTTCCGCTCATCGTGCTCCTCAAAACGTTTTAATTCGTTTCAAGGAAGAGAAACAACGCTCAGCTTCCGCCGTTGTCATTGGTATGGTCGAAATTATTTTTAATAATTATTATAATTATTTTTAATAAGTTTCAACAGAAGTGGAGGTCAAACTATTATCAATAATAAATTGCAAAAGGCTAGTTGTTCCACTAATGTTACGAAAATCGTGTCGCTTATAAATCACCTCCAATTCCGTTTTCAAACGCTCCTTTTCCAAAAACGAGTAGGACTCGACTGTTTGACGCAGCAGCTGAACTGGAAATATTACTTCGAATTCGTGAAACCGATCAGCATCAAACAAAGCAACAAACGCATAATGCGAAGTAAATGAGAATCTCGACTTGATTTGATGTATGATGACATCACATACTTCCTTTGCAGCAATTGTTCGATTCAAGTAAATATTGTCTTTGTTCCTTTTTGTAGACACGGTATTCATGCAATCCAGTAAATCATTTTGGATTTATTTGGAAGTGCCTTTGAAAATCGTTGATTGAGCTAAAAGATCTTTTAATGATGCATCAAGCTCTGCAGAAAAATCAAAAAGACCTTTGAAAACACCAGGATTCAATGACTCAGAAGTCTCATCGTGGCCTCGAAGTGCTATATCAAAAGCACCGCAAAATGCAACACAATCAATACTTTTTGACAATACATATCGATTTTTTGTCACTTGCTCGTTGTGCTTTTTGATATTCGAACGATATGAACTGTCCAACTGTTGTCGAATATCAACCTTCCCCAAGAGGCTAAACTCTAAAACAGAATTTAAATGAAGCTGCGATCCTTCAATTTTTTTTAATTTTTGAGTTAAGTGTGAAAGATCAGATACACCGTAATCAATTCAGCTCGAATCTCCTTTTCTTTCTGCTAATAATAGGCAAGGAAAGCAAAATAAACAATTCGATTCGTCGCATCCACGAATCCAATATGTTGCAATATGTTTCCCTCTTAAATTCTCGTTTAAATTCCCTCGCTTTTGATTTCGTGATTCATATTAGCACTAAATCAGGCATTGGCCTTCCCTCAAGTTTAATTCCTATTTTTTCTTCTAACGAAAGGCTCGAAAATTGCATTTTTTTTTAAGTTTGGAAACTGTGATAAAATTGCTAGAATTTAAATGAGGCTAAATAAATAAAACCTTACCATGGTATTCGCTTACACTTACAATTTTTATTTGATGCTGAAAAACAAAAAGAAAGCTCACACACTAAAAATTATCTGCAGACCACACCACAGCTAGACAAACGACTGATAAAATGAATTCATTCGTAATTCGCTGGTAGGAGCACAGTTGAAGTCTGCTCCTATGGCAGCAAATCAGTTTCTATGCTAAACATCATTGTTCTTAGCCGTTTTACAATCGGAAGAAGAAGCTTTCAATCGCACGTGCGATTATGATCACTAGATGCCGTTGTAGGGTTTGTTGGACATTTTTTCTATCTGCTAATGGGTTTCAATAAATTTGTAGAGAACATAAGACAAGTGCTATTTTTATATTACGTAAATATTTAATAAGATAATTAGAAAGTTGTGGAATAATTTATAGGTTGGGTTCATAAATACACGGGGGTTCACGTGCTCATGTGCTCCTATGAAGCAACCGCCACTGAATTCAGTTCGAAAAGTTTGGTGCAAAAGCACTTGGTTTGGCAGGCCATTTTCGAATGCGTTAAAAATAGCACCCCATTCTTCACAACGGGTACGATCAGCTCGGAAATATACATCAAGGAATGTCTTCAGAAACGTTTACTACCGTTTGTAACAAGCATAACGTTCCTATAATATTTTGAGCTGATTTAGCTCCTGCACGTTACGCGAAAAATGCGCTACAATGGTTTCGAAAATATATGAACTATGTGGAAAGAGGGAAGAAACTGGGAATCGAGAAAAGTGTAAAAAACTCTTATTTTATAAACAAATGTACATAGAATCGAAAAAATAAAATTTTAAAATTTAAGTGTTCAAGCCTTATGTTCAAAATTTCGGTTTTGATTTTCGGAACAATTACAATAACTTACCTATATACTGAGAAGTTGAAAAACTCAATTTTGAGCGAATATCCAATAACATGCTTGAACACGCCCACGGTAGCGGTTAAATACTCGTCTATACGTCTATACTATAATATCTAGAGATAATACGTAATCATGATGAGTATTATCGCGGTGTCAGCTGTAGAGTCAAATGTAGGCGGTGTCATCTTCCGGAGATTTACTATCAATTCCGCTGGCGTATCGTTTTTCGATGCAAAAACACTCAACGCGAAGATAATGATACACGTTTAGCTTTTAGACTGGAAGTAAAAAATAATTTTTCGACTCCCTCGAGTCTTTTTAGTATCGCGACTTCCTAAGAAGTCATGAACATATTAAAATCCTTCCGATTCCCTGTAGTATTAGGGCTCGATGAAAGCTAGAAATTCGTTATTTAATAAAAAGTTTGAGAAACGATGCCTCAGACCACTAAATATTTCAAAAAAGACCATAAAGCATAATATAAATTTACGATATTTAGTGGTAGATAAAAACAACTTTATTTTGTTTGGTTGAATTCTTGTTATCTAATCTAATCTACTATTCCATTTGTTGTCAAACAAAGAAACGAGCTAATTTTCTGGTGACAAAAGTCTTTGAAAACAAACTCTGATCACAAAGTTACTATGAAACTTTTGTAAATTGGATAACAATTTGCGAATACTAGAATACATTGTAATGAACACTTTATACATGAAATGCGACTTTCATCGAAAATAATCTACAAGTCAAATTTTATAACAAAAAATAAGCTCTTAATTTGCATACAGAACACCCAATGAAATTGAAATGGTTCAATTCCAGACAGTAGATAACATATGTTACTGTTCAAAACTACATAAATGAATGTATGTATATTACGATGACATTGTCAAAATTTAGCTCAAGTGCTTGTATGGTTTAGGGGGGAAACCACTGTAGGATTTTCAAAATACCAATTTTTTTTCGATGCTCTAAAGTATACTTTATCATCATAGAAATCATGTAGCAAAGTTTCAAATTTTAAACTGGCCGGACTCCTTTGTCAAACAATTTTTGTTCGATTTACCTAAAATTTTTACAGTATGTTCAAAACTAGTGTCTGCTAGGAAGTACGTAGGATTTTTTTAAATTGTTATTAAAAAATTTCGAGCGTTTTTTTACATTTTTTTTCAAAATGACGTTATTTTGTCAAAAATCAATTTAAAAAAAATCTTACGTACTTCTCTAGCTGTTATTACGCTTTATCGACAATTATTTGTTTGATAACCCCAACCTTAACAATTCAGGAGAAAACGGTCCGGCCGCGAAACCATGAAAGAATAAGGCGTTTCTGGAGAAATGCTAGGGAGCCGCCATTTTGTTTTTTAAAGTTTTGAAAAAATTCAAAGAGAATATCAAATACTTGTACAATATAGATCTTTTTACCAGATTTCGATATGTTGTTTGGTTTTTGAGAAAAAATTCCCAAAAAATTACTTTTTTTTACCTCTACAGTGGTGTTCCCTCTTAAGCTTACAACGAGAGACTCCGCTTATGGAATCTCAGATTTGTACGAAATTTCGCTCATAAGTAGAAAACGTCAAGAATATTCGATCCTTAAAGTATTAAAGCGCAACACTGCCCCGTTTTTGAAAAAAACGCCTCTAAAGATTTTAGCGTTTAGTAAATTTTTGCACTTGACAGTAGCAGCGCAGTGTAGGTGCGCTACTAGCTCGCGATCAAGGGGTCGTGTTCGATCCCCGGTCGGGGTATTGTTTTTTCTTTTTGAGTAATCGGCGTCGTTGTGTGTTCGTTCACCCATGAGTATTGTTTTTTTTAAATAGTTGTCAATGTAATTAGTTTAAGGTAAATCAGAAATGTTGAACTACAAAAACATTTATTTTTAGAAATCATCAAATTGTTCGTTCATTTATACTAAAAACTCGAACACACGACTCCTTGATCGCGAGCTAGTAGCGCTGCTGTCAAGTGCAAAAATTTACTAATCCAGTAGCGATGCTTAAACCCTTAGAGACGTTTTTTTTCAAAAACGGGGGAGTGTTGCGCTTTAACCCTTAACTGGTATCGTAAATTTGTCATACGTAACTGGTATAGTTGGGGCCGCGCGGCCCCCATAGTATGCTTGCTTCTAGCAAGCAAGTTTTAACTGTGTACTTAAATAAATGCTCATAAATGATAAATAATAGTCTTATTTTATGTAATCAATTTGTTTTTAATTATATAAATCTTCTTACTTAGATAGTACAAAACATTTCAAAAAGTTATGTTTGGCAAGAAACAAAGAAAACGTCATGCGTGGGGGGCGCGCGGCCCCCACCATACCAGTTAAGGGTTAATACTTTAAGGATCGAATATCCTTGACGTCTTCTACTTATGTGCCAAATTTCGTCCAAATCTGAGATTCCATAAGCGGAGCCTCTCCTTGTTAGAAAGAGAAAGCGAATTGTTTGAAATGTTGATATTTTTAACTAAGTGAATCATGATGCTTAACAACGCATCTATCAATACTTTTTCTTCTTCTTAACGATAATTTGCCATTTTGATGCATTGTTAAATCGTTTGCCATCTGTTGAAATTCATACAAAAATATTTGAATAATTGCTGAAAGAAGTTTACAGTTACACACTTTTTCCAGACCATAAGAACATCAAAAAAAGTTCAAGTCTGTATAATTAAGGTTGGCAAAACAATACCAGACTATTTGCAGAGGTGCCGGTTGAATTATTTTATCAGTTGTTAGGTGAACATGTAGGTCTTAACGTGTTAATCTTATTTAAGCGAGCCGCTTTCATTTGCCGTTCATTGCTGAAAATTGCAACCAGAACTGATAACCCGCTGAGTAAACTCCGGTCTGTGAAGCTCTAATAGGATTATTAAAATACTTGAATTATAAATACCGACGAAATACAATCCAAAATTCACGAAATGCAGGCTTTAAGTTGAATTTCACTGCTTTAGCTAATCTGAAGCAAAATGTAGCTCTAAGAGATCAATTGACCTGAGGGTATTATTCACAATATTTTGTGTTTAGTTTGTTTTGATAAGAATTTTATTCAACGCATGAGTCATTCAATGATACAATGACTTGCATCATCCTTGCACCATTTTTTAAAATATGCATTATCTTCTTTACAGAATGTATTATAATTATCAACAATAAACTTCTAAGCGTGTGTTGAACGCTAGTCTTGATTTGTTGGCTTGAGTTGAAGTTTATAAGTTTGTAGTGTTGAGTTAAAATGAATTGTGCCAACATCGATTTTCGTGAAAAAATTTCAAGGATTCTCTTTCGGCTCAAATTTATAGGCTAAAGAAATAAATGTTAGAATTAATTCATCAATTGTATTTAAAAGTATTCTGCATATAAGTTACTTCTATTAATTATATGGAAGTATTGAAGCTCTTCAATTCATTTATTCATTTATTATGTCTTTTAACAGTGCGTTATTAAATTTAGAAGATTTCGACGTGCGAATATATTGCATGCAGATTTATTGCATTTATATGAAGTAACATCTGCAATTCGGTTTGTCTTGTCACTCCATTCTATGTTGCCACACTTAATAATCGAGTAGAAAAAAATTGTTTTTCTCAGAGTAGTGCCAATATTTATAACTTATTCTTTACGTTTCACTCACGTGAAAAACCAGATGAAAATATTTTTTTCATTATGCGTGAAATGCTGTTTTTACGGGTGCGGTATTCGCACGGGTTAAACAAGGCGCGAAACTCACGAATAACGAATTCTATTCTTTGTCATACAAGCATCAAAAGTTTGTGGCATGCGGTCAGAAAAAAGAGTGCAGGAGTGTGGAAGTGCTCCATATGCACATATGCGATATGGATTAATTATTTAAATTATACTATTTTATCAATTATCAAATCAATACTAATTTATTTCTGTTCTCTACTATCGCCTGCTATTTTTATTAGTGCAAGGCTAACTTGCATATCCTAAGTTGCAATATCGCGGCCAGCACGACCTCAAACTCGTCCTCGAGATGTGTCCTATTAAAAATAATTTATGAATTTGCTTTCAATTCGCAACAAGAACTAGCAAAAATTTTGCGGCTGATCTGAAAGATTTACTCGGTGCCTTATCTGTTCCTCAATTTAATTTTTGATTGATAATTTACTCAGAGATTTGCAGACTTGATTTGATAGCCATCGAAGCCTCACAAATCTGTACAAAGGCGAAAAAAGGACGCCAAATATTCCACGTAGTACAATATAATTAAATTAATAACTAAACAAAAATCAAGATTCTTCCTTACTTACGCTTTCGCGATTCTGACTAGAACATTGAAGGTTTCGATCATCTAGATGAGGTCATATCCTCAACAGTTCTCTAGTGGCAACTGTTGTAACAGACTCTTTATAATGTCAAATGTATTTTTTTTGTAGTGTAGCGCTTTCTTGTCGGTTTTCGTAATTTACTAATATCTTTATACAAGGGTTTAAAGTTTAGATCTGCTAAAAGTGCACCCAGTTGTTGGGTTCTTTCTTCAATGCCTGTTAATATTTTTAATGGGGAGATTCCTGTTTTGTTCGTTGTTGTATTTAAGGGGTTATATCCACTTGTAAATCCAAAAAAACGTGTTTTTTTGTGAATTTTTTGTGAAGAGACTTTTTATTAAATAAATACATAGAATGAATGTACATATAGCGAATTTAATGTATTTTAAGAATTCACGATGCATTACAAAAAATATTCGGTTCCGTTGTTCCTGTATCTCCTAGAGGACCTCCACAAAAAGGTGTCAGGCGGTGAGGAAGATATCTCTGATCCAAATTATCGGAAATAAAAAAAAACCAAAAGATTTATTTTTAGGATAGATGAATACAGGTAATGATCGATGGATTAGTCAAAATTTTGATTGTTAGCAAAATGGCGGCTTCCCAAAGAAAAAAAATCGTTTTTTTTTTCAAGAAAATTTACAGTTTAAAGTGGCTGAAAAAATCGAAATTATTGTCAGAAACCTTATTCCTTCGATCATTACCTGATACAAGTGTCTAAGAAGATTGTGTAAAAATTTCAAGCCGATCGGTTCAGCCGTTTTGAAGAAATTTTTCTCACCGACTTTGAAAACACCGTTTCGAGAAAAACGCGTTTAAAGTTTTGGGAACCAATTTTTTTCCAACTTACATCGAGTCATCTACTCCAGGGCCATAAGAGAAACCCTCTGCTTCATCGTTTGCTTCTAATACAGCCAACTGTTACTGTCTACGTGACATTGTCCCCTTGCGCATGCTCCCTCTCTGATGATTTTACGAGGCATTTTGATACACAAAACTCTACACACTGAGGAAGTAAACAGAATACTGGCAGAAATTGACAACGTGGCAGCTCACTTTAAACTGACGAAATGTACTTACTTTATACCTAAAATCTCTAAATATAGCTTTCAGGTATAAAATAAACCTTTTATATTCTAATTCCAAGAATAAAAACATTATGAAAAGCATAGACAAGGGCATGGGGGTAATGAGAAGCAGTTGCTATTCCGGTTTACGCTTCGCCTACTCTCAAACGCTCGGAGACGTCTTTACAAATACGCTAATTTCTCTGAAACTATTTGCCATAAATATTTGCCGGATCAATGTGAAATTTTCGGACGATGCTCTCAAATATATGTACATTCAAAATATGCAAAAAAAGAAATTCGATTTTTTTCAAAATTACAAGTGGATATAACCCCTTAATGCAAATTGAATTTTGCTTAGCTAAGTTTTTCACTCCATCGTATTATCATTATTGTTCTACTTAGGTCCGCCACAGTATCTACGTATTTTTCTGCCTGTTCATTAGCTCTACTAACTTCTCGAGCTATAATATGATGAGAGGTACTTTATATTGCACATACAGCTCCAGACATGTAATTAGAAACACTTGTGGTTTACTAAGAAAACCCCAATTTGTCAATTTGGACCTGCGGCTTTCCACGCGTTTCAGTGATCCGTAGACCATATTCATGGAATACTTTTCGAGTTTTTCAAGACATTGTTGTCCTGTCGTTTTTATAGAGGTAGCATCGGCCAGCTCTTTGCCTCCCTCAATGGTCATTGAATCTGTTAAAAAAACAAACCTAAGGCGAATAAGTTATGTCGAATGTGTGCCGTTCATGATTTACTTTCTTTCTCGCGCTGGTTTGTGTAAACATTATACCACATGTCTTTATGATTAAATTATGTACTTCATAAGTGTGGAACGCCATTTGTGCGCATTAAGCTTAGTAGAAAATATATCTATTCTATGTTCATTTAAAGTTCTTCAAATTCCAGTTTAATAAATCATTAAGCAACATTTTACTTAATTTAGTGCATGAGACACTAAATCTTAAGCACACTTTTCATAGCAATAAAGCATATTGGTTTTCAATATAAATAAATACTAAATAATGAACAATTTATTGGTTTCCCATTAAATGGCTTGATAGTAATTTATCTGAAGTATTTTTACTGCGCTTCATAATATATTTCATAACGATTTCAGCAAAATGGAGGAAACCAACCGTGTGCCCTTTGGCAATTTCAAAATTCTCTACTCTATAACCCAGATGGTTGGGCTGACTCTAATCATAATCATGGCGAATTGGATCGGAATCCATCTGGGTGGATTTTCGTGGACCTCGAATCCAAAGACCGAGTTCAACTGGCATCCGTTTCTAATGACGATCGGCATGATATTCTTGTATGGCAACTGTGAGTAATCGTATCCCTTTCAGCATGACGGGTAACTAGGTTCTGACTGATTTAATTTAAACTGCATTCTTTGTAGCCATACTGATATATCGTGGATTGCGACGATTACGAAAGAAGAAGCTGAAGCTAGTGCATGCCTCGCTGCACATGGTGGCGTTCATATTGGTGGTGATTGCATTAGTGGCCGTGTTCGATTCACACAATTTAGCTGCAACCCCAATCCCGAATCTGTACTCGTTGCATTCATGGTTGGGGATTTTGGCTGTGATTCTATTCGCGTGCCAATGGATCGGAGGATTTGCATCATTTTTGGTGCCTGGAATGCGGCAAGTGTACAAGGAAGCCTACATGCCGGTCCACGTGTTCTTTGGCGTGTTTGGATTTGTATTGGCAGTTGCTAGTGCGTTGCTGGGATTAACAGAGAAAGCGATCTTTTCTATGTAAGTAGATTTATATGTACTAGTTAGGTAAGCTTTTAATTACGCCGTTCCACATTTGTAATGAACAGTATCGTACTCGTAGGTGTTGAAATACCAACTTGAAACATCGTGTTAGATTTGTAGCTGACATTCGTCCGCTTGAATGTTTCAAAAATGCCTTAAGTTATCTGCCGGAAACGGCTAATAGAACTGTTCTCAAGCTAGGTAAAAAATTTCCAAGTGGCTGGATTTCATAGAAATGAGTATGGACCAAAAATTCGGGGGTCCATTGCCGTGGGGGTCACCAACGATCAATTTACCCGTCGCGGTTTTTGGCTTCATTAACCTTGTAGGGTTACATGTAAAAGAACTGCACTTGTGAATTAATATTTATTAGATTATCTTTTCATATGTCATATGTGATTCTTAAAGATAAAGCCCCATTTCAAGATTTTCGGTCTAAAAATTTGAAAACAAATATGAAGGTTGGATGTTGCATAATCTGCTCATAGCTGATACAACTGCAACCATCTTTCAATGAAGCTTCGCTAAGGTCAATTGTTTTTTCGACGACACTTATATTACATACCTAACGAAATTTAATTTATCGCAGCATTTGTGGTCGATCATGTTTCTAAACAGAAATAGTTAGAATATACTTTTATTTAAATTGCACAAAATATTTCACGCTAAAGAACACACAATGCCAGGTTGTATGATTTGAAAATGGTACATAAGAACATTAGCGACAAATGCTTGCAATTTAAATCCTTCCATATGGCTTTAACTATTTTTCAGTGTTTTTTCGCAAGTAGTGCAAGTTATCTCTAATATCTGATAAAGTATAGTGTTTTTTCAATTTTTATACCACAAAAGAAGGTTCAAGGATACCACTAAAAATGAGCTTATAGGTCCTAAGAACTGTTTAGATTGTCTTATGAATCTGGCTTTGCTGTTAACATTTACGTTAGATATCTTCGTGAGGCTTTCAGATAGGGGAAGCCTAGAATTTGCATTCTGGAAAGCATTATTTGGGAAAATATTAGGTACAACCTCGTAAAGGCAACACTCGGTAATGGCAACTCCTTGATATAAGCAACACAAACGTCCTCAACATTGTTGACTCTGTATAAGCAACGCCTCCTAATAATGAACTCGATAAAGGCTTCTATGTGAAGCATCTTCTGAAGTGAATGAAAACTATGTTTTCATTTGTTTTCCTAGAATTGCTAATTCTTCTTTAAATGGGAGGCACACGTGCATGTCTTTCTGTAAGCTGCAGTTAGTGTTGGTTGTGATCTGCTCGAAATTTCCATCGGAACAAATTGGGTAAGAATTTGTTTACATTACACATTAGATAAATGTGTGGAAACCATTTACAGTTTCTTGAAAATGGCTGCTGCTTCAAGGCATACGTTGAATTGATAGATAAAATTGATATCTTGCATTCAATAAAAACTGGTGTTGCATATAAAAAACTTGCCGAAAAGTTCAAAATAAACAAAGCCACTGTATCTAAAATAAAGAAAAGTGAGGAAAGAATCCGAGAGCGTGTCAAGTGTATGGAAGTTAAAATTGGGAACATAGAAAGGCTGCGTGATCCAGAACATCTCAAAATGGAGGCAGCATTGTACAAATGGTTTAAAAATCAAAGGTTGAATAACCTACCGATTTGCGCAAACCTGTTGAAGGGAAAGGCTATTCAACTCCATGCCCAAATCAAAGAAAACAGTAGCGGCTTCAATGCGAGCAATGGTTGGTTCTGCAATTTCAAAAAACGATACGGGAAACGCATTTTAAAAATTTGCGGCGAGAAACTTTCGAATAACAAGGATGCGATAAGACCGTTTCTTCGCAAATTTCAGGAAAATATTCGTACATACAAATTAACAGAGCATCAAATTTACAACGCTGACGAAAGCTCCCTCTTTTGGAAGTTACTTACCAACAAAACTTATGTGACTCTTCAAGAGGCATCAGCACCTGGCCGAAAGTCTTCGAAGGAGAGGATAACGTTCGTGGCATGTACCAACGCATCTGGAGAGCACAAAATCAAGCCGATCAATGTTGTCCATCTAAGTGGTTTATAAGGGAAATAAATCCGCCTGGATGACTTGTGCTCTTTTTGAAGAATGGTTTCATGACATATTCGTTCCTGAAGTGAAACAATTCCTTGAATCGAAAAATTTGCCGATAAAGGCCCTTCTTTTGATTGACAACGCGCCATGCCATCGTAAGAGTGATGGGCTTTGTAGTAACGATGGACTTATAACCGTTATGTGCATGCCACCCAATTGCACTGCGCTACTACAGCCAATGGACCAGAATGTCATAAATTTGACAAAGCAACGCTATAAAAAGCTTTTACTAACACATTTGGTTGGTTTACAAGGAGATAATATCGATAAAGCAATAAAAGATATAAATTTAAAGCGTGTTGTATCTTTCCTATCTAAGGCTTGGGAAGATCTAAGACCACCCCAAATAAAAAATGCTTTCGGAAGCTGTTAGAGTTTGAAGATGAGTTCGATGAGAACGATAACATCCCATTAGCTCAGTTGATTCGCCAACGCACTAATGAGCTAAATCCGATTGAGGAAATGTTGACCGATATAAGTCACTTACACTTCTTCACAGTAGAGATCACCGAATGGATAACAGAAATCGATATGGCTTCAGCAGACAATGATCCAAATCTGGCATCAATTGACGTAGATTGTGAAAGTGAGGACGAATGTATCGAAGAAAACATTCTTTCGAAGCTCAAAATAAAATTTAATGAACTCTTAAGCAGCATTGAAGTTGTACTTCAATGGGCTAATGAGAATGAAGTTTCGTCAAAAGATATGATGGCCTTATATAATATAAAGGAAAGTGCGATAGTAAACTTACGGAACATTAAAACAAAACAATCAAAAATAAGTTACTTTTTTTACAAAATAAGTGATATTATTTCAATAAATTTTTTAAATGAAAAGTTTTTTTTTGATTATGCGAGAAGATAAATGAATATGTACATATGTTTTGATGGACAAATACGTGAGCTAGCACTTTTTATTATGCAATAATTTTATGAGAAAATTTAAACTCGATAAAAGCAAATCTTTGTTATTAGCAACAGGGCTGGATTTTATTAGTTGCCTTTAACGAGGTTGTACTGTAATACAGAAAGATCTAAATCGTTTCTTCCTCTGAACCACAATAGCGACCAAAATCATTGAAACGAGAGAGACTTTGAGTATCAGGACTCATATTGAAGAATTGCCTGGTGAGTTTAGGGCTCCATGTCAGCCAGATCTGTTTGGTGGTCCGAAAAAATTGTAAGTAGCCAGACTCTGTTTCCAGCTTCTCTGTAGTGCAGCCTAATGGAAGCTAGAGAATAACCAACATGGAGAGTTAGAGTGTAATTCTGGAACTCAGTACTGGTTCTCGTTGGGTATCTGCTTGGCAGTTTTCAGTTAGATAACTACACGCAGTGAGTTGTGTCCGACATTCCATAGCCATGTTAGATTTAGCGAGCGCATTTGAATTGTTCTGAGATATTTTTGATTTAGCAGTCAATTTATCGCTTTGTTGACTGCCATAAGGAGCTCTCCTTGAAATACGCTACAGTAATCAGAAGGATGAAAAGATAGTCTTGGGCCATAATGTTGATACCCAAACTCATACATTGATATGTTTGTAAGATTTTATGAACGGTATGATATATTTATGGTTTCTTAATTTTGGTTTACTTTGAAACAATGACTTAATTATGCATATTTTAGTTTGTTTTCGATTTACACAGCTTTGCGTTGAATGTTCATTGTCAATCGCTATCTGTCAATGTAATCAAACAGTGCCTATGCAAAATTATGGCTGTAGGTGTTTTCAAAACACTTTAAGCTTTGCTAACACGATAGCCGACATAGCTCTATTTTTGATCGATGTGTGTAGATTTCGACAAGTTTGCGTATCAAACACTTTTCTTTGGAACATTGTTCTCTGTCACGAAGCAGTATCGGAATAAATTATCAGAGAAGTAAGGTTTAAGCCTTCTGGCGTTGACCCATTCCACTTCAAAAGAGACTATCATTTTCCTCGTCCTAAAAATGAAGCGCTTTTGATCGAATCATAGAAAACTTATTCTGGTTTCTGGTAGTCAATTTAGGAGCACAAAAGATGTGTTTGTTGGCGTATTTCTGTAGCGTATTTACAAAAATCATCCTCTTTCTTCAAAACAACGACATAAACACTCTAAAAGTAAAAAACACCATCGAGTGCTTTTTGGATGTCATTAATGTTTTTATCTGTGAGTGCCCAATCAATTGCTATATGATTTACATTATTGAAGGCACTTTCAATATCGCGAAAATCTTCTTGTTGCTCATCAATTTTTCGATGTCGCTACTAAGCGAGTAAAAAGCTGTTTTACCCGATCTTCATCAATTTCATGAAAACAGTCCGTACTTTAGAGAGTGATTCCAAAATAGCTCTAAGATAGATAACATCGTTTTCTGTTGGATTGAAACAAATGATTTCAAGGGTTGAAAGGAACTGACACTCCAACGAAGGAGCCTGTAATTTACTGATCCTACAGTTGACGAGCAGTTCGGTATGTGTCCATTAAGGCAACAAGCGTTTCAGAGTTGGATTTTGCCCATGCTGCATTTGATTCCTTGATTGTACCTAAGGGTTATGGCTAACCCGTCATGGTTTTATGCAATACGGAAAACTAGCAACATGTTGCACACAACGTTGCATCTTCACTCCATCAGAGCGTTCGAAAAATAAGCAGCCAGATGCAATAGCCAATATATACGACATTGCTGATCTATGTAAAGGAAAACTACATTTTCAACTTTCAACCTGCACAGGGCAGGGCATATTACCAAATGCCCATGGTCGATGCGGAAATTGCCAAAATAGAGGTTTGCACATCCTTCAGGATGTTCGACTTCACATGCATGCCCTTTAGCGTATGGAATGTCACACCAACATTCCACCGATAAGTGGATAATATCCTTCACGGACTTAGGTAGAATGTACTCCATCGAAAATATCATCGTAATGTCAACCCCAGATCCAGATACATTTAAAAACTGTGTTCGAAAGGTTTATGCAAATAATGCATAAACTTCAAAAAATGAGTTTACGGTCAATCAAAGGTGATATATCATGGTTATACCATAAATTCTGGATGTAAGCCACCAGAAAGACTGCACCCAAGGCATCATTAACTACGCTAACCCGTGACAATCAAAAATTTTCGACGGTTTCTCAGAATAATTAATATCGGCGCATTCTGTTAAATGTAGCCCAATTACAGGTTCCATTAAATATTCTGTTGAAAATTCTTGCAAAAACAAATGATAGAAAATCAGCTATTGAGAAGACATTCAGTAACTGCGAGAAAATCGACACACAAGCAACTTTACTAGCGAACCCCCTTTGTCATTCATCACTGATGCCTTCGAAATAGCGACTGGAACGGCTTTGGCACAACTTATTGAAAATTGTTGAAAACCTTTTGGGATCTTCTTCCGCAAATTACGCGAGGCAGATATCAACTTACGACGGCGAACTTGTCGCAATCTAGTCGCCACTCATTTTTGCGGCATATTTAGGAGTCGCGCGTATTTGTGGTCAAACCATAAGCTTTTGACCTATGCTTTCTAGCAAAAACTCGAAAAGACATCACCACGGCAGCAACGCTCGATAGTCAACATTTCACTTTACATACAGTAGCGGGCATTGTCGAGAATCTGCGAAAGTTTTATGCCACTCAAACTACGCGCAGAAGAACTGCAAAAGGCTTCTTCAACGAGACAACTCTCTTCCATTGCGCAATATTCCAATCGGAAATTTTCAAGTTTACTGTGATGTGTCAACTTATCACATTAAATCTTACATCTCAGCGCTCAGCCGCTTTAAAATATTTAATTACAATAAATGTATTCTGTATGCACTGTCTACTTATTACGTAAGTGCTATCGCAACTAAAACATTTTCATTGAAAAATATTTACTAATTGGAACATTATTGAAAATTACTGATCTTTAGATGTTTCGAACTACATATATAACACGATTGTTTGGCCGAATTCAGACGCTTTGCTTTCACTTTGGCTATTAGTTTGGGTTTCCTGTCGGGTCGACGAGCCTCGCAATCCAAATACTATAATTGTTTACGTATGGTGCGCTCAGAACCATTCACATTGGCATTTTTCTATTGAGATTTTTTCAGTTTCGTAGTAGCAAGTTTTTTTCTGAGTAAATTTTGTTTGGAAATTTTTCTGACCTTAGGGTGAAAATTGGCTTTTTCCCGCATTTTGTTTCTTTGCGGGCTGAATTTTTCACCTGATTCAACTTTCTTCTCTATATGTCGAACGCTAGTGTCAGACATCTTCGTGATATTTCTCGGTTGAAATACATTTGAATATTAGTAAGGTCTTTAATTTCAGCTTTTGTACATGGTGAAAGGTCCCCTTTTTAAGTTGAAATGTCAAAATAAGTAAGAGTTAAATAAAAGTTACTCATTATATGATTCAATGGCACAAGATAGCATAGTGCATCTAATGTTTTGGCCACAGACTACAGATAGAGTCTCACCATAACAGACAGATTTTCTTGGTGGAAGGACGTAATACCATTACAAACCATTTATTGGATACGCAAAGGTACCTCCACAAGTCCTCATTTAGAATGATTTATGCCTCCTACTGTTCGTTACTAGGCATTTCAATCATAACCACCTTCCACTTATGCAAAAGTCTGTGTTGCTCAGCTGGATGATCTCTATAATGATCTTCGGTGAGAATGGTTCGCCTGGTATCTACGTATAGGGTTGGAGGTCGTTCAGGTTATTGTCTTTAGGAGCTCCACACATAGCAGGCCAATGTGTCCGTTCGGACTGCAAAGAAACTTGTCCACACATGCCAGATAAATCTCAAGCCAGCTCTTAATTATTTCAAGAGCGGATATTTCGAATGTCAAAATGGGTATGGAAGAATTGTTGTGAAGGGCACAGTAAGTTTGTGCATTGGATGTCGGAAAAGCATATAAACACAAGCACGTTGTTTGCGTGAAAAATCGATGTATCTAACCGCCTGTGATTATGCTTTCAAATGTCCAAAAACGAATATGTAGCCTTAAGACTCTAAAAACGGAAATCGGAAACCTTTCGTCTCGGCAAAGTATCACCAGGTCAGGTTTATTAACTTTCATCAGGTCACGACCCCATACGATTTTTCCACACACGATATCTCGGCCTTTGGTTTAATGTTCAGATCAGGCCGAACGGTCCTTCCAGCATACCGTGTGTGAGGCCTCTTAAAGATATGTAGCTTCAAATACCGCTCCAGGCTGAAATCCCACCAGATTATTAAAAGCATATTTATACAGATCGGCTTACCTATTAAATTAATGTTTTTAAGCCAGGTTTCACTAAGATTTGTAGCCTTGGCCAGGTACGTGGCAAGCCAGTATGAGCCCATGGCGTAGAATCAAGCTGCTGGGCTTTTTTGATGACATTCAAAAGCACCTAAGCTACTTTTAAATACTCATGAAAAACATTCTGATAAGAAGGGGCATTGTGCTGGAAATTTCATTAATAATACTCGTTTTCTAGCAAAACTATCAATTACGCTTTCAAAATGATCAAATTTACAGGGTGGGCCATCTAATGATTTATTTTTAAATCATAGGTTATTTTGACACTGAAAGTTGTTTCCCGCTCTCTTGACAGAAAGTCAGTATCGCACCTCTGCGGAACGGAATTAGTCGCTTTACACTTGAACAACGTTGGGAAATATTGAAAAATTATTTCAAAAATGAGTGCTGTGTAGCCCAAACAGTGCATTTTTTGAAAAGAAGTTTTGGCCGAAATGAAGCACCCACCGCGCCTGTTGTACGCAAGTTTGGGCAAAAAGTTCGTGAGGATGCTAGTGGACAACACACATGGTTCCCGTCGTCGTACGGTGCGCACAGACGAGAATGTAGCTGCTGTAGCCGAGAGTGTGAGACTCACTCCACGAACATCAACTCGCCGTCGACCTCAACAGCTCAACATTTCACGCACTAGTCTGAGGAGAATTCTGTACAAAAGTCTCGGATTATTCGCTTACAAAGTCCAATTGAAGACGCCCGACCATCCGCTTCGTTGTCGCTTCGCAGTTTGGGTCTTAGAGCAGCTTGAATTGGACAACGATTTTGGGCGAAAAATCATCTTTTCTGACGAGGCGCATTTTTATCTCGGAGGCTACGTTAACAAACAAAATTGCCGCATCTGGGGCTCGGAAAACTCGTACGTAATTGCCGAACAGTCAATGCATCCACAGAGAGTGACAGTTTGGTGCGGATTGTGGACCATTTTTCTTCGAAAATTAGGCTGGGAACAACGTTTCGGTCAAGGGTGAACGTTACAGAGTCATGTTATCCAACTTTTTTTTACTGAAATTAAAGACATGGATTTGGACGACCTCTAGTTCATGCAGGATGGCGATCTTTTACGCACCAAATTCTCAAATCGTATTACCAGCCGCCTTGGCGATGTCAATGGGCCGCCTCGGAGCTGCGATTTGACCCCTTTGAATTTTTCTTCTGGAGAATCGTGAAGGACCGATGTTATGCCAACAATCAAGCACTTAAGGCCAATAGCATCCAAGCAATCTACAGCCCGAAACCATCGGCATGGTCTTGGAAAATTGGAGTGACAGAATGCGCTACTGCGAAGCCAGCCGAGGCAGCCACTTGAACGAAGTTGTGTTTCATCATTAATGAGAATGTTTGCTCTTACTAATGAAGCCATAATACATGGAAAAAATTTCATTTTGTTCATTTTATTGCATTTTTAAAAAGAAACTTGTATTTGAGCCACGCCTGCAAATTGGCACAGACTCTAAGAACATCATTATTAATGAATTGTCAGTTCCCATCGATGTGAAATATCCTAATGTTTCATTCAAAGTCAAAAGGTATTAAAAATCAGTTATTTGCGTTTCCTAATCTGTAAGTGTTATTGTACAACTAATTTGGAGTTTATATCGTGTGATGACGCTTTCTTTTCTCTATCAATTATTATTCAACAATCTTAAATTTCGCATCAATATTGCTGATTCGGGTAAAAACTGATATTATGGTACTCACACCAGCTAACTGAGATCCCAGCATACATTCCGGAAATTTGTCCAGTCAAGGGGTCGTATAAGACATCGCATTCTTATAGCGGAAGTTAATTTTTTGACTTATAAGTTTGTAGTTTATCATATTTTTACAATAAAAATAATGAAGGTTAACTGTATTTTTACCGTTGAACCTCAAATCAATTAACTGAAAATATTCATGGACATGTTGACTTATTTGCAAGATTTCAAACAAAAAAGAAATTATGATTTCCCAGTCCACTTTTGAAAGTATGTTTGAAACTGTTAATGAGTAACATTTATTTTTCTTTCAGATCGAATTATCAGGACCTACCGAACGCCGGCCTAATGGTAAATACCATGGGAGTGTTGATTATGTGCTTCGGTGGATTGGTAGTCTATTTGGCCACCGAATCTGACTACCAGCGACTACCACTACCCGAAGATGCTATTCTACTAACTGGTGCTAACGAATAGACAAACCTTCAACTCGTAACTAACAACGACTTATTAAATATTCGCTTCTGTTATATTATTGTCTCAAATTTTATAAATAATATATTTAACAACGTACCTCGTTCTACTAATTAAGTTTTACATCATCGTGTGATAATTTGAATCGTGCAACACGGCTTTATTTCCAATCAGGTTGTTTATGTTTATGAAAGAAATTTATTTTTTGTTATTCTACATATCTAGTTAATATAACGCTATAAAGAGTCCTTCAACAAAAAATGTGCTTAATATTATGGAAGGATAGAAAATAGAATGTGAATATGTTGTGTACCTATTGGCAAGACTTACTACAGCCTATAAAACTTATCAAATGGTACTTTTATGTCAAACATAATAAATTTATGTGTATGTATACAAATAAAGAGCTATACTATTTACGCATCGAATGCTCGCATTAATTTGGCTCAGGTTCTAACCAGATTTTGGCAAGTAAACTAGAATATCGTCTAGAAGTGCATGTCGAAAATATTTATTGCCGTTTCGAATTGTTTGGAGTGTTTTTGTTAACGACCAACAAGTCGACATCAGTTGCAACCAACGCGTCCTTTTCAAATACTATAATCCTTCGAGTCTACACAACTAGACTCTCGTTATTGTCACAAAACTCGTGAATATTATCAACAAACTGCATACTAACACATCTGGGTGTGGTGCAACTCGTTGAAGTACGCCGTGAATGTTTGTTGTATCTAAAGCTTTGGTACTTCGTTGCATCGGAACCGTCCAGCATTCTTTTCAGGTTGCTAAGCACAATGCATTTATGCTGAATTTCTTTCTTAACTTTATACAGATCCAACTCATTATCGACTATCTCCTTGCCGTACGTGGCCAAATTTGCTTGGATCTCTTCAATGCACACGTCCAATCCTGCTTTGGTCTTGTAGAGTTCGTTTTGTGCCCGATACTTATTTCTTTTCCTGGACAAATGTCTTGCCAGCTGCCTCTCCTCGTACATCAGATCGTCTATTCCCTGAGTGGTCTCGACAATTTCATTGCGGATCACGTTAAACTGGAGTGATTTCCTTCTTCTGCTTGCCGAGTGTGGAGTGGAGCATACAAACTGGTTTTTTGCAAACTTATTCAGTTTCGGATGAGGGAAACGCAGCGTATCACGATGGAAATTTCGAAAAGAAGCGTCGAGGAACGAATCTACAGCTTGCGACTGAAAATCTCTTGGAAGTCCTGGGTGAATGTTGATGCCGCTGTCTTTGTCCTCGTCGTTTGGATGTAAAATGAGGAGGATTTCGTCATTCGAATGGTCCTCCGTTCTTCGAGGAAGACTGAAATATTTTCGACCGTTCGGATAAGATAAATCTTCGTAGTCCTTTGGTTTCTTGGATTCCTTGGACGACGGTTGATTGGATGTATTTAACCTGAAGTGAAAGCGTTTTTTGGATTGTTTACAATAAAAGCTATGCACATTTCACGCACCTGTATTTCGCAAGCTGGTTATGAATGATCTCTCCTTGCTTGATAACCTTCTGAATCAGTTTAGAGATTGCATGCACCTTTTTTCCTTTATGTGTCTGAAAATCAAAATGATAAAATTTTAATTCTTATAGCTTATAATACTTATAAGCTGTAGCTTTCAACAGTAAATTTGCCAATGATTTTGAAATGGCTTTTTAAATTTTAACTTCTGGATTTTTGATTCGCAACTTTAAGCTGTTTTTAATGTTTTAACAGTACAAACAACAACAACCTTATATGTATTATGTAACTTTATTGCAGTATTTTTTTCTTCCCAGCTTATAGGCAAATTATTTTGAAGGGTTCGAAAATCGAACCCAAAAATTTCGTCATATCATATATGTATATGAGTCAAGGTCTCTGGAGTGTTTTAAAACCATTTTTTGGAAATAAATATGCAAATGTACCTTATGAGTTGCTTATTTTAAATGTTATCCGTGAGAACAAATACATATTCACCGCATAGCGATTTTGTTTCACTTTTTTGTTATGTTGCATTTAATGGATAGATGAGAGGAAAATATGTCAGTTTAGCATCAAATGTTGTTCTGATGAGTTAATTTGTGTTTCAAAAATAAATTCGTAATGGTGAATTCAAAAATGCATTTTTACTTTTGACATACAAACCGTAATAATGATGGTAAGTGTAATTACGATGGTAACATAAAATGAAGTGTGATACAGTGCCGGAGCGTCATTGAAATTGAAGACCAAAAGTGAATTTTGGTAAATGGGCGGAATAGTGATAATGGATACAAAGAAAGTGCAATTAAATTTTATGCTCAATCCATATAGTCTACAAACAATTACTTCCCACGATCATGCAAAGCAATGAACGGTTCAAATGGCAGCCGAATAACTACGCAGTTTTTTCATATTGGGTGATTCTATAAGAGGTATATAACTTCCAATAGAGATACAGTATACCAATAATGTCTTCGTACAGCAGCTATTTGGAACTTAAATGATAAAAACAATACATTTTTGCAACAAATTTGAAAAAATTTTAATGCAGATTTATTCATTGAACATTTTTATTTAATTTAAAAACAAAAACTAATCCATTTAAAATATTAATTGCAAAGTTATTAACTATAAAGAAAACAAAGTCGACAATTTGCCTCCAATAATGTCTTCGTACACTTACGAAACAGTTTATGAAAAATCTTAAAAACTATAGATAATTTTTTTGTTAAAATTTGGTTGGGTAGCCTTTATTTTTAACCATGGCTTTAACGCGGTGTGGCATCGATTCTACTATTTTTTTGCATAGCTTGGCTCTGTTTTTGCCCATTCCTGCTGAAAGGCCTGTTTCAGCGTAGGTTTTGAGCTAATATGATGCGTTCCAGCATGTTCCACATGTGCTCAATGGGATTGCGGTCAGGACTTTGCGGTGGTGTTTTGAGCAAATGTGGAGTTTTGTACGCCAAGAACATCTTAGTATTATGAGCCATGTGCTTAGGATCGTTATCTTGTTGAAAGTAAAAATCTTTTGATACACCCAATTTTTCAGCACTTGGCTTCAAATTTCTTTTTAGAATTTCAATATATGCCCGATGATCCATGATTCCTTCAATTATTTCTAAGTTTCTAACGCCACTGTATGGCTGAGCCCCCTACCATTACGCCACCGTCGCCGTGTTTTACAGTTTTGACGGTGTGTTTGGGATTGCAAGCATCTCCTGGCTTCCTCCATACTCTTAGTCTCCCATCAGACCCAAAAATGTTATATTTGGACTCATCAGAAAATATAATATTGCGCCAAAACTCAAGAGATGCATTTTGGTATTGCCGAGCGAAGTACAAACGTTTTTTTCGATTAGCTTCACTTACCAGTGGCATCCTACGAAGTGTACCAGACTTAAATCCGGCATCAATCACGGCTTTTCGTACTGTTTCTGGATGAACTTCTTTTCGATTGGGTTGAAGGAGCTCTCCACTACTTTTTGGTGCACTTATGAACGGATCCTTGGCAATCATACGCCTGATTTGCAGCCGATCTGCATCAGTGAGAATTGCAGGGCGTCCTGATTTAGGCTTATTTTTTACGTGGCCTTCATATTTAAAGCGCCCGATTGCAGATTGGATAGTAGAACGGCTCCGCGATAGTGGTTTGGCTATTTCCGCGTATGATTTTTGCTCTTTTACGAGTAAATTCAATATAAGTGCACGCTCTTTCAACGACAAGTATTTACCAGGCATTATTTCGATTTAAAACTGAGCAAAACCAAAGAAATTTACATTTATGTTCCTTTATTTGCTGTAAGTACAAACCGGTTTGAGTGGGAACTAATTATGATCAATAACTGTCAGCAAAGAGATCGAAGGGCAAGCGAAAGCTTAAATGTACGAAGACATTATTGGAGGCGAATTGTCGACTTTGTTTTCTTTATAGTTAATAACTTTGCAATGAATATTTTAAATGGATTAGTTTTTGTTTCTAAATTAAATAAAACTGTTTAATGAACATATCTGCATTAAAACTTTTTCAAATTTGTTGCAACAATTCATTTTTTTTATCATTTGAATTCCAAAGAGCTGCTGTACGAAGACATTATTGGTACACTGTATCTGTCATTGTAGCCGTCAAATTTCGCTAAAATTATGACGTTATGTTTAATTTACTTGGCAAATTACCATGCAACGACTTACATTTGAACAACGTCTCCAAATAGTGGAAATTTATTTCCGAAATTCACGTTCTGTGCGCTAAACTTACTCAGCACTTTGTCCAATTTATGGTGCTCATAATCGTCTATCTGAGCAGCTCATACGCAATAAAATGGATAGATTTGTGCCCACGTGTAGTCTATTGGACAATGTTCATCCAACACGGGCTCGTATAGTGTGTACAAGGGCAGTTGTCGCTACTGGGTAATATGACTAAAGATTCAAACTTATCGATTTTTTCTACTCGATGACTTTTCAAGCTTATTTTGCTGCGATAAACTCAAACCTTTGCGAACAGGATACAGACGGAAAGTTAAAGCCAATTGTTAGTTAAACTTCCTGTTGCAAACTATGATGAATACTTTATTTTATCAATATTGATACAGGACTATTAATTTATAAAACTATAAGGTATTTTTTAAACAATTTTGCCATATGGACTAAATACCTAAGTCAAAAACACATATACAAAAATAAGCGGCAACTTTTCATGAAAGAAACGCCACGGTCGTATGGGGTATGAGATACCTCAAAATTGAAAGATACAGATACCTAACTTCATGAGAATACCAAGCACATACTGATGGACAGTGAATAAAATCGCCGAGAATATCTACTAAAATGAAAAAATACCTTAACCTTATTTTCTTTATGTCAAAATATAATTAGATAATTTATTGTGTCTATTAAAATGATAACATCTAATTATTGCTACCAACTCTGACAAAGTTAACTTCCAAAAAGGTGTGGATGCTTTTTCGTTGCTTTGGTGCACGGTAAATAAAAACAAACAAACATGAAATAAACTCAGACAAGGAATGTTTTTTGCTGATATGTGCGATTATTTGAAGTATGTATTTTATGTATTTCAGGAAGCAACGATTAAAATGGAAAGCTATGGAAAAGCGTTGTCAGCAATGTTGCTGTGCGGCATTTAAAACTAGAATTCTTTTGAGTTTCGAACTCAAATTGAACAGGAACCAGGATTTTCGCATTAGTTGCCGTAACTTGGAAAATCAAAAGTTATCATAGTTATTTCGACGAAGAAAATTGGTACAAAATAACGAACGCATAGAAAATATTGCTTAAAAATATACAGGAAAAAATATCTGCATAATTATCTCAAACTAATGGCGACAATGAAGTATGTATATTAAATACCGTTCAAACTCACCTTTGTAGCTTCGCTCGCGTTCACATGGCCCGAAAGTTCCGCCTTCATTTTATTGATTTTCAATTTGAATTTCACCTGAATGTAAACATCATGCAAAACAAAAGAAAAAAATGCATTAGAATCAAATTTTCACTAAATACCAGTCGCTTGTTCAGGTCACAGCTAATTGTCGTGTACCATAATTCTCATGCATGCAAATGAGCGAAATTACACATTCCCATATTTGCATACATGAGGGTGCACGCAAACGAGCCGCCCCCTAGCCCAAGCCCGGGGTCACCGCGTTAATGGTCTTCACTTACATGCAAATATTTATGGAGATCGTAAATGTAGCATAAACATTAGAACGTACGTACTGTAAAATAAAATAATGAATGCCCAGTCATACCTCATTTTGCGCTACACCCCATTCGTTCCAAACGGGGAGGATGTACGTTGCGCCCGGCAGTGCTTGCTCTATGTCACGCCATTTCTCCGTAATCACGTAATCACGACAATCACGCGATACTACGACATGTTGGGGGTGGTAGGTGTGCGGACGGAGCAGGACCATCGGCAAAAATGGCATGCAAGGAAAAAATTAAACGCAAAATTTTATATTAATGTTGGAAATGATCGATAGAGTCCTGAATTAGAAATTCTACTTGTGTTTTGAAACATGTTCCTGTTTGGAGCTCGGAGGATGGAAGTGTAAGAAAAAAAATGACGTAATGACAAGCGAGGCATACTTTAAACACTAAAAATAAAGGAAATTTTAACTTTAGCAATACATCTAAGCTCAAATTGAGCCATTTACTAAAAAAGAAAAATGAGGTATTCTCTGATCGGCAGACAAATGTAGCTCTTCCGACTGGGGTTCTGCGGCTTAGGGTAAATCGGGGAGAGACGCCGCATTAGCTAGTATACTAACTTCCGCTATCGGAATGCTGATGGCGTTTCGTTTATTAGAGTGAACGTCCCCCATAACTAGTTGACATGTGATTAAAGTTTGTCTTAGACAGTGATACGTGCGAAATTTAAAAGATTTTACACAGCAAGTATGGCAAATTTGCTCTCAAAGTTTTTGTTACATGACGGAAAATGTTTAGTCGTTTAAATAGTAACAGAAAATACCAAAGTTGTTTGCATTGATGAGCCCATCAAGTTGTAAAGTGATGCTGTTAAGCTTAGTGAAGCTTTGTAGACAAGCGGCATCTCACCCTTATATTCGGTAGAGATGCCGCATGAATTATGGATGTATCAACAGGCATCTACCCGCTAAAACCAAATAGAATTCCAGTCCATTTTTTTACAATTTCTGACACCGTGAGGGATCGCTTGGATGCACTACCTTCTACCTCGAACACAGTCCAAAAGCGATCATCTGATAACCAGAAACCCACAGAAGCTTACTCTTCTGCAGACTTCAATTCACCAAATGAATTTGGAAGAGATGTCGATTTAGTGACACCTGGGAAAGTGCTACTTCAAGTTTATCCAGTACCCGTAATACCCGCGAAAAAGGCCCATGCCAGGGTTCATATTGAAGAAATGGAAAGAAGAGCAAATACGAAACCGGAAAAAACACGAAAACCCGTCATAAATTTCAAAATACATGCGAAAAAGAAGATATCTGAAAGTCAAACCAAAATCGATACTGATCGTTGTTGCGAATGTTGGGAAAACTACATCGGAACAAGTAAAAATGACGATTAGATAGAATGCCTAATCTGCAAAAGATGGTTTCACGAGTCTTGTACACCGTTCCATGAAAAATGTGTAGATTGTAATCGATCCGTACTAAGGGAAAAAAATATCATCAGCAATAAATAATATTTCATCGATAAATAAGTAGATATACCTACTATAAAACACAGTTGTTCACATTAATAGGTCTTTCAGTTAAATTTTAAAATAAATTTAAGGTGCGGTATCTCTCGCTTGTGAAGAGAAGCGTCTCTACCGGCATATCCGGTAAAGACGCTACATTGTAGTGGTTTATAAAATTAATTGGTTTTCATATAAACTCTTTTTTAGTACACGATACTAATTTTTTACCGCAACTAAATGGTCCGCTTATCAAACAACCATATATTTTGAAACTTTTGTGGCTTCTGGTAAGAATTTAAAAATAATATTATAAAAAGTGCGGCGGCTCTACCCAATTTACCCTATCTCTTAGGATTGCTTGCATTGAATTTTTTTAATTTCGAGCATAGTTCGCATCTTTTATAAAACTACACCTGAGGCACATAGTATTCATTAGAAAATATGGAATGTCCATACGTTTCATAAATGTATCCATAGTCCATAGGTAAGTTTGGAAGTTAAAATTACGTATCATGATATGAATGTTCTATTTGGTATTTTCGTAGTATTTTATACAAGAAGATGTCCATTAAATTAAAAAGAAACGAAGGTCAGGTTCATAATCGCTTGAAAATAAGTTCAAGTCTACGACCCTTAGCAGTGCAAAATTATGGATTACTTTTTCATTCAAGTCTCCAATCACAGCAATTAAATATTTTTCAATGGAAATCATTGCTTATCAAATTGATCGTTCTTCAGACATAGTATTTCTGAGAAATGTCTTAACTCGTTTCCAGGTTGGAAAGCTTCCTTCTGCTACAGCTTTGTAAGCTGAATAGTTGTGAATATTTTAACACACACATTTTTGATTTTTTAAATTACTGCCAATTAGAAGCCGCGGTTGTCTATAGGAAAGATTGCAGATAATACATGACTGAATCATTGTATATATTTCCCTAGTTCACTATGCTTCGACTAAATCCGAGCAATTCAATACCTTAAAGTTCAAAAAATTAATAGACAATGTTAAAACTATACATCGGTGGGGAAATAGCTTCTATACTTCATAGCAATACCCAATGAAAAATCCACCAAATCTTCCTAATTCCCCGATCCGCCAACCCCAAATCCCCCCAAAAATCCCAATTTTTAAAGCATTTCAACTCCCCGCTCCTCCATGTCATACTTAGTAACATTTTCAAAGACATCATTCTTTCGATACATAGCATCGTATCCCACTCAGATTTTTAAATATTTTAATCACAAACATACTCAAAAGAGAGATTATTTATAAATTTTGTTTATCGCGACTAGCGTCTGGTGATAACACGCGGCGCGGAAAATAAACAAAGTATTTTAATTAATTTTAAATTTTGTTAGATAAAAATTTGCTAGACCCCTTTCCTCTATGTTAAACACTTTCAAATACCCCTTCATTTTGGATTTAAATACAATATATTCATGGGTTTAGAATATAAAATAACTGTTAATTGTATAATCCAAATTAATAAAATAGTTTTTTTTTGAATCATATAGTCTATACAATATAATGAAATTCGAGGATTTTAAAACAATTTTCACGAGTTCTGCAGTTCTTGAGCACATATACAGCAGCCGTCACTGACGCAAGGGATAATACTTTAGAGTCATCCTTCATCGAAACTAACTCGAGATAGTCACACTAACAAATGTCATACCAAATCAAGTTTATAGAACTTTCAATAGGGATATCTATTATTGTAACTATCTAATTTCCCTGTCATTTTGATACTATGTTTGTTACTTTGACAAATTAACATGCCAAAACTTAAACTCGAACAACGTCTCAAAACAGTAGAATTTTATTTCCTAATTTCGCGTTCGGTGCGCTTAACTTATGTACGCTACTATATCTTCCAGAGTAGCATCAGATACCGTTCCAAAAAGTTTTTTTTTTGATTAATCAGAGAGACCGCTTAACACGAGTCGCACTGCTATCCGCAATTTAATGAGCCCTTCAATCTGCACCCGCATCGTTCTCATGTCGCTTTCCCACCTGCAACCCCAGGTCTACGAGCGACCAAGAACGATGCGATTGCAGATTGGAGTGCGGCTCGTGTCCAGCGTCCTTAAGTCTTATCAACGTCATAGAATAAGTATTAATTTCAATTGTCAATGTCAATAATAGAAATCCGAATGTGGGATCCAATAAACATCGATATTTATTGGTAAACAATCCGTCGATAACACTATGTATGATTTGGAAGAATTAAACACTGTTGTCACATTTGAATTCATACACGTTGTAGTGTAATACAAGCCAAAACAAACAAAATAATATTCATACGTTGGCATCTGATAACCCTGCACGAGTCAAAGCATTGTGAGTCAGGCTTTGTGGGTATATCCCGAGTCCAATTATAAACAATGAAATTAGAGCGACTCAGCAAAACAATTGAAAACCAACAATGTACACTGGGAACGAGTTAAGCATGGCATAACAATGAAAACAAATCTGAGGTTGTTGGCATTTTATTGCTTACATCTGCAGTAAGTTCTTGAAGCCAATAAACTACACTTTATTGCTTGCACTTGCATTTTTGACAATGTGAAAATATTGGAAATAGATTTAGGTCAGGAATATGTAAATAATATTTGATTAGTTAGTAAGTTGTACATAGGGAATATTTTAGTATAAAAGAAATGATAATCAACGAATAAATTAACATTCATACTAGAGAACTTGGACTGCCTACATCGGCACCCTTTTCTTTTGAATTGTTCATTACGGCGCTTGCGCTGTATTAGAAATATAGGCAGCTCACGCATGCCAACAGCTTTGGCGCTAGATGCCGATATTTAGGTGAGTCCCTCCTTCCTCTGGGAGTTAAAAACACCATAGCATCTAACAAAGCGTATTTCAACGTAAACTAAATGAATGAAACACGTTTAAAAATCTCACTATCGACGGGATAAAGTATGCTTTATATATCGCTAAGCTAGTATTAAATATGATCTGGTGATGCGGGATGTGCCGAACAGAATCTAATTCAGTCGACAAATAGTCGATAGGAATCTGTGAACCATATTATTACAAAAGAAATAGAAAACATAAAAGTTTCCTCTTTTGCGATTTATCTTCCATACTAGTTTGTGTAACATTAATTGGCTCAGATTTAGATATTAATATGTATTGGGTGTACAACTTTGCATCCGTGGTTTTCTCCCGGAATTAAAGCTTTATTGTCAAAAAGTACTAACAGACAGTTGTTCACATGCAAACAAGCGCCGTTTAATATCTCTCGGCTTCACCTCATACGGGACCCAATGTCCTTGTTTCTGATCATACCCATAGCCTTGAAGCGTTTGGAGATGGTTTGCTTAGTGACTCCCAGTGATTGAGTAAGTTCTTCTTGTGTTTGACATGAATCTTCATCGAGCAGTTTTTCCAATTCTTTGTCTTTGTATATTTTTTTCTTTCCCACAACCTGTAATAGCGCACGCCGCCAAAAATAATAATTTTTGGGAATTTTTGGGTGCATCCAGAAGCGGCAACCCTGCACACAGAAAAAACCAGCTTGCAGCGCTCAAGCGGGAGTCCGGTTTGGGCAGCTACCCGACGGGTTTTTGCGAAGAACCGCTAGCGGACGGACGAGTAGGATTGCTGCCAGGGAGACAGAGATTCGTTTCTTTGAGCTCGAGCGGACTGGACGAGGCTAGCCAGCAACAGGCCGCGGCTGTAGCGGTTATAAATCCATTTTTCTCCTGGCCCGACGAAAGGAGATCAACGGAACGAAAAGTTGGTACTTGAAGTGACGAAGTGAGATTAAACAATCCTAATTTTAATAAGCGGTTCAGCCAAAAACGGAAATAAATGGCTTTTAATCTACCCAGCTTGCAATTAACGGTTTGTTGGTTGCGAAGATAAACCGGTGCAGTGATGAAAACGCGAAACACGAACGACGTACCTACGGGACTCATCAGTGCTTCGAACGGCTAAAAAAGTGTTTTCGAAAGAAAAGAATGTGCATCGTTAGCAACGCTCGTCGAAGGAAGATGTATAGTAAAAACGGTTGAAATATCTCCATAGCTTTCATAGATTAGAAAAAGATATAGCCGTAACCGACTGATAAGTTTTGATTATTCAAATTAGAGCATCTGCAAGTTTTTTTTTTAAATCCGAACAACTTCGAAGTGATCGTGAAGTGAAGGAAAGTTTTTGCCAGCTTTAACCGTGGATTCAATAATACTGATTATCTAACGATCGGTCGTATTTATGGTGAAAAATGAAATATGCCCGAAATAAACCTGAAATGGTGAGAACTCGCAAATCGCACATGTCTCCGGTAGTAGTTTCAAAGATGGCCGAAGAGAAGTCTTTCTGAGGGCGATCCAAGATGGCCACAACTGATTTTTGTTATACCTGATTGAGTATAACTAATTTTTGGCCACTTGAACATTATGCTGGTTACTGCATCAATACCTAAATCAATTGGCCCATTCCTCCTTAGTTTTTTTGATTTCATCGTTCACAACACTAGCGCGGTTGGTTTTAATCGCAATCGGTAATTGAATATCCTGTAGCAAGAGATTTACCCAAGAAAACGAATAAAGGATGGTCTTGGTTAGCAACGACATTTTTTTGATTAGAACTAACTAACCCGCCTCAGTGTGTTTACGCCCGCACGTGCTCACAGTTCACAGTTCATGCTAGTGCTCACAGTTCATGCTAGTGGTGATCATATTCGTTGCGGCCTCGATGTGTGTGCTCAGGTGTCTGTGCGGAAGGACTTAAAGTATCTCTCTAGTACCATTTCATATTTGAAAAATGTTTATGTTGCATGGACACAGATGCCAAGTGAAGGGAGTGTAATCGTTTTTTTTTTTTTTGAAGATTATTTCCATGGAAATGCTAAGTAAGTCAAAGCATAAATTATTATATAGCACTTACATACTGTAGAGGAACAAAATAAACTGACTGTAATCATTTTTTTAGAATTTAAGGCTCAACATTATGTAGGAATAATTCTAGTTCCTAAGTGAATCACAAAATTATGAGTCTAAAGGTGGTAATATAAAAAAAAAAAAAATTAAGAAAATACAACAGATTGGCATATGTAGCAATAGACACGTTGAAAGCAAAAATAAAACATTTACAACATAGAAATATTTAAAAGGAATCTAAACCATCATTAAAGTAAAGTTTTAACTCTTATATACCTTAAAGTAGTTTACAATAATTACAAATCAAATTTTCTAGCGGTTCACCTCTTTACTTATATTTTTTGGTAATGTGTACATATTCGAAGTAGAATAAATAAACTTATCATGAATTGAAAAAAAATCTAGAGTTTCCTTGAGGGCTCTCCCTCTTCAATGACCTCCATTTCCAACAGCTAACGGACTAGACCGGCCAAGGTAAGTAGTGGTGGGCCTAGTGCGCACAACACATGTGGACACGCAAGCGCTAGGCCATGGTAGGGCGGGCCCAGGCAGCGACATCTGCGCCTGGCGAGTTCCGCTGAAGCTCGTCTTCCAATTCGAGAGTGGCACGGCCACCCGAGAGATTGTTTTGGTACGCGGTAGTCTTTCGTTTTCCTTTCTTTCTTGCCTGTTTTTGTTTTGAGTAGCTTCGAAATTCCATCAATAGACCAATGTAACGTAAAGATTTTTTTTTCTCTCGGGCAGCCCTTGAACGCGGTATTATCTCGGTATGCGCGTGAGAATTCTTTGTGTAAAGTAACGTAGGAGGTATAGCCTCACAAGATGAATAGTTTGCTTTGTTGAATGAAATTTTTTTTGTCGATATGTAAGCGGGCAATTTGATGGCTGAATCTCTGGAAATGAGATTCGGGACTGATGCTAGAGAACGCACCCACGACGATACGCGCCGAGCTGAGCTGGCCTGCCAGCAGTCATCACTCCTCTAGCTAGGTAGAGGCCGAACCCAAATTCGTCTGAACGACTCATGGGCTCGTTGCCTCGTCCCGGGGACTTAACGTCCATTGAGGCCAACAAGACGAAAGTCCTGTTGGCTTGAAATTTCAAAGCGACAATGTTCGCTTGTAATCATTTCATTACAATGGCGCCCAACGTGAGGCCCCCAAACAGCTTATCGCCAGTCAAATGTTGATTTGGAAATTGATCTTACCGATCCAGGGTTTTCCAATGGGGTAACTCACAAAACGGAGATGTTGGACTTAGTGAGCAATAGCCCACCTGAGTAATTTTTTTTGTGAAGTGCAGGTCGTCCAACTCTCCTTCCAATTTTTTTATTTATTCGCGAAAGGGAATCCCAACGTGATGTCCTGCGTACTCGTACGCGTAAGGAGGCTCGTCTCTTTCGCTTGAGAATTACTAACTTGGTGGGTAAAACCTACCTTGATTGGTCTCGTGAAAGATTCGATCTGTACCTTGCCTTTGTGTATTGGGAGTTCTCTATAAATTTTAATGCGGTACAGGTGAAGTGAGTCGCGGATCCGGGATGACGGGGGTCGCAGGAATTACGAAGCACTGAGTGCTAAATCGCGCGTGCGTTCGTCCGCTCTTCTGACAGCTCGGAGTTGTCTGCTCACTTGCCTCGGTAAATCTTTGATATTTTTTTTTCGGGAACAATTTTTCTCTCTCTTTTTTTTGTAATGAAGTAAATGTGCACTCTCGCTAGAAGTTGAACTTTGGTGGAAGCTATTTATCTTGGCCGAGGTCCTGGCATCGTTCATTGATTGGAGAGGAAGCCTCAAGGAAACTCAACTGTTAGTTCTTTTATATATTCTTGGCACTCATTTTTTTGCAATTTAACTATTATTTAATTTATGTTTATTTCTGACAAGTAATAAGAGGGAACGACCCATAAATATGACATCTAGGCACAGCCCGGTCGCAACAAGTCGCTTTAATGACGCCGTCTGTACTATATGTACCTGTGAGTACGTGGGTGACGAGCCAATGGTGCAGACTTCCTGCTCACACGTGTTTCACGCGCTATGCATGGAACAATGGCTCCGAAAAAACCCAAGCTGTCCATTGTGTCGGGAGACATGCAATCCCCGAGATCTACGACCTTATCAAACAAGAGACCGAATAGGAGGTGCATACCTTCCAACCGACGGTGAAGCTCCAACCCCTGTCTTGACACGAGGGGCAAGACCTAAGCTAGGTCGTTATAATACGAGATCGCAAGCTACTCAGCAGCAGGACCTTAATTCGGAGGAAATGCATGGTGCTGTTGGTGGTGATAAGTCCTCCAAAAAGGCAACGAATGAGGAGCAGGCAGAACTCCCCGACGTGAGATCCACCCAATCTGAAGTCGAAACAACCTCGACTATAACGATACAGCAGCTGCAGCAGTGGCTGCCACAACTGGTGAGAGATGGGGTAAGACAAGAAATTGCAAGCCTGGCTCATGCACCCACCCCAACTGGCCCAGTTCGTATAAACGAAACGTCACCTGAATCTCCTCTTGGACGCTCCCGTCAAATTCATGACAATTCCGTGGGCTGGCGAGCTCAACCTGTTCCACTCTCTGCAGAGCGGGCCCTTACTATCATACAAGGGTGGAACATCAAATTCAGTGGACGGTTAGGTTCCCTTCCTGTCGACAAATTTTTATTCCAGGTTCGTACTCTCACACGTAATACACTCCGCGGAAACATGGAATTTGTATGCCAGTTTTTGCACGTCCTTTTGGTGGAAGAAGCCGCGGACTGGTACTGGAGGTATCTGCGAGGGTCAGAATATCTTGACTGGCACGCGTTCTGCCAAGCGTTGCGAGACAGATTTGGCGATGGATTCTCCGAGCTGGAGATACGAGAGCTGATTCGCAGCCGAAAGCAAGGCATACACGAATCGTTCGACTCATTCTGCGACGGTGTTCTTCGGCTCACCGATCGTCTCCTAACACCCATCGGTGACAATGAGCTAGTGGAGTTACTAAAGCTCAATTTACGCTTGGACCTCCGTAACAGTTTGCTATACCTCCCAATCACTTCCGTGCAGATGCTGCGCACTTATGCCAGGCGACAAGAGAATCTTGACGCACAGCGCGGCGTTTTTAAGCCACACGCGCGACCTTCATCTAGCCAACGCCTCGCAGAAGAGTTGTGCCCTCGGGAAGCGGAACAGACGAGAGCGGTAGCACAACCAGAGGAGTCCTCTTGGATGCCGGAAGATCTCCCCTCGTCGGTAGATACCAGCGGCTGCAGCATAGTAGCTGCATTGGAAAAGACCGCTGTGTGCTGGAACTGTCGGAAGCCAGGACATCGTTTTGATGTGTGCCTAGCGGAGCGCTCAGTTTTCTGCTATGGCTGTGGCAAGCCCGACACCTACAAGCCCAGCTGTCCAGCATGCAGCGATCCAAAAAACTGGTCGGGATCGAGACCTCACCAACAGCAGAGGCCTCCTGGACCGCGACACCATCCCAAAGCTTAGGCGATTCAGAAAAAAAAGACCAAATAACCGAGGATACCACGACCGCAAGTGATCTCTCCCTAACAAATAGCACTACTAAAAATCCTATCCGCATTTTAAAGCGTGGTAGTCTTCACACCCCGTGTCTCTCTCCCTCTGAGGATTCAATTTACGTACAGGCCAGCAGTCACGCATTTCACAAACCTTACCATGTGCGCATGAAGGAATATCGGCGAGCAAGAGAGCGTATTTTTGGTGTGGAGGAGTTTCTCCCAAAATATCCGAAGAGGTCAACATTACGACTGAGGAAATTCTGGAAGAGGGTCCTGCGCAACAAAAACATATACGTCTCAACAACCATTGTGGACCAACCCACTGACGATTTAAGACCATACGCCAATGTCACTCTGTTCGAAAACGAACAGGTGCGTGGGTTAATCGATACTGGGGCTAGTGTAAGCTGTCTGGCAGCAAATTTTGCAAGAAAAGTCCTGGCCAACCCCCTACACCACGTTGAAAAATTAAACGTGAGCCTAAAGACTGCGGACGGCACCAAACATGCAGCTGTTGGCAAAATCACAGGTTCCGTTACCTTCCGTGGCACAACGCACACTATGTCCTTCCTGATCATACCAACTCTGAGTCAGAATGTATATCTTGGTGTGGACTTCGTCCGTCTATTCTGTCTCGCCAAAGACATCTTTCGTGAGGAGCACGTTCTTCGCGATAATGGTGCAGTGTGTACCCTAGAATCAGCCAGTCCTCCCCACAAGTTAACTTCTGCACAGCAACGCATGCTCGATACGGTCATTGCCAGCTTTCCATCTTTTTCTCGAGAAGGACTGGGTCGAACTACATTGATTTCGCACGTTATTGACGTGGGACCCAGTCAGCCCATCAAACAACGCCACTTTTCGGTTTCCCCCGCGGTGGAAAAACTTCTCTTTGCAGAGATTGATAGGATGCTGACAATGGGCGTCATCGAAGAGTCATCCGGGAGTTGGTCGTCTCCAGTAACCTTAGTAGTGAAGCCTGGGAAGGTAAGAATGTGTCTGGATGCACGAAAAGTGAACCAGGTCACGGTAAAGGATGCTTATCCATTGCCACTCATCGATGGGATACTAAGTCGACTTCCAAGAGCTCAGTTTATAACTAGCCTCGATTTAAAAGACGCCTTTTGGCAGATCCCATTGGAAGAAGGGTCTAAGGAAAAGACAGCCTTTACCGTACCGGGTCGCCCGTTGTACCAATTCGTCACCATGCCGTTTGGGTTGTGTAACGCACCCCAAACGATGCAACGGTTGATGGATAAGGTCGTCCCAGCACACTTACGCCACCAGGTCTTCGTCTACCTAGATGATCTCCTGTTGATCACCGAGACTCTAGACGAGCACTTTCAGCTGCTCCAAGAGATTGCTTTGTGCCTACGTAAGGCCGGACTGACCATCAATATAGAGAAGAGCAAGTTCCTCATGAAAGAGGTGAGATACTTGGGCCATATCATCGGCAATGGTACAATCCGTACGGATCCAAGCAAGGTGCAAGCCATACAGGAATTTCCACGCCCCACCTCAGTAAAACAGTTGCGACGTTTCCTCGGAATGTGTGGCTGGTACCGACGCTTCGTGCCAAATTTTGCAGCTCTATCCACAGCCCTCCTATCGCGTAAGCGACAGTTTCTGTGGGACGATGTCAGCCTCAGGGCTTTCCAAGATTTGAAAAATGCTCTATGCACCGCACCGGTTCTGCACAGTCCCGATTTCAAACGCCCCTTCGCCATACACTGTGACGCAAGTCAACATGGTGTCGGCGCGGTACTGATGCAGAAGACCGACGATGGTGTGGAAGTCCCTGTTGCTTACATGTCTCATAAGCTCAACCCTGCGCAGCGAAACTACACCGTTTCTGAACAGGAGTGTCTTGCCGCCGTGTTAGCTATTAGAAAATTCCGAGCCTATGTAGAAGGTCATGAATTCGAGGTCATCACGGATCATGCCTCGCTACAATGGCTAATGACACTCTCGGATTTACATGGCAGGTTGGCAAGATGGGCTTTGAAACTCCAAGGCTTCAAATTTAAAATTACGCATAGGAAGGGAAGCCAAAATTTAGTGCCGGATTCGCTGTCAAGAGTTTTCTCGCCAGAAGGTCTTGAATTAGAGGAGATCTCAACCAACACCATCGAGATCGATCTTTCCTCCCCACATTTCAAGAGCGAAAAGTATGTAGAGTTTGCAAGACAAATATCGCAAGAGCGAGCACAACTGCCGGATTTACGAGTTCTTGAGGGACTTATATACAAGCGTTGCCAGCATGCCACTGGTGACGTTGCAATAGACAGAGATGCATGGAAGCTATGGGTTCCGGACGAACTGACGACCTCCTTGATACAGCGAGCCCATAATCATCCGCTAAGTGCACATGGAGGCATCGGAAAGACCGTCAAGCGGCTTAAAGAGCTCTTCTATTGGCCAGCCATGACCAAACAGGTCGCTGCATATGTCAGTTCGTGCGAAACCTGCAAAGAGACCAAGGCGCCCAACCAAACCCTTCGAGCACCCATGCGTCCTACCAGTGTTCCAGAACGTGTCTTCCAACGCTTGTATATTGATCTCCTCGGCCCGTACCCTCGATCGTCTACTGGTCACACCTTTATTCTGGTTGTCCTGGACCACCTATCCAAGTTCACCTTCCTTAAACCCCTCAAAGCCGCGTCGGCCAAACTTATCACCCACTATCTGGAAGAGGATTTATTTCACTTGATCGGAGTCCCCGAAATCATCACTTCTGACAATGGCCCTCAATTCCAGAGCAATCTCTTCAACCAGCTCCTGGAAGAGTACGGCGTACGCCACCATTATACGGCTATTTATTCCCCCAGGCAAACGCCTCGGAACGTGTAAATCGTTCGGTGTTGGCCGCGATACGAGCATATGTGCACCCGAATCAGCGTGATTGGGATCGGAAGCTGTCGGCCATCAACTGTGCACTGCGGACAGCTTATCATGTCTCCCTTGGTTCCGCCCCATACTTCGTCGTGTTCGGGCAAAACATGATCGGGCATGGGAGCACCTACGCTCTACTAAGAACCATACATCTATTGAAAGAGCCCGAAACCGAATTGCTACATCACGAACGTATGGAGCTGATCCGCAATCAGGTGGCAGAGAGATTAGCTAAAGCTGCGCAGGCACAGGTGAGGGTCTACAACTTGCGGTCTAGAAAACCGAAGTTCCAGGTCGGGGACACCGTATATGTTCGAAATTTTGGACAAAGTAAGGCGGTGGACCATTACAACGCCAAACTGGACAAGAAATTCTGTAAGGCTACCATCACCAAGCAACACGGCAACGCATGCTTTCAAGTAACGGGCCCGGACAACAAGGTCTGGGGAATATATCACGCCAAAGACATTCGACCCTAAACCAGAGTCTTCAGGCACGTCTGCTTCGGAGGTCGAAGCACTCATGCCTGTGTTGTAATAGCGCACGCCGCCAAAAATAATAATTTTTGGGAATTTTTGGGTGCATCCAGAAGCGGCAACCCTGCACACAGAAAAAACCAGCTTGCAGCGCTCAAGCGGGAGTCCGGTTTGGGCAGCTACCCGACGGGTTTTTGCGAAGAACCGCTAGCGGACGGACGAGTAGGATTGCTGCCAGGGAGACAGAGATTCGTTTCTTTGAGCTCGAGCGGACTGGACGAGGCTAGCCAGCAACAGGCCGCGGCTGTAGCGGTTATAAATCCATTTTTCTCCTGGCCCGACGAAAGGAGATCAACGGAACGAAAAGTTGGTACTTGAAGTGACGAAGTGAGATTAAACAATCCTAATTTTAATAAGCGGTTCAGCCAAAAACGGAAATAAATGGCTTTTAATCTACCCAGCTTGCAATTAACGGTTTGTTGGTTGCGAAGATAAACCGGTGCAGTGATGAAAACGCGAAACACGAACGACGTACCTACGGGACTCATCAGTGCTTCGAACGGCTAAAAAAGTGTTTTCGAAAGAAAAGAATGTGCATCGTTAGCAACGCTCGTCGAAGGAAGATGTATAGTAAAAACGGTTGAAATATCTCCATAGCTTTCATAGATTAGAAAAAGATATAGCCGTAACCGACTGATAAGTTTTGATTATTCAAATTAGAGCATCTGCAAGTTTTTTTTTTAAATCCGAACAACTTCGAAGTGATCGTGAAGTGAAGGAAAGTTTTTGCCAGCTTTAACCGTGGATTCAATAATACTGATTATCTAACGATCGGTCGTATTTATGGTGAAAAATGAAATATGCCCGAAATAAACCTGAAATGGTGAGAACTCGCAAATCGCACATGTCTCCGGTAGTAGTTTCAAAGATGGCCGAAGAGAAGTCTTTCTGAGGGCGATCCAAGATGGCCACAACTGATTTTTGTTATACCTGATTGAGTATAACTAATTTTTGGCCACTTGAACATTATGCTGGTTACTGCATCAATACCTAAATCAATTGGCCCATTCCTCCTTAGTTTTTTTGATTTCATCGTTCACAACACTAGCGCGGTTGGTTTTAATCGCAATCGGTAATTGAATATCCTGTAGCAAGAGATTTACCCAAGAAAACGAATAAAGGATGGTCTTGGTTAGCAACGACATTTTTTTGATTAGAACTAACTAACCCGCCTCAGTGTGTTTACGCCCGCACGTGCTCACAGTTCACAGTTCATGCTAGTGCTCACAGTTCATGCTAGTGGTGATCATATTCGTTGCGGCCTCGATGTGTGTGCTCAGGTGTCTGTGCGGAAGGACTTAAAGTATCTCTCTAGTACCATTTCATATTTGAAAAATGTTTATGTTGCATGGACACAGATGCCAAGTGAAGGGAGTGTAATCGTTTTTTTTTTTGAAGATTATTTCCATGGAAATGCTAAGTAAGTCAAAGCATAAATTATTATATAGCACTTACATACTGTAGAGGAACAAAATAAACTGACTGTAATCATTTTTTTAGAATTTAAGGCTCAACATTATGTAGGAATAATTCTAGTTCCTAAGTGAATCACAAAATTATGAGTCTAAAGGTGGTAATATAAAAAAAAAAAAATTAAGAAAATACAACAGATTGGCATATGTAGCAATAGACACGTTGAAAGCAAAAATAAAACATTTACAACATAGAAATATTTAAAAGGAATCTAAACCATCATTAAAGTAAAGTTTTAACTCTTATATACCTTAAAGTAGTTTACAATAATTACAAATCAAATTTTCTAGCGGTTCACCTCTTTACTTATATTTTTTGGTAATGTGTACATATTCGAAGTAGAATAAATAAACTTATCATGAATTGAAAAAAAATCTAGAGTTTCCTTGAGGGCTCTCCCTCTTCAATGACCTCCATTTCCAACAGCTAACGGACTAGACCGGCCAAGGTAAGTAGTGGTGGGCCTAGTGCGCACAACACATGCGGACACGCAAGCGCTAGGCCATGGTAGGGCGGGCCCAGGCAGCGACATCTGCGCCTGGCGAGTTCCGCTGAAGCTCGTCTTCCAATTCGAGAGTGGCACGGCCACCCGAGAGATTGTTTTGGTACGCGGTAGTCTTTCGTTTTCCTTTCTTTCTTGCCTGTTTTTGTTTTGAGTAGCTTCGAAATTCCATCAATAGACCAATGTAACGTAAAGATTTTTTTTTCTCTCGGGCAGCCCTTGAACGCGGTATTATCTCGGTATGCGCGCGAGAATTCTTTGTGTAAAGTAACGTAGGAGGTATAGCCTCACAAGATGAATAGTTTGCTTTGTTGAATGAAATTTTTTTTGTCGATATGTAAGCGGGCAATTTGATGGCTGAATCTCTGGAAATGAGATTCGGGACTGATGCTAGAGAACGCACCCACGACGATACGCGCCGAGCTGAGCTGGCCTGCCAGCAGCCATCACTCCTCTAGCTAGGTAGAGGCCGAACCCTAATTCGTCTGAACGACTCATGGGCTCGTTGCCTCGTCCCGGGGACTTAACGTCCATTGAGGCCAACAAGACGAAAGTCCTGTTGGCTTGAAATTTCAAAGCGACAATGTTCGCTTGTAATCATTTCATTACAAACCATGCTTGTCCTCGACATTGAAATCACCACTCTTGAAACTCATCCTGACACGTTCTTTCACTCAGAGCAGCCTCGACGTACGTATTTGAAAGCATTCAATGAGCCTCAGATGCAGTTTTTTTCAAATGAAAGCAGAAAATCAAAACTCCCCACAAATGACGTGAACATGGCACAAAAATAGACATTTTAAATCAAGGAATCGTTCAAAAATGCAAACAACTTGCACTAATACGGCAATGTCGATACGTTAGCAAATGTCCAAAATTACTTTTGACAATTTTAATCTACGTACGTACCGACCGCAGTTTACAGCCATCTATCGGGAAACCGTGGAAGCAAAGTTGTACACCCAATGTATAAAATGCATCAAGGAGGGGGGAATAAATGAAGGAAGCAAGTAGCTTCTGAGTATGCAGAGTAAACTGTTAAAGAGAACTTTGCTGTTCTCTACCTCGTATTCAATTGATTAAGGTTCGACTTTAAGTTACGTTAACTCTTAAAAACTAAAAGCAATCAAGGCTCTATTGTCTCGTCTCATGCGATAAAGAAGCCAAAGAAGCTCAAGCGGAATTTAACTTTCATAACTGAAAAACAGAGTCCTCCAAACTACTAACACCTGTCTTCAGTACACTTCAATCAATCATGCTTGCTGAAAGCAATTCATTTGTTTGCTATTAAAAATCGCTTACGGCAGTTATCGTGGTCGATGTCATCGATAAATCGAACCTCATCTTCGATTAGTGCTCGAATGACGTCATTGCAGGTCGTTTCATGTGTTATGCCCGATACGAATCGCGGTTCGCTACATATCCAAATCGGAATCTCCTCGTCGTGGTCGTCAACCTGCAAATGGATAAAAGAGCTTGTCCAGTAATTATGGCAAGTCTATTAATATTTCACGTAATATACTTTTAATGGCAGGCAAATAAATTATCTGCTTGGGGTAGAAACTGCTGTCGATTTTTATTTACCAGCCAGGATCTGGACTTGGGTTGTATTTGGCCTTTTTGTTTTCTAATGTGAAGGCTGCTTTTTTGACTTGACTGAGTAAGTACGATTAATGCTGTAATTTATTGCTTCTTGCTTTATTTTTTTTTCGATAAAATCAGACCGATCCTAAATTGATTTCATGAAGGTCATGGTGAAAATAAACCAAAGCACTCCTTGATGTCTTGAAATTTTTATGGTTAGTCGCATTTAGTTTTTATACAATAGATTTCAGTGTAAAATAAACGCCTCTAGAGTTTCAAGTTTAGATTGTTTATTTATTTTTATTCGTCCTTATTCTCTGTAGACGGGTAGAGTGCTTTTACAGCATATGACTTGATAGTACACTCTAGACCGCAACTGGGTGGGAAAGTTTCAGAGTAGGTTTCAGTTGATCTTTAGTGGTAGATAGCTCATATAAGGTGAACAAATGTCTAAAAAAAGTAGAATATCTCATTACTGAAAAATATGTTGCACATTTTTTCAAATAGGTGGAAAGCTTTAGATTATATAATTAGTACTGGGTCAACGCAGTCACCAACATTGATAGTAATGCAAAGAACCAAGCCGTTTTCGTCTACCTTTGCTTTGCGGTCATCCCGAGAGAGATATCATTCGGTGCCTCTTATTTGGTAGTTGCATTTCTCTTTTTCAACTTATTGATTCACCGATCAAAGCACCGTGCTAACGAGTAGCAACCTTTTGATCCTAGCGCATCGGATAGCGATACGAATTGCCATCCCATACCAATCTGCCAACAATATGGGGTTCAGAAGCGTTTGAAATAAATTTGACACATCAGCAACAACAGAGCAACTTGCCATCAGTACAATTTTACACGAAGTTTTATCTAGTTATATAGGAGCAATTGAAATGAGCTGTAAAATGTGATATTCCAGACCAATATAATGCTGAAAAAATCTGCGTAACGAGTCAAGTTCAATATGTGATTAGTAGGGCAACCAAAAATATGCAAAAGCATATTTTGCATATTTCATCGGTCTTGGAAACAATGTTCAAAAATATTGTAATCCTACGAACTAGAATATAGGGGAAGCAGGGTGAATGGCGCTCTCAGGGTAATGCCGCTCCCACTTGTAACTTCAGAACCACGGTACCTAGAAACACGGCACGTGGGATGCACTGCGGAGGCTGTGATGCTAGAGCAGGCAGCGACATGATTTGCCAGTTCCACTACAGCAAGAGAACGTGAAGTGCGTGTATTTGTTTGCGGTCGCTCTGATATAATTTTTGGCTTATTATTTGTATCTGTAAGTCTGAAATTTTCATAATTTTTTATTGTTACTATTATTAATTCAGGTAAATAACTATCGTATTTAGCGATAGCACAAAGATTCGTGATGAATTTTAATCAGTTGATGTCAAATTGTAACCTAAAAACAAAATCGTCGTTTGGGGTTATGCCACCCACAGTGAGCGACATCACCCCTCAGTGATGTTATGTGTTTGTTTTCAGATATGCCCAGATATCGTCCAAGAATCACCGCGAAAGCGGCTTGGAGCAAAGAAGACCTAGTCAACGCTAAAACTGCTATTGAAAGAGGGATGTCAAAAGGAAAGCAGCAAAAATACATAACATTCCGTTTACTACATTAAGAGACAGACTTAAAAATGAAAATATAAGCAGTCCGCGACTAGGACGTAAACCAATTTTTAATCAGCAGCAAGAACGAGAAAAAGCTCAACAAGTGAAGCTTCTAGGGTCGTTATATTACGGGCTGACTGTAGCAGATCTACGCAAATGTGTTTACAAGTACGCTGAGCTTAATAATATAAAAAACAAATTTGATATATGCAGCAAAACGGCAGGAATGGACTGGGTGCAGGGTTTCATGAGACGCAATCCTTCTGTAACTGTTCGTAAAGCTGAAGCAACAAGCTTGAATAGGGTTTCTGCATTTAATAAAGAAGAAATAACTCGCTTCTACAATATGCTTGGTGATGTCATGGAGAAGTACAAGCTCACTCCCAATAACATCTATAATGCTGACGAGACAGATGTTACAACCATAACAGACCTAGGTAAAGTGCTTGCAGAGAAATGCCAACGACGAGTGGGAGCAGTGACAAGCGGCGAACAAGGCAGGAACATAACAGTTATGGGCAGGAACATCACATCAAATCAAAGAATGGCTGGATAAATGAAGATATATTTGTCGAGTGGCTTAAACATTTTGTAGCATACGGCTAACCTACACAAGAATCTCCTGTGCTTTTAATACTCGATAACCATAGCAGTCACATTTCGCTTTCAGCTTTCTACTATTGCAAAGAAAATCATATTGTCATGCTTTCGATCCCACCACACAACTCTCACAGAACTCAACCTCTTGATGTGTCTTTCTTTGGACCCCTAAAGACTGCCTACAGGCAAGAATGCAACTTGCACATGAAGACACATTTGATGGCGAAAATAACTCCGTATGATGTTGCAGGTTTGTTCAATAAAGCATATGCACAAGTTGCATATATAAGTAAAGGAGAAGCTGGATTTCGAGCCACGGGAATATTCCCTTTAAACCCGAACGTTTTCACCGAGCAGGACTTCTTGGCAGCATCGTTAATGGCTGATGATTCTGAACCTGCACAATTTTGTGACACAACTGCAAATGACGAGCCTGCATCACATCTACCCAGTCCATTGCTTACGGCGCCAAACCTAGAATTTGAACTTTCTGGTCCTAGGCCTAAAACCTACCCCTAGTCGATCTGATGAGCTTACAGCTAAGGTACGCCGCCAATAAATCAACCGTTCCAGGACCATCTAATCGGGGTCTATACGATGAACAAAGACAAACTCCTCTGGCATTTTATGATATAGCTAAGACCCCAACTACAGCACCATCTTTTAAACCAGGTCAAAGAAAAAGAAAACATCATTCTACTTTATTAACAGCAACTCCATTAAAAAGATTGCTAGAAGAAAAAGAAAATAAAAGGAATGCAAAGAAAAATAAGATTGATAACCAAAATAAAATAAAACTAAGAAAGCAACTAATCAAAAGAACGTTAGAGTAAAATCTTACAAACGAAAAGTTCTACAAGAAAGCTCTTCGGACATGAAGATAATATTTGCAAAGACGACAGCGATGGCGACATGAGTGGGGATGATGGTAAATACAACAAGTGTATTATTTGTGAAGAATTCGGAAGAAACAATGAGATGTGGTATCGCTGTACTTCATGCGGACATTGGGCTCATGCCATGTGTTCTGGATGGGATTCTGCAGAAGGTTATATTTGTGATTTATGTGCCAAAGACTAAAATGACATTATTCCTCATCAATATTGTTCCTATTTTTAATCATAATTTCCTATAACAAGCTAAAATTGTGATCATGAACATTGATTTAGTTATTTATGGTTTATTTCTTTAATATGTGATTCGTTAAAATTGATATTATTCATTTTGTTCATACACACAAGTTTGAGCGTCATTACCCCTTTGCCTGAGCGGCTATACCCGTGGTCAAGGGCAATGGCGCTCAAAACTGTTTTTTTTGTTAATGCTTAATTACTAATTATCTAGTGAAGAATTCGCACGTTTTGTTAAAAATTATTGGCTAGCGATTAGATAAGCCATTGTTATTTTGTCATACCATCAATTTAAAGTTAAAAATATAAAGATTATGACTGCTTTTCCTTAAGTGAACGGCATTCCCCCTGCTTTCCCTACGTACAAATCCAAAAATCAAAGTTATCAGATTAAGAGGTTTAATATTTCTGGAGCGCTTGCATTATTTTCAGATATATTAGAAAGCAATTGGTTTGGAAATGTAGATATCATTTTTATAATTTGCGTCTTGTGTAAGTAGCAACTTATCAGCAAAAAAACTATGTAATCGGCTCAGAGACATATATCAGTACTCAAGGGTTAAACGTGTACTAATATTTTTGTCGAATGAAGGTTCAAGTCCTGTAGATCATTCAGTTTTCACTTTCCAAAGTTTTTGTTCTATGTCTAAACTATAACGACCTAGTTCTAGCAACAGATACCAGAGAGGATTTTGAAACTAGCTTGTATATTGTTGACATAATTATGTTGACCACCTTTACTAAAGACCGTTACTTTAAGTAAATTTCGTTTTAAAATAGGCAGAGTTGTTTTAAAAAAAATATTCCAAAAATTCACGGATTTTACTAGTAAATATCATTGTAAACATTATACAAAAAGTTTAACCCTCCGTTTGGCACATGGGTCCAACCAGACCTTTTTCGATTTCAATTGTAATTTTAATATATTACTGATTGAGTTTTCGTCTTCAAATTTTGTGAATTTTCCTAAATATTCATTGTCTATCATATTTGAAAAAAATTAGGATCAGAGTCATACAAGGATAATTATAAGGATATCCATTTGAATATACTTCGGTTTGGCACATGTGGTCCGGCCAGACCCCTACATATTTTATATGGGAATGTATGGAATATGATGCATTTGAACATTCGTTGACTAGTTTTTTTTTGGTAATATTTCATTCAAACTGTCATTTATTCTATCTTAGCATTGTGCTTATACATGAGCGTAAGTATTCACGAGCACACTTGTTTGTATTCATGTACATTTATGTTCTTTTTCTATTTATATTCATTCGCGCCAATTTGTTAGTAAACGGTGAACGCATTGGACTTACTAGGAGGGGCTCAGGTTATGGAATCACAGATTTGGACGAAATTTGGCACATAAGTAGAAGACGTCAAGGATATTCGATCCTTAAAATATTAGAGCGCAACACTCCTCCGTTTTTGAAAAAAAACGTCCTTAAAGTTTTTAGCGTCGCTAATGGATTATTAAGTTTTTACATCTGGCAGAAGCGGTGCAGCGTAGGTAGCAGCACTACTAGCTCGCGGCCAAGGGGTCGTGTGTTCGATTCCCGTCGGGGTATTGTTTTTGTTTTTGAATAATTGTCGTCGTCGTGTGTTCGATCACCGGTGGGTACTGTTCTTTTCAATATTCGTGGATGTAATTAGTTTAAGGTAAATCAGAAATGTTCAACTGCAAAAACATTTATTTTGAGAAATCAGCAAATTGTTCGATCATTTAGATATGTAAAAAATCCCCGACCGGGGATCGAACACACGACCCCTTGATCGCGTGTTAGTGCCTCTGCTACCTACACTGAATCGCTTCTGTCAGTTGTGAAAACTTAATAATACATTAGCAACGCTAAAAACTTTAAGGACGTTTTTCTTAAAAACGGGGGAGTGTTGCGCTCTAATATTTTAAGAATCGAATATCCTTGCCGTCTTCTACTTATGTGCCAAATTTCGTCCAAATCTGTGATTCCATAACCTGAGCCTCTCCTAGTTAGTGCTAATAAAACACATTTTACGCGCCATATTCTTGAAATCTTTTTCTCGAATCATAAAAATGTGTGAACAAGTTGAATTTGTTTATAATACGCGATTGCGTAGCCAAACTTTGGATAGTGATTTTCACGCACGATTGATTGAGGCTTTATTTGATTATGATATTCTACGTAATTCTGAACAAGATATTGATGAAATTGATGATGAAGATCCATTCAGTGTTGATGACGACGAAAATGATATGGATTATTTGCCTGACGATGATGCATCCGAAATTGAAACGAATATGGTAATCGAACCAAATGAAATATTGATAGTGAAGAAATAGATGGAGAGGGAAAAATGCAAGTTGAAAATCAAAAAAATTGTTGCAACTGATGCATTTTTCTATGGTAAGGACGGCACAAGTTGAAGTAAAAATGAACGATCGGCTGCTGTTCGATTGCGTTATCACAATATTTTGCGTTTTCGAGCTGGACCCAAAGAGCAAACTTCGATTCCGATCGAAGTATTTAAAAAGTTTTTTTTCACAAAATATTTCATCCATAATTATTAGCGAAACGAATCGTTATGCGAAGGATGCGGTTCAAAAGTGGAATGAGGAAATTTCAGACAAAAACCCAAGAGTTTGGAATGAGCTAACAAGCATTGAACTAGATGAATTTGTTGGTATACTTTTGGCTGCTGGTGTATCACACAACACAACAGCACACGTATTTGAAACCCAAAGCGGACCCAAAACATTGGACAAAAATGTGGTCTAAGTGCGACCCTTGAGGCCCACACGACTAACTTCCCAGTGGGGTCAATGAAAAGCTATAATTTGCTTTTATTAATAATTACTATTATTAAACATTATTATTCTAAATTAATATAATTACTATTATTATTTTTATCAATTTTTTATGTAACCATAAAAGCTTTGGTAGAGGAAGACGTCTCCACCACCTGGTCATCCTTTACCAAAGCCTCTGCAACCTCATCCTCTTCGTCCTCGTCATCCTTCTTGTCCTCCACTTCGTCCTCAACTTCGTTCTCCATCTCGGCCTCGGAATCCACAACTATTATTGAGGGTATTTATTTATTATTTACAATAATCATTCGTTATTAAGAATGTTTGACCGTTACTGAATAATTATAATTGACTTTATATATACAATATCTGATTATAACTAATATTATTTGATTGTTATTAACAATATTAAATTATTTATAACAATATCCAATTATTAACTGCATTAGCGTCTCTACTCCCATTCACCCAAACCTGATAATATAAGTTTGGAATTTTATAAATTAATCTTTTTTTTGAATAACATTTATTACAAATTTGATCACAATTTTGCTAAAACGCACAATAATAACAACATTACTATGAAGGTATTTGGTATCTGCACGAATTAATAGTGCGTATCAACAGTTTAAAAATAAGCAATTTTTAGTCGTTTTTTCAGTTTTTTCATCCTAAATAAAAAACGGCCCAACCGATTTTGCTGAAAAGTCATTCAGTTTTAAGTTACGTAATTACGCGTCGTTTAAAACCAGTCCCACGTCAATCCAATCTTTGGTTCTTGAGATAATCGAGACGAAAAATTATTCCGAACGCACATACGCACATCCGCTCATACGCACATCCGCACATACGTACATACACACTCACAGACATCTCTCTAAAAACGATGGATTTGGATTCTAGAGACCTTAAAACGTGGAGATATGTCAAAATTTCGGATTCGCAAAATCGACCCCATTACAATTACTTCCCATAGGGAACTGGGAAGTTAAAAAGAGAGGATGCATACTTTGTTCACAGTGAAGCGAAAACTAAGTCGTAAAACTCGATTTTTCTGCGCAAGATGCTCGGAAGCTGTATCCCAACAACACTCAAAAGTGGACTATCTTTGCTTCAAATACGTTTGATGAATCAAAAAGACAAATACCATTCGCATTTCATCATTATAATCCATTTCTAAACATAATATACCTCAAAATAAAACGTTGAAAGCTGAGACAATAAATGTTTTTACCTGTATTTCACCTGTTTTCTTTTTGACATTTTTTTTCTTATTTTTATCTGAGCACGTTATTGAACATATGCGACAGGTATTCGGGTAACGAAACTACCAAAAAAATTATCTGCATGTTATATAAATGCATTTCTATACATGTCTAAAAACGCAATATTCTCATTCATTTGTATGAAAATATATAAGGGTCTGGCCGGACCACATGTGCCAAACAAAAGGTTATCGAAACATGTGCCAAACGGAGGGTTAAGAGCGACATCCTAATTCTAAAATAATTTTTAAACGTATTTAGTGAGACGCTGTGAGAGAAGATTTTTTGGCGCTCCACCTAGTTTTCGTACATTCGACTCCGCAATTGTTTTGAACATCTGCTCCGACCTGATTTACATTATTCTATATAATGAACATTAACAATAATAATTTCATCTATAAAAAGATTGAAAATACCGTTATGATCTCTATCTATTCTGTACATTTAGCTTAATATTTTACGAATTTAAACGCGATTTTCTCAAAACCAAGTTTTTGAGGGTGGTGTGCACGATTCAAGAAAAACTACTTAACCGATCTCTCTGATTTTTGAAGATGTTATTGTACACATTCATGGCTTTCGCAAGAACTAGAATCGTTTTGATTGGGAGGAAAATTTACGATTTTCAAGCGATTTTGCACCCGCAAAAATTAGGTTTCTCGGGAAATGGCCGCCATTTTTTTTGAAACAAATTAATCAATTTAATTGATGCGAAAGGCACTTTAACATAGAATGTTTTTTTTCTCTCAGATCATCCTGACGCTTTTTTTTAATGTTTTTTTAAACAAATCCACTATGACGAATTTTTTATTTAAAAAATATGAACTGTTTTTGTATTATTTAATGTTTCATCATCACACCTACAAAATTTCAAAATAATATCTTTATTATTTGTATTGAAAAAAGATTTTAAAACAATTTAAAATGCTTATGTGGGAAGATTCCTTACTAAAATAATGACTTCCCGTCATAGTTCTCGTGAATCGAACTACCTTTTTCACGTCTTTAGTGACAATTTCGCAAATTCCACAAAATTGAATAAAATTTGGCCTGGAAATTTCATAAAATACGTAGTAAATAATCCTAACTGCAATAATTTGTCTAAAATACAATGAATGCTTGAAAAAATTATACCTAATTCAAATTGGAACACCCAAATATCTCTCCAAAGCCCGTGTCACGCCCCAACCTACTCATCGTTATCTTTAAATTGTCTACTTTTTGCTTTAACCACAATCCTTACCAATGATCTTTGTTCTTACCTGTGCACTAACGGACTGACTGGATATCGATTTTACATCGGCCTGTACGTCATCACTACCCTCTTGCATTGAGTTGGGTCGCCGTACCGTTGATCCTGATGTCACTGATGTTCCTGCCGTGCTTTCATGCAGCCAGGACGAAATTCGTGGCGCCATTCGTCTATCAGCACGCCGACAACGGCTACGTCTCACCTGTAATATTATTTAATCAATAGTTAATAAATGGGTATGCGTTTGTATGAAGACATGATATCGCACACGTTCACTAGTCCTTGCTGCCTGCTCGCCCTTCTTAAGTACAAGCAACGTATAAAACTTATATGTATGTTTGCATGGCAAAGAAAGGAGCAAATCATTGCGAACGGCTGCAGAATTACATAGTCCTGAATAGTTAGACACTGATTTACAATAGACGATATAATTGGAGGGGGCGCTCCTTTAAAGTGGCGCTAGGCTCGATTAGGCCTATGCTTAATTGACCCTTTCGGAAGCGGAAGGGAGCCATATATGAGTAGGGGTGCGTGCTACACGATATTTTGATGTAACCAGAGCACTGCAAACTGTAGTTACAGGCGTTCATGTCTCCAGTGGGACGTTATGGGCGCCTTGTAACAGTCGGGAAACGATGCGTGGGCTTGGCTGGGCTCCTTGGCGTTCGCGAAAAGGTTACACGTGCTAAATTACATCCGAAAGGAATCATTGCTCATTTACATTTATGTAGTTTGAAGAAAGGAATGAGTTCCATTCTATTTTTATGAGTGAACATTAACTACCGCCCTATCCTTATAAACCATCATAAGAGCAGGACAATAAAGAAAATAAGTTATAGGAAACAAAAAAACGAGAATATCGTTTTTGAATAGATTTGTGCTAAATCACGTCAAATCAACCAGAAATTATAACTGAAGTGGAGAATGAATCCTCTATTATATGCAAGGATAGGATATATACAGGATAGCCAGTTATTGTATTGTAAAAGAGAAATAATCTAAAGTGCACACATGTACAATAAAGATGCATTATACCATTGGTTTCTTCTATCGATTTAAAAAAATGCAAACTACTCTTCCTTTGACCAAAACAGATCTTGAAAGTCTGAGTGAATAATTTGCTCATCATTCGTCCACAATTACATATATTTAGATTTTTTGAGCCACAGATAATAATTCAGTGAGCGGTCACGGTTTCTCGTAAAGTATTATCGGACTGTTTTTTTAAATTTGGTGGAAGGCTACCCATTTCGAAAAAAAATGTTCTAGATTATCTGAAACGCATCAATTCACGTTAGATAATTAGATAGTTCAAGCAGACTATCAAAAAGACAATGGTTCACTCATTTGAATCCAACAACGTCACATAAATTGGTAATCTGCACAACGATCTGACCATTAACTTGGTTGATGTAGTATTGCTTCACTTGTTAATAAATTTATGTATTTATAACTACGTATTGTAATGAGAAAAATAATTCACAATAATTGGTCAAGATCATAAAAACAGCAAGAACAATATGTATGTATCATATTTGAACAAAATAAATACAGGAATAATGAGAGTCTATTGCACCAACATCTCAACCACGCAATATAATTAAACTCAATTTTGGAATTTCATTGTTTTACATGAACCAACGACATTGTTCGAATATTCTAAACCATTTATGTATGTATAATGCTCTCCATAAAATTTGGTGTTATCTGCATATCAAATTACAATCTTGATCTTGCTATTTTAAACACGTTTTTAAGGGTTATTTCTGAGGATATGGTAAACATACATTTATTTATAAGTGAAGAACATAACAGTGCAACATTTAAAAAATATTTTGTAAAATTTTTGCGAAAAAATATTGTGAATTGAGTCACTGACAGCAAATATTCGTATACACCCAAAAAAAAAATGCTGTGTGGTATTACTAATAATTAATTACTGGATCATCTGTTGACTAAGAACCAAAAAGTTTTCTTTAGTTTATGAGTATTTCGAGGTAACAACATTAAGTTTTATTTTATTTGACTGATTTTTAAATTTTTAGAAGCAAAAAGAGAAGAATTTTTTGAATTTATGAAAATTTATCGATAAAATTTGGCGAATTTGTTGTTTTAAAATAAATTATAACAACAAGCCGCGAGGTGCGACCCTTGAGGATCACACGGTCAACTTCCCAGTAATATTTACATAAATATTAAAAATACTAAACAAAATAATAATTATGAAAATAATACTTCTTTAAATAATAATAATGTACCTCTCATAACAGTAACTGGAATGACTTAATATTAATCGTATCATCTACGGGAGCGTCAATTGATTACGTAAGGTTTTTGGTCGATGGGGACAGATTGATTTGATTGAATATTCACGCGGATCAATGGGGGGGGGGGGGTTCTACGTTATTTGTTATTTTCATATTGATGAAAGCTTTTTTTATAGCATATGATCTTGCAAAGTATTGACTACGAAACATTTTACCATTCAAAGCGTTCATTGCCACAAATGCAAATTTGATTAATTTTTTTTGATTTTCAAAATTTAAGCAGTTTTGATATGAAAATTAAAACACGGTGCTATGAAGACTATTAAAAATCTGCTTAAATTATGCAAATATTAATAAACTGTGATTGGCTTAACAACAATGTCTTCAGAATAAGAGTAGTCGGGTAAAATCATTCATATGAACACTTTTTACATGGCGACTTTGAATGATTTTTTATTATTAATTTAATTTTTTTAAACATCATGGAAAAGCGTTTTGCTGGTTTGTCTCCAAAAATCGATAAGGATTTATAAATTTTATAAACATTTATTACCGTGTTGTGCAAATCTGGTTAACAAATTTATTTTTTATGAAAAAATCCTAAATTGTTGCATTTTTTTTGTTAAATTAAAAAACGCTCCAACGATTTTTTTAAATATAAAAACATTACAAAAATGTTAATACACGTCGATTGACACCTTAGTGATTCAAATATTATATTTTTGGTTCGTGAGATATAGTGAATAGCAGAAATGACCTTGAAATCATGATGACTTTTAATGATTTTTGATTTTTAATTTAATTTTTTTTTGTAATCATGAGAAAGAATTTTGTTGATTTTTGCACAAAAACTGTTTGGAGTATATAAATTTTATAAATATTGATTACTGTGTTTCGAAAATCAGGTTAAAAATTTACTGTTTATTAAAAAAACCCTAATTTTTTGCACTTTTTTCAAAAAAATTAAAAAACGCCTCCATGAATTTTTTTAAAAACTTGATAGAATCACATAAATATTAATACGCGTCGGTTGACACCTTAATGATGCAAATCACATGTTTGGTTCGCGAGATATAATGCATGACAGAAATGACCTTCAAACGGGCAAAACAGCAAACCCCCCCCGACCGAAGTTTCCCAAAAACTAATCAGCTCTTAAGATTGCAAAGACGCTTCGATTGACCGTTCAACAAAGTCGATAGGACTTTGTTTACGTGAGTTATGCTCGTAGAAAAAACTGTCCACGAACGCACATACGTACGTACGGACGTACGTACATACACACACACACACACATACATACTTCTTTCTAAAAACACTTAAAATATACTCGTAAGACCTCAAAACGTAAAGAAATGTTGAAAATTTCAATTTCGATTTTCGAGGCGATTACAAGAACTTCCCATATACTGGGAAGTTAATAAAATATATGAAATTTCGATATTGTTACCACGTGATTTATGTTTAGGTAAGTGTGCAAAATTTGCGAAAGATCGGATAAGTAGTTTTTAGAATGCAGTGATCATCGACTTTGAAAAAACTAAATCTGAGAAAAACAAAATTAAAAATTGATAATACTAGCAAAATTGGCTAGGAAGCATATATTTAAAATAGCTGTATCTCTGTCAGTTTTGCTCCGATCATTATGAAATTTTAACTGAAGACTTTTGAAGAGCTGTACTATTGAACCTTACCCTACCCTTAAGTGTCTCAAGAAAGTCGACGTATTCGAGGGTTCCTGCCATGTAAATATGCTGAAAATCTGGTCGAATTTTTGCCTCGTATGTCAGGCAATTATTGACTCTGATAGCGACTAAACAAAGTATTGATGAAAATACACTTTGGTTCAGATCATGAACAATGTATGCATGTACACGACAAAAGTTTTAAATAAAGTACATTGCTGTGAATAATTATAGACTCAACAAGCCGTGAAGTGCGACCCTTGAGGTCCACACGGTCAACTTCCCAGTAATATCTAGATAAACATTAAAAATATTAAACACAATAATAATTTTGAAAATAGTACTACTTTAAATAATAATAATGAAAGGTATTCATAGCAGTAACAGGAATGAGTTAATATTAATCATATCATCTACGGGAGCATCCATTGATTACTCAAGGCTTTTGGTGGATGGGTGATGATGATTGATTACCACAAACGCAAATTTGATTGAAATTTTGACGGTTTTCAAAATTTAAGCCACTTATTTCTATGAAAAGACTGCAAAAACTATTAAAATCTGCTCAAATTATCCAAACATTTTAAAACTTTGATTGAATTTACAGCAAATTCTTTAGAATAAAAGATATAAGGGAATATCATTCGGAAGAACCCTTTTCATATGGTAACTTTGAATGATTTTTTTTATTTTTTATTGAATTTTTTTTAGAGTCATGAAAAAAGTTTCGCTGGTTTCTCTTCAAAAACTGATAGGAATGTATAAATTTTATAAACACTTATTAGTGTTTTGTGCAAATCAGGTTTAAAAAATATTTTTTATGAAAAAACCCTAAGTTTTTGCATTTTCTTCTATTAAATTAAAACAACCGCTGAAACGGATTTTTATAATGTTAAAATAATCAAAAACATGTTAAAACACGTCGATTGACCCCTTAATGATGCAAATATTATATCTGGTTCGTGAGATATAGTGAATGGAAGAAATGACCTTGAAGAGCATGGTGACTGTTAATGATTTTTTTATTTTTTATTTAATGTTTCTTGCTATTATCAGTAAAAGTTTTGATGAAGTTTTTTCAAACATTTTTTGAAGTATATAAATTTTATAAAAATTGAATACTGTCTTCCGTAAATCAGGTTAAAAATTTATTGTTTATTTAAAAAAACCTAATTTTTTGCACTTTTTTTCTTAAATTAAAAAACAGCTTCAACGATTTTTTTCAAAATTTGATAGATTCACAAAAATGTCAATACGCGTCGATTGACACCTTGATCAAAGAAATCGTATGTTTCTTTCGCGAGATATAACGCATGACAGGAATGACCTTCAAAGGGGCAAAACAAGAAACCCCCCGGACCGAAGTATCCCAAAAACTAATCAGCTCTTCAGATTGCAAAGACGCTTCGATTGACCGTTCAACGAAGTCGATACGACTTTGTTTACGTGAGTTATGCTCGTAGAAAAAAGTGTCCACGAACGTACGTGCGTACGTACGTACACACACACACACACACATACATCTCCCTTTCTAAAAACACTTTATATATACTCTGTAGACCTCAAAACGTAAAGAAATGTTGAAAATTTCAATTTCGATTTTCGAGGCGATTACAAGAACTTCCCATATACTGGAACGTTAAAAATATTTTTCGAATTTCTTCCAAAGCATTTCTAGGAAATTAATTTTTTTGCCTGAGCATATTATTTTGGGATTCTCAGGAAATCTTTTTAATCGTCTACCTTTCTCTTTCTTATAACCACGCTAAGTACAAGATAAAAATTCCAAAAGTGTCTATTTTCAGTTGTGAATAATTATAAACTCAGTTGCTGTTCTAACTTTGCCAGGAGTGTTTCTAACGTGGATTTGAGTTTTTATTTAGCGGTTTAACACCGTGAAGACGTGCAAGTGTATTTTTTGATCGTTTGTCGATCCCTAGAATGGCCCGTGGAAAAAACTAAGTGATGTTGAAAAACATAGAATCATTGATTTAAGGAACAGTGGAATAACTCAGAGAGGAATCGCGAGTGAAATTAAAAGATCGCAGAGTGTAGTTAAAAGTTTGTTGAAACGTGGAATCTAGAATTATGTGAAAAAGAAGTCATCTGAACGCCCTTCAACATATTCGCCTAGTGTAAAACGTGCAGTTTTAAGAGAACTATCGAACACAGGAGCTTCATCATCGATAATTGTTAGCCGGTTAAACTTGCAATGTGATCCAATCTTAGTCAGAAAATGGGCTGCATCCTCCAAAAACTTTAAATACCACATACGTTTGCAAAAACCCAAATCGACGACACTTCACATCGAAACTAGACTGAAATTCGCCGAAAATTTCATCCAAAAAGGAACTATTTGGGATCATGTGATCTTCAGCGACGACAAGAAGTTCATTCTCGATGGACCAGATGAATTTAACTACTACTGGCACGATTTAGGAAAGAATAGAAAAATCATGCCAAGAACAGCACAGGGAGGTGGTTTTGTGATGAATTGGGTAGTTTTCAAAAAACATGCTAGGAGCGAAATAGCCTTCGGCAATGGTGGACTTAATGCTGTCGGATATCAGAAGTTACTAGAGGATCATCGACTGCCTTTTGTGACGCTAGCGGAAGACGAAACATTATTTTTCAGCAGGATAAAGCACCATCCATACGGCTACCTTCCCAAAAAAATGGTTTCAAGAATATGGAATCCAATTATTACCATGGCCAGCGTCAAGTCCTGACCTGAACCCCATAGAAAATTTGTGGGGCGTTTTCGCGAGGAAAGTCCACGACCAGGAGAAGTCATTCATTGAATGGTAGCAGAACTGAAGGAAAGAATAATAGAAGCCTGGAACGAGATATCAGATAGTGTATTAAATAGTCTTGTTAATAGCGTTTCGAGTCAATTGTTAGATGTAATCAAAAATAAGGACAAATGGACTAAGAATTAAATGAAAAACTTAACAAACATTACACTGAGTTTATACTGTTTGGCAGATCTTACAGCGAGTTTTTATGTTGTTGTTTTTGTTTTATTTTCGAAAGGAAGATATTCAACCTTTCATCTCTACTACATTTTCTTAAAGGCATATTATCCAATAAAATCAACAGTAATTTGAAATAATTTCCTGTTTTTATGAGGGACTCAAAAATATAGTTGAGTCTGTAATTATTCACAGCATTGTATTTAACAAATTATGCCGTTCACGTTCTTACTTGACAGACTGTTAGTACGTAATGCGTCACACCATAGCGTTCTATAATCCTTTGCCTCCAAAACAAGACGGATCATACGTGTTGATAGTTTATATTGATTTCCATGCATGACATGCTCTCGGACAATAGCACCTACTTTAATATGTTTGAGGGTCTGAAAAAGTAATGTTAGTCACAATACTGCTACATACAATGTCGTTGTTAATTTGATTCGATTTCATTAGAGCACTCATTGAAAAGAATCGGAGGGAAGCTTGAAAGAGAGTGCAGCCTAAAACTTATCTAATGGCATTGATTAATAGGAATGAATGAATGACAACACACAATATATGTACGTCCTTAACGTTCAGGCTACATAGCAAACACGCAATGAATTTGTCCTAGAAATTGCTTTCGTTGAGGAAGGAGAGCAGTTCTAATCGGGTGTTTTGCGTGAAATGATTTGAATACGACATTAAATGATTGGTAATAATCCAAAAAAAGAATGCAGTTCAACACTTACAACAAACCCTTAACGTTATGTAATTTAGATAAGGTTTTAACTACAAACATCTGGACTACATATTATGCACATGAGTTGATGGCTTTTTAAAATATTTTAAGCATTTGTCCTTCGAAACGTACGTAAGGACTCTGATTGATATTCTTTTTGCTAAATAATGCAGCATAATGTTTTCAACATTGTTTTCATTTGCGGTTAATTTGATTAATTTGCCTGATTTTTTGACCCAAAACGTAATCCTGCACCATTATTTTTTCTCACGATTTTTGAACGAATTTATTGACAATTGTTGAACTCTTGATCACACCCTTTAATGTTATGAATTGGCGTAGAGAGAAAAGTACAGTTTTCCATTTTTCAAGAGTCCAATAAATGTGGGAATCAGCAAATGCAAACAGTGGTTCAAAGGATCAACAATAGATAATTGTAGTATGTACGAGGATATTCCTAAAAGCTTACGATAGCCTAGTGCTTGCGGTCCCGCATATTTACCGCAGCTAGGCCCATCATCCGAGGGGCAGCTGAATTACACTCGTATTTGTCAAACATTAGTTTGCAGGTCGGAAATGACAATAATTGGTGTCTCGTCCGCCATCCTGTGATGGTCATTTAAAATTCTTGTGATATTGATCACAATAAATATTGCGTGAATTATTTTTTGAATTGCTGTCTGAAACAATCTTTTGTGGATGGTATTTAAAAACAAAAAAGATTTATAATTGTTTTGTCCCAATGGAAACAGTAAGGCGAAAGTGAAAATATAAGTTAAAGTAAATTCGATTAATCAACCTGCAGAGGATCGTCAAAGAAGCTACTGCACGGAGCATCCATCTAGTCATCGGGGCGGACGCCAATGCCCATCACCGCATTTGAGGAAGCACCGATACGAACAAAAGGAGTGAGTCACTATTTGAATTTATTTTAACGCATGACTTAGCCCTAGTAAACAAAGGTGAGGATCCTACTTTCATTACGGCAAGCCGTAGAGAAGTTTTGGAAATCACTCTAACGAACAAGCACTTGCATCACGCTATCAAAGGATGGCATGTATCACAAGAGTGCTCGTTCTGCGATCATTTATATATAATGTTCGATGTGGCTTTTGACCCTCCGAAAAATCCAACCTTCATCAACAAAAGGAGGATGGATTGGGTCACATACCAATCAGTATTCGAGTCTACACTAGAAGGTGAACCTCCAAAGATTGAAGAAATAGGTGGTCTGGAGGATGCCGTTGGGACCCTTACATCTGCCTTCAATGAAGCAGCAAGATCTGCATGTAGTCCAACGAAGCCTAGAGGGAAATATAAGCCACCATGGTGGAATAGCGACATTGCGGAGCTGCGGAAGGAATGTAGGAAGTCCTTCAATCGGGCTAAAGAATCCAATGACTGGTCTTCCTATGAACTCAAACTGAAGGAATTTAAATGCTCCATCAGAAAAGCCAAACCCACCTCGTGGAGAATTTTCTGTGCAGAAATAGAACACTCCAAGGATGTCAGTCGTCTGCAAAAAGTTATGACGACCTCCCCCTTATTTTTGGGGTCTTTCAAAGACGCGAATGACTAAATCCAGCTCTGAAACGCTAGCCATTCTCATGGACACGCACTTCCCGGGCAGTGAGGATGTGGCTGATGAAGCTGATCCACATACGGCCCCGAATTGCCTGTCGGCCGCTGTGGCTGTAGATGACAGGTTCCTACGCTGGGCAATCAGCTCATTTCAACCTTTTAAATCCCCTGGAATGGACAACATCTCACCCGTTGAGATGCAGCAAGGAATCAATATAACGCTTCCATGGCTAAAAGCCATCTTTAAAGCATGTCTACAGATGGCTTATATTTCACAGCGGTGGAAAGAAGCTAAAATAGTCTTCATACCCAAAGCGGGCAAGACATCCCACTCTTCACCTAAGGACTATAGACCTATCAGCCTCACCTCTTTTCTGCTGAAAACTCTGGAACGGCTGATAGAGATTTATTTGAGAGCTACTCTGAAACCACCCTCTAATGCGCACCTCGCATATACAAAAGGGAGATCGGTTGAAACAGCTCTTCACTCGCTCACCAGCTACATTGAAAAGTCGCTAAGCTTCAAAGAATACACGCAGGCGGTTTTTATAGACATCAAAGGGGCTTTCAACAACGTCAGCCACCAGGCTATTGAGAAGGCACTCGAGAATAATAATGTGGATGATAACCTGATTAGGTTTATCGTACAACTGCAGGAGCATCAACTCCTCACTAGGAGACAGCATCCTAAGAAGGCGGACGTGCAGAGGCGCCCCGCAAGGTGGGGTGCTATCGCCCCTTCTATGGAACTTAGTGGTGAACAAACTCCTGTCAACAATAGAAACGATTGGCTGCAAAGTCGTAGCCTACGCCGACGATGTTGCAATAGCAACATCGGGCAAATTCGTAAACATTCTATCTGAAAGACTTAACTTTGCCCTGGGTATTCTTACCAAGTAGAGCAAGGAGTGCGGTCTGAAGAATAATCCGCAGAAAACAGAATTTGTGCTCTTCACAAAAAGGCACAAAATTCCACGATTTCTCCCACACAAGCTCGATGAGATAAGCCTCATACAGTTAAGTATTTGGCTCTAATTCTGGACTCCAAGCTCGCGTGGAAAGCGAACATAGAAGAAAGAACGCGAAAAGCGGCATGCGCAATCTACTGCTGCAGAAGAGACATTGGCAAAAAGTCGGGATTGGAACCCAAAATCGTATCATGGCTCTATACGGCGATAGTGGAACCAATCCTTCTGTACGGCGCAGTTGTTTGGTGGCCAGCTATTGCAAAAACATCCAATGCAAACCTGTTAAACAGGGTCAGAAGGATTGCAGCTATTACAATCACCGGGGTCTTACGCACTACCCCGACAAAGGCACTGTTTATACTATTGAATTGGCTCCCGACGCAGACAGCAGGCCAAGTGCTCTGCGATTCGATTAAAAGCACTACATCTCTGGCAAGAGGGAAATATTGGCCACTCCACCATACTTCGGAGGGATGGACCAACGCCAGGGGAAGTAGACATTGCGCCCCCGATTCCCTGCTTTCATCATAGTTTCAAGGCAGTCATCCTAAGCAGGAATGACTGGGCAAGAGAAAGAGGTGGGATGCAGGAATCGGTGGAAATCTACACTGATGACTCCAAAATGGATGGAAAAGTTGGCTGTGGCGTTTTCTCAGAACAGCTAGGCCTGAAACTATCCTTCCGGCTACCAGACCACTGCAGTGTTTTTCAGGCAGAGGTCATTGCAATATACAAGGCAGTAGACTGGCTGAGAAATCAGAAAATTTCCATAAGAAACCTGAATATTTTCTCTGACAGTCAAGCTGCTATCCAAGCACTATCCAACGTGTACACCTCATCCATGATGGTGATGGAATGCCGAACACATCTGAACGTTATGTCACTTCACTGTGAAGTGACTCTACACTGGGTACCGGGACATAGTGATATACCGGGAAATTGCGAAGCGGATGCCTTAGCGAGAGCTGGCACTGTGCTCCAGGAGTATACACTCACACCCCAAGTCGGCCAAACTCTAGCTTCCATAAAGTTGGAATTTTGGCAGCATTACATGAAGGCTACGAATAGGGCCTGGTTGCTGGAGGAAACCCGCAGGACAACCAGGCAAACTTGGCGCGCTGAGTCCCAGACGCACCAAGCAGCTCCTGAACACGAGTCGTGAAACCTTGAGTTTTATTGTGTCCATACTGACGGGACATTGTCTAATTGGCAGACACGCAGAAAGGTTGGGCGTTTCCTTCAACGATTTCTGCCGAAGTTGCAGATCGGAAGAAGAGGAAGAGACAATCCAACATTTTCTGTGTGAATGCCCAGCACTGTCCAGGAAACGCGGCCTTCGGGGAGTGCCGTCCCCGCGTACCTTAGGATGGTGATCGGTCCAGTGTCTGCAGTCGGACACAACCGAAGTGGGCTTGAGCGTGGGGCTCTCGCCCACGAAGCCTTACCAGGGGTCAATCTGGTACCACGGGGACCGGGGCCCAGGGAGCAAAACTCCCTCCGGTCGCGGTGAGGACCCCCTATAGGGGGGTGCGAACGTGGTGGCTGTGGTTAAGACCCATATGCGGGTAGAGACTCCCTAGATGCGCCCTGAAGTCGTCATGCTTCCGAGCATGGGGACTTCTGCAGCATCTTTGGAGGCTCGGCGTGGAGTTGCGAGGCAACCCGGTGCCGAGACCGTGAGATCGGCAGAGGATTAGGTAGGCCTCGCTTCCACCAGTATGGTCACTGAGCCTGCACTCAGTTGGCAGACTGGTACTCCCAATGTGGTGGTGGGAGGGCGTTGGCAGCCGCATTGTAGCTGCCCGTTGTCCGACCGCGGACCGTGGAGTTAAGCCCACACGACAGGCCTCCACGTAAAACGAACGACATTTCTGTCCAGGAAACGCATGAGAACCTTAGGCTCACCCTTCCTGGACAGCCTCACGGAAGTAGCTGACTTAAATATCGGCTGCATAGCCGGCTTCATACGAGAATCGAAATGGTTCTCGTCATCTCACAGGTTCTAGTGCCGCCCTTATCTTTTTGTGGTATCACAATGGGCCTATCTTGGCCTAAGTGAGCCATCTTTTTGATAAAGAGGGCTGCCACTACAACCAACCAAATTCGATCCAAATCTAAAATTATACGAAACATGTCTAAGATCAAAATCAAAATCAGCAATTTTAATACACATTGGAAAATCAATTGGCAGTTATAGATTTCGGTTCGGTGCTATCGAATCGGTTCGAATTGCTTCGACGGAAACGTTTCAGGCTACTTTTCGCCATAAAAACATGTTTAGAGACCTTTTATTAGACTTAAAATAAATAACCTGTAATAATGTCGTGTAGCGCAAGAAATGCTTGTTTTTTTCGTCTTATTATTAACTTTCCTTTTTAGATTGTATAACTTTTATTTTTATTATAGTTAGTTGTAATGGTTTTCTCAACTTCTTAACTTAAATTCCTTTTTGTTTTTTAACTTCCCAGTATATGGGAAGTTCTTGTAATCGCCTCGAAAATCGAAATTGAAATTTTCTACTTTTCTTTACGTTTTGAGATCTATAGAGTATATATAAAGTGTTTTTAGAAAGGGAGATGTATGTGTGTGTGTGTACGTACGTACGTACGTCTGTACGTTCGTGGACAGTTTTTTCTACGAGCATAACTCACGTAAACAAAGTCCGATCAACTTCGTTAAGGTGTCAATCGAAGCGTCTTTGCAATTTTAAAAGCTGATTAGTTTTTGGAAAACAACGGTTGGGGGAGGGGGGGCTGCCGTTTTGCCCGTTTGAAGGTCATTTCTGTCATGCGTTATATCTCGCGAACCAAACATACGATTTGCATCATTAAGGTGTCAATCGACGCGTATTAACATTGGAAAAAATTTATCAAATTTTTACAAAAATTGTTAGAGCCGTTTTTTGATTTAAGAGAAAAAAGTGCAAAAAATTAAGTTCTTTTTTCATAAAAAATAAATTTTTAACCTGATTTGCGAAATGTAGTAATCAGTGTTTATAATATTTATACATTTCAAACAATGTTTGTAAAAACACCATCAAAACTTTTTCTCATGATTACGTAAAAAATTAAATAAAAAATAAACAAGCCGTGAGGTGCGACCCATGAGGTCCACACGGTCAATTTCCCAGTAATATCTAAAAATATATTAAAAATATTAAACACAATAATAATTATGGAAATAATACTACTCCAAATAATAAAAATGTACTTCTCGTAAAATTGATTACGTATGGATTTTGGTGCATTGGTTTGATTGATTATTCACGCGGATAAATCGGAGGGGGGACAGGTTACATAGCAGTTTTTTCATTAAAGTTAAAACATGGTGCTGTGAATATTATTGAAAATCTTCTCAAATTTTGCAAATATTAATAAACTTTGATTGACTGATTAAGGTATTATGATTCGAATGAACCCTTTTTACATGGTGACTTTGAATGATTTTTTATTTTTAATTTAATTTTTTTGTAATCATGAGAAAAGTTTTTGCTGGCTTCTCTACAAAAATTGATAAAATTTTATAAATTCTACAAACATTTATTATTACGATGTGCAAATCAGGTTAAAAATGAATCTTTTTATGAAAAAAACACTACTCTTCGAATTTTTTTAAATAAATTAAAAAAACGCTTTAACGATTTTTTAAAATATAAAAACATCATAAAAATGATAATACACGTCGATTGACACTTTAATGATGGAAATATTATATTCAGTTCTCAAGATATAATGAATGACGTAAATGACCTTGAACGTTTAATGATTTTTTATTTTTTATTTAACTTTTTTTGTAATCATGAAAAAAACTTTGGCTTATTTTTTTACAAAAACTATTTGGAGTATGTAAATTTTATAAACATTGATTACTTAGGTTTGAAAATCAGTTTGAAAATTTTGTGTTTTTGAAAAAAAACCTATTTTTTTGTACTTTTTTAAAAAAATTAAAAAACCGCTCCAAGAATTTTTTTAACAATTTAATAGAATCACGCAAACGTCAATACGCGTCATTTGACACCTTGTTCAAAAAAATCGTACGTTTGGTTCGCGAGATATAGCGCATGACAGAAATGACCTTCAAACGGGCAAAACAGCAAACCCCCCCGACCGAAAATTACCAAAAACTAATCAGCTCTTAAAATTGCAAAGACGCTTTGATTGACACCTCAACGAAGTTGATACGACTTTGTTTACGTGAGTTATGCTCGTAGAAAAAAGTGTCCACGAACGTACGTACGTACGTACGTACGTACACACACACACACACACATACATCTCCCTTTCTAAAAACACTTTATATATACTCTATAGACCTCAAAACGTAAAGAAATGTTGAAAATTTCAATTTCGATTTTCGAGGCGATTTACAAGAACTTCCCATATACTGGGAAGTTAAAAAATCATTAAAAGTCATCATGATTTTCAAGGTCATTTTTATCATTCACTATATCTCACGAACCAGCTATAATATTAGACGTGTATTAACATTTTTGCGATGTTTTTAACATTATAGAAAAATTGTTTCAGCCGCTTTTTAATTTAGTAAAAGAAAATGCAATTAGGCTTTTAGGGTTTTTTCATAAAAAATAATGTTTTAACCTGATTTGCACAGCACAGTAATTAATGTTTATAAAATTTATTCATTCTTATCAGTTTTTGAAGAGAAACCAGCAAAACCATATTCCATGATTATAAAAAAAACTAAATGAAAAATAAAAAATCATTCAAAGTTATCATGTATAGAGGGTTCATACGAATGATATTACTTTATATCTTTTATTCTAAGGAACTTGTTGTAAATTCAATCCAAGTTTTATAATATTTGCATATTTTGAGCAGATTTTTATTAGTTTTTACAGTGTTTTAGTGTTAATAAAAAAATGCTTAAATGTTGGAAATTCAAAAAAAACCTTCCGTAGATGATATGATTAATATTTACTCATTCCTGATACTGCTATAAATACCTCTCATTATTATTATTTAAAGTAGTAGTATTTTCAAAATTATTATTGTGTTTAATGTTTTTGATCTTTTTGTAGATATTACTGGAAAGTTGACCGTGTGGACCTCAAGGGTCGCACCTCGCGGCTTGTTTTTTGTATTTTTGCATTATAGCTTTCTTATAAATAAATCAAAACGAAGTCAATTCAAATTTTCAAAGTGGAGTTTTTTCACCTGGAGTGGAGTTTTAAGGATGAGCCAGTGGACAGACAAGGTTAAATTTTCTTTTGTTATACTTTTTATTTTACAAAATTAACTTAATTTTGGTCTCAAATATTATAAGACTAAAGTTGCATTAATTTTATATTAGTTTGGTTGAAAATGAAATTAAAATAACCCAGCTTCTTATATGACAATTCGCAGTATTGACCGTTTTCGGATCGTCTTAGGACTAACTAAACAGAAATAAAAACGTCTCATCTAGATATCAGCATATATACGAAAAAATTGAAATAATTCAGGAACATTTTTCAGTAGCAGCCAATGCAAAAAATTAAAAAAAATCTGCTACTGAAAAATGTTACAAAATACAGGTACATACCAGTTTTCGTTTGCAATCTTTCCAATATATTTGGAAAGAAGAAAGTGTCTATGTTTGTATTTACATGCGGGGTCGTTCTGTTTCTCGACAAAATCTCATGGTCAAAACCTAATATTATTTTATTGTTAACGTCAATTTATTATCATTTTGATTTAACAGAGAAGAAAAACACAAGTCTTGTTTTAAGATTGCTTGAAAACAATCATGCCATCTTTATTGTACATGCAGCCGCTTTCTGCAAGGTCCAGATATTTTTAAAACTTCAAAATTGGTTGCGAATGCGATTATTTCTTAAGGTATTTTCTTGACGTGAAAGACAACAATAAAGAATAAAATGTCTACTATTCTGTAATATGATTACTGCTTCTTATTGTTATTACTCACATTTTTATTTATGCATTTCTCAAGAGCGGGCTATGTTGGTGAGTTGATCTAGGTGGCACTCAAATTTTTTTTTTGGTTTTCGAAGAAAATTCTAGAAACGCAGCAATTTTCAATTCTAAATTTCATGAAACAAATTGTCGAAAACATTTTATTTAATTAAATTGTTCAATTCGCACTTAAACTACTCTTTCATTTCCAGTATGTAAGTCAAAGTAGAATTTGAAATCTTGTTATATTTTTTGAAGTGATAACAATATCCAAACGAAATTACACTATGCTTCTAAACTTTAAAGAGAATAAGAGCCTAACTGTTATTTAATATGTGAATGGATGCGAAATGTGTGAGTTAGTTGCCCCAGTGCAAATATGCATGTGAGAAAAGTAAAACGTTATGATTTCATATCATTGGAATGTACATTTTTATTATGTGTATTTAACACAGACTGATAATGACAGAGCTTTGGAGGAGACGGAGGTGGTTTTAGTCGGTAAAAACCCGTCATGCCGAGGTGCAAGAGCTAATCGGTATCTTTTGAAGATTTCCACCTCCCAACGTTGAAAACAAAAAAAATGAACTCACACATCCCCCTCCCCGAAATATTTTTCTGGCTACGGCCTTGCTTTCAATTATAAGTAAGATTAGGAAAAAATCCGTTCTTTACATATAACTTTTATGCTATTTCTTATTATAAATAAACTAAACACCCACTAAATACAGTTCTATCAATTACACAGCCAGATTGACACTACACTTTGAAGACAAGAACGTCAAGGACAGAATTGTGCGGAATAGGTTAAAACAAAATTACGTCGGGTGATAAGAGCCGGGAAATCCCCCGTAATAAACGCACAAGCAAAAAATACACAGACCGGAAACAAGCGACGGGAAATTCCCCGATCGATCTCAGGGCTAACAATCAAATCATTGAATTTTATTTTAATTTGACATACAGTTAGACAAAAAAGTCTCCGTACGACGCCGCTGTTTATTGATTTATGAGAATATCTCTCATATAAGCCATTATTTTTTTATTTTAATGATTTCTATGTTCACTACAACTCTTTCGTTACAAAGTTCAGGAATTAATGCATGAATTTTTCCGTTACTTAATGTATAGTAATTCAGTTTAGTGAATTTTACAACATTTTACATCAAAAAAGTCTCCGTACGAAATAATGGCAACAACGCTTTGCACTAACTGATGCAATGCTAAGCGTGCATGAAAAACGAAAAAAAATCATCATTTTTCCTAGAATACAGCTAGTATAGTTACAGCCGCGTGCAGATTTGTTTTAAGTTCAGAAAATTAAATAATCCGCCATGAGTAAAGAAATTTGTGTAGATACGAGGAAGTTGATCATAAAGGTTTATTGCGAAGGCAAGTCAATGGGTGAAATTTCTAAAGTAATTATTAGACCTAAGTCAAGTGTCCTATACGTTATTAAGCAATATGGAGAAACCGGTTCGTTTAAGAGCAAGCCCCGTTCCGGGCGGCCAAAAATTTTCAGCGATATAGCACAGCGGTCAATAGTGAGAAAAATAAAAGAGAATCCTAGAACCAGGGCACCTAAAATAGCAGACGAGGTCAGAAAAGACTTAAATTTAACGGTAAGTGATGAAACCATCAGAAATGTTCTACGGGAGAATAATTTCCATGGCCGAAAACCAAGAAGAAAGCCATTGATCTCAAAAGTTAATCGCAAGAAGAGACTAGACTTTGCAAAAATGGCTCAAAATAAGGACGCAAATTTTTGGAATCGAGTTTTATTTTCGAATGAAAGTAAGTTCAACATATTTGGATCAGATGGCAAGGAAAAAGTTTGGCGCAAAGCGAACAAGGAGTTCAATTGTAAAAATCTAACTCCAACTGTCAAGCACGGCGGAGGTAACGTGATGATTTGGGGGTGCATGGCGGCTTCAGGAGTTGGAAAGTTGCACTTTATTGGGAGCACAATGGATCGGTGGGGTTACCTGAACATCCTCAGAACGAGCTTGCGTGAAAACATATCAGCTTTAGGTATGCAAGGTGATTTCACTTTCCAACAAGACAACGACCCTAAACATACATCAATGGTTGTTAAGGAATGGCTACTATATAATGTACCCAAGCAACTACACAGTCCACCACAATCGCCCGACTTAAACCCAATAGAACATTTATGGGATGAATTGGAGCGTAGAGTACGCAAACACGCAATAAAAAACAAGCAACAGCTTAAAGCTAAACTCCAGGAAGAATGGAACTCTATAGGATCCGAAATAACATCTAAACTAGTAACTTCGATGCCCAGGCGTTTGGTAGCAGTCATCAAAGCTAAGGGGAATCCTACTAAGTATTAAACAAAATATGTACCAAATTTCTTTTTCTTGTAACTTTATTATGATGTATTATCGTACGGAGACTTTTTTGATGTTAAATGTTGATAAATTTTCTAGATGCAGCTACTATATCGATACGAATGGATAAGTTTTTATTTTTCTTGTTGAATCTTGTAATGATAGGTGTGTCGAAAACACATTAATTATTAAAATAAAAAAAATTTGATATATGCGAACGGTATTCTTATTAACATAGAAAAATAAGCATCGTACGGAGACTTTTTTGTCTAACTGTATTTTACTCTAAAACATCGTATCGTCTATTGTTTTCAATAGGGGTTGGGGGCCCCTTGTGTCCACAGGGCTCTGGGCTGCAGCCCAAAAAGTCCTGAAGTAGATTCGCCCTTGGATAGGTGTACATTACATGTCCTATATTTTAATTTCCATTTTCTTTGGTTGCGTGAAACAATTTGTCCAATAATAAAACTAATAGCATTTAATTAACGTTTGGATATAAATCCAAATAAATGCGTTTATTGAATTAATTTTATTTTATTTGTTGAATTATTGCAATCAATGCATTACGTTAACTTTTCAAAATTATGAAAAGGATATTTAAAATGTAATTCGACTACCTTGTGAAAGCTCTTCTCAAACCCTTACAAGGCAATTCATTTTGTGGATTTTATAATACTTTCTGTATTATAAAATTCAAAACATGGACAAAACAATTGTGGGCAGGGGCGTAAAAAATGCAGGATTGTAGAATAGAAAATTTTAAGGAAATCGTTCTGGTGACGAAACAATAGGTTTAAACGTTTTATAGTATAATCTTTATATATTTTAATATTGAAAATCTAAAGAGAAACCACCCAAAAATTATTTACATGATTTTATGGTTTTTACTTGAACTATTGTAAACTGGGGCTACTTGAACACTAGCCCCGAGGTGAACACAACGTGATATGCTCATTCGTTTCGTTCTCTACTACTTTATCGGTCAGTAGTGTTATGTTTTGTGTTGTTACGGGTTTTCAACATCTAAAAATGATGCAGATGTACCAGAAAACTCCTCAAAACCCTACATACTATATAAAATGGAAAACCTGGAAAAGCTATGAATGCAATCGGGTAGGCATGTCGAAAAAAGCTGCAGAGACTTTCAAAATGCTTTAGGCAACAAGAGTGTGGAAGATGTTTGGAAGGAATCCGAGATCCGTTGGACTTCCGATTGTTTTAAATAAGTCTGAAGAGCAGTTGATTTCTGAAACCCTAGCAGTTGTTGGGAATTGGGAATTTCCTTTGACAAAGGCTGACATTCAAGATGTGGTAAACAAATACCTGGATAAACAAGATAAGCACGTCCGGGTCTTCAAGGACAATACACCAGGTTCCGATTTCATTGATTCTTTCATCACCAGAAACAACCAATCTATCTGTCTACAGTTAAAAGCATAAACCTTCACAATTATGACGAGGCGAATGTAACTGGTCATAATTCCAAGAAGTACAAAAAGGGAGGAGAGAGCGCAAGAACATTCTCGGACTTCAAGGCACGTTGGAACAAAAAAATCTATTCAACACCATTTCCAGCAAACGCCACCCATCTAATGCAACCCTTAGATGTCGCGGTTTTTGCACCACTGAAGAAGAAATGGAGAGAAATATGAGATCGATGAAGAAACAAAAGCGGATACCCTGGCTACATTTCAAATGAGCATTTCCTTAAATTTTTAAAGATCATAACTTGAAATCGGTATTGTCGAAACACAGAGAAAGTGGTCGGAAACAGAAAAGAAAGCGAGGCAAAAAGATTCTACCAGGTATCAATGCGTCCGTTACAGTAAATGCTAAAGAAGCTTAGACAAAACAGTCACTGACAATGCCTGAGATTCCTAAATCTAATGTAAAACTTGCTACCAATCCAGATCTTCCTTCTTCATCAGGCATCCAAAAACTAAAAGGCTTCGAAAAGAAAGTAACGAAAGTAACGATACCGCAAGGTATTGGCCACATAAATTGGAAGACGACAGAGGTAAAAGGATTTAGTGTCTGAAATGTAAATACTGGGTTTATGGTGGCCGTAACGATGCAAGTACAGACCAATTTTACAACTGCAGCCACTGCAAAGACTCAGAACAGGAAGGAGTCTACGATGCCAGCGATAAAGACAAAAACTTTATACCGAAGTGAATTTATTAATTAATGAAAAATGTGATCCCAATCGTGACATAAACGTGGTTTAAAATTAAATTCTATGATTTTTGTTATTTTCGTCAATGTTTGTTTGTTTTATGTTGACTACTTTAATATTGAGGATAATTTGTATGAAAAATCTGTAAGAACAAATGAATTTGGATAAATCTGATTGTTTTTTTCACTATTCAGGAAAATAAAACTTTGATTTTTAGATGAAGATAGATTTTTCAACCCTTTAGTTACATTTGATGGGGGAACTTGGTCATCTAACACCCATACTAGAAGTTTTATCCTCGAATACATTTTAATTTAAAAGCCCCAACAACGGAGCTATTTGGACACCAATTCTATATATTTTGAATATGTATGTAAGATTTTTTCGATTTTTTTATGCTAGATGTGTAATCCTAAACTTTAGGTCGGTAAAATTGGTCTTTTTCATAGTTATTATTTGAATTTTTCACTCATTATTTCGAAACGAGGTACAAAAAATGCCCCACTTTACGGTATCATATTGCTGTGCAAGGGAGAAAATCAAAAGTAAATTTTCGGTGATTTTACGCCAGGAGAGACATGGTTTCAACAAAATCAAAATCAACACATTTAAGTTAATAGATAAGTGAATATTTTTCTACTTTCCTTTCAACTCGTGGATTGAATGCAGGACTTAACTGGTCACTTATAAAATTTTGTGACTTGTTTAAGCGTTTTCCGTGTTTGTGCAATAAAAATAAAAAGAATATCATAATATCTAGCTCCATGAGGCGAATAAACTATTCTCTTTACTTAATAACCCAATTGAATGAAATTTACAAGGTAACAAATTGTTTATTTGTTACGTAATATTTACAGAAAATCAAATTGCCAAATAATCGGAGTGCAAAAATTTCACGAAACCAGGATTTCAAATAAGAAAGAATCAGCCAATAAAATAAAATAATTAAATATTCTCTACGTTGAATTTTTTCGACATAACCGTTTTCCGGACAATAAATTAATTCCAAGAAATTTGAGAGATTAAATTTAATCAAAATCAAATAACTGAACCTTTCAACGTGATTTACTTTATGTGCAACCAAAGACGCAAGGATGCATTCCTTGTTGGTATTTTTTTTTACTAAAAGTTACAAACGCTGATTCAATCGATCGTTAAACTTTGGCACAAAAAGATCCACAGAAATTAACACAACTGTGAATTCTCCCAGTGCCAAGATTCACTGGTCAATTTGCCTCACCTAACAAATGCAATAATGCTGAGCGCCAGGAATGTCCTGACTGCGTTGCAGAGAGACAGGCGAAATGCCCACCAACATACCTCGGTAATATCCTATCGCGGGCGTTGCCTAATCGATATTCGGTAAATCCTTTCTGTGTTTGCGAGGCACTGCGTTCAATCTCTCGAAATATTCACTTTAATGTAGTCACGAATTTGCGGGTGCAATTTTTGTTTTTTAAATTGATTCTTTTACTCGAAGCAGAAGAGTCCACTTGATCCTGTTTCGCTGAGATCCTGCACCACGCAATCTGAGGGAATCACATGCGAGTCTGTCGTGGCTGGGCCAGCAGCAATCAAGTGAGAAGGATTTCAGATTTCTTTTGCACAAGGACTAGGCAGGCAACCGGGTAACTACCACTATTCGACGGTGGTTGCTGCCTGCTAGCCAATCGGTTCGGGTATGGCACTTGGCGAGGTCGATTTCACATTCAAATTCGAGCACTTTGCTAAAATACGACGAAAAAATGATGTGTTTGATGTCCGTTACTAAGACGACACGCACCGTATCCTTGGCTACAAGCGACTAACCAACAACTGTTTATTGGCCGGGACCCAGGGTCCGGACCTGGGCTTGGGTCGGGGTCCCGCGAGCACAGGCCGGGGAGTTCCCCGCATCCGCATTCGTCAGCGCCCCGTTCATTTGGCATTAAATGAAGTGAACAATTCGAACACACCTGGGCAGGTGGATGTGGTGCACGCGGCACACTCTGCGACTATTGAAGCAATGCACTTGCCGGAAACACCGTCTTGAGTAAATATGTTCAGCTGTTGGTGAAAATCTCGTAGAACTGCTGTTCATGGAACTTTAAATTAAAAAGAAATAACTAAAAGCAAGTATTTTAATATCTCCTAGTAAAACTCTTCCATTTTCTCTCTTTTACTATGCTAAAAAAATGTAATATCGGAAATCATGCTGGCTTGCTATTTCTTATCAATGAAAAGTGAACTGTAGAATTTCAAAACTTACCAATAGTCAAATTAATCACATATGTACATCTGATGAAGACGAATCTTCCATAAAAGCATCCGCCGGTCCCCTCACCTGCTTAAATGTGTCCAAAGTGTTGGCTGTATTTATATTATATTTATGGTAAAAATGACATTCATCCAATTTTTTTATATATATTTTAAAATTATTTTTACATTTATTTTTGTTTATTACCAAAAAAGTTCTTTTTAATTTTTTATGATTTCAACTTCTAAACATGTCCAAAAATCACTTCACAAATCATTTCACGGTTTCATGTGATCGTTGGGAAATAGGCAAAATAACCATTTTTTAGTGGGGGAACCCCCATTACTTCTTATGGGACCGTGATCGACGCGAACTTTTTATGCTACAGTAGTAGGAGAGCTCTCCTCTTTCGATTCTGCTTACCCCACCTCTTTCGGGGGTGGGGCCATAATCTTACCCTCTACCAACTTTTTAATAGCTGCTATTTTTACAGCGATCTTGATGCTACCTTGCCGTGTAAATGTTTTCAAACTCATTACTGGTGACTGGAAAACCAATCCATCAAATTGAACAAGAGGATACAGTTAGTTGTGTTTATAAGTTCTTTCTTTGCGTTCTGTTTTCTTTGCGATTCAAAAAGGAAGTGTTTTTTATGGATTTTTTTTTGAATATGTAGCCCATCGACCTAAGTCGCACGTTTCAGCTCGAAGTTTAGTTTGCGTCAATTTATGATATTAGAACATCATAATTGCTTATATAAGGCTCAAAATTTCTTCAATTTCTTCAATATGCAGAGAACTTTGTAATGGACATAGTGAGCGCACAAACGTTCTACATCGCATCGCCACTGGAAATTCAAAACGATAACATCCTTGTAGCCGGTTTGGGGGGTAGCTTGGAAGCCTTCATCAACTTCGAAGATCAACATGTAAACTAATGTTGAGATCCCTCGCTCAATATGTAGTATTTTCTATGCAGATGATTTGTTATACTCATAAATGTGTAAGTGCGTCAAACTCTACAACTCTGCGCTGCACAGTTTTCCTGGTACCATAATTCAATATATGTAAAATTCTGAGCTTTGCAGAAAATCTTCAAGTTCATCAATCCCATGCTGCTTAATTAATTTGTTAAACGAATACGTTGTTAGAAGAACTAAATTGAATTGCGGAAAAATACGTCAATACAATCTGGGTGAATTCACTCATCGTCGAGTGTACATGCTGGCCAATTGGATACTTCTTTGACTTTTTATTGGGGCTCATTGTCATGTGGAACAGGGCAAAACTATTGTAGCCGGCGATGATGATGATGAACATGATGATGGCTTTCATGGTCTGCTGGCATTGCCTACCTTTACCTTTGCCCGTCAAGTGTGTCGCTGTTTTGTAAACGCCGCTCTGCCGGCTTCCCATCGGCACTTGTGCCAAGCAACACACCAAAGTCCTTCCACCCGAATTTCCCTTGTTACGTACCGAATAATAAATGTAATTCCAGAATATAATTTATCACTTCCTCGAGACTTTTTTGCGGTTGACGTCAGAAGCTGGTGGCAATACTCGCTGCGGTGACTCAGGAATGCTATTCATTCCTTTCAGAACGATTTGACTGGTAATCGAAGTTCAATTATAAATATTCGGAGCTGATCCTTTGGGGGAGTTTTCTGTATTTTCTGATGTATCGCACCTCTGCGCTGAGTTTCATTTGGGTTTCTGGCTAGTAACAGACCGTTTCGAATGTTTGGAAGGTTCTGTAATTTGAATTATTGTGATCCTAAAGGATTCTGAATATATCTCTAGAAAATCCAATTTCTAGTTTCAATCCAGATCAAATCTCAAAATATATCGTCCACATAAAGCCTTCATGGAAAAGCAAGTAAAAATGTTGTGTAACAAATGCTTGTTTATTTACACGAACCTCCATCGCGGCGATGACATCATGAAAAAGCCGCCAACACCCTTAGCCGAAAATATCCTGGCTGCAACGTGCCGAGCCATTATTAACGAAGCAAACCGGTAGGGTTTGGCCGCAGAGGTGGTCGTGTTGATACTGCACAATCATGATAAGACCGAGGCCATTTAAGGGTAGAAAAAACATTAAAAAATTGTGGCTCGCCTATTCGACCACCGTTATTTGGCGCACGAACTATATATCAATTGCACCCTCGTCCTACACTAGGCACAACCATCATTAGCACCACGGCCGTGGTGGCAGCCCCCTTATTCTTCGTCGGGGAGAAAGCTGCCAACGAGCGTACAGATAAAGCGTAGTCCAATCTGCGATTAATTCTTTATGGTCATATTCGGATTGCCAGCTATTGTTCCTTTTCCAGAGCAGATTGTCACGAACTTTCTTCCAGGACTTGAATACGAAGTCTGTCATTGGAGGCAAAAGAAAAACGGTCGAGGAGATATGCAAACGAAGTTTGTCCTGGAATTGCTACCAAAACCTTGTGAAGTATTTTTTTGAGTTTCGTCATTTGGCAACGCTGCGCGTGTTGCTTTACGTAAACGGTACTTGGCTGCAAGGATCCAGGTTGTTGGATCGAAACAAGGCCCAACAAATTTCCCGAGCATTAAACGCGTCTTATATTCGTCCGCGCCCACCACCAAGGATAATGTAAAGCTTGGCACGAACAGGTAACGAAGCCTCCAGACCAGGTGAAGCAGGAAACCTCGGCCTCCTGCTGCACGGCGAATATGTAATGTAATAACAGCAAACTAGGATTTATGTATTTACGAATAGTTTTCGAACAACGACTTCGAGCTTACATAACGTAATAGTGGTAGGCGCTATGTACAAGGCCACCTCACCTCCTACCTCCTTAATATTCATACCTATGTAGTTTGTTGGAAATATCCTTTGGTGAACGCCATTCCAGGCACGGTACACATGCAATACCACAATTTGCCTATCAAATATTTGATTGTAAAAGTTTCCTGCAATTTTCAGGGTAATTGTTCGAGATAAAGTTTGAAGGGGTTGTCAAGGAAAGTTTTCAGTTCGATCAATTCTGAATGTATTGTTGCAACGAATGATTCATGAATGTTTGTAGCCTTGTAACTTGATTAGTTTGCCTGCACTAACCCAAAAAAATAGTGAAATAATAATAAACATTTTGGATTGTTGCGAATTTTATCAAGGCTTGATCGACTTTTAAGACAGCTTCAAACAACAGGCCTTGGATTTATTATAAGGAATCATTAATTCAACTGAGCCTAGTGCATTTGGTTTAAATAGATACGATTACGTACATATGTTTTAATCTTCTTTTGGTAGCTCAATGTATGAGAACATACAATTTTCATGGGTTTTTGAAACCAAAAAGACTGAATCTACTGTTGAGTGCTTCATCGTAACCTTATCACCCATTCAGTAGATTTCATCGTTGACAATCCAGGGCTGTAGCTAGACTCGAATTTGAGGTAGGGCAGCATTGGTTACAGGTAGGGTGGAAGTAAAAAATTTATCATACTTTGTCTGCCCTCGAAGCACGGGCTCCTAAATAGATCACCATGTATATCACTGACCTCTAGGTATTGATGTACATTCAATAGCTATTCTGTGACAGATCATGAGCATGTATCTAAGAACTATCAAATCCTCAACGATGAAGAACAAGCGAACAAGATGGTTGAACTTCCGGATTTGGATGTAGAGATCCACGTCTGAGTGAGAGTGAGGTAATAATTAATTGTTGTGTGGGGTGATACGAGTAAATAGATACGACCAAAAATACCATTTAGATCATATTGTTTCTGCAAACTTATTATAATAATTATCATAATATTAAAAAATATTTAAAACAGCTGAAGTCTACGATTTGTCATGTTATTAAAAATGCGAAAAACTTCGTTCAGATCAACTGATTTTGTTCTTTTTTTCAAAGGCCAGATATACCAGCCATTCTCTCGTGACCCATTGACAGCCTTTGAGGCCTATTGATTGCCGTTAAAGTTGAAAATGTAGATTCGCACACTGCAGTGCTACATCCTATGGTCGCCACAGATGCAAAAAGTTCATATGTATCTTTGAACGCCTCTCGTTGCCTGTACAAAACTTCCAATGTATTTTCCATTTTATCCTCGTTACGACTCAAGTAAGCTTTAACCACACTAGCCTCTTCTCTTGATGGAATTTTCAGACCTGAAAAATTAGTTAAAATTGTAAATTGAACATGACAAATTATTTTAATCATTAAATTTTTTCAAACCTACCCAAATTTTTCAGTGGAACCATTTTATCTACATCCAACTTATCGAGACTTGCAATCGAATTGATTAGATCATCGTTGTCCGAAAACCTTTTTTGTAATTCAGCAATTAGTATGTCCAACGTTTTGAAATACTCAGACTTAAATGGCTCGTCTTTCTCTTCTATATTTTGCCTGGCGGAAGAACAGGAGGGGCCATACATCTATCCGATTGGGTTTTTTTACTTGACTCTTCGAGGTCTGTTTCCTATTTTCAGATTCGCCGCAGTCGTCGCTTGTTAAAGACTTAGCTTCTTCCAAAATTTGATTATAAATTTGATTTGATCTTGATGTTATAATTTCATCTTCGACACACTTTATGATTGTAATGGCATCTTTCAATCCTGCGCTTCGGGCTTGCAAAGCAGCATCTGCAGGTTGTAGCATGGATAAGATTTTTTGGCCACAACCATGGCCATTCGGAATTCCAGATCAAACATGACTTTTTTAATACCGATACTCTTGGCGACATCATCATCGTTGAACCTCCCATTTTTAATTTCTTTCAAAGTCTGCAAAATCGATGAATAATTATCGTATACAACTTTTGTAACTGCCAAATGTCCAGACCAGCGTTGTTCGAGGAGTCGGCCAATCCTTTTTCCACCATATAAGGCAGCTATTTTGCCATGATGAAAGAATTCATGTAACATGATGCATTGGTCAAAAAATAAACAAATGAAAGTCAGTTCTGAGATAGTCCTTATGACTATTAAGTGCAAGCGATGGTTATAGCAGTGGACGTAAGGAATTTTTCGGCCCAATTTATTTTCTATTCTAGTCGCAACTCCTGAAACTTTCCCACTCATTACACTTGCGCCAGCATAGCATTGGCTAAGCATACAAGAGGGGTCAATGTTATTTTCCGTAAGGGTATTTAACGTTAATTCCGTGAAAGTGGCTGCATCAAGGTTTTCAGTAGTCTTAACCATCAGCAACGACTTATTGACGACACCATCCTTGTCATAACGTATTGCTAATGCAATATTTTCGCGGTTATTTTTATCTCTCGTCCCATCTTCCATTAAAGTAAACCATCTCACGTAAGATTCATTAATATCTTTGACAATGGAACTTCGTACTGCTTGAACCATTGCTTGAATTATTTGATTTTGAATTTCAAGTGAATGATATGTTGCGTTTTGTGGTATATGAGTGAGAACCTCGTTCAAATTTGGATCTTTCATACATGTGTATTCAAATAAATTCTGAAATAATCCTTGTTCTTTTTCTTCTTCCAAAATATAATTTCCACGCAAAGCTATTTCGCTGACAATTAGAACTTGTATTACTTCAATGACAGACTTCACGTAATACCTATATTTTTCTAATACTTATTGATTTATTAACGTTTCAACACTGCTAGATGTAGATATTCTTTGCAATTTCTCCTGCCACATCGACGTAGCTTGAATATGAGAAATTGATTTTTCATGTTTAGGAAAACCAGTTTTAGAATCAGTAGCATTTTTCCAGTTTCTAAATCCTGTGGAAGTGTACGAAGTCTGTTTGCTTCCATGAGGTAGAAATTGCTGGCATGGATAGCAAAAAGCAGCATCTTTCTCGACAGAATACTGCAACCATTTATAACGCTTGTACCAATCGGAAACAAAGGCCCTGTTATGTTGTTTTGGATATTTGTCTATAACAACTTGTTCTATTGGCTCTCCGATTTGTGCAAAATCAGAAGGAATACCATAGCTAACATTACCAGCATGTGTTGACCAACCTGTTGCCATGGAACTAGGAGTAGCGATTGTATTTTGTGCTTTCACCTGTTTTGAGCAGTGAGGTTCTTCGTGGTCAATTTACTCTTCAACTCTTCGTTTTTTTCCAAAGAAAGCCCGTATATCCATCGCGAAATCAATGAATCTTCAATTTATAACAATAAAAATAACAATTGTATCGATTTTTGACTAAAACACTCTTCACCGTACACTTCACACAACCAAACGACTACAAACAGTCTTAATCAATTCAAATCCAAATCAAAGGGGATTCCCCGTACCATAGATTGCAATATAGCCGATATTGCAATCCATGGTACGGGGAATCCCCTCTGCATCACAGATATTATAAATAGATCCATCGCTTCATGTGATGGCGCTTCGAATGCCATCTACCAATACACAGATTAAATAATTATTATAATATGTAGGGAATGTCACAAACTGTGGTATATTCAGAAAAGTTTAGATACCTATCGCTACATTTTTTTTATCTCCAACTATGAACAAACAATTTCATTATTATAATTTATGCTAGTTTTTGGTATTTGTAAGGTAGGGCATTGTGATTTCAAGGTAGGGCATTGCCCTACAATGCCCCCCCTTAGCTACAGCCCTGTGACAATCTCACATGTTTTGTTTTTGGAAAGCCCATTAACAACAGTATTCCTATTTTTTGTAGGTTAAGGTTCTCTCATTTTATTCTTTTAAAAGTAAAATGAACATAAAAGTGCATAAATCTATTAAGTACAGGGTGGGCCATCTTTTGTGTCGGTATGTAAACACTTACTCACTTTGACATTTGTCAAACCGAGTGATTCGATGAGACATGTTTTTGAAACGGCAATGTAATTGAAACAAAGCGGCCAGAATTGATCAACAGGAAGGGGGTTGTGTTTCATTATAACTACGCCCAACCACACACACTTTTTCGATGACTCGACAAAAATTGAGAGAGCTTGGTTTGGAAGTTTTAATGCATCTACCGTTTCGTCCTGATCAGTAGCGTACGCAGGATTTTGATAAGGGTCTTGACTAGGTACGTTTGCTAGTGCTTCGGTGTAGATATGAAGATATAATTATGTAATCATACTTAATCATGCTTTTTGACCGGTCAAAGGTGGAGTCCTCCAAAAATAATTTTGGCAGACTTTTGCCCAATTGCATGTCTGGTTTCATTTACTTGAATCATTCATGATATTTTCATTCAAATTATAAAATTAGTCGCTTGACATGTGAAAGAATCTACACTGTATTTGTAGACTTCCTTGGAACCGTAAAGTAATGGGTTTTCCAATAGGAATGATATGATTTTCAAGTGACGTTTCGTCCATTTGTAATATGTTATGATCTGCCAGTTTTTGTTTCATTGTATTCAGTAGTGTTTACAATTTCATCATGGTGAGATATACGCAAGAACAACGATTACAAATTTTTCAGTTTTATTATCAAAATAATCGTTCTCCACTTGCAACTTTTTGTGCGCTTTTGCCATTTTATAGTCGTAATAATCGTCCAAGTGTGCTCGCTATTCGTCGAATTGTTGAAAATTTTGAGCGTACATTTTCTTTACATAATGTTCAAATGGCAATAAGACAAAGAAACGCTCGAAGTAATGCAAATATTGCTGCCGTTCAGGCAAGTGTTGCTGAAGACCGCAATTTGACGTTCTCAAGAATTGGGACTGTCTCAAATCACAACCTGGCAAATTTTGTGAAAGGATTTGGGTTTACATCCATATGAAATTGTTCTCACTCAAGAATTGAAGCCATTGGACCACCGTAAGCGTCGTGAATTTGTTGATTTTTGCCCTGGAACAACTTGAAAACGATAACGATTTTTTAAAGAAAATCATCTTCTCCGATGAGGCTCACTTTCATCTGAGTGGTGCGGTAAATAAACAAAACTGTCGATTCTGGTGCGAAGAAAATCCACAAATTATTCATGAAAAACCATCACATTTACTTAAATTAACAGTTTGGTGGTGTTTTTGGTCTGGTGTATTTTTTTCGAAATGAAGTTGGTAGCACCGTTACTGTCAATGGAAATCGGTATAGATCGATAATAACCAACTTTTTGTGGGCGAAATTGGACGAAGTTGATCTTGATAACATTTGGTTCCAACAAGACGGGGCTCCGTGCCACACAGAAAGTGCAACAATTGAATTATTGCGAGAAAAGTTTGGATATTCGATTATTGTCAGAAATTGTGATATTGAATGGCCTCCAAGAAGTTGTGATTTAACACCTTCAGACTACTTCTTGTGGGGTTATTTGAAGTCATTGGTCTTAAGCAATAACCCAAACTCTATTCAAGCTTTACAAGTCAATATTGAACGTGCTATTCATGACATATGACTTGATTTATTGGAAAAAGTGCTCGAAAATTGGGTTCATCATTAATCATTGGGTTTCTGCAGAAGAAGTAGTGTGGGCCATTTGAATGACGTTTTATTCAGAACTTAATTGTATCAACTGTACTTTACATTAAATAAAAATCAATTCAATTTCCTTAACAATTAGCGTGGTTTTTTTTAAAGAAATCATATCACTCTTATTGGAAAACCCTATATATATGCATGTTTGCAAGTACATATATTGAAACGCCTTCAATACCTACAGGCTAGAAAGCAACTAATGAAGTAAATGCCGTGGGAAAGTGAAACTGTCACTAAGCACCGACAGAATATTATCGTAATCAGGGCTGGCTAAGCTTGTTTACCCAAGGGGGGGGGGGTTTAACCCGTAAACCCCCCCTCTTGGGTATGTCACTGGTCCTGATCATGCACCGTCGGACTATCATGTGTTTCGTTCACTGCAAAGCTCTCTTAATGGTGTAAAATTGACATCAAAAGACATCAAAATCTGTGAAAATCACTTAGTTCAGTTTTTCACCCAAAAGTCACAGAAGTTTTCCTGTGACGAGATAATGGGTTTACCAGGAAAATTGCAACAAGTTGTCGACAAAAATAGTATATTTAGTTTAAATATTATATTGTCATCGGAATGGAATAAATTAGTAAAAAAGGCAGATAAAAACGACAATTAGAAATGGATGAAAGTGTGTTTGCTAGATTTGTTTCCTTCGTTACATACAAGCCAAGCTAATAAAAGCGTTTTAACAAAGTAGTTTTCGCTGCCGGCATAGTTTTATTTAGCAGCTCGTATTCCATACCTTCACTGTGCGTTGTTTTGCTTCAATGGCCATCCATGCAGATATCTGCGAACATATGCAACGTATCTTCATTAACACCAAATAGGCTTTAATTTTACATTGCAATTGAATGTCATGCTACGGAAGAAAGTAGCGAAAATATTTTCACCCTCGGTAATTCCGTCGAAATGTCGGCTGTTTTGCGAAACGATGTTAATATCTTTGTTTTGCTTCCAAAACAGGTCAAATAAGTTCAGTTTCCATTTGAGGTGCTTATCGTTCCCTAAAACTTCTCGGCAATGTGATTCACAACCAAAATAGGCAAATGTTGGCTTATCTGCGAGGCATTGTACCTTGACAAAAGTTTCGCATAATTTTAATATAATTACCGGCCGGGCGCACTGACTCCCAACTCCGCAGGTGAACAAAGGTGGAAACGATTTGAGCGAGAAACTAATTGTCACTCGGTGGTACGCAGCACTTCCGCCCGGCCAATATGGAGTTGAGGTTCATGCAAGACGAACGATTTTCACGCAAGAGCGGCTTCGGATGCATGTTGGTAACAGTTGTCGCGACTCCGCACAATTCGGCTTTGTTTCGAGTTGAATCGACCTTGGGTCAAGAAGCGACTCCATTTGAAGAAGGACTGCTCTCAAATCCGCCCATGAGTATGGTAAATCCAGCCTTCAAGCCGGCCGATAGGTAACGCCGCTACACCTTCGAAGCAAGTATCTTAGATACTTACTGCCCATGGTTGCATCGCACACAAGTGTCCGAAAATGCGGCAAATGCGAGCGCAGAGGCCAAAGAAAGTGCGGTAACAGGTTGCAGGCGGCACATGGGGTCCGGCGAGGGCAAACCCTGCGTGACACAGAACGGACGAGGCAGTTGCCGCCGCAACCGACCGGGAAGATTCCGAGACAGGTTCATGTCATGGTCCTTGACTCCGCACCTGTTCACCTGTTATCCATTGCGGCCTCATGCTACGGAATTCATGCGGCGGCATGTGTGCAATGACGCGAGCCGTTCGCAATAATATTTACGTTGGGGTGCAATAACCGTCGCCGCAGCGCGGGAACGCTGCTAATTGGCCGTTCATGTAATCGTCAGTCGGATATACATACATCCATACAATCGCTTGCACTTGGATTCGTGAATAACAAATCTACGGAACAAATGACAAAATATTTATTAAATTCTTATATTTCTACTTTCGTATTTCATATTATTAACTATTCCAAGTTCTAAATATTACTGTTACCCAAAAATACATAAAATGGTTGATGTATATCAAAGTATAACACAAACAAACATCACTTATTCAAAATTCTGTCTCACAATCATTTTCGCAAAATTAATCTTATTTAAAGAAGTTTTTCTTAATATTGGTGTGCAAACTGTAATCATTCGTTATTTTCTATTCGTTACATAAAATTAATGGAAGTATTTCAAAATACATTCGTTAGCCATGTGTAAAAAGTAATCATTTAGTAATTTGTATGCAATTATTACAAACTGAATTGAAATCAAAACAAGCCGCGAGGTGCGACCCTTGAGGTCCACACGGTCAACTTCCCAATAATATCTACATAAACATCAATAACATTACAACAATGAGAGATATTCATAGCAGTAACAGGAATGAGTTAATATGAATCATATCGTCTACGGGAGGGTCCATTGATTACGTAAGGTTTTTGGTCGATGAGGACAGATTCAATATTCACGCGGATCAATCGGTGGGGGCCTTTTTGGTCTTGAAAATTTTTGTTGGTTTTAAAAATTTAAGCATTTTTTTTAATTAAAAGATTATAAAAACTATTTAAAATCTGTTCAAATTATGCAAATATTTTAAAACTTTGATTGAATTTACAACAATTTTTTAGAATAAAAAAAATAAAGTAAAAGCATTCGTATGAACCCTCTTTAAATGGTAACTTTGAATGATTTTTTATTTTTCATTTAGTTTTTTCATAATCAAGAAAGAAAATTTTCCCGGTTTCTCTTCAAAACTTGATAAGAATGTTTACATTTTATAAACAGGTATTACTGTGCTGTGCAGATCAGGTTAAAAAATATTTTTTATGAAAAAAACTATAATTTTTTGCATTTTCTTCTATTAAATTAAAAAAAAGGCTGAAACGAGTTTTTATAATGTTAAAAACTTCACCAAGATATTAATACACGTCAACTGACACCTTAATGATGCAAATATTATATCTGGTTCGTGAGATATAGTGAATGATAAAAATGACCTTGAAAATCATGATGACTTTTAATAATTTTTTAATTTTAATTTAATTTTTTACGCAATCATGAGAAAAAATTTGATGGTGCTTCTACAAAAATTGTTTGGAGTATATAAATTTTATAAACATATTCTACTAAATCACGCAAATCAGGTTAAAAGTTTATTGTTTATGAAAAAAACCCTAATTTTTTGCACTTTTTTTCTTAAATTAAAAAACGGCTCCAACGATTTTTTTAAAAATTTGATAGATTAACACGAATGCTAATACGCGTCGATTGACACCTCTACCATGCAAATCGTATGTTTGGTTGGCGAGATATAACGCATGACAGAAATGACCTTCAAACGAGCAAAACAGCAAACCCCCCGACCGAAGTTTTCCAAAAACTAATCAGCTCTTAAAATTGCAAAGACGCTTCGATTGACACCTCAACAAAGTCGATACGACTTTGTTTACATGAGTTATGCTCGTAGAAAAAACTGTCCATGAACGTACGTACGTACACACACACTCACACATACATCTCCCTTTCTAAAAACACTTTATATATACTCTATAGACCTCAAAACGTAAATGTTGAAAATTTCAATTTCGATTTTCGAGGCGATTACAAGAACTTCCCATATACTGGGAAGTTAAAAAACTTTCCGTTTATAATTACTTATCAAGTGTAGTTTAACTACATCATCATCAAAATATAGAAATATTTAAGAGCACTATTTTTTGTGAGTGCAGAAAAATTTAGCATATGGTTGAATAAATACTTGGAATCACTGCTTTTCTCTGAACAAATGGTCACAGTTTGTCAATTTTTGCTCCACAGTGCATTAGTCTAACTAGACAACTGAATTATAACGGAAAATAGGTAGATAAGTAGTGTCGTCAGCAGAAATACATATGTGTATTGGCTCAAAATTCGTTTATTTCTTTTGATACTTTGTATCATTTGGCGATTGAATCGCAAAACTACATTAAGATAAAACTTCAAAAAATAGATCAGCATATTCTGCTTGATACTGTCACTGGTTCGGGGACGAGGGAGTAAAGTAAGCGCCAATTCGGAACCATATATAATTAGCAATCTTTCGCTCTCTGCTTTGTGCTTTACTTATGGAGAAGTATCTTCTTTGTGCTTTACTTAAGAAACGTGGAAGTAACGAAAACAATACTTCCAAAGTTGCGATACATGTGTTCATTGCCAGAGACGAGTATTCCCGTCTTTGATTTTATGCATGTAAATGATTATACATTATAAATTTATGAGCTTTCACCAAAACATAGCATAACTTAGGTAAAAAATAGCACTTAAAATGTAATTGGCAACGGGAATAACTTCATATGATTTGAGCTTGGCAGCGAATGGGTTAATTGGCTCCCGTACGAGCTCCTTACGAGACAGCAGATAGGAGCAGAAGTGGTTTGCTATTTGATTAAAAGTTCTATACTTCTGGTATGAAAGTGGCAATGATCAAAGTAATGAAAGTATACGTTTCTACTCCGATCATTTGCTTCCACGAAGACTTCAAGTCAGTCATGCTAAGCAGAAAAGATTGGAGTAAAGAAAGACATGAGTCAGAAGAATCGGTCCAAACTTACACGGATGGATCCAAAATGGATGAAGGGGTTGGAGTATCGCACACAACTGAACGATATGTCCCGTTATTCTGAAGTGATCCTGAAATCTGTGCTTGATTGTAGCGACATAACTCAAAACTGTAAAGTAGATGCCTAAGTGAGAGCTAACAGTGACTCCAGAACTATATACTAACTCCTTAGACTTGGTTTACACTGAGCTACAACAGCACCAAGTAACTCCTTGATATAGGTTATAAAAGTTTAAATTTTTCTGTCTCTATATTGACAAATAAATTGGCAAAAGGCGAACGTGTTTTCTATTGTGTGTTTTTAATGTTAATATGAAATCTTTTTTTTTCGTCGTTGGAAGGTGGGAATCTTCAAAAGATACCGATTGGCTCCAGCGTCACGATATGCCGGATTTCTACCGACTAAACCCACCTCCGTGTCCTTCTAGGCAATGTATCCAAGACAATAGAAACTATTTATTTATCCATCCATATTTAAAAAAATGCTTGGCACTTCCCAGACGATAAAGATCGGTATAAGGGACAGTGCCTAATTTTCCATATATAAAGTCATTTATTTTCGTTTATATTAACATTTGTGATATTTTTCAAATTTTTCATTATGAGCTTTGAGGAATTGCGGAGCTGATGTATTCATTTCAAGTGTTGTTCACGTATGAGATGATTTTTGAGTGTCATTTTAAATAAGTTAGAGTTTGTTATGTCCTTTATATAGCTCGGTAACGTATTGTAAAAGCCAGCTGCTTTATTAACAGGGTCCCTTTTTAGCCGTTCCGTTCTAGCATATCCGATAACTATATCGTTGGCATTTCTGACATTATATATGTTTTTATCCGAGATTTTCTCTAGGCTCAATGAGCTTTATTATTTTAGATTTAAGTGTTTATGTATGAGTTTCGCTCTCTCCATATGCATTAGGGATTCTAGACTTAGCTCTTTAGCTATTTTATACACCTCGACTGTAGCGTTCCGCATAGGGAGTCTGTATATAGTTTTATAAGCCTTGGTTATTAATCTGCAGATGGCTATTAGGTTATTTTTTGAAGTTTGACTTCATATCAGAAGACCGTAGGTAACTTTCGACAGAATATGTGCATATATAATTTGAACTTTTTTGCTAGTCGGAAAGAAGTTGAATCGGCGAAGGAGACCTACGATGGCTGCTATTTTTTTTTTAAGTTCGGCTATTGTGGCGTCCATGTGAGTTTATCATCGATTGTAAGTCCCAAGTAATTTATTTGTTGTACCCTTTGAAGAGTCGTGCCATTTATTTTGATCAGTGGTTGGATTTCAGCGTTGTTTTTTTGTTTAAACACGATATATTTTGTTTTTGTATAGTTCATAGATAGTCTGTTTACCAAAAGCCAGTGCCAGTAATCGATTAGGTCAGTGTTTACCTTGCGTTCAATGTCACGTTCCGTTTTTCCATAGTAAATGAGCACCGTATCATCTGCGTACATGACCACTTTCCCAGTAAGCTTAGCACTTTTTATGGAGTTCGTGTATATTAAGAAAAGTGTTGGTCCCAAGATTGATCCTTGCGGAATCCCAATGCTAACTTTTTCAGGCTTGCTGTAGGTAGTTCCGATGGTAGTTGTTTGGTACCTTCACTACTGAACTGATGGTAAATGAGGTAGATGTATATATGTAATCCATTTTTTTTTTAATTTTAGGAGGTGGAACTCTTCAGAAGATACTGATTATCTTCAGCTGCTCAGAATATCGTGTTTGTATGTGTATGATTAACGTAGCATTCAATTTGGCATCCAATGAAGGCTTCGACAGTCTAAAAGATGAAAATCAGTTAGCGAAATTGAATTGATGAATCGCAAAATGGCGTTGCATCGTGAAGCTACTAAACTAAGCAGCGAATAAAATCGTGTCATATGTGATTCTTGAGTTTCCAATACGTTCTGGGTGCAACTCCTCACCACTTTGCGTACATCTCTACCCATTTCACTTGTTTCGGGTTTCTTTTTGACATTAAACAGCGATCAGTCCTTTTAATCCAATTGCCATGAACTGTCGACAAGCTAGCATTCATTTGTCTAATCTGAAAACAAATTTTAATAACTTTACGTGTGTCAAAAGTAACTTGCTAAGAAAGTACATTAATTTGCATTGTTCAACTTTTCGGTATCTCATCCCATTTATTTTAGTAGTATCAAGCCTTTTTAGCGTCATTGGTTGGCGCGCATCTCAATATCGAAAATGGCTGGAGCTCAAGCATGTTTGATATATGTTATGCTCGTCATACAGCTCACGGGCATCCTTTCGATTATTCTGATTGCTGTTTGGCTAGGACAGTATGGCGTTGATAAAGGCTACGGATTTAATGACAGCAAAAAACTTCTGAATTTACACGCTTTACTCATGCCAATCGGTGTCTTCCTCTTGGCGAATGGTAAGTATCAATTTATTGAGGGATCAGGCCATTCCTGCGTTTAATTGTGTGACCCCTCTCGCCTCTAGGTATTGTTATGTATCGTGGCTTCAAAAAATTTGCAGCTCGAAATGTCAAGTGGGCGCATTTTATGTTCCAGCTAGTTGGCTTCATTATAATCATCTTGGGGTTCACTTTTACCGTAATGGCTCGAGACAAGCAGATCCAGGAGCTCAAGTTTATGCCAGGTCAAGAAGAGACTACAACAACTAATCAGCAATCTGAACCGCCATCGCACAAACTTGGCCCTAAACAATGGAAGCATTTCTACAGTGTGCACTCGTGGCTTGGTCTCATGTTTTTCATAATGGTGTCTCTTCAGGTAAGAAATAGTTTGTTTATCAAATAGAAGGATTTAATCTGTCCATGATCACCAAAGATGGTGTGAAAAATTTTTGAAACATTATACTAACTTCCCCTGAAAAAATAAAGAGAAGAACAATTATCAAAACAGTGAATATCAAAATTGGTATTGACCTAGTATGATACCCTTTGTGCTTAATTGTTTCTTCTAATCGTCGGGACAAAGACGCTACAAGGTTTTCCACAGAATCTTCTAGAATCGTCCTCTATTCTGCTTATTGCTCTTTTTGAATCTGTACATGTTTTCCTTAAGGTACTAGCACATATTAGAAGACCAAAAAATGCGATTTTTTATCTAAAATATTAGACCGCATTACTCCCCCGTTTTTGAGAGCATCGAATGTTCTTGACGTCTTTTTTGCCAAACTTCATCCAAATCTGAGAGGACGAGACCGTGGCCTCTTCTTGTAAGAGTTGGAGAAGATAGATGAGGGTTAATTTCTTTTGAAATCTGGCATAGAGAGTAATTTTCCTCTCATTGAACACCAAATGTTCAAAACTGCATCAAGCTGTTCAAAATTCTGCTTTGTGAGATGAGGAAGATGGATACGTTTAGTTTTTTCGAAATTCTATTTAAATACTGACTTTTTCTTTGCATCGAAAGTCAAGTGTGCAAAATGTCCATGAAGAGTATAATAAAACTGTAGATTTGTTTAAAAAACACAAACTTTATATAAATCGATTATTTCCTGCTCATTTTCATGAACCAACAACTTTGCCAATCAAATCCGTCAGGCTGTCCTTAAAGCACAAAAAACGATATCCAACGATATTTATACAAGATCCTTTTTTCTAAAGTCCCAAAAAGTGAGTGACATTAGGAACTTATGCTAAGCTTTGAAAAATTTTACATTTAGGCATATGAGAAGAAGTCATATTCAGGCTTAAACTTCCTAATAGGGATGCCACAAACTTTAACAAAAAAAAATGAAGCTCGAAAATTTTCTAATTGACTTCTAAGACTATACGTTTTCCAAATTTTTACCAGAAAATCAACTTTTGACTCAATAATGTTTTCTAGTTTCTTGGAGGATTGTTTGCATTTCTGTTCAAAATTATCGACAAATCGTCCAGGGAACTGTTTGCTGCAGTGCACGCTTTCTTCGGAATATTTATAACATTATTGGCAGGATTCGTGGCAGTCATTGGAATTGAAGGAAAAACAAAGTTCGACATGTGAGTATGACAATCCTTTGATTCCTCTCGCTTTTACGAGCTTTCTCTTCTACGAAGCCTGTTTCAAATTCCAGTGCGAGCCACGATAATCTTGCGGACGAAGGCGTATTGGCCAATATAGCCTCATTGGCAATTGTGGTCATGCTGGCTCATGTCCTCTACATGAGTGTGAATCCCTTCTTTGAGTGGGACGTGGTAAGTACAGATTTCTATTACGAACTCTGAAACCCCTTTTGCATGGTTTATCTTTCAGAATGAAGATACTTTGGAAGCCAATCCTATCGAATAGTTCACAAATTGAAGAAAAGAGAGACCAGAATAGAATGCATACATTAAGCTTGTGCAGTTTGAGTTAGCCTCGGTTGTCCTTAGTTACATCTGCTTTCCACTATTCCTTCAAATGCACAATCAAATCTTAAATTATTGAAAATATTGTTTCAATCTCATGAAAATTTAAGTTGATTTTCTAGAGGCAAAAATTTTAAGCTATTTCAGATAAGAGGTGTGAATTGTGGCTCAATGAAACAAAAACTTAAATCAACTTGTTTAACGAAGATATCGAAATTTAAATAACATTCGAAATGAAACAATGGTAATAGTACTCTTGCAAATGTCCATGCCGTAAAGGCAAATCGTTTAATTTAAACAATGTAAATCCTATATGCTAGGAACTCTTAAATGTTGGTTTATATTTTCTTACAAAACTTTTACCAATCCGTTTTATTTTGTTTTATGTACACTCGATGAATTTCATTTATTAAATTGAATACATTATTTTCGAACAATATCAATTACAGTAAAACCTGTCAATAATGGAATCCCGTGGGGAATTTATTTTTTCCACTATTGACACGAATTCCAGTATTAACAGGTTCCATTATTGACAGGTATTTGATTCGAACCAAAATGATTTTCCATTATTGAGAGTAAAATTGAATAAAAAACCAATGCATATATTTTCATGGCCATTTAATGATCAAATCAAGTCATATAATGAATGTGACAAGGAAATATGTACTGAGATAAAACTATTTTTTGATAAATGAATGAAGGAAAAACTGAAAATGAAAAAAGCAGCGAATGACAAACATTATTATTTAAAGTAATCGGTAATCGAAGATTGTTTTGTTTTGCTTGCAATCAAATCATCCTGTACTAAATTGATGGATTCTACTATTTTATCGAGTAAAAATTTATTTTCAACATTTTGCGATGAAAGGTATTCGTCGATAATTTATATTTTGATTTTTTATCAAATTGTACTTGTGTTTTAACGTGAGACGTGAACGTTGGATTGGTTTTATCCTCCTTTTTACGATTCATTTTCAATAGCGACGAAAAAATGTGAGGGTAATGAAGTTCTAATTGTGGGGTCAAAGTGTTTTCCGCTCAAGTGCAATTGACGAACTGAACAATCTATGGTCGCACACAGAAAGACGGGGCATAATTCATAACTATCGAATCAGCAAAAAACTGAATTTCGATTTCTAAGAAGTTTTGATTACACGATGCTGTCCAAACAATAAAGAAGTCTAAACAAGTGAGAAAGTGAACGATACATTTTTTGCGATGCCAAATTGCCGCAACAAAAGCGGTAAATTTTGCATTTTACGAAATGAAACAGTGATTTCGAAACGATTTTTACAATCATTGGTTGTGAAATAGGAAAATGTATAGTTTCAAATGGAAAAAAAGACGAAAAAATTTTTGTTTCCAAGAATTGTTTTTCCACTATTCGGAGTTTTGATTTTCCGTTATTGACAGGTCAATTTGTATGGAAGACCTCAACGGCCAAATTTTTTTCCCACTATTGACACGAATTCCACTATTAACAGGTTCCGTTATTGACAGGTTTTACTGTATATTGATAAAATTTTCGATGCTAAGTGCGTTAGCGTATGCGCTTATGAGATACAAATTTTCGAATTAATTAGCATTTCATCATATCCATGATGTGAAAATGGAAATGATTGTTGGTATGAATTTTCCGACAAAAAACTTAGACCATAAAGCAGAACATGAGAAAATCGGGATTATATCAGCCAACAAAATAAAGTCTCGACAATTTTCTAAAAGTGGAGATTCTTGGCAAATGCTGAAAGTTTGCATTGACTTATTGCGTAGGTATAAAATTTCCAATTTTTATAAGGCTCAGGGTAATTTGATTTTTGTTCTGAAACTCATTTTTATGCCCTTTGAAGTGGTGTTTACGTAACCCTGATTTGGCAGAGATTGCCTTAGATCCGATTACACGGTGAGAGACCTGAAGGCAATATTGCAACAATACACCTTAGCCTGGCAGCAATCTGCAAGGTGCATGTATCCATGCTGCTAGTGAAGATGCTTCGACATTTGAAACTTGGACCATCTTACACAAATCACCAGTAAGAAAAGACTATCCATTTTTTGTGGTAAATTCTGAGTAGGATGAAAATTGGATACCCAAGAAAACTCATTCAGATGAATACGAAGGTGCCTAAAGCTTCCTTGGTTCCAAGTACCTGAACACATAGCGTAAACTGGTACAAAATTATGCTACATACCTAACTTGCTACTAGAACGAAATTTGGTGCTTCGAGAAAATCTGGTCGTAGCGCAGATATCCCAGCTACAAAACTCCATCAAAAGAGAGTTATCAGCTGTTCATACATTGATATTAAGTTTTTTCAAGAGAGGAAAAGTCTCACGTAGTGCACAAACTACGACTCCAAAATTCAAGAATTAGGAAAGTTTACTGGAGCACTTCCTGCCCAGACCGCTTACAGTATTGCTTTCACTACAGATTCTCTACCGCTGTAGTTGCGAACTACTTAAACGATTGCGAATGTCTCTTGAATCCTATTCTAGTTACTTTGGTGGTCCCTTTTTTCGATTTCCACAAAAAAAGTAACTTCCGCAGCAACCGAGTCTTCCCCAAATCGGTGGTAGAGCTATTTTACATTCACAAGTTGTTCATGACAAGTGTCCTCATTGTCAACCTGACAAAAGAGAATAATAATAAAAAATCAGTTATACCACCAGATTCTTCTCTTCAATCACCACTCACCTGTGATCGTCATTCACTTTATAAAAAAGGACAAGTGGCTTCGATCATCCCCATTTATTGAATTCAAAATAACGTTGATTCCTACACATTTTTTCAGGAGAAAGATGGGTTCTGATCTTCGATAATTTATGAATGAAATGCGTTATCAGCAACTCACAAAATCTATATATCATTGTATGTATTTCAGGAAACCATATCGTTGTCTCCGATGTTTGAACTTCTTTTCACAGTTTGGCCTTACAATGAGACTTAACCATTCAAAAGGTCTACATGAGACTAGAGATTTTTTGAGTTGCTGATAACGAATTTGAGGTTAAATTACCGGAACCCAAAATTAAGCCAAAGTTTTTTCGTCAAAACAGATTTTGAATATTACGAAGGTCGCTGATATTGAATGAACTTTTCATATGGAAGGGGACAAAAATTCAAATATGCTAAGAACATTTTCATGAAAACACATACACTTTAAATTTTCTTTCGTTTTACTTAAAATACAAGAAAGCATTATGTAATATTTAACAGACTTTTTTAAAAATATTGGAAGCCTTTTTTGTTTCTATAATGTAAACACAATATTCTGATCATTGTTAACTTCCCATTATATTTGAAGTGCTTGTAATCACCTCGAAAATTAAAATTGAAATTCGTGGACAGTTTTTTCTACGAGCATAACTTAACAAACAAAATCGATGATTAGTTTTTTGAAAAATTTCAAAGCTAATTAATATTTGCATAATTTGAGCAGATTTTCAATAGTTTTCACACTGCGGTGCTTTTATTTTAATAAAAAAACCGCTTAAATTTTGGGGGAAAAAATCGATAAAATTTGCATATGTGGTAATCAACGCTTTGAAAGGTAAAATGTTTTGTAGCAAAGTATTGATCAAATGCTATAAAAGGCTTTTATCAAATAAAAAAATGTAGTTTTAGTAGTTTTGTTCTTTAGTATTCGTATAATTTCAATTACTTCCTCCCTCATACTTTTTATTTTTTTCATGTAGTTAAACCGATTATTGATTGCATGTTCAATGTTTTGCAAGACCAACTGCAAAATAAGAAATAATTATTTGTCTCATTGATGTAAAATCGTGAAAAAATACAAATTCAGTGATCCGCAGTCATGGAAATTTTGAATGCAACGATTCAAAATGGCCATGACGCGATAAAATTTGTATGGTAGCAAAAACTGCATTCATTTTTGCTAGCGCCCTTTTGTATTTCAAGCATCGTTATGAAAATAGCAAGTGAGGTAAAAAAGGCTTTGTATACTGCCCCCCAGCCCGATTGATCCTTGCAAATATTCGATCAAAGCCCCCTCCTCTCATTCACCAAAAGCCTTACGTAATCAGTGGACGCTCCCGTAAATGATACGATTGATATTAATTTATTCCAATTATTGTTATGAGTACCTATCATCCTTATTATTTAAAGTAGCATTATTTTCATTACTATTTTTGTGTTTAATATTTTTAATATCTATGTAAATATGATTGGAAAGTTGACCGTGTGGACCTCAAGGATCGCACCTTTCAGTCGGTAAAGGACAAACTCTGGCTGTGGTAAATATTGATGACTCGCAAGCGATGGGCCATGGTAAGGCGGGCCCAGGCAGCAACATCAGAGCCAGGCGAGTTCCAGTGATGCTCGCTAATTTTGTCATTATTTCGTTCGATAATATCGGACTTTGTTCGCTTTCTCGCCATTGAGATATCTCTCGGGGAGATATTGTTCGCGGTCTCTCGAGTTTCTTGGTATCCACTCGAGATTTAGGAAGTAGCGTTGGAAGTCTATTCTCCTCCTCCTTATCAGTTGAATGTTTAAATTTGAGCATTGTATGGTTTCGGTCGGAATTTCGTAAACGGGTATTGAGATGACTAAATCTTGAGAAGCGAGATTCGGATCAAGGCTGAAGACACGTATCCTCGACATTACGTGCCAAGCTATGCTGACCTGCCAACAGCTATCGCACCTCCAGCTAGGTAAAGGCCGAATCTGAGTTAGTCTGCACGACAGAAATGGTTCGCTGGCTCGTTTCCGGGACTGAACGTTCATGTGGTCAATGAGACGAAAGTCTCGTCGGCTTGAATTTTCGTCGCAACTTCGTTGGCAACTCCATTTTATTAGAAAACAATTTGTTAGTGATTTTCAAAGTTCCATTTCTTTACAAGTCATAATTCATTCATAAGTTTACTTGACCGCAAATCGAACAAAGTATAAAAATATTTCTCAAATGGAGCAAGAGTTTTAACAAGGAATTTCAATGCCATTAACAAAATGAAAGTCAATATTAGTAGTAAAAAACCATGTCAAAACCTTCTTGCAAAATATATGTTTATTTATTTTCTACCATGCATGCCTCTTTTTATGCAAAAATATTTCAAATTAACCGCACGAAATCCCAGTTATCATGAAACCAAAACTGTGGAATCATGCTGACATATTTTCTGAATGGTAATTACTAAACAAACATAGCTGAGTTGCTTTCACATTTGTCGCTTACTAGAAACTTTTGCATGCATATTTTCATAGTCCAACGAATTAATAATTGATAATGTTTTCAGTTTCAAAATAAGGAAACAGGCATGTACTCGTAATTGCAGTTAAGTTTTAAAGGAAAACTTTTGAAGGAAAGAAAATTCTAATTGGACATTTGAATGGCAAGCACCGTCGGAAAAATGGAAATATTAAAATTTGCGGACTAATAATTTTACCTTAATATAGTTTAGCATTGATTCCTTATTGTTCATTTGTTTTAATCACAACGATTAGACGAAATTTAAGTTTTCAGGGTTTGAAAAATTCAAGGAATGGTTTTTTTAGGTAATTCATAAAGTTCAGTATTCTCATCCCCGCATGGAAACCAGAATCAAAGATCTAATCAGAATTGAGGCACAGTTTTACAAAAGGGTACTGTTCCAAAAAGCTGAATTTTCGGGAATCAAAAAAAAACAATTATACTCTTGGCATTTTCATTTTTGAAAAATTGAATTGTTGCTAAATCATCTAGAATGTAGCGAGATTGTATTTATCTATCAACATGATTCAATTACCTGTTCCATCAGATGGCAAGGTAATTATGAAATTGGGGAGGTTTCGCAAAACGGTATACATCCGATTTCTATACCGTTTTGCAAAACCGTTTCCACCCTAGCCCAAGAAATGGGTTTTCTATTGATGCTATTTGATTTAATTACTGTTATGTGATGTTGTTGACACATTTGTATCAATTTTATTTATAGGAAAAGGATATAAAATATGTAACATTTTGAAAAAAAACTAAAGAACTAGTACCGTTTTGAAAAAACTTCATGCTTTTAAGGCAGGATACGTTCCGTTTCGACAAACCGGAACGTGACCATTCGATTCCTCGTGAAATTTTACATAAAAATTGATTTCAAACTCGATTTTTTCGATTTTGGCACTTATACCCTTTCGCAAAACTGCGCCTCAATTAATACTAAAATATTTTTGTTAAATCTATTCGGACTTGGAAGGACACCTACCCTTCGAACAAGATTGTGCACCTGAATTACGACCCTATTTTTGAAAATATTACGTAACCTTCATGTCATACCATGAATGGATAAATCAAAGCGTGATTTATGGACTTGGATTGATTTATTGGCTATGCAGCGCCGGCACCCCATTTAAGGATAAAAGGTTGAGGAAGCAAGTATGGACATAGATTTGCCCGAAGTAAATCATTTATCAGATGGTAGATACATACGAGATCTTGATTCGTAGCCACCATTAGGACGCTGTCTACAATTCGAAACTATTTATACAAAATCAGCGGCAAAGTCCCTTTTCGGAATGCGAGGATTGATGTTATCCGCAATCAAAATACGAACGCATTAGCCTTTCTTTTCCGCGCCAAGGTAACTACCACTCAATTTATGTACATTTCGAAAAATGTATTTACATACGTTGCTAGTAAACTAGCCAAACAATCGATATTGAGTGGTGGGCGAACTACAATGTTGCGGGGGAGCCCCGAAAAATCTGAACTGTATCCACAATGCAATGTAGCCTTACATATTTCGAGCAATGAAAAATCATATATGAATGTATTTGCAAGGAAACATACCTCGTGCGATGGGAAAACACAAACTCGCAAGTGTAGTTGGGAAAACGTGTCGGTTTGTAGAAGTTTCCGGTGGAAGGCTCCTATCGTGATTTCTCCGAATACCGGGGGCCAGCATATCGCCTCGCCTCGCCAGCGTTTGGTCTGACTCATTCGTTTTCTTTTCCTTGTAATTTCCTTAATAAATTCAGATTAAGTCTTTGATATCAGAATAATCGATAAAAACGGAATTTTCCTGCTTTCCATGTACACATGTAAATCTATTTGTGGCGTGTATTCGAGAATGAATGTGTGTTGGCAATCAATTACTAAAATGTTTTCCGACATTTCCTTTCAAATATTCAAAAGCTAGAGAAAAATTTATCGTAGCGATGAGAGGAAATAATCCGTGTTTTCCATTATCATTTGTCCTGAGCGATTTCGCTGACAATAAATGTGCGTGCTATTCTGCATTAATTTTATGACCACGCTTTGTAACATATCGAGGAACTCCATCTTGTCATAATGTGAATCATTTCGGAAATACCAATGCAAAATTCTATTGTTAACCTTTACAATCCATGCGAAATTAATTTTGTTTTGTTTAACAATAATGTGACTGTTCAAAGACTTTTGTAAAACGATAATCTTTAAAATATGCGAAACAATAATATCTACCAAAAAAAATTATATTAATAGTCGAGTCAAATCGTAGCTGTGCCATCCATGGCCAATTCATATCCCTAGAATGGCTGACAGCACGAATATTGAACTTAGCACGCAAAATATTGATTGGTTTACGACTTGTGTGATACTATGCGCCGTCCTGCTGTAACGAAATCCAACCCAATGCCAAATATTCTAATTGTCATCATCAATGGCGCATCAGCTCAAAGACATTGCCTGACAAGGTCGACTAGGTGCAATGACCACGTCCTCCACCTAGCGAATCTCAATAAGGATTTGCTCAAATGCGTAGTCTAACTAGAGCGGCAAATACACCCACACCTTAACGCCTAGATATTATTGTGAGACTAGTATTTCTTTGATGCGCGGTCATACGGGCTTAAGTCACTTTTTGAGCATTTGGAGATTATGTCGTAGTATTATAGCACAAAATCAGAGCTGCCGATTGGTATTAAGGCATTAAGTCAAACTTTAAAAATAGATTAGCTGTACCAATTGATATTATAGCCTTAAGTCAAGTTTATAACTTCCTTCCTGGTATTAAGGTCGTAAGTCAACATATGCCCTTAATACCGCTCACTATGTAAATAAATTTTATTGGCGCCATAGTCTTATGCCGACTTAAGTGCTTCTGACCCAGCGTTGCCAATGTGTGGGGAATTCCTCAAAGTGCGAGCAATTTTGGCCTATGCGAGGAATGCTGTGGGGAGTTTTAATTTTGAGGAATTGTGAGGAATTCACATGAATTTCTCGAACTAATAAAACTGTTTCGGGACCAAGGTTTTTATATTCTTTCGTCTCGATTTAGTTGGAAATTTGCAGTTTCGGATGTTCTTTTCTTAGTAAAACCTTAAGGTCATAAACGATACTCTAGTTTTTTCTAAGAATCTTTGCTTGTTATTTGCTATTTTTGATTGTGTGGGGAATTTTGTGAAAAATTGAGGAATTTAAAGTTTTTCGTGAGCAAAACGTAGAGATAACCTTGGCAACACTGGTCCTACAGTAGTACAGTTGGTAACCATGGAGATAACGTGCATCGTGGGGAACCGGATTGAATAAAAAACGGACCGTCACAGGAACCCCTCAAGAAGACAGACGTGGTAAAAATCCTCCGAAACACAAAAAAAGTCAAGAAGATTTAGAGAAAATAAGGAGCCACATCCTTTGTTTGCCATCTTATGAAAGCCACTACACAAGACGCACAAACTCCACAAAATACTTACCACCTCATCTAAACCTACAGATCATGTACAATCTCTATGCGGAAAAGGTGGAAAACCCAGCATCGCGAAAGATATATGAGAGAGAATTCCACGCCTTAAAACTTGCATTCAAGAAGCCTCAAGTGGATACATGCCACAAGTGCGACATCTTGAATATGAAATTAAAAATAGCTCCTACTGAAGAAACATCAATCATTGAAAACGAAATTAAAACCCATCAGGAATCCGCAGATTTGGCTTATAAGACAAAAGCAAATGATAAAGAAGCTTGTAAAGTAGATAACAGAAAGCAATGTTTTAGTTTTGATCTGCAGCAATGCCTCCCCACCCCTTCTCTTGTTTCGTCTGTTGCTTTCTACAAAAGACAGTTGTGGACTTACAATCTCACTATTCATGACAATGTAACTGGTCAGTTTTACAACCACATGTGGCATGAGGCTACAGCAGGACGAGGAGCAAATGAAATAGCCTCATGTTTGTTTCATCATTTGGGCAAACTTCTTTCTACTATTGAAGAAGTGATTTTTTATTCTGACACTTGCGGAGGCCAGAACAAAAATTCGCATGTAGCTGCAATGTTTATGAAGGCCATGACTGTCTTTCCACATATCAAAAGAATAAAACATAAATTTTTGGTTCCAGGCCACACTCATTTGGAGTGTGATGTTGACCATTCAATGATAGAACAAAACAAAAAGAAAGCTAAAAATCCCAATTTATCATCCTCACGATTGGTTTCAGCTAGTTAGGGGAACCGGAAAGAAAATGCCATTTCAAGTAATTGAAATGAAACAAGAAGAGTTTCTTGATTTTGCAGAGCTTCTCAAGACAGATTTAGTATTAAGGAAGAAGAATTCGGATGGGGACTTGTTTTCGTGGCATAATGTTCAGTGGCTTCAGTATACTCAAGACCACGGTACTCTGTTGTACAAGAACTCCTTAACAGAAGAAGAACCCTTCAAGTCAATGAGTTTTAGAAGAAGAGGGAGGCCTTCCATAGGACAGGTTCAACAAAAGTACAAGTCCATGGTTCCTATACCTGAGGTAAAGAAAAAGGATCTCATGGATTTACTTCCTCTGATACCACCAGTGTTTCACAATTTTTATCGCCAACTCCCGACAGATTCTGCTATCCAAGCGGAGGATCCTGACCTTCTGGAAGTTGAGCTGGAGTAGTCCCAAATTAAAGGAATAGAATTTTGAAATTATTATTTGTTAATTTTGTATTTTCTTCTTGCCTTTAGTATATTTGGTAATGTAAAATTAATAAAATTATTCTATGCCCAAACTAAGGTTTATGTTTGTCCTAACATGCTTAAGCGAATATAAATGGTGAAATGTTGGAAAAATTAAATCCTTGTGAATTTCCAAATTGTAATTTTGACTTCGTTAATAAACAAATTTAATACCATATTCAAATGTTGCATTCTTATTAATGTTTTTCCTTCTGGTAAAGATTAAATGTATTTTTCAGATTGAATTACTAATATATTGTTTTATAAAAATAACCATTACAAATAATATCAATAATAAGATTTTACATAATGTTTTGAACTTTGCTATTGCTCTCCTGAAAAATTCAAAATTTTGACTTAAGCCCTTATGACCGCGCATCAAAGATTTGATCTCCGTTAAAAACGATTTCGGACGCGTGCTGCTGCTGCAGTCGCAATGAAAATATCGTGCCCTATATACTTCTAGATGATTCGAGAGCATCATGTACACAGCTTCGAAAAAACCCCATACTGAATGACGAAACTATACATAAGAAAGAAGTTTTAACGGAGAAGTCAGTCAGACAGTTTTTGGTCGCAATAGTGTGCATTAGTTGCAAGTAGTAAAACTTGGCAGAGTTAAGACCTCAATGTTTAAAAGTGTTTGACGGGAGGTGCTTGCGAACGTTAGTAAATAGTTCAGTACGATTAACTTAACAGCAGCCTTCATGCGGTTCGACAGCCATTGTCTTCTGGCAAACTTCCAGAGTCGCTTGTGACCAAGCCCTTTCATATGTCGCAAAAGTTGAAGTAAGTTATGGCAGTTCCACTATTTCGCAAACAGATTTTGAAGCAACTTGGTCCTTGCCTCTCGCATGGAATGCAGAAACCATCCTCAAATTCAATTCATATGTTTGATTTTTATTTTCTAAAATATTTACGTTAGCTTAGAACAATAATAAAATTATGATAACTCAATGTAATCATTAAAAAAGCTACCAGTTGCTAGTGTTGTGACTCTTCCACAATTACGGTTACACTGTTCCCACAGTGTAAGCAAGACATGACAATTTTTGCTCCCGAACAATATCTGTGAACCACATCCATTTCTATTTCACCATCACATTATTTACAAGAAGCAAAACCTTGACCAACATTCCGAAGTTTCTTACGTTCAGTTCATCATTTTCAGGAGTGTTTTCGCACATATCATATTCTGCCAATTGTGGCCCAAATTTCAGGAGATGATGATAATCGAGGAGTAGACGAACCCCATACAGGAGTAGAAGAGTGGCACCTATTCAAATTTGAAAGCATTATTAGAATAAAAGGTACAAATACGTGCAGGAATTCATAAGAATATGCTAAAAACCAGTGGCGGCCGCTGTAAATTTTTGCTGCGGGCTCTGCAACTTATCTCTTAGGTTTGCTTCCATTGACATTTTTGAAGAATAATACATAACAGGAGCAAATGGTTAAAATCCATTTGAATGATTCTATGCACTTCGTGAATAAATCGCATCATTTATAGTCTATATATCATTTATTTGGTATTTTCATAGTATTTTATACAAGAAGGTATGCATTAAATTAAAATGAAACGACGATGAGGTTCATAATCGCTTGAACTCTTCCAAGTCTACGATCCTTAGCAGTGCAAAACTTATCGATTAATTTTTCATTGAAGTCTCCAATCTCAGCAATTAAATAATGGTTTTGAATGGAAATCATTGCGGAGACAGTTAATCGTTCTTCATACATAGTATTTCTGAGAAACGTCTTAACACGTTACAAGTTGAAAAGCTCCTTTCTGCTTCGGCTTTATGAACTGAACAGTTGTAAATATTTTAACACACAAAGTTTTAATTCCATTTAATTACTGTCAATTAGAAGCCGCGGTGGTCTATAGGAAAGATAGTAGATAAGATATGGCTGAATCATTGTATATGTTTTCCTAGTGAACTATGCTTTGACTAAATCTGAGAAACGCAATATCTTAAAGTTCAAAAAATTAGTAAAAAAAATAAAGCTATAGTTAGTTTTGTCATTGGGACCATAGAGGATATGGCGGGTCGGACACTATTGAAAGGAAAAGGTATGTTTGCAGATAAAGCACATGAAGTAAATGTGATGTAGGTGTATATGTTCCTGCATTGAAGCATAGTACAGGTACTCCCTGCCACACAAAGGAAACAGAAATCTGCGTTGTGCTGGCCGGCATGCCGGTCAAAATTGAAATTGCTTGGAGATGGAGTGACAGATTCGTATGTGTCTGTGCTATTTGACGCAAACGCTTTTGTGCCAATAGCACATTTGAGTTGATATCTTTCGCATCCCAGCATCTCATGCCTATGGTAAATGTGAGCCATATACATACATACATGCACTTGCACGCTCTGTTAGGAGCGAAATTAGGAGGAACAAAAGGGGCAGGAATGCATTACAGAAGGAAAATGTATAACATGCAAATGATTTGCTAAAGATACCTTATTTACAAAAAACCGCCATGCGCCTGGTGACGCCTTGCATTTGCGAAACCCTTGAACTGCTTCCCGCATTCCGGAATATCTTGCGGCATCCTGCAAGCAAATTCAAAAAAAGGAACAATATACCATACTTCTTCGTTTTGTCGACTTTCTCGGCTTCTTCCAAACAATGGTATCAATTTCTTACGCTTCGCATCGAAGATTCAAATCAATGAAAGTATCAAACAAAGAGAGAAAAAAACTGTGTTGTTCCTTATACTGTAAATATTTATTTCTTATATCGCATACAATTGTTTCGAAGGCTACGTGCCTTCTTCTTCAGTGCGAATCACAATTTATTTCTTATACCTGATCTACGACTATTTATATACCCCTAAGTTTTTATACCTACTTTCTATATCCTAATTGTATCCTACTTGACCACTAAACGCTCTCACCAGGCTCGATGCACAGTTGCCTTCGTCGTGATTTATTCTATTGTCCTTGCCTTCCTTCAATATCCACATACTTTCGGCTGCATCCAATAGGTGGGCTTTACGCACTCGCTTAACGACTTCAGCGTTGTTGAATGTTATTGTATGTCCATGGTTAATCATATGCCTCGCCACCATGGACTTTATATGACGTACGTCATCATTTCTCCATTTTTCGAATTCCCTTTTATGCTCCTCGAACCTCGTTTTTGCCAGCCTTTTTGTTTGCCCAATGTATATGCTGGAGCATTCCGGGCAGCTCACCTTGTAAATGCCACTCAACTCGTCCTTTTCGAGACTATCTTTTGGCGATCCCAGCAAGGTCCTCAGCTGGTGGTTCGTACTCCTAGATACTAGATCTATGTTATACGCGGCCAATGCTTTACGGATGATGTCCTTACAGCTCGAATACAAGATGCTGGCTCTTCTATGTTGTTCTACGGAGGTCTGTTGACTGAAGAGAGTTGTCTGTTGCTCATTTCTCATTCGTTGCTGTTTTCCTCATCATAATTTGGTCGAGTAATTCTCCTGTAAATCCGTTTTTCACTGCTGTGTCCTTGATGTATTCGAGTTCGTTCATGAACTGCTTTTTTGTTAATGGAATTGTTAAGAATCTGTGTATCATGCTATGATATGCTGCCATTTTTTTGTGTATACCTATTATGATGCGATGATTTCGGAATTGGCAATCTCTCTCATATATATTTTGCAGATCGCTCAGTTTGTCTATTAATTCATTGGTGTTCCTCACAGCGAATTTGCTATAAAAATTCCCCAGGCTACTTAACTCATTAATTAACCATTTCGCAATTTTATGCGTGGGGGAATTTATATCCGCTATGATTTCTCTGACTTCATTTCCTGGCTTGCGTATTTTTGGTTGGACTTTAATCCTAGGAAGTGCTGGGTTTGGTGTTCGTAGTTCTGCAATATTGCGTATTACATGTTTGCATTCGTTCAGCGTTTTCTCTACTCTTTTGATCGAGTCTGGTAGAAGATTAGCACGCAACTGGAAAAAGTTGCCGTTATTTAATTTTGCGGTTTCGTTATATTCTTTTGTATCCATGATCACAACTGCATTGCCCTTATCCGCTTTAAGGTAGAATACATATTTTTCTCGTAGTTTCTTATGTTTATTTGATTTTGAATTTTCATCTCTTCTTATTGCTTTCAGCTTATCTCCCAATTCTTTCCGTACAACCTCTTTTGCTTCCGGTTCAAGACCTCTAATTGCTCCTTCTACATCAATCACGATGTCTTCCATGCATAGTTTAGATTTTATAGCAAAGTTCAATCCATTGTTGGCAAAAACGAGGTTCGAGGCGCATAAAAGGGAATTCGAAAAATGGAGAAATGATGACGTCCGTCATATAAAGTCCATGGTGGCGAGATATAAGAAATAAATATTTACAGTATAACAACACAGTTTTCTTCTTCTCTTAAACCGACTGTAAAAACGAAAAATGAACAATAAATTTTTATCAAACAAAATCTTGGAAATTTTCGCTTAAATTTACACTTCCTTGACTTTTTGAAACGAATGGCATTACATTGGTCGCAAATTTAACGGTAAACGAAAACGCCACCTTGCCTACCTGCAGAACGAAAAGCCAAAGCAAATTTAATTAATTCTGTCGCTTTCCATATTGCCAAATGTGCAGTACAAAATAGTATACATAAAATATATAAATAATAAAGTTAATATTCATTTTACACACCTGCGAGCGTCGCGTCGGTAGTCGTTTAACGTTGGTCTTTAAGAGGGCGCTACAATATATTCTGTGCTGCCACACTTGCACTCGCCACTAGCGGTAACTCTCCACGCGATTCTGTCAACATCATCCTGTCATCACTTTTCTTGCAAAGCCACTTACAGTTTTTTCGGGGTCGAATTCGTGCCTGATAACACGATAGCTCGTGAAGTAAATAAACGAAAGACCCGGTAGTATAATTCGCAGCAGAACATCCAGTATTTAAAGTAAACGTTTGAGTTCGCAAGTGTGGACTGTTTGCTTACCAAAGCGTTTTGCCTTTCACCTGCAGAGACTTTCACAAAAAATGGCTCGTGGTCACCAAAAGATTCAATCGCAAGCGAAAGCCCAGGAGAAGCAGGCGAAGGTGAAGAAGCAGCAGGGGCACAACGCGGCGGAACAAAAGAAGGCCGCGCAGAAGGCCTTGGTGCACGTCTGCGCCGTCTGCAAGGTAGCCCCGCACGAACATGTTCGACCTGCCCGAATAACCTCTTTTTTTGCAGTCTCAAATGCCCGATCCCAAGACGTACAAACAGCATTTCGAAAACAAGCATCCGAAGAACGACATGCCGGAGGACTTGAAGGCGCTTTAACATCTACTCGGGTACCGCACATTCCGCAATCGCGAAACCACTGTAAATTTCAGATTCTAACTCAGAAACGTTTTCCTTGTGATTTGACATTTCCGTGTACGGCCAATTACTTCGACCCATAAAATACTGGACGCAGACGTTGCATCACAGCTCGAACGAACGCAAACTGACTTGGGTGTACATAAACTAAATGTAGAAATAATGTTCACGAGAACTGTGCGAAGGGGCGTCTGCACGTTGTCTAAAAATATTTGACTTAATGACCTCGCCAATCGTCGTGCTCACCGCGTTTTGCGATTTTTCCAAACAAAGCTTGACCAGGAGCGCCTGGTCCCCGCGTACGTTTAATGTGCGGCGTCTTTCGCCCGTGGTGCTTTTGGTGTTACAGTAAGTTTGCCCATCAGTTTCGAATACTTCATCTCGAGCCAGTGTAATTAAATCTAGCGAGCACAACAATAAAGATTTGATTTTTTTTTAATTCGCTCGTTTATTACTGTTTGCAGGAATTCCAGCTGCCATTTCGAGGCATCATGCACATCTTAGTGACCTCTGTCTAAGATCTTCTGCAGCCAGAATCCTTTGCGAAATCTGTCTGAGGTTGGAAAACGTCGCAAGCAATCGATAGACTTGCTTTTTACCTTCATTAAAGCACAATAGCCACATTTGAAGCATGTTTTGTAAGAGGCGTCCGTAAAATACGCACTCACTTCAATGAATGCGGAGATTTTTCCTACAGCGCTTAAAGAAATTGGTTTACGTACGAGGCAGGATTTTCCGGAACTTCACCAGTTCGTGTAGATTTAGATGTCATTGAACATGCTTTGTAAAAGATTCTTCTTGAACGCGGAATGGTCTTCTCGAAGGCAAACAACAGCTTATGTATTTGGTGGTCGATTTAAAAAGGTGCTGAGAAATATGAAGAATATCCTTACATCCTGCTTTTAACTATTCTTTTTTTTTTTTTTCAACGTTGGGAGGTGGAAATCTTCTAAAGATGCCGATCAGCTCCCGCCTCTCGGCATGCCGGATTTTTACCGGCTAAAACCACCTCCTCCTCCTGATCACTCTCTCCATCATTCATTCATTTTCGTTCTTATTAATTGTCGTACCTTGGTGCTTCCCAGACGATGTAGATCGGTATAAGGGATAGCACCTAACTATCAATATTTAGGTTCATTCATTTTATTTTATCATTCATGTGATTTTGTTGTTTCTGTTTGATTTCGTTATGCAAAAAACTTTGAGTAAAGATGGAGCTGATGTATTCACTTCCGGTTTTGTTCATGTATGAGATACTTTTTTAGTGTCATTTTAAACGTGTTGAAGTTTGGTATGTCCTTGATGTAGTTTGGTAAAGTATTGTAAAAGCCTGCTGCTTTATTCACGGGATCCTCCTTTAGTCGTTCCGTTCTAGCATATCTGATCATTATACTATTGGCACTCCGGACATTACAAATATTTTTTTCCGATATTTTTTCAAGGTTTAAAGAGCTATATTCTTTTGAGTGTAGATGTTTATAGATGAATTTAGCTCTCTCCATATTAATTAGGCTTTCTAGGCTAAGCTCTTTAGCTGTTTTGTATACCTCGACCGTAGCGGTTAGCATAGGGAGATTATATATATTTTTATAAGCCTTTGTTATGAGTCTGGAGATGGCTGTAATGTTACTTTTGGAAGTCTGACTCCATATCAGCAGACCGTAAGTAACTTTCGAAAGAATATGCGCATGTACAATTTGAATTTTACTGCTAGTCGGGAAGAAGTTGAATCGACGCAGGAGCCCTACGAGAACCGCTGTTTTTTTTCTAAGATCGTTTATGTGAATCGTCCATGTAAGTTTTTCGTCAATTGTAAGTCCCAAGTATTTCATTTGCTCAGCCCTCTGAAGAGTTGTATGATTCATTTTGATCAGTGGATGTATGTCGGCTTTATTTTTCTGTTTAAAAAGGATGTATTTTGTTTTTGTATAGTTGATTGATAGTCTGTTTTGTAGTAGCCAGCGCCAGTATTTGTCTAGATCGGTGTTCACGTTACGTTCAATGTCAAGTTCGGTTTTTCCAGAGTAGATGAGTACTGTGTCATCTGCGTACATTACAACTTTCGCAGAAAGCTCAGCACTATTTATGGAATTGGTGTATAACAAAAAAAGTGTTGGTCCCAGGATGGATCCTTGTGGAACCCCAATGCTAATTTTAGCAGGTTCGCTTTTTATTTCCCCAATGTAAGTTGATTGATGTCTGTTTGTCAAATAGCAGCACAGGAGATCTCTTGCTTTTCCCACAATTCCATATTCCCCCAGTCTAGTCATCATAGTTTTATGAATTACGGTGTCAAAGGCTTTTTTGAGATCCACGAAAACAGCAGCAACATATAGACTTTTATCTAAAAGCATATTTATGAAGCTAATCGCATCCACGATGGCATCTTTTGTACCTTTACCCTCCTGAAACCCATATTGGTTTCTATTCAGGATATCATTCTGCAGTAGAAACTTTTTGATACGGGAGTCCAAAATTTTTTCTATTACTTTACTTAATGAGTTTAAAAGTGAGATAGGTCTAAAATTGTTTGGATCCGTTTCATCACCCCCTTTGAAAATCGGTTTTATTGTCGAGACTTTTAAGTGCTCCGGGAATTTTCCTTCCGTGAAGCTTTTGTTTATTAGATACACAAGGGTATCAGCTATATTTTCTTTGATTGCTTTGATGTCGTCGATGCCAATACCATCAGGACCTGGAGCAGTATGGTTTTTCAAGGAGTCAATTGTTTTGATTACCTCCTGCTTATCTGTTTTCCTCAGGTGGAAAGAGGATATTGGGGCAATGTTACCAGGAGCTGGTGCGATGTTCGGGAGATCCGTAACAATTTCTTGTCCTATCGAACAAAAGCGATGATTTAGGCAGCGGGCAACTTCTTCGGGATCAGTTACTATTCTGTCTGAGAATAATAGCTTTTCGATTGTATATTTGCTATTGCAATTTAAGTCGCCTTTCCGGAGAACACCATCCACTAATTTCCAAAATTGACGAGGATTTCTACAACTTTGCTCAAGTGTTTTAGAATAATAGTTTAGTTTAGCTTCATTTATAATTTTGTTGCATTCATTTTTTATTATTTTATAATACTGCTGCTTTCGAGGATTCATCGGATCCTTCATTAATGATTTGTAGGCTTTACGTTTTTTATTTGATGCATATATCACTCTTCCCGTAATCCATGTCTCGTTCCTTGTTCTTACTGGCTTCGTGTAAGTGACAGAAGCTTTAGCATTCGCTATTACGTTTGCCAAATCCTCGAAGTTGTCTGGGCGTTTCTTCTTTAAAATTAGTCTAATCGCGTCAATAAATTTGTCTGTCTTGTAGAAAGTAACGTGTTTTATTGTCGGCTTTTTTTTGTGACAAATTTCGGCTTTTATTGTAAGTCGTATCAGTCGGTGATCCAGTCGAGGCCAGTCTTCAAATGTGTAGTTGGTGTTGTTTTTGATTAGTTGGCTGTTTGTAGCTATATGATCCAAGAGTGTACCTGATGCTAGTCTAGTAGGTAGTTCACTGTTCATGATTTCTGTGTTATTTGTAGTTAGCGTATCCAAGTACGTCCGGTAGTGTGTATTCTCATCTAATAGATTTATGTTTGTATCTGCTATTGTTAAAAGTGGTTTGTCCGTCGAGTATATACTGTCGATATGGTCGATAAACGTGGAAAACGTTTCTGAAGATCTATAAAATGTTCCTATATGAAGATTTAAACTATTTGTCTCTATTTCAATTATTATAGTAGAGAAACTTGTGTTCAAACATTTAGTTTTAAACTTCAGACCGTTTTTCACGTAGATCGCTGTTCCACCTCCTCTTCTGTCTTTCCTACAGCAGAAAACGGGATTGAAACCACTTATATTGTGGTAGACAGTTTCAGAGTCGTAGATCCATGTTTCACAAAAGACCATGACATCGATTTCCTTATGTTCGTGTAAATATATTTCAATGTCCTCCATTTTCTGCCGAATGCTTCGAAGATTAGCGTAAAGAACATTTATTGTGTTTTTCTTCAACATTTTAGATTTCACTGTAGTTGATATTCCTTCTTGCGAGCTTCAGACGCCTAATGTATTCTGGGCATTCAGCAGAATCGGCTCTATGGCAAACGTTTGTCATTTTGCTGTTGTGGAGGCAGTTCACACACTTTTTGCTGTTGGTTGTGCATGCATCAGTTTTATGCTCACCTGCGCAAATTGCACAAGTGTCCTTACCCTCACACTTATTTGTTTTATGATTATATTTTTGGCACTTGTAGCACCTTGTAACATTATGATCCTCTGTTACAAGGTATGAGCCAAAATCGATATTAATATGCTGATTATGCAGTCTTTTAAACATTGGCCCATTGACTTCTAATATCGCTAGCCATTTTTTATTCCTCATCTGCCGCGTGTGTACCATACTCAGCTTACCACTGCTGTCAATGGAGTGGTTAAGATTTTTGATTTCCTCGTACAATTCCTCCGACGAGTATTTCTTATGAAGTCCTTTGATAATTAAACGGGGTGCCAGTTCGGCTGTAACTCCTATCTGGTAATTATTATTTAGGGTATTTTTCACCTCCTGCATCAACTTTTCAGTATTCTTTACTGAGTCCGTCTTTATCAAAAGACCTCCGTTTTTAAGTGGTTTCGCCATTGTTATAGGAACTTTGATGTTCGCCGGCTTTATGTGAGTTCTCAGTTCCTCCAAAGTCTGATCAACAGATTGATCTTTTTTAGGCTTAAGAATTATTCCTCTTTGGCCATTTTGTTCGATAATTTTTTCTATTAAGTGAGTTCTGATTTCCATTCGAGATGACAAATGATTTGTTACAGCATTCACTTCAAATTTTTCTCGGATGTGTAAGAGACTAGAAAAACAACCCAGTGAAAACAAAAAGTAAATGTTACATAACATAGATCACAAGTAACACAACTTTGGTGACTTCAACTTATGTAGCAAGGAAGTTTATTTTACGTTACAGTTTCACCTTAATTTAACATCACAAGAGTGACTCATGTTATATACTACTCACGTAGCAGTGCATACAGCTTAATTGAACTTTCTTTGGTGTCATTGGTTTTAATTATGTAATAATAACACGAGGCGAAGCAATTTTGTTCAATATTCACCCAAAAAATAATAATTTTTTGGTATTATACCTTCGCCAAGACACATTTTATATTACGCGCGAACATTAATAGGTCGAGAAACAGCCTATTTACACTGTCCCGAAACTTCATAGTTTTCGCACCATTCGTGATCCGATCATTATTGAGTTGAAAATTATGTATTTTTCTATATATTTTCAAATTACTATTATTCAAAATCACGAATCAAAACAATGTTTCCCTCGATGTTGCAATATGCAACAGATGCCACTAGTTGATATTTTCAAATTCACCACACCATCTGACAGCAATGGAATGCAATGCTCTCAACAATAGTTTTTTAACGGAAAGAAAGTAAGTCGAATTCAACCAGGTGTGACATCGACTTTTGTGTCAGTTTTCAAGGGAAATAATGACATTCCTTAGATAATCTTCATTCATAACCTTCCATAAATATTCATATTTTGCGACCGGAACCATCTCAACGTGATGGATCGTGTGGTGGATCGTGTGGTAGATCGTGTGGTGTATCTTAAACAATATATTGCACGGATACTCTACCCAAAAAACATGAGACAAAAGGTGCAAAAATTACCCCTCCAGAGGAAGCGCTCTGGTTTTCATTTTTAAACTCGCGCAATTCGTGTACGTGTAACGGCCGCAATCGAATTAGTGTGCGAATAGCATGTGTACCAATGTAAATTGGAACATTAATACGCGTGTACAATTCCATACAACGCGTTGTATAACAAAAGTGTGGCAATTCGGTTCTAGTATCTGAGCTACTTATTATCTATGCTAAACGATCCAAGGCATTTCGAAGGCATCGACAGAAATACGTATTTTCGGGCCAATTTAAATAGTGTATAACACTTCGTTTTCTAGAAACCGGAGAAAGTGTTGCGAGCTTACACTACAGCTTCCTATTATTACAATGTATGCTATCATCTCAACTCATTCCAGAGATATAATAGCCCATTTACATCGGCTCGAAAATATGAATTTATGATTGACGCATTTCGAAATGTATTCATGTATTGAGTTTATCAGATGTACATGCTCAACAGTTGCGTTCACAAAGTATGAATGCCCAATTATTTATAAAAGCTTTTATGTAAGAAGATAATTTCAAGAATGTCATTATTCACCTCGAAAACTCGATGAAAAGTCGATGAAAATACATTTGAAGCAGGTCTTTGCATTCACGCCTTTTGGAATTCGATTTATTTATATTTCTGCAGTGGACAACTGTTGCCGGGGTATTGCATTTCCTTAACATACTGTGCCAAACAGAGTTTCAAATTTGAAAATAAATGTTCTTCGCGCACTTTTGAACTAATGGATAACATAGATCAACATTCTAATATGTTGGCGATATAACACTCAAAGTATTTATTCATAAATTGTTGCAGTTTTTCAGATCAAACAAACAACACAGGAAAAGTTCTGAATAAAATATTGTTTCACTTTGAGGGTCGTCAATTTTTACATGATATATTTATACAATCGTATAAGAACACACGCATCCACACATTATGATTTATCTATGTTAGCTATCAACTTTTAGAAACTCCAATTCAGAGGTGTCCGGAAACGTGTTGATGATAATCAATCCAGTTCCATTTTCCTTTAAATATTTGATGTCTTCTAAGTAGCCAAACCAATAGATAACTACACCGGGTCCAAATCTAAAAATACAATAAATAGTCAAAGCATCTTCAAAATTATATTTATTATCATTCGCAACCTGTTGTAATAGCTGATGAGTTGTTCTCGCAGGTATCGTTTGTGGGTTCGAACGTCTCCAAACAGCGCTTTACTCTCTATCCAATTGATCACACAACCATTGTACAGGCAGGGCAACGCCAGCTTTAGGTCGGGCGTCTTATCGAATCCTGTTCTTCTCAGATCTCCTTCGTCGTAAAACACCATGCCTGCGTCCGTAGCCATTTTCTTTAGCTGCAATTATTCAACATCTTTTCATGAACTAAACTATTCAATCCTATTCCGATTGCTGACCTTCATTTCGTATTCTTCTCCAATACATCGTCTGATCGCGTCTATAATCGGGCCGTCCTGGTTGTCACAAAACGTACACGCTCGAACGTTTACCGCCAAACAATAGTTTTGTATTATGTACGGATTTTTGATCATTTCAAGGATTTTGCCCTTGGCAACGTTTTTGAATTTCTCGTTGAGAATTATTCGGCTGAGATTTGTTGGCGGCAAGCCATAGTTGAGTGCCATTTTAATGATGATTTTATCATCGAATTGCTTGCTAGCAGCTTCTTCATATCTTAAATCAAAAAAAGAGGGTGTTATTGGACTAAATGACGATGTAGGTGTGTTTGTTTCTATGTTCCATCTGATTTTCATAGATTGTGATTTATGATAGCGGCATTTGTATCATACGCATTTAAATTTTTCGCCCTTGATTAGCATAACTATTCGATTCTATGTTTTAAATTTGCAATCATTAATTTACACAATTGAGCTACATAAATGTAGAACTTCGGTAACTTAAGGGATCATTCTGGTGTGTAACATTCAAAAAATCGATTTAGTTTTTTTTTTGACGGATTTCGAAAGAAAAAACCTTCAAACATAACTGCTGGGTGACGAGAACCATTTCGATTCTCGTATGAGTCAGGATATGCGGCTAACGTTCAAATCAGCTACTTCCGTGAGGCTGTCCAGGTTTTCATGCGTTTCCTGGACAGTGCTAGGAATTCACACAGAAAATGCTGGATTGTCTCTTCCTCTTCTTCCGATCTGCAGCTTCGGCAGAAAGGGAACGCCCAATCTTTCCGCATGTCTGGCAATTAGACAATGCCCCGTCAGTATGGGCACGATAGAACTCAAAGTTTCACGACTCGTGTTCAGCAGTTGCTTGGTGCGTCTGGGACTCAGTGCGCGCCAAGTTTGCCTGGTTGTCCTGCAGGTTTCCTCCAGCAACCAGGCCCTATTCGTAGCCTTCATGTAATGCTGTCAAAATTCCAGCTTTATGGAAGCTAGAGTTTGGCCGACTTGGGGTGTGAGTGTATACTCCCGGAGCTCAGTGCTAGCTCTCGCTAAGGCATCCGCTTCGCAATTTCCCGGTATATCACTATGTCCCGGTACCCAGTGTAGAGTCACTTCACAGTGAAGTGACATCATGTACGGCATTCCATTACCATCATGGATGCGGTGTACACGTTGGATAGCAGCTTGACTGTCAGAAAATATTCAGGTTTCTTACGGAAATTTCCTGATTTCCCAAACAGTCTACTGCCATGTATATTGCAATGACCTCTGCCTGAAAAACACTGCAGTGGTCTGGAAGCGAGAAGGATAGTTTCAGTCCTAGCTGTTCTGAGAAAACGCCACAGCCAACTTTTCCATCCATTTTGGAGCCATCAGTGTAGATGTCGACCGATTCCTGCATCCCAACTCTTTCTATTGCCCAGTCATCCCTGCTTAGGATGACTGACTTGAAACCATGATGAAAGCAAGGAATCGGAGAAGTGAGGTCTACATTCCCTGGCGTTGGTCCATCCCGCAGTAGTATGTTGGAGGGACCAGTATTTCCCTCATGCCAGAGATTTAAAGCTGAGAGGATTTTGCGGACGTAGATGTCAAATCGCTATTGAGATGCGCCAACTGGAGTACGCGCTCGATTTAGGCTGGTTGCGCTTTCGATGATTATAATATAAGAGGCGAGTGATAGAAGCTTGGGCACTTACTTCTTCAATACTTTCGCAGCAATCGCCTGGATCTTATATGTTTTTGCTTTGGTCCTATGATTACATTCAGAGAACAGGATGCTGCTAAGAGCGTACTCGTCAATGTCCTTGAACAGCTTCTTCAGCTCCAGATCGCAATTTATCGGCAATCCTTGGTATTTTTCGATAAAATCCACCACTTCACTGTAGCGAGAATTGGTTAGGACGTTAATTTTAGCTCCTTCCATCCTGAACCCCGCCGGAACTAAATCATTCCGCTCCTTCCAACTCAAACAGGACCAACAGCTGTTTACAGTTTTACGGCAGACTGTAAAGGAATGTCAATGGAATGTTATTCCACTGGTGGATCTGTCAGCGATGACAGCCGTTTGGGAGTTTTGAACAGTTTATTACATTTTGCAAGATACGAAAATTTTAGAGATCTTGTTGCGTCTTCGTTACTGAATTAAGCTTATGATCAAAAAAAAAATTACTTAAAGTAAGTTGCCAAAAATCACAGCACACTTTTATTGTTTTTCGATTAAATTCATCCAAGTGAAACTGATTTCGGCCCCTTCACCAATGACAGTTGCATTGACTCTATGCCGCAGCAGCTGACGCTCTACTCCAACAAACCGAATCGCACTCGTACACCATTTGTCAACGAACAACTATATTTTGTAGGGATTGTTTTTAGGATAAAACTTGCAAAACTCAAAGGGTGAGTCCATCGTGGTGTTATCTCGCGAAGCTGTGTGTCATCTGTGACGCGTTTCTACTCAACAGGGAATTCGAAACCTGCTGCAAATCTCGGAAAGTTGGCGGAGTTTGTCGAGTTGAACGCCTCGCGAGTTTTATAATGTCACGGGCGACGATAAAAATCCAGTGAAGACACTTAAACGTCCTGGTCTTGTGTTTTCGTCCAGGGAATTGCGTGTGGGATACGGAACGAGTTTCGGCGGTAGTGCCCAAGGTTTTCGGACAACGAGGGATAATGGACATTCTGGACATCGACGAAGTCCTGAAGGATGATTCATTTTGGTAAGTGGCGACTCGGTGGAGCCCCGATTGGGCTGGCTAGAGCCATTTAGCTAACTTGCGTCTGTTGCAGCTTGATGGAGGCCGACGACGAGCAGGACGACATAAACACCATCTTGCAGCAGTGGCGACTGAACGGGTGTGCTACTTCAGGTGAGTGTTCGCGATTTCGTCTGCGTTGGCCTGAATTTCTCCGCGAAACATTTGGCTGGTCGCTTCCGATCGAGATCTCTTCCCTTTGTCTCCAACTTGATCACACACTCTGGTACGCGGTGTCACGCCGCAATTCCAGTTTCCATTCATGGAGCGGTTGCGGAGCGGGCGATAAAGGCAACTTCCCACTTGATCGGATGTTGATTTATCGCTTGTGGCCATGTGTTTGATATGCAGTGTTGTCGTCGGTCGCTACTAATTAGGGCCAAGGGGGCTTAGCAAAGAAATTGTGCATGCTTTGGGCATGTTTCGCCGCTGGCTGTCAAGCGAAAATAGCTGCTGTATATGGAATCACTTCCCGTTTCTTCACAAGGGACCCAAGAATATTTTTCAAAGGTGGAAATCTTTAAAAAGATATCAATTACTTCCTGCCTCTCCGCAAGGCTTTTTTCTACATACCTTTCCACCCACTAAAGTCAGCTCTGTATCCTCCAAATCACTCTGTCCTGTATTTAGGGCATACTACTTCCCGGAAGATAGGCATCGGTGTAAGGAATAGTATCTGATCCATTATGTTTGACCTTTGTGTGACTGGGAAGGTATCTGAGCGCCTTTTGTAATTTTGGATGGGTTCAAAATGCATTTCAAGACTATGCTGCCCCAAGATTCGTGAAAATAATTATATCAAATATGATATCCTCGGTCAGAAGAGCTAATCCGGCATGCCGAGAGGCAGGAGCTGATCGGTATCTTTTGAAGATTTCCACCTCCCAACGTTGTAAAAAAGACAAGGAAACTTAATAAAAACTGTCACTCACATAAGGATTAAAAGCGTTTAGGTTTGATTTTTAATTTTAGTTCAGGTTGAATCAATAGTAAGCAATGATTTTGTGGAGCTGATTGTAACTGCTCCAAGATTTGTTCCTACAGGAGATGTTTTTTAAAGTGTCGTCTTCAATGTATTTGGGTTAGTTGTGTATTCTTTAGGGTGTTTTTTAGAGGTATAGAACTTTCAATAAGAATATTTGTCATTGTGGCTGTCAAATTTCGCAGTTATTTTAACATTATGCTACAGTGAGCAAAATTGAAATCCGGACACCGTCAAAATGAACTTTCAAAGGGAGTAAGAAGAGCTGTATTGATTCCGTGTTTTGACCAGAACGTAACATACAGCCTAAAGTACACAATACCAGAAAACTAAAGCAAAAAGAAAACGCTTACTCAACGCAAATTCAAAAAACTGTATTTACGAAGGCAAAACTGAAATCCGGACACATCAGATACATACCGAGTGAATGCATGCACAGTACAGTATGAACCCTGATTTTTCCAAGAAAATGAATAATCATGCATGGCCAGGCACCCGTGGACTGTATGGCATGAACTTTCCCGATGGATATCATATTCTGTTCACGCTGTGTGCAAATTGAAACGGTAAATACTGAAAAATGTCGCATTCGGGGAAGAATACCACGTTTGAAGTGCGGCAATTAGTTACCATGCGTAATGCGCGAGATAAATCACTTCGGGAGACTTCAGCAGTATTAAACGTTTCAAAAAGCACCGTTCACGACATTATATCACGGTTTAAACGAGAGAATCGCATTGACAGTACGAATTATAAAGGTTCGTTGGAGAAGCCTTTCCTTTGACACCGTAATTCATAAAACTATGATGACTAGACTAGGGGAATATGGAATTGTGGGAAAAGCAAGAGATTTCCTGTGCTGCTATTTGACAAACAGACATCAATCAACTTACATTGGGGAAATAAAAAGCGAACCTGCTAAAATTAGCATTGGGGTTCCACAAGGATCCATCCTGGGACCAACACTTTTTTTGTTATACACCAATTCCATAAATAGTGCTGAGCTTTCTGCGAAAGTTGTAATGTACGCAGATGACACAGTACTCATCTACTCTGGAAAAACCGAACTTGACATTGAACGTAACGTGAACACCGATCTAGACAAATACTGGCGCTGGCTACTACAAAACAGACTATCAATCAACTATACAAAAACAAAATACATCCTTTTTAAACAGAAAAATAAAGCCGACATACATCCACTGATCAAAATGAATCATACAACTCTTCAGAGGGCTGAGCAAATGAAATACTTGGGACTTACAATTGACGAAAAACTTACATGGACGATTCACATAAACGATCTTAGAAAAAAAACAGCGGTTCTCGTAGGGCTCCTGCGTCGATTCAACTTCTTCCCGACTAGCAGTAAAATTCAAATTGTACATGCGCATATTCTTTCGAAAGTTACTTACGGTCTGCTGATATGGAGTCAGACTTCCAAAAGTAACATTACAGCCATCTCCAGACTCATAACAAAGGCTTATAAAAATATATATAATCTCCCTATGCTAACCGCTACGGTCGAGGTATACAAAACAGCTAAAGAGCTTAGCCTAGAAAGCCTAATTAATATGGAGAGAGCTAAATTCATCTATAAACATCTACACTCAAAAGAATATAGCTCTTTAAACCTTGAAAAAATATCGGAAAAAAATATTTATAATGTCCGGAGTGCCAACAATATAATGATCAGATATGCTAGAACGGAACGACTAAAGGAGGATCCCGTGAATAAAGCAGCAGGCTTTTACAATACTTTACCAAACTACATCAAGGACATACCAAACTTCAACACGTTTAAAATGTCACTAAAAAAGTATCTCATACATGAACAAAACCGGAAGTGAATACATCAGCTCCATCTTTACTCAAAGTTTTTGCATAACGAAATCAAACAGAAACAACAAAATCACATGAATGATAAAATAAAATGAATGAACCTAAATATTGATAGTTAGGTGCTATCCCTTATACCGATCTACATCGTCTGGGAAGCACCAAGGTACGACAACTAATAAGAACGAAAATGAATGAATGATGGAGAGAGTGATCAGGAGGAGGAGGTGGTTTTAGCCGGTAAAAATCCGGCATGCCGAGAGGCGGGAGCTGATCGGCATCTTTTGAAGATTTCCACCTCCCAACGTTGAAAAAAAAAGCTAACAGCCTATGACCGCCATTTTGTCCGCCGAGAAGTGGAGAAAAACCTTCGAGTAACTGCCTCAAGCAGAAGTACAGAAGTTACAGGCCAATTTAGGATATAATTCACGTATTGCACGGTGTATGCTTTACATTAGTGAAGTGAATAAAGTCAAAGACTTTGAGTTCGCAGAAAAATATCTTTTTGCAGACGAAACGTTTTGGCGCGATGTACTATTTACGGACGAGTTCAAATTTAATGTATGTTGCAGTGATGGCAAAGTTAAAGTGTGGAGGAAGCGCAACACAAAGCTCGAGGGAAAAACTTAAAAACCACAGCGAAACACGGCGGCAGAAGTGTAATGGTATGGGACTGTTGCGGAGCGAACGGCGTAAGAAATTTGGCATTTGTGGAGGGGAATACGGATGCGAACATATATATTGACATTTTAAAAGAAAATTTACACGTCAACGCCGAGAAATTGGGTGTTCGTCAAACATTCAAAATGTACCAGGATAATGACCCTAAGCACAAAGCGTGGAATACACGCATGTGGTTACTATACAATTGCCCAAAGGTAATCGAAACCCCTCCACAATCCCCGGATTGTAATATTATCGAGAACCTGTGGGATTATGTTGACGATAGACTCCGCGAGCGTCCTTCTAGAAGAATGGAACAAAATCCCAGCCGATTATGTCCAGCGTTTGGTTGTATCAATGCCACGAAGAATGAAGGCCTTGTATGACGATAAGGGTTTACAAAAAAAAGTAATAACAAGTCGTGTTTTGGGTTTTCTGACCTTATTTGTAAGATTTTTTAGTTCTGTCCGGATTTCAATTTTGCTCACTGTATATTTATTTTGGTAAATTACCACGCAACAGCTTACACTCGAACAACGTGGAAATTTATTTCTGAAATTCGCATTCAGTGCGCCAAACTTATAGAGCACTTCGTCTAATTTGTGGTTGTTATAATCTTTCATTTGAGTAGTTCATACGCAATACAATGGAAAGATTTATGCCACGTATACTTTATTGAACAACGTTCATCCAATACGAGCTCGAACAGTTCGTACCAAGGCAGCTATCCCTGCTGTAAAATAATGTAGCGTTTAGGATCAAAATTTATCTATTCGACGCCGTTCTCAACAACTTGACCTCTGTCCGTCCACTACATGAAAAATTTTGAGGAAAGATCTTGGACTAAAGCTCTATATGGCATGTATCACAAGAGTGCTCGTTCTCCGATCATTCATATATAATGTTCGATGTGGCTTTTGACCCTCCCAAAAATCCAACCTTCATTAATAAAAGAAGGATGGATTGGGTCAAATACCAAGCAGTATTCGAGTCTGCACTAGAGGGTGGACCTCTGAAGATTGAAAACATAGGTTGCCTGGAGGAAGCCGTTGGAACTCTTACATCGGCCTTCAACGAAGCAGCAAGATATGCATGTAGTCCAACGAAGCCTAGGGGGAAGTATAAGCCCCCCTGGTGGAATAGTGACATTGCGGAGCTGCGGAAGGAATGTAGGAGGTCCTTTAATCAGGCTAAAGTATTCAATGACTGGTCTTCTTATAAATTAAAACTGAAGGAGTTTAAAAGCTCCGTCAGAAAAGCAAAACGCACCTTGTGGGGAAGTTTCTGTGCAGAAATAGAACACTCCAAGGATGTCAGTCGTCTGCGAAAAGTTATGACGACCACCTCCTTATTTATGGGGTCTATCAAGGACGCGAATGGGACCTGGACCAAATCCAGCTCCGAGACGCTAGCCATTCTCATGGACACGCACTTCCTGGGCAGTGAGGATGTGGCTGACAAAGCTGATCCACATACGCCCCCGAACTGCCTGTCAACCGCTGTGCCTGTAGACGACAGGCTCCTACGCTAGGCAATCAGCTCATTTCAACCATTTAAATCCCCTGGAATGGACAACACCTCACCTGTTAAGATCCAGCAGGGAATCAATACAGCGCTACCGTGGCTAAAAGCCATCTTTAAGGCGTGTCTACGGATGGCTTATATTCCACAGCGGTGGAAAGAAGCTAAAATAGTCTTCATACCCAAAGCGGGCAAGACATCCCACTCCTCACCTAAGGACTATAGACCTATCAGCCTCACCTCTTTTCTGCTGAAAACTCTGGAGCGGCTGATAGAGATTCATTTGAGAGCTACCCTGCAACCACTCTCTAATGCGCAGCACGCATACACAAAAAGGAAATCGGTTGAAACAGCTCTTCACTCGCTCACCAGCTACATCGAAAAATCGCTAAGCGTCAAAGAATATACGCAGGCCATTTTTCTAGACATCGAAGGTGCATTCAACAACGTCAGTCACAAGGCTATTGAGAAGGCACTCGAGAATAATAATGTGGATGATAACCTGATTAGGTTTATCGTACAACTACTAACCAGCAGGAGCATCAACTCCTCACTAGGAGACAGCATCCTAAGAAGGCGAACGTGCAGAGGCACCCCGCAAGGTGGGGTGCTATCACCCCTTCTACGGAACTTAGTGGTGGACAAACTCCTGTCAACAATAGAAACGACTGGCTGCAAAGTCGTAACCTACGCCGACGATGTTGCAATAGCAATATCGGGCAAATTTGTCAACACACTATCTGAAAGACTAAACCTTGTCCTAGGTATTCTTACCAAATGGAGCAAAGAGTGCGGTCTAAAGATAAATCCGCAGAAAACGGAATTTGTCCTCTTCACGAGAAGATACAAAATTCCTCAATTTGCTCCACCTAAACTTGGTGAGACAAGTCTCAATCCATCTCATCAGGTCAAATATTTAGGTCTGATCTTAGACTCCAAACTCGCATGGAAAGCAAACATAGCGGACAGAGCGCGTAAAGCGGCATGCGCAATCTACTGCTGCAAAAGAGCTATTGGGAAAAGATGGGGACTGAAACCCAATACTGTATCATGGCTCTATACAGCGATAGTGGAACCAATCCTTCTGTATGGCGTGGTTATTTGGTGGCCAGCGATGGCAAAAACATCAAACGCGAACCTTGTTAACAGGGTCAGGAGGACTGCAGCTATTGCAATCACCGGGGCTATACGCACTACCCCGACAAAAGCATTGTTTATGCTATTAAATTGGCTCCCGACGGAGCTCCTAGCGAAAAAGCAGGCCAAGAGCTCTGCTATTCGATTGAAGGCTCTAAATCTCTGGCGTGATGGGAATATCGGCCACTCCACCATATTACGGAGGGATGGACCGGCGCCAGACCTCACTCCTCCGATTCCCTGCTTCCTCCACAGTTTCAAGTCCGTCATCCCTAGCAGAGATGACTGAATCATGGAAGGAAATAGGATACAAGAATCGGTCGACATCTACACTGATGGATCAAAAATGGATGGAAAAGTTGTCTGTGGCGTTTACTACGAACAGCTAGGTCTGAGACTATCCTTCCGGCTACCAGATCACTGCAGTGTTTTTCAGGCAGAGGTCATCGCAATACATAAGGCAGTAGACTGGCTGAGAAATCAGAAAATTTCTATAAGAAATCTCAACATTTTCTCCGACAGTCAAGCTGCTATCCAATCATTATCCAACGTGTACACCTCATCCAAAATTTTAATGGAATGTCGCACACTACTGAACGCGATGTCGCTTCACTGTGAAGTGATTATTTGCTGGGTGCCGGGTCACAGTGATATACCTGGGAACTGCGAAGCTGATGCCCTAGCTAGAGCTGGCACTGAGCTCCAGGATTATACACTTACACCCCAAGTCGGCCATCCGTTGGCATCCGTCAAGCTAAGTTTCAAGCAGTATTATATAGTGGCTGCAAATAGGGCCTGGCTGCTGGAAGAAACCTGCAGGACAACCAGGCAAACTTGGCACACACTAAGCTCAAAGCGCACCAAGCAGCTCCTCAACACGAGCCGTGAAACATTAAGTTTCATCGTATCCGTACTGACGGGGCATTGTCTCATTGGCAGACACGCAGAAAGACTGGGTGCCCCTTTCCACGATTTTTGCCGCAGCTGCAGATCGAAGGAGGAGGAGGAAACGATCCAAACCTTAGGCTAACCCTTCCTGGACAGCCTCACGGAAGTAGCTGATTTGAACATTAGCCGCATAGGCGGATTCATACGAGAATCGAAATGGTTCTCGTCATCCCACAGGTTTTAGTGCCGCTCCCTATTAAAATGTGGTATCACAATGGGCCTATCTTGGCCTAAGTGAGCCGCCTTTTAACAAAGGGGTCTGCCACTACAACCAACCAACCAAAGCCCTATAAGATGCAACTAGTGCACTAATTGAAGCCATTGGTTACATATAATTTTTGCCGTCAAATCATTTTCAGTGATGAGGTTCATTTCTGTAAATAAGCAAAACTGCCATTTTTGGCGTGAGCATATTCTGCAAGAGACTTTGGTAGCCCCATTACATCCCGAAAAAAGTCAATGTATTGTGCGGTTTGCATGTCGGTGACATAATTGGTCCTTTCTTTTTCAAATCTGATGACGGAACCAAAGTTACCGTTAATGGCGATCGCTACCGACAAATGATTCGTAATTTTTCAAAGCCAATCATCTGAAAAACAAATGATTCCTACAGGGTGGCACAACATGCCATACAGCACGTAAAACTATTACTTTATTGAGCCGAACCTTTGATGAACGAATTATCCCAAGAAATGGAACTGGCCGCCCAGATAATGTGATTTGACTCCATTGGACTACTTTCTGTAGGGTACGTCAAGTCACTTATCTATGTTCCATCAACTAATGACGCGGAATAGGGCCGACTATCCTGGAGAAAGTGATGCAAATTTGGACCGACAGGATGACCCTCCTAAGACGCAGTCGCGATGATCATGTGTCGGACATTATTTTTAAACACTAAGTGCCATGAAATTTGCAAGCCAATATAGCCGAAAAATTGGTCATTTCGATAATTTATCCGTGTTTTATTTGTTTAAAAGATTCTATACCTCTAGAAAAAAACTCTATGTTTGGGTTGGTTATGTCTTGTAGTTAGATTGTTTGGCAATACGTCGATCCGGCAGCTTTGTTTAAGGACTCAGTGGCAACAGTGAAGTCTATATTATTTGCATTTTTCATGCTGTACGTATTTTTTAAAGAAATTTGTCTAGTTTCAATGCAATGTAGACAATCTATAAGTTAAGTGTTTTCCATGAAAGTCTATCGTCTATCTATTTATGAACTTTTACATATGTTGTTTTTGTGGGTAGATTTCTTAGCTTTGTCATCTAGTGTCGTGAGAAGTATAGTGTCAACATGCTGATTGTTGGTTAATGTAGTTACATCTCTTGCGTAGATGAAACATTTCCTAAAGCCAATCATTGTAATTTCCGATGAGTATATTTGACCGCAAGCTTAGTATTATATCTGGAATGATTTTGTAAGACACACGTTTTTTTGTGGGTTTTTCGCGGAAAATACAGTGGTGGACAAAAGTTTTCACACATTGCCGTTTGTTGAATAAAACAAGTATTGAAACAACACCAAAAGAACATATTTAATCAGTTATTTTTGAAAAATAAATATTCGTCCCCAAGCTATTAAATATCGCAATAATATAACATATAAAATAATATCCTATTCTGGAAAATAGCAAAGATTTTAAATTACTCATTTTTACCCGGACAAAAGTTTTCACACAGTTCATTGTATATTGTTGTTTATAGGCATGATTTTCAAATTAATATTTCCTCGAAAGTCCCTCTGCTTTATCACCTCTCTTAACCTCCTAAGCATCGACTAAACCAGCTTTTTTGTATAATCTGCCGTTGTTTTTTGTCATTCTAATTGAAACACCTCCTATAAACGTGTTTTGTTAGAAATAGTATACTTCCACAAGCGTCGTTCTAGTTTTTCCCACACATGCTCAATCGGATAGTGATCTGGTGATTGCGGGAGAGTCGGTGAAGTATGAGCAACATTATATGCAATCCACATTTTAACATTATGAGCCGTATGTTTTGATTCATTGTCTTGTTGGAAATAAAATTGATCATCTAAGCCAAACATTATGGCACTCTTTTTCAAATTTTTCTTTAGAATATTTAAATAGAGCTATTCATCCATAGTTTTCTCTAGAATACAAGCTCGCCAACACCTGAAGCAGCCATACATCCCTAAACCCTAACTCCTCCACCACCATGCTTTACTGTGGTAGCAATGTTCTTTGCATTTAATTCTGTGTTGTGTTTTCTTCATACCAGGGTTTTACCGTCACACCGAAATACATTATACTTACTCTTGTCGGAGAATAATATATTATTCCGGAAATCTTCAGGCTTGTCAATAAAGTTTTTCGCGAATTGTAATCTCTTTTTTATTAATTTTACTAATTAGAGGTTTCCGTTTAGGTACCCATGCATTATATCCATTTCGACGAAGGACTCTACGTACGGTTTTTGGATAAACAATTTTTTTAAAGTCAACTTTCATTTGGGCTGCAATCTCTGATGATTAATTATTAATTAATTATTCTTATAACCTGTATTGTGTAAATATAAACCAATCATATGATTCATAAATCGCAATAAATTATTTTCAACTAACCTGTGCTTCCTCTCTTGTAGTAAGTTTTCGCGGTCGTCCATTTCGCGGAGAACTTTCAAATTCTGCCTCGTTTTTGAAACGTTTTACAATGCTGCATATTGTATATCTGCTTCTACTCATTATATTTCCAATTTCGCCATACGATTTATTTTGTTTGAATAAATTTAAAATTATTTTACGTTCTTCTCGTGTAGTTTCCTTCTGCCTGCGAGCCATGATCACAACTTTAATGACTTCAAAAACACGCGAATACGTTTCACCGCCTGTCAAATACTTTACGGGACTTTCCCGTTACATTATCAATATCAGTCTTGCCAGTGTTACAACCACAGTGTATACAATATACAGTGGGAAAACGCTAGATGGGGAAATGAAATACACTGTGCTTTAAAACTAAATTTAAGAGAGCAGTACGAGAAATTTAAGAGAGATCCCAGCGAAACAACTATAGGAAATACAGGTGTTAGGCAGAGCAGAGCATATGCTCGTGCTTAAAGCTTGGAGCTTTCGGTAGTTCCTCGGAGCTACCCGGCTTTGAAAATTGATAGTCCACTTTTTACTCTAAGTTTAACGGCTATTGTATCCATAGACTATGGTTACAACTTTCTCAATGTTGGAAATTCACTTACTACTGTTAGCAACGTGTCTCTAGGGTAGATTGGCCAAGCTTCTGTGTTAACACGTGTAGCTGAAAATCGCGAATGTTTCTATGATAATTTGTCACTTGGACGAAGAAAGACATTTGTTTTCAATTTGCGCTGCCCAGTGGCCATTGCTGATAAATATCAAGCATCGTTCTGGAAATGTCGACCAAGCATGCTGACGAACTGAGCCGAAATTCGATGTCAGTGTAGAAACAGATTGCTATGATGATATGTATTCCAAACAGGACAGTCTCGTGGCTCAAATTCAGAGAGAACATGAGACATATGCTGCAGTAAGCAAATCGGATGTAAATACAAAATGCAGTAAAGAAAAAAGCTTCATTTTGAGACTAAGAGTTTTATATTGGGATCGTTGTCGTTTCAAAGACAATGAAATATGATGTAATACGACAGACATACGAAAGTGTACAATTCGGCTGGAGAAAGACAGAGTATATGTTGGTACAGGATTTTTGGTTTCCACACATGCGTCCTGGGATTGAAAAGGACATTTCGAATTTTGTGAGATGCATTTTAGCCGAGAGAAAACAGTAAACATGAGGGTTCACTGGATCATATGAAGAAATGATACACACCTACCGTATTGTGCGACAAGCAAAGCATCTGAAAGCCGACGAAGAAATCATTGAAATTTAAAGCAAAACGCTCGAAACTGAGAGCCAAGGCGATTGAGATATAATCGCAAAAATAAGGAAGCAAAGCTCTATTAAGTCGGTGACTATCAGTAGGGCTAAATTTGAGACTGACCTAAAAATACAAGCCAAGTTTTTGGGTCGTTCAAAGTAAAATCAGTCCTACAACACAATCGATATTTCGTCGAACATGAGAAGCCGACGAAGGCGACTATTGTTGCCGTCTCATTGAAGCCATTTACAGTTTATTAAGATTATGAATTCGAAACAGATTCGACTTCTGATAAAGATTCGTTTGCCTAAGAGGAAGATCAGCATCGACAAAATCCTCTTGTTTTTTTTCTGACTGTGCCAATGAATGTCATGTTTCAAGAGCTCACTTCCGATCTCATATCCTTAGACTACTTCGTTCACGTTCACTTGTAATGATTTGATAATTATCGCGACGGATAAAAATCTAACCCGACAACTTCGCACTCCGGCATCACGTTGAGCACTATTGCAATAAATTGAGAAAATTTACGACCACGAAAGTCGCAACGAAATTCAAAGTCTATAAACTTTCGTCTCATTAGCCTCACAGACGTTTAATCCTGAAGACTAGACAACGAACCCTTTCTAGACGTGCGGGCAAATTTTGGGTTGGACCTCTCTGGTTCGGCGCGTTATGCCGTGTTTTTTTTTTTTTGAATTTCGCCCCGAATCTCATTAAACGAGATTCAGTACACATTATGCCCGATTAACAAATATCGCCGAATCGACAATAAAACAGAAATAATTAAATTATATTTCAAGTCTAGACCCCATCTTTACTTTACAAAAATGTATCTCACGTTCCGAGAAAAAAGGCGATCAAGATCTTCCCGAGAGTGCAAAAATCAAACTACAGTGTGATAAGTAAGAGCGTATACAGCATAACTTGCCATGGGTAAGTGATACGAACCTGAAAATTTTTGTATTTGGTTTAGGAAACTTCCGCCTATGGCGCATTAGTCGAAATTTTTTAGTCTTTGTCGATCTTCCGTCAGAGAAACACAGAAACCGTGATGAGTGCCGTGTATTCGAAACGTTTTGAAGCCGTGTTCCTATGCGTGCACCCAAAAGGGCCAAAAATGTCTTATGGCTCAGCTGCCAAGTATATTCAAAAGTTTGTTTGCAAAGTGCCAAGTATATTCAAAAGTCGAGGGGGTTTGTTGCAAAGTGGGTGAATAGGTTCAAAGAGTCGAAAAATGTCGACGACTTTCCAGATCGTGGTTCAGCAGGAAAAGTGACAAAAAGGACGAAAAAGTGATTGTGACATTGTTTTCACGATATCCTGGATTATCGTTGCGTCAAGGGCAAGCAAAATTGAAGCAAATAGGATTAGACATATTGCACGTTACATTACGTGAACATTTGCGAGCGAATAATTCAAAATGGCGAAGCTCATTGAAGAAACCTTTGCTGTCAGAAAAACACACAGTAAAAAGACTTGCCTGGGCACAAGAAAACATTGATCGTGACTGGAGCAATGTAGTTGTTACTGACGAAGCTTCCGTTTGGGGTTAGGTTATCATACAACGTGCATGGTGTTTCTCATCAAGCCAATTCGTTCAGCGCACCGTCAAACATCCAATCAAGGTACATCTTTGGGGCTGCTTCTCAAAGAAGGGTTTTGGCATTTTGCACGTCTTTACCAACAACCTCAATGCTCCCAGGATGGTCGAAATTTATAAGAAAGCCTTGTTACCGACTGCGAAACGTCAATTCGTCCAAAAAATGAAGAATGGATCTTGCAGGAAGATAATGATCCAAAACACCGGAGCTGACTCTGCACTGAATGGAAACAGAAAATGGCATCATCACACTCGTTTGGCCATCACAATTGCCTGATGCTAATCCCATCGAAAATGTCTGGGCCTACATAAAACAGAAGATTCGAGGGAAACGTCTCTTCACTTTGAAGCAGCTTTCTGGACAAATTCGACGCGTTTGGAGGGCGCTCCCCCAAGAATACGCCGAAAATTTGGTAGAAAGTATGCAGCGGAGATGCCAAGCGATTATCGACGCTGGTGGTGATTGCACCCACTATTAAAGCTATAATCCCGAGACTAAAGATCGATACTACGAAAAAAATTACGAGGAAGGAGGTGAGGAATCCAACTCTTGGGTGGTCGTGCCACTCTTAACAGTACGGCGGATGTTAGCGGTGCTCACCAGGCACAGCTAGAGCTGACTGGGCTAGTTATGTTATGCACACTAGATTCACCATAACTTGCCTGTGTCGAGGTGGTATGTACCCGTTGAAAATTAAGTAGGAAGGAGGACCCCGAAGGAAACGCAAGGTTTTATCTTTTCAATTCGTATTTTTATTTTTTCTTCGTTTTGTAAACAATATCTCTTTTATAGATTTTCAATAATTTTACTAATTTCATGTCTTCAATGGACAACATAGCAAAGTTTTGCTCCCAGTTCCTTATGGGAAGTTATTGTAATGGGGTCGATTTTGCGAATCCCAAATTTTGACATATCTCCACGTTTTAAGGTCTCTAGAATCCAAATTCATCGTTTCTGTGAGTGCGGATGTGCGTATGTGCGTTCGGAATTATTTTTCGTCTCGAATATCTCGAAAACCAAAGATCGCATTGACGTGGGACTGGTTTCATTCGACGCGTAATTACGTAACTTAAAACTGAATGACTTTTCAGTAAAATCGGTTAAGTTGTTTTTTATTTAGGATGAAAAAACTGAAAAACAACTAAAAATTGCTCATTTTGAAACTGTTGAAACGCACTGTTAATTCATGAAGATACCAAATACCTTCATAGGAATGTTGTTATTATTGCGTGTTTTTGCAAAATTTTGATCAATGTTGTAAAAAATGTTATTTAAAAACAAATCAAGATTAATTTATATAACTCCAAACTTATATTATGAGGTTTGGTATGTGTGACGCTAAAGCAGATAATAATTGGATATTGTTATAAATATTTTAATATTGTTAACAACAATCAAATATTATTAGTTGTAATTTGATATTGTAAATATGAACACAATTATAACTATTCAGTAACGATCAAACAGTCTTAATAACGAATGATTAATATTAATAATAATTAAATACCCTGAATAGTGGTTGTGGATTCCGGGGCCGAGATGGAGGACGAGGAGGAGGACAAGGAGGGTGACGAGAAGGTGGACGAGCTGAAGGACGAGGTTGCCGAGGCTTTGGTAGAGGTCGACCAGGTGGGGGAGGCGTCTTCCTCTACCGAAGCTTTTATGGTTAGATAAAAAATAAATAAAAACAATAAAAATTATAATAATCTAGAATAATAATTATTAATAATAGTGATTATTAATAATGGTAATTAATAATAAAAACAAATTATAGCTTTTTTTATTCATCCCACTGGGAAGTTAGTCGTGTGGGCCTCAAGGATCGCACTTAGACCACATTTTTTTCTATGAAATATTCCAAATATTGTTTCAAACTCCTGTTTTTATCATACAAAAGGCGATGCTTTTTCCATAATATATATGGAACAACAATAACGGGTTTTAATAAATAATGCTACTTCATTTCCGGAAAGACGATTATCGTTCCCGTTTAATATATACTGGTAACAATGAGTCATTGGTGATTGGACGACTCTGACTGAAATTTCGTATGCTTTCGGTATATTTCATAATATCATGACGATGAATTCCCTGCAGCTGCCTAGTCTCCCATACACGAGAGTTGATAAAAATGCTGGAATCCAAAAATAGACGAGTGACGCTAGTTTTTGCGAAAACTCTCTTTTGAACACGGTTACTTCCCCCCCCCCCGTTCTGATCACCGATAAAGCAGACACAAACATTTATGTATTATATGTCGTAATCGAAGACCAAGTCATTATAATTGTTTAAGTTTTATCATGGGTTAGAACCTCCTGGTCTAGTCGACAACTTTCGTCTCTTAGTGTGCTTTTGGTTAACGACTTGCTAACACTATTGTTGCACATTAGTGGAGGTTCTTGTTTCCAGGCTTTTTGGCCGGTACCATTATTAAATGGGAAGTGTGGTTTCGGCGTAACGGATGGCTCCTCTTCAGGTGCTGCCATTTAGCCACCCGTTACGAGACAGCACTACCACCAGTCGTTATAATTCGCAGATGTAAAATTATAAAATAGTTGAAATATAGCGAGCTTGATCCATCAACAAGCCAGCGGTGGTAGTGCTGTCTCGTAACGGGTGGCTAAATGGCAGCACCTGAAGAGGAGCCATCCGTTACGCCGAAACCACACTTCCCATTATAATTGATTTTTTCGATCAAAGACAATGGGCAACTTGACTGCTGGTAGTCATACCTTGTATTATTTTACTCTTTTCAAGACTGAAAATCTAAAATCTAACAACCTAATACATGTTCGCCTTCTGCTTCTCTCCCCTCGCAGCTGCGGCTTGTACCGTACTTTTCACACGGACAAAGGATGAGTATTGGGCCACTGAAGGTTGAGAAGAGGGCTTTCACAAAGAAACAAATTCTGCTCTTCGCATCCAGGACTCTAACTTATCACAATCAGATGTTTCGTAACCATTAATCGTTAATACAATACTCTACAATTGTGCAAACTACAAGAAGCACCAAATCTACACAAAAAATTATATAGCAAGTCACACCGGGGCTGCATTAATAAAAACTGATATCCATGTTCACCGCTTGTACGACTCAACAATTATCCTTTTTAGATTATAACAAATAAATTCATTTTGATACAATGGCACATATTTTTAAAAATATTGAAACCTAGTATTGTGCTTTTATATGTATGTATAATGCGTATCCATTTACGTTATAACAGCGATTTAAAAGAAAACTACTGCCACCCATTTTTGATTTATTTAAAATAAAAACAATGTTTTTTTTTCTTCTCAGATAATGGCAAAGTCGATACACGCACCTTCACTCGCCCAAAACGACGGTCCGTTCAAAATCTCGAGCCGAGCTTTGCGATGGCTTCTCGTTCAACAGAAAACACAAGTACAAATGTACAATTAAGGGTCGGTGGATTGGTCACGGGTCACATGCATAAGAGCTTCCTTCAGGACACGTCGCCGCCTAGCTCAATTTTATCGTCGATGGATGCATCCTCCATAGATCGCTTGGGTAACAGTTTAATAACCAGCGGTGACTTCACTAACGTCAGCTTCTTCAAAACCACTGACGTTGAAGATGTTCTGGCAGGCGCACAAATTGCTGGCTACAATTTCGATGATGTAATCAAAGATCGCAAAGCATTGGAGAATTTGAGCTTGTCTGGGGACAGTGCGATCATAAAGGATTGCAATATTGCGCAAATCGACGAGATGACTTATTTAAGTAAAACGCATTCCGGAAATAGTACAATGCAAAATTCGACGGAAAGCATGCCCAGCTGTGCAAATGACACATTTACTATGCTCAATCAAACTACTGTCGTGAATGGAGCTGCATCGCCTGAAGATCATCAGCCGGCAAAAGGACACAATACTTTCAGTGAGACTGGAAACTGTGCACCACACGAGGATTTCATTTCAAACACCACCATGACGTTGATAGATAGCACTCATGTGATCCGACCAGGCAATTTTGAGAATGAAAAAAGAGTAAACTCAACTTTCGAAAAGCAATCTTCCGAGGGCCCGAACGAAATTCGTTTGAAATCCGAAGCTGTCAATACATCCTTTCAAAACACTCACAATACGACGGTAATGAATCGTACATACTACAAAGAACAAGACGGAAACGAAACTTTTGATATGTTTGGAAGTCCCGTCACGAAGAAACACACAGAATCTCCTGCTGACTCGAAACCGTCTCTTGCACAGTCCACACCGCACCGAAATGCTTTCCAAAACCTGCGCTCTTCATCAGTAGTTAGTCATACGCCTCCTTTCCAATGCATTATCGAGGATGATGCAAACATATCGCCAATAGTACCTGCTAGTAAAAATCAAATAATAGATGACGAATTTCAGTTAATTGACGAAACAAAGCCTTATTCCGATAAATCAATTGACCAATTAGAAAAATACCTGGAGTCGCTGACTGTGAACTTTCCTAGTCCTCAAGAACAGATTGAGGACATCCAAGAGGAAAATGGAATTGAAAATGACTCGTTTACGGAACTGGAAAACTTCAGTAATGGTATCGAGCTGCTGGCAGACGAAAAAAACGAACAGAAGTTCGATGATATGCTGGAGAAACTAAGTAAAAGTTCTTGCCTGCAGGAGAGCATTAGGATGCGGCAATCCATTGATAATATCAAGAAAAAACATGCTCTACTTATGCACGAGAAGGGTCACGACCTAAGTGCGAAGAGCAGCGACAGCAATGTCGAAATGTGTCGCAATCCATCCGAAACAATGTGTAAAAGCTCCCTGTCGTCATCTAGTAGCAGTGAACGGCTTCTAAGTCGAAGAAGTCGTTTGTACGATGGCGTTCAAGTGATGAAGTCCAGTTTGGAAAGTGAAAACAAAAGCATATGTGCAGATGATTCTAAAGCGGTGAATGCAAAGACTGATCAATCTACAGCATCGAACTCTTCCTATAGTGTAGAAAGTAAGACTGAAACGCTGGCACCACAGGAGACAATTGCGCATCATATACAAGGTGGCGAACTTATCAAACAAATCAAGACGAAACACGATCGAAATCGAGACCCTGAACGCTTTAAGACCATAAGAATATTCAAAAAACCAACAGATTGCGAAATCGTTGTACCTTGCATTGACGGAGAGATCGAAGAGAATGGCATCGATGTGGAGAACGAACCGAATGTAAATTTTGCAAATGAGACGCAAGTGCTTGATGTTTCGCTAAGCTCGACTAAGGTTTTCAACAATAACATGTCCGAGATTGAACCCAACATCATGTACCAAACGTACAAAAAGCCGAAAAGTCTGATGAAACCCCCCTCGACGGCCGAACCAATAACTATGGAGAATGCGGCCAAAGAACTTCCGAAGCCCAGATCACTGTCGCGACCAAAATACTTAAGCGGCATAGCAAGACGCGATGGTGACGTCAGCGGAGACTTTCTCCCAAAAGCCAATTCAGCAAGTGATATTCACAGAACATGCAATCCGAACACAAATACAAGTAACTTACCCAACGGCACCAATGCACCAGTAAAGAAGTTGAGTGCCAATACTGGTACAGGCTTCGGAAGAACTCCTGTGACAAGTGAATTGAAGAGCCCGATGGGCACCAAGGCAAAATCATTCACTAATCTTGTAGGTGGAAATTCCTCGTTCGGCTTTTCATCAACAAACCGAATGTCGCTAGCAAAGCCGAACTCTCAGCCATCAATTCCAAATGCAAGAGCGACAGGGCTTGGGAATATTTTGAGTAATAAAGAGGTATGTACAATTCTTCAAATTTTATTACTCCCCTTTAAATTTTTAACAATACATGTTGGCTTTCTAATTACAACTAAAACGGCTCCATCGCAACCCTTCGCTCCTCAAAGGTTGAACCATTTTTCGATCTTTTCTCTTCGTTTACACTCGATTATTACTTTGTTAGATCGGTGCAAATCAAACTATAGCGAACAATAGAGTTAGACGCGTTAATTTCATGCTCATCACTAACACACTTGCAATAGTAGTATCGGAAAATTTAAAGGGCTGCTTATATTTGAATTCTTCAGATATTAACGTAAAGAGAATACCTCTGCAAAATTAGTTGAATTTTAACGAAAAAAATACACACATTTAGGCAAACTTTGCTATGAAAATCTTTCACTGTATAAAGTGGTTAACCATAGTATAAGCTAAAGTTTTCCAAATCTTTTTGAAACATCCCGAAAGTTGCTGCTTTGTGTATATTTTCTTTTAAATGAATCTTAGTAATAGTTTGAACTAGCTATGATAAATGTTTGATTGGTGCTTTTTGAAGTGTGATTTCCATTTTTCTCCTTGGAGCTCGTTGTCAATAAGCTGGGTAGTCGATTTATCCCGATTTACATTAAAAAATTCTATCGACAATCACGTTATTGAAAAGAAAACGTGAATGAAAACTTGTTGATAGTGACCAAGAAAATCTTGAGATCGCAAAATAGTTCTATGAAAGATATCACAAAAATGAAACGACTTAATGTAGTGCCAAAAAGAAATCTCACAGATAACCAAAAACAGCGACTCCAAAATGATGTCTCAGAACAAAACAAGCATTAAAGCTATATAAATATTACGAGCTCAACTAAATGCTACACGCAATGAGATCAAAGAGCTGAAACTGATGATCGAAACGAGTCAGCCAAAAAAGAACAACTACATATATCACAAGAAGAAGAAATGGTAATACAGTGAAATCCCTCTGCAGCGGACAGTCACAGGACCGACGTAATTGTCCGTTGCAGAGGAGTGTCCGCCGCAGAGGGGTTTTAAAAGAGCCTCACATCGATTTATAAATGTGTGCATTGTACATGCATATGTAAATCGTAAAATTGAACAAAGGATATAATTAATTCACTCATACAAGAAATGAGGATATCTTTGTTTGGATTAGTCCTTTCCTGTTAACGATTTTTTTTCATTATGCATAACGACTTCAGTTATTAAACGAAATCCTTTGATATCGCCTTTCCTTTCGTAAAAGCTTTGTAGTTTTTTCAAACTTTCAAGGCTCTCGTAGCAATTCTTAATGAAGAAATCAACTGAAATTGAAAATTATAGTTAAATTTAGCTTACGCATAAATTAAACAAAGTCTTCCGTTCTATTGATTCTTCGATATCCATATTTCCTTCAATTTCGCTCATTTCAATTAGGTAACTTGTTTCTTGAACAGATTCCAAAATATCTTGCAGTACCAAACAGTTTTTTTCCGTTGCTAAATTTTCATCTATCTGTGAAAACTCGCGAGCATCCATATTCATGTTAGATATCTTTACGAGTTCACTGATATTGTCCGTTTCATCTTCAATTAATCCACTATTCGCTGTATTGTTCTTTTCACATGTTGGAAAACCAGCTTTTATAAAACATTTTGTGATTGTTGCAGGCAACACTGCATTCCATGCACTCCTAAGCCACAAGATTGCTGTTAAAACGTTAATTGTCCTGGCTAACTCTTGGGCGGATGGATATTGTTCTAAGTTGGAAATCAAGTGATTTAAAATTAACTCCCGGTATTTTACCTTCAAATGTTGTATAACCCCTTGATCTAGGGGCTGTGATGTTGATATTATGTTTGGTGGAAAGAACACCAGCTTAATGTTTTTAAGATCAAGATGAGGATGGGACGTAGCATTGTCCAAAAATAGTAAAATATGTCTTCCTTGGTTCTTCATTTTTTTATCTAAATCTTCCAACCACTCTGTCATGATACCCGTCGTAACCACGCTTTCGAATGGAACTTCCAGCTGATTCCAAGAGATTCCATATTTACTTCTTTAAAATCTTGGTTTAGCAGCTTTTCCGATTACCAATGGCTTTAACTTTTCCCCGGTCATACTTGCGCAAAAAACTGCAGTCAAACGTTCCTTGGCGATTTTTCCCCCTGTACAACTTTCTGCTTTCAAGCATATTGTTTTGTCAGGCAAAGCACGATAAAACAATCCAGTTTCATCGGCGTTGACCATATATTTCAGTGCATATCTGGCAATTATTTCTCCAATTTTGGATATCCATTCTGCTACCGTATCTTCCCTGACTGATGCCGATTCTCCACATATTGCCTTGAATGTGATGTTGTGGCGTATTCTAAAGCGTTTCAACCAGCCGTTAGATGCTTTAAATTCTTTTGTGTTCAATTCCTGAGCAAACTCTAGAGCCTTTGTCTGAAGCATAGGACCCGATATTGGAAATTCTCGTAAACGTGCGCGCCGGAACCACTTAAGCACTGCTTTATCAATACTAGCGCCTTTACCGACTGTAAAAACGCGGCTAGTTTTATCGGAAATTGCATTGTCGCGAAAACATCGCAAGAGTTCGTCTTTATTTCCCAAAATATTGCCAATTTGGGTTTTCCCAACTTTAAAACGCTCCGCAAGCACTCGCACAGAACTTTTATTTATCGAATTGTAATCGATAATTTCAATTTTTTCTCTTAAAGAAAGAAACTTTCTTTTGTCTATGCAATCAAATGATTGTTATCGTTGAAACAAAACACTGAAATGAAAGAAGTCGGCGACTTCATTCTCAGAGAACATATGTAGGTATGAATCGTGTGGAGTGCGTATTTCTTGAATGATGGGTTGATGTGAGTAGTAAACATGAGATGGGATTCTGCGAGTTCAGTGGAAACTTTTAGACATACATATATGTACATATGTATACGAATATGTGTGCAAAACACACTTCATATACGAATAATAAATAAAAAATCAGTAGGTTTTTCATTGTATCATATCCGTTTGGAGAGGTCATCGTTCGTTAGAGGGTGTCCGTTGCTGAGAGGTTGAAAATGCATTGTTTTCCAATACTTTTTGCCCGGGGTTTGTGAAAATTGTCCATTAGGAGAGGTGTCCGCTTCAGAGGAGTGTCCGCGGGGAGGAGTTTTACTGTACAAAAATGGTTGCTGCCAAAAACCAAAAAAGCAGAAGTAAATTTAATACTAATGCATCTGAGAAAAGGAAAACATTAAACCTCCTTCGCCTTCGCAATCGGGCTAACCAAAAAAAGTTAAGAAATTAAAAGAAGGAAACAATCCATCCATATTAATACTCAGAAATATGACAAATTTCTTGGTAAGTAACCTATAACTGCCAACAACTGGAGGTGAAAAATTTATAGCCAAGCTTTTAAACAACAATTAGTTATAAATCAATGCAGACAGTGAAACAGATCACATCTTACTAAACGTTTAAAATACACAAAACTGGAATGACACACAAATGATAATAAACAGACGGGACCAAAAAAGCTATGGTTAGAAACTTGCATCGCGCATGCAACCCGGCAGATATAAAAAATGGAATGGTAACGATGTCAAGATACTTGATATTGTCAACAAAACCAAAAAGACTAGAAAAGAGTCAGGGACAACAATGTAGACTGGCTGCACAATACAATATGGAGCACTCTAAGGTCCCCTATCATCCTCAGTCACTCTAACTATAACAGTTAACAGCCACTTGTTGACGGATACACTAGAGGCATTCAAAAGTCTCCTACTATCTTTAACATCGAAATGTTGCTGTTGTATACTATGTTGTTACGGCTATATTTTGTGCAACGTTCCGCACTGCACCGCAGCCGATCCTTCACCCGCGAAGAGGGGTTTGGGAAAATGTATTATATAAGGGCGCCACCCGTTTCTGCGCCGGGACTACCCTGTCCGCGAATACTGAAACGGGAATAGGATTCACGGTGACCCAAAAACCACCGACCGAATAGAGGAGCACAAGGAGCACAAAGCCGGACACGCGATTTCCGCCTCGCCACTTCACAAAATCACCAATTTAAATTAAATTCAAGGCACAATTTTATTTTCCTTCAAAACCTGGCTAAATTTCCTATCTCTACTTATTGTCTACTCACAATTTGTTCCTTCTTATCCTAATGCTGCGGCTCCGGTTTCATCTGCTGCTACCCGAACGTGCGCCGCTTACTGATCGTCGTCTTCTCTCCTCCTTCCACAACGCGTAAGTTTATCTTCAGTGATTTACTTCCCAAAAGAAAGATCCAGCAACGCGCCGTCCACCAGTTCGCACAACCAAAAAAAGAAAAAAACCCCCTCATCTGTTCCACCGGCCCTATATACGGGATTTCCCAATACCGTTGTCCTGTGTAAGTGGTCAACGGCCCAGCTCAGTGTGATGACCTCCTCGCAGCTTCCGAGCTTTTCGGACCGGTTCTCGTCAATGCACGTCAGCTGCTGCTTGGGTGGTGTGGTTGGGGTGTTGGGGAAACAACCGTGGCGGTCGCTAACCATGGTGAATTTCAATTGGCAATGGTTGTAGGTATCACAGGCGCATAGCGGACTCCAATGGCGTGTCATAAACCGGGCGGAGCCTTGATTTGGGATCTGTTGCGGCGATTGGTTGAGCGTTGTTTGTTGTTGTGATTGTTGGAAACTTATCTGCAGGGTCTGTGACGTTGACGGAAATGCATTTAGCTGTTGGTGATTACACAGTTTTCGCGCGCACGGTCAGGAACACTCCCCATAAACAAAACTTATTACCTGCTTAGCTATCCAATCCAATCCTAACCATACATACATCTTCTTTATATTCCATCAAGTCCAATAATCCTTTACTAAAGCGACCTATGCCCTAATTTGTATGTCTATATACATATATTAAAACCTCTATCCTAAATTGACCTACTCCCTATAATTCATTAATAACAATTCAATACATTCATTGGCTTGATTGTACGAAGTGGCGATCTGCCTATTCCATTTCCCGAAAAAACAGCGTTTACCCGCACGGAGGTTTGGGGTGTCAAGGACAGGGAAGTCCCATATTTCGCCCTTGTGGGTTTGGGATCGACTACGTTGCGTGGCGAACGTAACATTACATAATTACATAACAAATAGAATACTCCAGCCAACTAGTCTGATCCTATGTTACAGATCCAGCTAGTTAAACCTCGCAATCTATAAGAAAGTTATTGTAATAAGTCCGAAAAACGAAATTTAAATTTTCAACATGTCTATGTTTCACGTTCACTGAAGAATGTACGTATGGGTTTGTGCATGTACGTGCGTGGTGATAAAAACTGAGAAAAAATTTAATTTTCCCATATAATTTACCTCTATCCTATAAAAAACATTTGTACCTATCCAAAAATATTCAATTATTTTGGCTTTAAAATTCTCTCTTCGCGTCCTTTAGATTTTAACTTCGTCTCCAACTCATTTCCATGCATTTTTTAGATTAATAAATAAAAATGGTCACTGGGCTCCAAGTCAGGACTGTGGACGATGATTTCTTCGAAACCTGGTTTATGGAGGGCATGGCTCGGTAATTGTGAATGGGCGTGTTGTCTTGCAGAATACTTTTGCTGACTTTATACGTCCTTTTGTTAATGATGTTTTGGCGCACCAAAATCAACAAGTTGCCGTAATAGTCATCATCTTTGGGTCTACCAACCAATCAATGTCTTATTAGCGAACTTTTCATCTTACCTTATTTACTCAATCAACTGTTGTATTTTTAATCATATAGATAAATCTAGAGTTTATCTGTGCTCATAATTTGAGAGCGAATTTCATCCGAATTGTCTTTGCACAAGTCTAATAATTTCTGGAACCTTCGACCCATCACTTGTTATCGAGCAGTACTAAACGCGCGCTGTCCATATCGACAAATGGGTATCTAGAATCCATCTAATTCGCTCTTTTTTAATCTTCAGGGCCTCGGCTATCTGCCATATCTTTATTCTGCAGTCTAGCTTTTTTATTTTTTCTACATTTTTGTCAATAGTCGTCGACAACCACTCAGGTTGCCCAACTACAGCTAGTGCAGTAGGAAACTTCTTCAATTGACTCTCGTTCTTGTCGAAACTACAGGCTGTCTCCTCGATACAATCGTTTTGAAAGTTGTTAATTTACCTTCAAACTCGCTCGAAATGGTGTCTCCGATTCTTGTCGATTAACATTTAACTAGCTGACAGTGGTTGGATGACTTATACATATAATCGTACTCAAAGATTCGGTATTTTGATGTGCGTAAAAGTTTTAATGCCATAAATGGTCAGCTCTAAGAGTTTAGTAAATTAAACATATTTGCCATTGGACAATGAAATGACGCTAAAACAATAAAATTGATTATCTCCTCTAGAAAAACGATCGATCGCAATTAATCTTCCGACCTACATCCAACAGGGCACCTCACAAAAACGATGTAGATGTAAGAAAGTCGAGCTCATTTACACGTTCATATGAACACTAAAATGCTTTCAATATTTTTCCAGAGAGACGAAAAAACGACATTTAAAGTTCCTCCTCCAGTTTCGAATTTGCGTATGCCAAATTCTCGAAGAACTGGATTAGCGAGGCCATCGTCAGGATTCTACGGCCAACCAGCCGTAAGAAGTGATTCTGACTTTCAAACCGGACGATATTCATCGAACAATGTGAGTTTATTTTCTGCTCCGCATTTGTCTCTTATCTAATCGAAAGATTGTTGCATTTCATTGCAGAGTTTATCGTCAACGAGTTCTAGAGGTAGTGCGCAGGATAGCCATCAACCCATAAAATGTACAAACGGTTATGTATCTGAAAATAGCACAAGTAACGAGGAAATTGTTCAAACATCGAGTGGAAATGTTCAATCGGAACAAACATCTAAATTGGTGGCGCCCACAGTAAAAACAGGTATTCCGAAACCTTCCGGACTGAGGCAGCCGTCGAATGTACGAAGAAGTGGTCTTCCGCGACCCTCAAGCATCGTCCGAAGATAATCATATTTGTATTGCAAAGCAGCGATTCCGTGCGGGTTACCATGTATATCCTGCGTACATGACTTCTACAGTGTTTTAGCCTTGATAGCTGGTATTTAGTTTATTCCCGCTTGTTTTTAGATTATTGCCTTTATAAGCCTTATATTTTTAACGTTTTGCCTGTATACAACAGACGTTATCCCCTGTTTTAATCTCTACATCATGAATATGAGAATATAATTTACTAACCTAAGTTGGCTTCAATATGCATTCAAGCTGATTTGACTTCTACTTCGCTACAAAATCAATTGAGCTCACTATGCTGGAACCATACAATACTAGGTAGTAAGCTGATGAAGTATTAAATGGTGCCAAGATTCGAAATTTCGTGGCTATCTTAAAAGAAATATCTAAATACAAATGTTGATTTAGAAGTGTGTCGCTTATTATGCCGATAAAGATGTTGAATCATTTAGCTATAGGAAATTGTATAACACGTTGAGCAGTACCGAGCTTCTCACGAGCTTGTATTAACGGAAATGAACAAAATAATCAATAATTATGAAATTATGAAGCAATGATGAACAAATGGTAAAAAGCACAATATGGCATCGTTGATTTGTTTACCTGAAACATGATGCAACATGTAAATGAAATAGATACAAAATAGAGAAGAGGTGCTACGAAGTCAGGTAATTTAGTTTAACATAGCTAGTTGATAATATTTAATCGGAAAAAAATACATACAAGCTCTAAAGTTTTTTGATAGACACTTAGTTATAATCTGCCTATTGTTTTCATATTTTCTTCGATCGTAAAACGGTTTCGTAACCGAAATAATTGCTCACAAAAACCTTGTTTATCTCTTGTTTATCGAAAATGTGATAGCATTTAATATTCTCTTTGATTGTAGTTGCAAATTTGCTTATTACGAATTTATTTCTATTTTTATAAGAAATAAACTGTGAAAAATAAAACCGATTTTAGGTAAAATTGTAAATAAAGAGATCTTTTTTCGTACTCAGAAACAAATCAATCGTTGGCAATATACCAGATCAGCGTTGTTCATCCCAGAGCTAGGGTTTTTCTTCAAAAAATAGGGGGAAAATAAAAGCAACAGTGTGTTAGGTTTTTTGCTTGAAATGAAATATTTTCTACATTTTTAATTAGAGTTGCAGTGATTTTGAGAGATTCGGTCCTATTAAACAAACCTTAAATAAAGGGACATTTACAACTTTCAGTAATACCTTTTTGTGATTTTAGCATATATTATCAGTGGAACAAGTGCAGAATATCATTCTTTAATGCTACAAAGGAATTGTTCGCCATTTTGAAGTTAGAACCTGTAAACTTTATAGATCGGCGTTTTTCTCAAAACCCTACCTGAATCCCGTACAATAGAACTCAAAAACTATTTCATCAATTGTTTTGAAATTTAACATAACATTAGCTTACATGTGAACGCAGTTCTTTGGAAAATATTAAAAACATGGGAAGTGTGGTTTCGGCGTGACGGATGGCATCCTCTTCAGGTGCTGCCATTAGCCATCCGTTACGAGACAGCACGACCACCGCTGGCTTGTTAATGGATTAAGCTCGCTATATTTCAACTATTTTTATAATTTAAATCTGTGAATTATAACGACCGTCAATTTGTTTCGTATGTATATACGAATAGTATAACAAATCGTTTATTCTATATAAGTGATAATACACGTCAGATAGTTTTGGTGCGTCTGGTACGGCGTAATGATGATCGACGACTGGGCCTTCCGCATGACAGCTCGGCATCAACTTCTTGGCGACGCCTGCAATTCTTGTAGTGAGCTGCAGAAGCTTTGTGAAGTCGGCACATGTATGCCTACGTCGCTTTTATTAGTAAGTTTATCATGGGTTAGAACCTCCTGTTCTAGTCGACAACCTTCGTCTCCTAGTGCGCTTTTTGACGAACCTCCACTAATGTGCAACAATAGTGTTAGCAAGTCGTTAACCAAAAAGCGCACTAGGAGACGAAAGTTGTCGACTAGACCAGGAGGTTCTAACCCATGATAAACTTACTATTAAAAACAAATATTTCCTCGTTATTTTGTAAAAAATTCATGAAATATCGCACATTTTTTTAAAGCGCGTACAATTAGGCAAATAGGCATTAGAAATCAAAAGAAATTCTGACTGATGTTTCCCATCAAAACAGCAGACGCTAAGTTCTACATCGTGGAACAACTTAAACAAAAACCGACACCGACGAGATTCTCGTAAATAATATCCACTGATTTTGATAGTTAAATTGTGACGACATACGTAGAAGTTTCATGTTCATCGAACAAATGGTTTCGTCTCAAAAACCCCTAGAAAAATCACTTTTTACAAGCATCCTAAACGGGCCTGTTTCTGAACACAACTCAAGACACGACTACGGTTTACTACAAAGCCTACTAATAATAAAATGGTAAGTTAATAAGAGTGTTTAAGGTTTTTAGGGACTAATTTATTTAATCTAGGGTTATGTATGGATTGTCTGGCAATATTTTGTATTGTTATTGTTGGTTGCAATTACTTGAAAATTTTGAACATTTTTGCATTGAAAACATGTTGTATTTGCAACAAAATATGAAATTATAGTGACATAAAAATTGTGATTGAAAATGTTGGTTAAAATAGCGAAAATTGTATTTGTATGTACAATCTGCGAAAATATCTTGTGTGATTCAAGCTTTTCTGTTCCATTTCCAATTCACTAGCCGAATGTTCTTATTCAGATCCTTTAAAGCACGGAGGGTCTGTTAATGATCCACAAGCATGATACAGAAAAGTTAATATATCTTTTGTAATTTTAAAATCTGAAGCAGAACTTTCTTACAGAGTAATAAAAGTTCACACTGTTAGTTTTTTTAATGAAGTCCAGTTTCATTTACATTGAAGGCTAGGTATGGGGAATAGTTGCCGTGTTCTACATAATCCTGAAATTTCTAGAGAAATGCTGTCTTCGCCGTAAGATCTGCACTTGCTGCTTTGCCACATAATTAAACATTACGACAAATACTTTGGGATTTGATTCTCACAAAGTAACCCTTGCTTTCCAAAAAAGTTGTTTTGCTTTCGTCTGTTCTACTTAAAATTATCAGGAATTGATTTTTCTTTTTCAGTTTGTAATAGCGCACGGCAGGGAAAAATAATAATTTTTGGAATCTTTGGGTGGATCCAGAAGCGGCAATCCCGCACACCAAGAAAAACCAGCTTGCAGCGCTCAAGCCGGGGAGTCTGGTTTGGGCAGCTACCCGACCGGTTTTTGCGGAGAACCGCTACCGGATGAACGAATCCGCTACGGATTGTTGCCAGGAAGACGGAGTTGGCTCAGCGAAGTTGGCCGGGTCGGGTACAGTTTGCAAACTTGAGCATCAAAGCTCGTCACATGTGGTGAATTTGGTGCGAATAATCCTTTCCGCGGCTGTGACCATGTAAAAAGGGATTGTGGATAATAACGCGGGTTTTAACATTGTGTTTGAGAACCGGAGAGTGCCTTTAACCTGGGTCCGGTTAAGAGTTGACGGCACCAGCAATTCAGGAGATAAAGATAAGGAAATCGAGAGCACATGGTGCTTACTTTATAACGGGACCAAGAGGCTGCACATTGTTCACAGGCGGTACAAAATCGGAAATCAACGTACAAAACCATTGGATATGTGCACGCAAGGATCGAACAGGCTGCAAGGCGTGTCGTCTCGCCAGGTGACTATTGTGGTGTCGAGCAAATCAGACTTCGTACGACTGAACATAATCATCCAATTTTTTCGTCGTCAAAACGTGTCTGCAATTCGGTCAGTATTATCAAATTAAATTGCTTTCGAACAACTTAAAGTTTGTTCGATTTAATATTAAAAATTGAGTCCGACGAATGTCAGAGAAAGTCGAAGTCATTGGGGTAATGTAAAGTATATGCACTCGGCACGTGGTAACGAGTTGTTATGTCCTTTGGGACACCGTTACATTAAAAACAATATATACGGTGCAAGTGTTTATGGGAAATGTACAAAAAGGGCATGCAGGCTGTTGATCGCGTGTCTTTACAAATCTATTTGATCCGACTATTTGTGTAGTGAAAAAAAATGTCCATAATCATGAAACGGATGGACGATTATGGTCGATTGAGGAGCAGTAATTAAGTATTTAGTATAAATATTGATGCATGTTAACAATTGAATTAAAGCTAATGGCATCAGCCAGCCCTGAGGTTAGGTATTAATAATATGGCACGTTTTTTTTGTAAGCGCAATTTGATTATGTTTGATTAGTGTACTATACGTCATTTTCATATATTTCGTAGAGCTATAAAGAACTAAGAGCAGAGACGATACTAATGATCATGATTATATGTCGACACAATAGAAAAAAATGCATTTTTCTCTTAATCTGAAGACGATCCTCTATTTTAGTCTGCAAATTTAGTATCAAGTCAAACATGACTAGTAAATAAAAGTGAAAAAAAATATGAAGAGCAAAATCTTGCGTAAAACTCGTATATGAAAGTGACATCAAAAATGAATTGCCTTTATTTAGTACGATAGTAACTTAGTTTGAAAATTCAATAATTTAAGGAAAGTTGTTTTTAGGTTCAAGCTAAAACAAAAGATTAGTATAGCTCTAATCACCAATAAGGATTGATAGACGCTAGAGTATGTACAAAGAACACGAAAAGTTATATATTGAATATTGAAACCTTATAAGAGAAAATGTATTATACAGAACCTAGATGTGCCAATTTGTTTGAAAAGAACGAAAATAAGAGAATAAACATGGAATATTAAAACCTAATCAGCGAGAGTTTCCATAAGGCTCCTCCCTCCTTCAGACTTTAAGGAACAGGATTCACCTCGGCTGAAGTAAGTATAGGTGGGCCTAGTGCGCACAACATATGCGGACACGCAAGCGCTAGGCCATGGTAGGGCGGGCCCAGGCAGCGACATCTGCGCCTGGCGAGCTCCGCTGAGGCTCGTCTTCCTAGTCGAGAGTAGCACGGCCACCCGAGAGATTGTTCCGGTACGCGGTAGTCTTTGGTTTTTTTTTTGTTTTCTTTGAATAGCTTCGGAATTTTTACACTAGATCAATGTAACGTAAAGAATTTTTGTTCTCTCGGGTAGGTCTTGAACGCGGTATTATCTCGATATGCGCGCGAGAATTCTTTGGATAAAGTAACGTAGGAGGTATAGCCTCACAAGAGGAATAGTTTGTTTTGTTTGATGAAATTTTTTGTCGGTATGTAAGCGGGCAATTTAATGGCTGAATCTCTGGAAATGAGACTCGGGACTGATGCTAGAGAACGCACCCACGACGATACGCGCCGAGCTGAGCTGGCCTGCCAGCAGCCATCACTCCTCGAGCTAGGTAGAGGCCGAACCTGAACCCGAATTCGTCTGAACGACACATGGGTTCGTTGCCTCGTCCCGGGGACTTAACGTCCATTGAGGCAACAAGACGAGAGTCCTGTTGGCTTGAAATTTCGAACCGACATCGTTCGCGGATAATCATTAAATTACAAGTTATAGCAGCTCGATTTAAGAGAATGTTTATTGCGATTATTTGTGTTCAAACGGAAAATTTTGTGTTATTGCAAATATAATGGTGGTCAATACTTTTCAAAATGATGTGCTCGAAAAAGCTTTCATCAATGAAATAATTGTTGCTGTTAGTAGTTTATTAGTTTGATTTTAAAGGATTCGTAAGATTTCAATTAATTTTTCCCCCATCTTTTGCAATATTTTACATTTTTTTACATACAAATGAACAGCGACTATTTTCTGCATATTTAATGTTTTTCAAGATCAACTGCAAAATAAGAGATGAATATTAGTTTCATTGATGCAAAATGGGGAAAAATACAAATTCAGTGAAAAATTTTGGACGCAACTTTTCAAAATGGCCACCACACGACAAAATCTAGTTCAGTCGCCGTAGAAACAAAAACTGCATCTAATAATCCTGAAATCCCAATTTCGCCATTATTTTCGTTAGAGCCCTTTTGTCTTTCAAGCATCGATATGGAAATAACAAGTTACGTAGAAAAGCGTTGTAATCCGCCCCCCTTCTATATATCGGCGTGAAGATTCAATCCGGCCCCCACCCCTAAAGAGCCTTACGTAATCAATGGGCGCTCACTTAGATAATACGATTAAAATTAACTAATTCGAATTTTTAATGAATTCTTATCATTATTATTATTCAAAGTTTATTGTTTTCATTAATATTAGCATGTTTAATATTCTGTTAATATATATGTAGATATTACTGTGAAGTTATCCTTGAAAATCTCAATTTCCGCATGTCGCGGCAGGTTTTAATATTTTTTTTTCAAACTAAGGGCTTTAACTACTTTAGACAAAAAAATTAATTTTTTGCGGATTTCGAATGAAACGTACATACTTCAGTAATGCTCAGTTAAAATGATCTGAGCATTACATTAATATTTATTTCGATATTTTCGAGAGCACTTCCGAGCGCGTCGGATACACCTGGCGCGCTTTAAACGCGTTTTTCTCGAAACTACTTTTTTTTGATACGGTACCAGTAATTTCTCAAAATCTACTCAACCGATCCTTTTGAAATTTTCACAGCTTATTCCTAATATGTATAGGTATCGTGCACGGACGGATTTGACCATATCGCCGCCCTAGGACTCAGAAATATTTGCCGCCCTTTTCGATAATTATATTATATGTAATAATGCGCGATTTATTTTCGATGCCCTAGAATATTTCGCGGTTTTTCATTGCGCCCGAGCTTGCAAAAAGGAATATCAGAATAAAAACGGCACTGGTTCGTTCGTAAAATTTCACTATTATTGCGCCCGTGCCACACAAATATTTATTAAAATACACACACGGGAACGAATCCAAAAGTACCAAGTACCTAAAAAAGAACCGAAAAGTACCAATTTGCAAGGTTCCACCTTGCAATCTTGCTGCTATATGTAAAGACTTTCGACGAAAAGAAAAGAAAACATGCCAAACATAGAAACATACGAATAGTTTATCAATTTATCATATCATCAATTTTGAACCTGAAGAACTACCAAACTGTGTACCTCCGTCGAAAGCAAGACACGGTTCGCAAGAAACATTGCCGGTACTTCCAGAGTAAATTAACCAGTTACGAAGACTCTTCTCTCCATTCAACAGCTCTCGTTCGAATAATGATTTTATTAAGTGGCGTATCTTATCATCGTTCGCCGCTATATAGTCTCGTGTAGCCTCATCTATCGTCCAAGTGGCTGGATCAGGATCTCTACTGTCGAGAATCTGCTGCTGTTGGATCACTTTTGATTTTGGACCCACATCAGCATCCAATGGAGCGGTAGTGCTCGTTGTTTCGATAGACTCAGCATCAGCATTTGAAATACGCGCACCCGACAATCTGAGAATACAGTGTTGTCAAAAAGAAAAACAACATTGGAAATATTGGATTTGGATAACAGTCGACAGGGAAAAAAATTTCGCCGCCCCAAATAAAAATTAAAAAGTGGCCGGCCCAAAAAAATCGAAAATTTGCCGCCCCCGAAATTTGCCGCCCTAGGCCCGGGCCTAGTGGCAAATCTAGCCCTGGTATCGTGTGAATATCAAATATCTTAATAATTTTTTTTTATAATATTTTAAACCATAAATTAACAAAAAAATGACGATTTTTGGACAACTTTTTTTTTTGGAAAGATGCCGTTTTGTTTTTTTGCCCAAATTTTTTTTATTGGTTCACACGATAGTCAGTAACATAAAAAACATAATATTTTTGATTTTCGTGTTTCAGGCAAGTCTTCCGGTTGGAATCAATGGCACCGGTTGGTAATCTTTTTTTTGTGTTGTGATGACGTCACTATTGTGGTAATATGTATACATTTATTTAAATAAAAAATAATCTATTAACTCCAAGTTTTTATTTATTGAATGCAAAAAAAATTATATCGGTATATATCACAGGGGCTTTACAATAAATTTGTAAAGTTGACCTTTTATGGCCTTGTAAAGTAGGTATACCCCTTAATAGAAGTGTATATGTACCCAACTATATTAAGAAGAAGCAGAAATGTATTCAATAAAAATCTTTGTTTTAACGCATTTACAACGTCGCGGCGCAATACATTACATTGAAACGAAAATCCGCCAGCGTCCGCCGTACCTATAAAAGTCGCTGCTGGGGACTTCCCTTTGCGCGAACTGCCTTAGCACAGTAAATCAACACACTGGGCTGAGTCGGCTGTGCAGTGCTTCGTAGCAACGGAATACGGAAAGATGCATAATCTAAAGACACGTCAATCTGTCATCTGAGTGCAGAGCAATCTTCAAGCTGTGTCTAGTTTCGCATTTGCATTTACGGTTGAGCTGGTGTTTCGCGAGCTTGCAGTGAGTGTTTTTTTAGTCAATTCCAATTCTTTACTAACTAGTAAATCTAGCTGAAAGTCAAGCCTGAGGTTAGTTTCTCATTTAAATTTTTCATTGATACGAAAGTCGGTTAAGTGATTGTTTACTCATTTCGGCGCTTGCTTGTCGCAATTTTTCAGAAATTATTAAGTATGGGACCGAATGTCGCCTTAATTTTCTGTGTCTCATCGTTGATTGCAATTTCGTCCGCGCTTCCTGTGGCGAAGCAAAAAGTGCCGTCCACGACGCCGCATGCAACGAACGACCAGGAAGATTTGACGGTAAGCAACTTGCTGGGAGCCGTAACATATGTTTTGTACAACCTGCGCTGTTTTGGTTGCAGGCATCCTTGGAGTACGAAAAGTATCTGAAGGAAGTAGTGGAGGCTCTCGAGAGTGATCCCGAATTTCGCAAGAAGCTGGACAACGCCTTCGAAGAGGACATTAAGGTGAGTAAGGATTCCGCGGAATCCGATGTACAAAGATTCTACAGACTAGCAAATTACATATTATCGTCTGCCGGGAGGGAAAGTACCCACCAGTGGTGCTAGACGTGGTTCATTCTACTTTTCTGGGGCTCGAGTGACGTTGTGTGCTCGCGAACTAACCGGTCTGCTTCGTCGCTCCCAGCTTCACTAAATCTTCTGTACGAAGGTTAAGAAAATGTTTACGTCGCAAGCGACCACTGAAAACGAGGCACGTAGCCGCATGTTGGTTTTTTTTTTACTATTTGATCTTGAAATAGCAACAATACGCGTGACTCATGCGAAGGAACTATGCGTCAAAGATAATAGTTAACAGCTGAATATGTGCTAATGGAACACTGCATAGACAATATGCATTTGCCATTGAAGCTCAGTTAGCAGTTGAAGCATAAATAACTCTTTTTAATTTCGCGTGTATGATAATCGTATCTGGGCAGTTTCTGCTTGAGTTGGACATTGTGTGGTTCGTTTACTTTGTTTCAAATGGACGCTATAAATACACGTGGGAATGTTTTATCGTCTCAATGTTTCCGCATAATAAGTGGTTGTCTTCGACCAGAGCTGAATTAAATCTGCAGATGCCCCTATTTCTCAAGGCTTTTATTGTCTAGGGGAACAGATTTTTTATTTTAACTTAATTTATAAACGGCACGCTGTATTTTACTGCATTCGTAACCAGTATTACGTTATGATATCTAATGGCATTTCACGAGTACGTAATAATACATTAATAGGCCAATTTAACCTTTAAGTATGGACGTCAAATGTTTTTAACACTAGTGCGGACGTGGAGTCTCTCAGGCTACTATATAGCATACAATTTTTTTCTAGAAACTGATTCTCAACTGCGGCAAATTCTTCTTCGAAAGATGAATCATCCAGTCGTTTTTTTCTCTGAGGTTGTTTTGAACTAGAGCAACTCCTTCGTTTTCTCGGTGTTTTTGCGCCATTTCAGTAATTTATTTTAAGTGAAACTTTTCCAAACGCAAATATTTTATATTATAATAACATATATATATTTCAAGGGTGAGAGTTCCCTCTTCTTCAGCATAGTAAAATAACACTGATATTTGCGTTTGGAAAAGTTTTACTTAAAATAAATTACTAGAGCAACTCGCTTTACTACTTTCCGCCATTTTCCATAACAAAAATCTAAAACAAGCACAAAAACTATCAAAATATTTGATATGGCAACAGTGGACGTGGAGCCTAACAGACTCCAGCCAATATTGCGATGATTATTACTCACGTGCTATGCACCCAGCGACGCAACCTCCTCCCTCACTGTCTATTTTGCTACTAAAAGGGAAGCTGCTGAGACGCTCGGATGCGGGGAGCTTGGGGAAGTGTGCGAAACAAAGAACTTGAGAACCGCACGGAGCCTCTGAGACTCCACTTAAAGGTTAATAAAGAGCATATTTAAACAAGCAGCTCAAGTGGATTTCGTGCATTTAAATCTTTATTTAGATTGCGATACCGAAAATATATAGATTGCATCACTCCTAAGTATAATAAAATAAACCTAATCGTAAGGAAAATTCTTTAAATCGTACCTCCTTACTGCATTCATTGCCAGATATGGCACATTCTGTCTGCAGACTACGCCACGTAAATTTCTCCCATCTCGTTAGAAACAACATCTAAAATGCGTAAAGCTTCCATACACAATATAACACCACCTTGCAGGATATTCAAGTGCTACAGGCACGAATCAAATGGAGCATGTAATTTCCGCTCGTAACACAAATGATGTAAATGCAAAATTGTTTGTGTTCAGTTATTCGTTACTGTACACTGTATTGTTAGTCAAAATTCGTCGCGGCTCAGCATTTTTTAAAAAGTTCTGACTGATTTTCGCTGGAGGCGTAAATCAGTCAGAATTTGACAATTATCTCGAAGAATCTTGGCCACCCACTAATAGTGATCTTCTTTTTTGATATCTTCAAACCATACCACTTAGACTCGTGGTCGTGGAGTAAAGATTCGAATTTGACAATGGCAGTTAATGGATTTAAATGAATCCTCTAGATATGAATGATATATAGTAAATAAGGAAATGATATAAATTGTTACGAGGTAAGTTAGTCGTAAATGGGATATTGAATAGTAGCATCGCGCTAACATCGCAAGCAACGACGAAGGAGTGTCCAAGGAATATGAAAATGAAGTTTTGTTCATGTCTCGGCCGAGTGGTTTGTCACATTACAGTGGGGGTTCAAACCCTGCAAGTGTATCATAAAACTGGAAAGCATCATTTACATTTTGGATTTAACTTTGCGGTGTCCAACAAACAGCCGTGTCGATCGAAATAACCGTTAGCGGTTCCAAAAGGAAAACGAAATTTCGATATATGTAGTACTGTTTGCTGTCATCAGTGATTTTTGCCAAAAATATAGGAATTTCTCAAAAGCGACGCGGTGTGATTACTTTTTTTTAAAATTTTTTATACACCAAACAAGGCATCAAATAAAACAATACAAAATACATAAATAATTAATAAGTTAAAGTAAAGTAAATTAGTCTAATTACAACTTAATCAGGCTTAGTTGGGGAGTGCGTGGTTATGATGACAATAGGGTCTTTGTCAAGTTACGTTTAAAGGACGATTTAGGGATACCCGGAGAATGGTGGTTACTAATAGTGTTGAATATTCTGCAACATCTATTTATCGGTTCATTATGACCATAGGCCGTGTGATGCCGATATTCTTTAAGCAGGGTTGTGTGTCGAGTACGTCGTTGTTGGTCATTAAATTTTATCCTATCAGCGAGGGCTACTATATTTACTGCGCCGCTGATAACGTCGAAGGTGAAACTGGCACTAATTAGTGTTCTTCTAGATGAAAGAGGCATTAAGTTTAGAAGGTCTAGTCTATATTTGTAGGAAGGAAGACTATGAAAAACACTCGGGTTGTAGAGGTCCCTCAAGGCAAAAAGCAAGAATTGTTTCTGGATAGATTCAAGTCTGTCGCTGTGAAGCACAAAAACGGGGTTCCAAATTATGCAAGCATATTCGATCAGAGGCCGCACGAAGGTGGTGTACAAGGACTTGGTAACCCAAACGTTTTTGAATTCCTTAGCTCGTCTCTTAATGAAGCCAAGCTGTTTATTAGCCTTTGATAGGACTTTGTCATATTGCAGATTGAACCGCAATTGGTTGTCTATGACTACGCCGAGGTCAACGACACGATCAGCCCTGTTTAATACGATGTCGTTAAGGTAATAAGAATAGGTAGTAACTGCATTCTTACGGGAAAAGCTCAACACGTGGCATTTGCTGACATTGAGATAGAGCTTATTCTGACTACACCAGTGTGCAAGTGCATAAAACTTGGACTGAAGGAAGGCTGCATCCGATTGTGTTTTGATGCTGTAGTAAATTTTTAAGTCGTCAGCATAGAATAGATGAGGTATGTTAGACAGTGTCGCAGATAAATCAGAAATGAATATATTAAACAGCAGAGGGCCTAAATGATTGCCTTGTGGTACTCCGGAGGATGCAAAAACTCTTTTAGATAAGTGACCTTGGAATTTGACCATCTGAGTTCGGTCACAGAGATAAGATTGTAGCCAATTGAGTAGGGAACCAGATACACCAAAATTACGTACTTTACGTATTAGGGTTTGATGATCAACCGGGTCAAAAGCCTTACTAAAGTCTGTATAGACCGCGTCAACTTGGTTTCGCTTTTCCATTTCACAGAGGACGTCAGAAACTAGGATCATGAGATTAGTGGAAGTCGACCTGCCTTTACGAAATCCATGCTGCTGTTCGTTAAGGAGAGGGTCTACGATGGGAGTGAGAATATCGCAGACTAGCTTCTCAAAGAGTTTGGGGATGACTGACAAAATAGCGATCCCTCGGTAGTTATCAACAGATCGCTTATCACCACTTTTATGAATAGGTATAAGATGCGAGGATTTCCAGGAGGACGAAAAGACACCTAGAGACAGAGATCTATTGAAAATGAGGTGCAAAGGAGTGACAAGTTGGTCTATGCAACGAACCAAGAAACCAGGAGGAAGTAAGTCTGGACCGGGTCCTTTGTTGACTTTTAGCTCGTAAACAGCATTAATAATTGCCTCTTGTGACAAGACTATACTGTCGATGAGGGGCGTTGTGTTAGCTCCAATCGACGGTGTTGTCGACGAGACTATAGGCGGGCAGAAGGTTTCCTGAAAATGATCGGCAAATAGGTTGCAAGTTTCAAGTGGAGAGGAGGATACAACATTCCCTTTGAACAAAAAAGCGGGATAGCCTGTCGTTTTACGTTTTATATTAACGAAATCAAAGAATTTTTTCGGATCATTAATAATGCTTTCACCAATTACGTTGACGTAAACTTCGTACGCTTCTCGGGATTTAGTGGAGAATTCATTCGATAGCTCATCGTGCATTTTCTTTAAATCCTCGTCGACGAAAATTCCATTTTTAATTTTCCTATATAGTCTGTTTCTTTGGTTCCTTAAGTGCCTTAAATCATGATCAAGCCAGGGTTCTGAGAGTTTGCTCCGTTTCTTTATCTTTGGTACAAATTTGTTAATAGCATGAAAGATTAGCGTATAAAAAGAAGTTATAGATTCATCTAAATCTAACGACGAAAAGAAACTCGGCCAATGTATGGTATCGAGAAATTTTTTAATGCTAATATAGTCAGCATTTAAGAAATCATATACAATTTCATTATTGTACGATTGGGTAAAGGGTACATTCGCAGTGGATAGTTCAACCGTCAAAGCTGAGTGATGGAGAGTGTTGGAGAAAAGATTCTCGGTGTCTATGGTTGGGCTAACCACCGCTTCGTCATAAAAGTTGGTGAAAATCAGATCTAACCATTTGCCATTTTGGTTAGGAGTCGAAATAACTTGCTGCAAATCATTGCCATAAAACACACTGATGCGATTAAAGTCAATGTCGCCAAGAATGTTGACTGGGAGGAGGTGACTATCATTGTCTTCGGTGATGAAGCTGATATTCGGGCGATTGAAGTCACCAAATATGATTATTTTATCATCCACATTCAGTGAAGCGATGACAGAAGATATTACGTCGCTCAAATCATTATAAGTAGTATCTTCGGAGTGTGGGGGCACATGAATAACACCGATGTAGAGGAAATGTTTTTCTAATAAAACTCTGATATGGCAGCAGTGCGAATTGTTTTGCTTTGCCCACCCTGGAAATATTTTGTGGTTTATTGCAGTATGGGTTGACGAGATTTCGAGTTTCAGGGGCAATTGTGCTTGTCCTCGATAAATCGACTGAATTGGGTGAAAACGTGACAACAAAACCGTGTCGAACCATATTCATTTCGATCATTTTGGTTGAAGAGAAATTCGAAATGATGTACCCTTGCAAATTAGAAGGTTCACCAGCAGCCATTCAACAAACGGAAAATGTGTTCTAATATTTTTATATTCCACTGTACGATGCGGTCGCGTCAATCGGGCATTTTTTTACGTTATCTAGAAAGTTCATTTTAAGTGGCAGTGCCGCCGACATTTTGCTCACGAAATAAGGCGATAAAATTGATTTAAACATGATATTATTTTCTCATATATTTAATTTGAAACTAAAGCGTTATCACCATATTTTAAATCAAATAAAAAAATACGAAGACCTCAGTTTTAATATTGTGTGAAAGATTTTTACTGGTTTCATCGCGTTAACTCCTCGCTATGCCTTCTATGCGATCACGAACAATCAGATAATTAGAGTCATCCTTTGCACATACACACGCAGCATACTTCTCATCCATTCGACTTTTTCCTTGATTTAACAGGATTGAAAAAAAATATTACTATGAGGGTCATTCAAATATAAACGGGCCTTTGGCTTCTGTGAAGTAAAAATTCGTAGAGTAAGCAGGTGGACCGTTAGGGTTAGTTGTGGATGGTCCCCCTGAGATAACTCATAATGAGCGAGAAGGAGGTTTTCTCCAAGGTTGTACAACACATTGTAATTAAGTTTTTGACTAACGAAGACGTTAAGCGGAGCGATCTTCAGAGACGCTTACGTGCACAGTTCGGGGATAAAACATGTCTGGAAAACACAAGTGAAATCACTACACATCTGAATCAAAAAGGGTCATTAAGGAGTGAAGGAAAAAAGAGAAGCCAGGACCGCCGAAATCCAAAACGCGTCTGTCAGCCGGAAAGGTGATTGCAACGGTTTTTTGAGTCTTACAAAGAGTTTTGGCTAATTGATTCAAGATCGTCGCACAATAAATGCTGCCTACTACTGTAAGTTTCTTGATCAGTAGTTTATTTAAGTAAAACTTTTCCTAACACAAATATTTTAATATTACAAAAAAAAACATATATATATATTTCAAGCGTAAGAGTTCCCTCTTCTTCAATGTTATCTTACTATGGTTATACATTTTTTCCTTCTTAATTATAAATCCTCAACGTTTAGCTACTCATTCTCATATCTATCACACGGTTGCCTGCGTCTTCATTGAGTCTCAGGTTTTTGGGTTGTCTAATAATCAATAGACTCTCATACACATTCAATTTCGTCCTTTACCTGCTGCACCACTTCAAGCTCATCCCATCCGATCGTATGGTTGTTTATAATCATGTGTTTGGCCACGGCTGATTTCGCGGCTTCACTGGACGTTTTTGTTGACCTCAATCTCTCAATCTCTCTTTGTGTGGGTCGTTGAGTTTGGCCAACGTAGTTTTTATGGCATACTGGGCACGTTATTTTGTGAATGCCACATTTCTCCTCCTTTTGTTTTTCGTCCTTTTGGGTACCAAGTCTGGAGCCCAGCTTAAACCTACGACTCGTGGGTATCGCTTTTAAATCCGCTTTCCCTACGATTTTTGCGATCTTGCCGAAGATTCTCGAGTATGTGATGCCTACTCTACGATTTTCTTCCATCTTCTTGTTCTTGTTCATGAGAGAGAATGTCATCAGTTTTTTCTTCATTTCTTCAGAGCGATAATAAGGAAAATGAAGAAAAAACTAATAACTTACTTTTGCATGAAAACGCAAGACCTCACTCTGAAGTTCTAACCACCCACAATTTGGTTTATATATTTCAACTTTTTATGCTTTTATTAATATACGAGGAAAATTTGTATTTGTGTTCCCTTAGCCATTGAAAAGCAATTTTTGATCAAACCCTGCGAGCGGCCGACTTTTTGTTATTACAGGTTGTCTATTTGTCCAGAGTCAGACCCTGGGCAGGCCCTCTGTTTCTCTTCGACAAAGTCTTTGAAATCAATTCGATGGCTACAGTTCTTTTGCACATCGATTATATTTCTACTATATATTCATCAGGACTGCTAATATTATAAATGAAAGTGTATACGCGAATTGGAATGCGTTCTGAAGTAATGTTCTCATTGAAATTTTGGCGAGGCAGATGCTGTACAGACGTTTATTATTCGAGTTCTATTATAGAGAAAAAATTATGTACCTTACTTAACTATTGAGTAATGAGCAATAGTTATTTTGAAATTGTTTGTATTGTTTGATGGAAAATTGAAACACCAAACAAAATAGTACTATGTAACGAAAAAAGTTATTTTTTCGCGGACATTGGCCCATATGCAATTGCTTATGTTGCCCATATGTTTAATCGGGTCCTGTCTTCGACAATTAAAAAGGAATTTTATTCATGAATGTGAACGTCGTATTTTCTAATTTGACTATTCTATGTTCATTAGGTTGCTGTAAACAGATGTGTTTATAAGAAATGTTTACTGTTATTCCTGATTTTTGTGCTTTGATATAAAACCGTATCATCTCTATGAATTTTAATCAAAAATCTACCGTTTCAATTTCAATGTTCCTTTATCGTTCCTTGACACTCTTGTAACCATTGTTTGTTCCTAGTTCCTCTGCCATATTGTCCTTCAATCTGACTAATTGATTTCTCGTTAGGCATTGTCATTCTTTGCGGGCATAGTTCGATGTTCGATATTGTATCGCTGGTATTCCGGCAATCCATATTAACCTTTAAGTATGGACGTGGAGTCTCAGAGGCTCCGTGCGGTTGTCAAGTTCTTTGTTTCGCACATTTCCCCAAGCTCCCCGCATCCGAGCGTCTCAGTAGCTTCCCTTTTAGTAGCAAATAGACAGTGAGGAGGTTGCGTCGCTGGGTGCATAGCACGTGAGTAATAATCATCGAAATATTGGCTGCCTGTTAGGCTCCACGTCCCCTGTTGCCATATAAAATATTTTGATAGTTTTTGTGCTTGTTTTAGATATTTGTTATGGAAAATGGCGGAAAGTAGTAAAGCGAGATGCTCTAGTTCAAAACAGCCTCAGAGAAGAAAAAAAACTACGATTAGATTCATCTTTCGAAGAAGAATTGAATTATATATTGTTGGCTTCGCATCAGTCAGACGATGAGCAACTATTGCTCGAATTTTGGGTAAAGATATGATTATTGAAGACACCAGTCAGTCAAGGAACCAGAAGAGCATGTAAAATATGTCCCGCGAAGAAGCACCTATACATCTCATTACAGATCCCTGGTTGGATCAGACGATTACTGTTCAAAATTAGGCTGCGAAAGGTGCCTCATCGAAATGTGTATGACCTACATTCTTGATAAAAATTTTGATAATGTTTAACTAATTAAGCGGTATAATAACAGCACTTCTTTCGCATTGATTTTCATTACTTCTTTGTAGAGTCGATATTTTTCTATTCGTATTCAGACAATATATAATTCTTAAATGTTGTCCTCGATTTTGCACTATTTCTATGATGACTGACTTCGTCAGGCCCAAGTCTTGTAGAGAGCGAATTAGCAGCATTGAAGCAGTCTTCAATTAACGAAGACTGTTTTGAAGAATCTGACGATTCAATAGATGGTAAATCTGAAAATCATCACGGATTCCTTAGAGGCAGGCAGAATTCGGGGAACGTACGCGTTGATGATATGCTGTTTAATTCGAAAGTGACTAATATACACTTTAACAATACATTTGTTTTGCACAAGTTTGGTCATTAGTGTAATGTATGTGGCCGGTTATGGTTCCAGTCCGACCTGAAAAATAAACAGGCGAGACTCTACGAAAGATTTAGTTTTTCCTAAAAGTGATTTTGTATCGTTCAAAAAGTGTGCAATTTTTAAACGATTTTTAGACGATGAGACACTTACGTATCCTATCAGCTAAATAATGAGCAAATTACAGTTTCTGTTATGAAGGGACGTTTTCACGAAATTTTCACGATTGTAGCTCCGATTACTGTACACCAAATTATGTTCTATTTGTGTTTAGTATCTACAACGCAAATGTTTGTTGTAAATGCGACACAAGGGTTATATTGTTGACAACTTTAATGTTCCGATACGAAATCATTCAGTGAATTTTAAATGGCTACATTTATGAGCAATCTCGCATTTTCATGATGGTAATGATATATGGCTTCAGTTGCTACGAACTGGGAGGTTCCTGTGCTGGTTATCAAATCGTTAATCAGATTATTTCAAATAACATCAAATTCACACCAGCATCTTCTATCAGGCAAGGCATAGCATTGAATTGATTGATTGGCTTGACTGATATCGTAGCTTACTTCTCACTGATAATTATCAGCTTGAATTTTTATTCTTGCTTGTTTTCATTAGAAAAAAATGAGTTTGTCCCAAATTGCTGGCGAAATTCGCTATATACTTCATGTAGAAATATATTTCCATGATAATTAACAACTAAAGGGAATATTTTTAGCACCTTGATGAGAGAAGATTATAGTACATTTCAAAGCTTCTTGAAAAATGTGCGCAGGTTACATTAATACAGTACATTTTTAATTAGCTATGCTGACACTATCAGTCACAATATTGCTGTGAATTAGATGCAGCTCGTGATTTGCTGCTTTGATTACGATCACTCCTATACGTTAAAACGGCCCATTCTATTCCATGCTACTTCAGTCTTCTTAGATTCACATTGTACGTACTCCCAAAATGTTTGATGAAGGCAATTTCAAATTATTTATGCTGCAAACAATTGTAAATGAAAAGAAGCCAAAAATAAATATATTGATCCGCAAAAACCTGATAATTTAATTGATAAAAGACGCATTTCAAAATATTAGAACAACTGATGTAAATTATAAACCATATACGTCTTCTGGGTTGCGTCATTCATAATATATTTAGTGGTTGCTAATCCAATTCCGCTGGTAATTACTGTTTGCTCAAGTGGTCTGTATGGTTTGAATTGACAGCTTTTGGGTCTTGAAAGAAAACAACAATGATAAAGAATTGTATTGCAGCTTCACGTGTGGTTTCTCCGAAAAAAATGTGCGAACAAGCTGTTCTTAATTTTCATTAAATTTCAAACTGAAATAAATGTTAAAAACGTGAAGAAAACAGCTAAAAAATAGTTAATTGGAAAAAGACGCAATATATATATATAAAAATTATGTCTTTATTCAACTGTTTACGTCAGTTTCAATTAAGGTCAATTCATTTTTTTTCTACAAACCAGTACGAAAATTATAAAAACGATTTTCTTACACTGAAATCAAATATGAAGGATTCATTACGATTCGGTACATTCGATACAATGGAATCTACTCGAACTAGTCTCAACAAATTTTTTGAAGGTGTTCTTTCTTAACTTGTTTTTGTTAATTCTATCTAAAAAAAATCATTTTTCTTCGCAACAGCAAAATTGTTTCGATAGTCGTCAATAGCAAATTTTTACGGTTATCAATTGAACCATGGCTCATTGTATGATGATCGACATGCGTAGATTTTTATAATTGTTACTGAAAATAATGTTTTAATCTACCTTGCATTCAAAATCATCGTGTGAATGTTTTTAATCCTTTTAAGCGTGAACTCCTGCTAGCCCAGCGATCTGATGTTGATGTTGATGAATTAATTTTTACCCACATCTATTCAATCCAATTACTAAACCATCATCTCTATTTTATATTTCCGATTAAAATTGAATTCACCGCGGCTCAGTTCTTAAGTTGATTTCTTTGCTAATCGTCGAATACTACCGACTTTCCAACCGAATTAATTTGAAAAAAAAAAAAAAAAACAAACCGCGAGGTGCGACCCTTGAGGTCCACACGGTCAACTTCCCAGTAATATCTACATAAACATCAACAACATTACAAGAATGAGAGGTATTCATAGCAGTAACAGGAATGAGTTAATATGAATCATATCGTCTACGGGAGGGTCCATTGATTACGTAAGGTTTTTGGTCGATGAATATTCACGCGGATCAATTGGGCCTTTTTGATCTTGAAAATTTTTGTTGGTTTTCAAAATTTAAGCATTTTTTTTTAATTAAAAGACTATAAAAACTATTAAAAAGCTGCTCAATTATGCAAATATTTTAAAACTTTGATTGAATTTACAACATTTTTTTTAGAATAAAGGATATAAAGTAATAGCGTTCGTATGAACCCTCTTTACATGGTAACTTTGAATGATTTTTTTATTTTTTATTTAGTTTTTTTCATAATCATGGAAGAAAATTTTGCCGGTGTCTCTTCAAAAACTAATGAGAATGTATAAATTTTATAAACTGGTATCACTGTGCTGTGCAAATCAAGTTAAAAAAATATTTTTTTTATGAAAACAAGCATAATTGTTCGCATTTTCTTCTATTAAATTAAAAAAAACGGCTGAAACGAATTTTTATAATGTTGAAAACTTCACAAAGATGTTAATACACGTCAATTGACACCTTAATGATCCAAATATTATATCTGGTTCGTGAGATATAGTGAATGATAAAAATGACCTTGAAAATCTTGATGAGTTTTAATGATTTTTTATTTTTTATTTAATTTTTCACGTAATCATGGGGAAAAGTTTTGATGGTGTATTTACAAACATTGTTTGCAATATATAAATTTTATAAACATTGATTACTATTTTTCGCAAATCAGCTTAAAAATTTATTGTTTATGAAAAAAACCTAATTTTTTGCAGTTTTTTTTAAATTAAAAAAACGGCTCCAAGGATGTTTTTAAAAATGCGACAGATTTACAAAAATATTAATACGCGTACAATGACACATAAACGATGCAAATCCTATGTTTGATTCGCGAGATATAACGCATGACAGAAATGACCTTGAAGAGCATGATGACTGTTAATGATTTTTTATTTTTCATTTGACTTTTTTTGTAATCATGAGTAAAAATTTTGATGACATTTTTATAAAAACTGTTTGGAGTGTGTAAATTATATAAACTTTGATTACTTGGACTTGACAATAAGGTTAAAAATTTATTGTTTTTTTTTTAAATTAAAAAACACCTCCAACGAATTTTTTTAAAACTTGATAGAATCACATAAATGTTAATACGCGTCGATTGACACCTTGATCAAGGAAATCGTATGTTTGGTTCGCGAGATATAACGCATGACAGAAATGACCTTCAAACGGGCAAAACAGCAAACCCCCCGACCAAAGTTTCCCAAAAACTAATCAGCTCTTAAGATTCTAAAGACGCTTCGATTGACACCTTAACGAAGTCGATACGACTTTATTTACGTGAGTTACGCTCTTTGAAAAAACTGTTCACGAACGCACACACGTACGTACGGACGTACGTACGTACGTACATACACACACACACACAAATACATACTTCTTTCTAAAAACACTTAAAATATACTCGTAAGACCTCAAAACGTAAAGATATGTTGAAAATTTCAATTTCGATTTTCGAGTCGATTATAAGAACTTCCCATATACTGGGAAGTTAAAAAACATAAAAAGAGCACCTGTTGATAGAACGGCGCAAATAACGTTTTTGTATATGCCATTTAAATATATATAATACAAATAAAAACGAAAAAAAATTGCACTTTTTGACTTGCCTACTTTTCTGTGTTATTAAAATTCATATCACACAAAGAAGTTGGTCGTTGGTTTGTTGTAGTGGCAGCCTCCTTTGACAAAAGGTTGCTTGCTTAGGCCACGATAGGCCCATTGTGATACCACAAAGAGAAAGGGGACGGTACTAGAATCTGTGAGATGACGAAAACCATTTAGATGCTCGTATGAAGCTTATGTAGCAAATGTTTAAATTGGCTACTTTCGTGAGGCTGCCCAGGAAAGGCGCGCCTAAAGTTTACATGCATTTCCTGGATAGTACTGGGCATTCGCACTGAAAATGTTGGATCGTTTTCTCTCCTCCTCCGATCTGCAGCTGCGGCAGAAATTGTGTCTGCCAATGATGTCCGCCAGTACGGATATGATGAAACTTCATGTTTCACGGCTCGTGTTGAGGAGCTGCCTGGTGCGCTTTGAGCTCAGTGCGTGCCAGGTTTGCCTGGGTATCCTGTAGGAAGAAGTTGGCCATACAGATCTTAATAATAAGATATGTACACTAATAGAAAAATGTTTGAAAGAAGATTAACTTTAATAGAACAATGCCAAATGATCATAACTTCTAACTAGAAAATGATGCACTGCACCATACAGCTGACAGGAAAGTGAGGAAAAATTCTTATTGAGGTCTCTAAAGTTTTAGAGCAACTTTAAAAATAGATTAGTAGAAAATTACTACTGAATAGAGAAGTTAAATCAATGAAAAGTAGCAGATCTACTTTGAATGTAGTGAATGTAGACCTACCAGATTGTTCCGATGTTTACGTTATTATCCGCTCATTTAAGAGCTTAACATCACATTTTAAGCACGGGTATCGAGAAAACTCGCACTAAGTATAAGGCAGTAACAACTACTACATAGCACTGGTTTTCCAAGAATCAGGTATCGTCATAGTACTGGTCGAGATGTTAGATATTTAACATCTACTTTGGGTCATAGCACTCCTGTTGATAAGCAACAGCACACCGAATCCACATAGTACAGACGAGACCCAAATAGCTTACGAGTTCAAACTGTCATGATGTTGAGCCTACCCGTATTTAGGTGGTAAACCACAGCCACCAAGTTTCATCCTTGCACAGGGTCCTCATCGTTGCTGTAATGAGAGCTATTTTATGGAGCCACAGATATCCTTGGTATCAATATACCACTGGTAGGGTTTCGTGGTGTCAATTTCACCTCCACTTCGATTGAGCCCCGAAGCAAAGCTCTAGATAGATCGCCATCCTGAGGAAAGTGTGTGGATGGCCGACCCCGAACGACAGCCAGCCATAGAAATCAATTTTACTACTGTTGCTTCTCTCGTACTTGCAGAGGCTCATCTATCTTCATCCATTTAAATCACGCCTTTATGAATACAGGATTTCTTGAGAATTGGTCACATTTCGTGCTCCTTTATTCAGGATAAAGGAGAAACTTCCTAATGCCTTTTCATTAAAACTATAGTTTGGAGGGCAGGCACACCTTCTGGCACTCTAGTAAACGGGAGGTTGGAGGGTGTCCGCGATCTTTTGGCACTTGTTTCCGACCTACTCGGGTCGGAAGGTGGAGTTAGATAAGGGCTAGTAAGAAATTAGTAACGAGTAGTGTATCAGAAGTAGTGAATTCGTGGTAACTAAAATCACAGAAAAATACTAACTACCGACGCAATTTGGAGTGCCGACTCAAAAAAGACTTTATTGCACTCTACGTAGGTACTGTTTACGTTACGTCGGTTGCCTCAATTTCACTCGGCAGATGTATAAGCTAGCAAATTAGCTCTTGCTCTATTTCTTAAATCCAATCCGCCAACCTGAACCTCAAACGACAAGGCAGCGAGCAATTTGAATCGTTGTTCGCACGACGGCCAGAGTCACGCCCAAAAACGACATTTATTCACATCAGTTTATTGAAAATTACATAGCATTCAGATAAATGTGCAAAACAGTGGTTTTTTCTGATTAGAAGCAATTTAATTAACGGTTCGGATGGTTTTTAATTCGACTAGCACGATTTGTCGTGTCAAAAAGATGTGCAGATAAGTTGCATCTTCGATGAAGCGCGATCATTTCCACGCTATGTGAAGTCAACAATTTTCCAGACAATGAGTTGTCCTAAACTTTAGTGAGTAATAAACAAACGACAGATAGACTTTTCAGTACGACACTGTTGCAGCTTGTCAGGCTAGAAGGGTCAAAGCTAAGCAAATAGAAATTCGCAACTGATACAAATTAAAAATTCATACATCCGAATACTTGCATGGTTTGGAACATGAAAAATACCTGAACAGAAATCACGAGAAACCCGAAGGATACACCAAATACTAACTTTGTGGTTGATTTTTTTTTCTTTCTTGCTTAAATTTTGTTATTTCATTTCTTCCTTTAAACCCCATAAACAAAATGTTTTTCTTTAAGAAAGTTACCCATTATTTCATAAATTCTCAAAGGCATCTTTTTCTCTTTTAGTCAAAGGAAAGTTATGCTGTAATTGAATTTCGGGCACTGTCTTTATTACCAAAATTTAATTAAAAAATACACAGCATCATTCCTGTCGTTGAGATAAGTAAACACAGTAAATATCGGATGCATATTCTTATCTGATATATAAAAACATAATTATGAAACAATATTTCAAAATCTTGCAAAGTTCATAATCAGAAACGACTTTTCCATGTAAAAATTCTTCCTAGGAAGCAAAGACTTGAAAACGCACGAAGTAGATTACAAGGAAACTTAATTTTCAACTTGCTTACTTCCATAAACGATGTGCACCGATGAGCAGAAATGGCAAAATTATCTGATAAGCCTGCCATTACGTACATCGACATCTAGTTTCAATTCATTTCTCGATTTTCTCACGCATAACTAAATTGCACCTACTTTACTAGTTTACGTCCATTTACAATCAAATAGATTCACGTTTAAAAGATTGCATAATGAAAGATAGAAATGTAATGAAAAAGTGAAATCGAACGAAACTGAAAAGTTAAGCATAAATTAAACTGAAATGTGTCTGTAGTTGTGTAGAAGTAAAGCAAGCATTTTTTTTAGCAAAGTCACGGCTGTGTTGTTTTTGCTATAATGAACCGTGATCGTGGCGATTTGTTAGAATAAAACCTGTTCTTACATTTGGAAAATATAGAAATTCGCTTCAGATTAATTTGCACCATTAGAGAGTCATTGTCCGCCTCTGTTTCTTGAAGCTGTTCGGTGAGATGGTCGAATAGTAGACGTTATGATCTTGTTTTCAATCTTGCATCTTACATAATTTTCAACAGTGGATTCTCCTTATTTGAAAATTCGGATAAGATATTACTTAGCTATTAGCATTCCATGCAAGTACGTCTTCGACTAAGATTTGTTTGAATCTGCATTGAATATGCATAGCACAAGATGGAAGAATTCGATTGTATTGTTTTTTCTTACTTGTATTTTTTACAAACCATACAAAGACTTCATTACGTACTTTAGCTTTGAAAAAGAGATTGATATGTATTTAACTTACTGAAAGTATTAATAATAGATATTTATAGTTCAGTTTTAAAATTTATGCAATCTTACTCGTATTCGATATTCATATAAACAAATCGAAACCACTTCATTAATTTGAATGCAAACAGTTAATGATATTGCATTGAAACAGAAAAGAATATTGAAAACATTCAGACAAAAGTAAGACGCACGAGCTCGGTGAATCTTTAGAAGACTCTGCTTTCCCATAATCTAAGGTTTCACGCTAGTTCAATTAGCTTCTGGGCAGGATTTTTAAAGAAGATACAAACTATAAAGTACGCAGAAAAACAGGGTAGCATTCATGTAATAATACAAAAAAAATCAAAGACCAGCATGTCTAAGCATTACTGATGCAATTAAATTCAATCCAACGGCTATGAGTGGAGCTCGCATCAATCTGTTAGCTGTTTATGTACACGTGAAGAAGAAAGCTGACAGAATTGCCTTCCAACCACAGAAAGCAGCAAAATCCAAACCTGGGGACTTCAAAAGTCTTCTGAAAATTTTAAGTGATCTTCAAATAGGAGAGTATCAAATACTCGTTCCATGACTGAACGTCCATAAGGTCAACGGTACACAAATCTTGTTGACCTGAATTTTGATCGCGACTTTTTCCGCTTCAGTTACATTTCATTACAATTATTAACTTTCCAGTATATGGGAAGTTCTTGTAATCGCCTCGAAAATCGAAATTGAAGTTTTCAACATTTCTTTACGTTTTGAGGTCTATAGAGTATATATAAAGTGTTTTTAGAAAGGGAGATGTATGTGTGTGTGTGTGTGTACGTACGTACGTCTGTACGTTCGTGGACACTTTTTTCTACGAGCATAACTCACGTAAACATCGTCCGATTGACTTAGTTAAGGTGTCAATAGAAGCGTCTTTGCAATCTTAAGAGCTGATTAGTTTTTGAAAAACTTTGGTCTGGGGGGCGGGGTGTTTGTTTTGCCCCTTTGAAGGTCATTTCTGTCATGCGTTATATCTCGCGAACCCAACGTACGATTTCCTTGAACAAGGTGTCAATCGACGCGTATTGACATTTATGTAATTCTATCAAGTTTCTAAAAAAATTCTTGCAAAGTGCAAAAAATTGGGGTATTTTTATATAATTTGTATACGGTATGGTTTATATAATTTGTATACTCCAAACAGTTTTTTTAACAATGTCATCAAAATTCTTATCTCATGATTACAAACAAATCAAATAAAAAATAAAAAATCATTAACAGTCATCACGATCTTCAAGGTCATTTCTGTCATGCGTTATATCTCGTGAACTAACCATACGATTTGTATCATTTTGGTGTCAATCGACGCGTTTTAACATTTTTCTGAATATGTCGAATTTTTAAAAAAAAATCGTTCGAGGCGTTTTTTAATTTAAGAAAAAAAGTGCTTAAAATTAGGTTTTTATTCATAAACAATAAATTTTTAACCTGATTTGCGAAATATAGCAATCAATGTTTATAAAATTTAAATACTCTAAACAACTTTTGTAGAAATATTATCAAAACTTTTTCTCATGATTACGTAAAAAATTAAATTAAAAATAAAAAATCATTAAAAGTCATCATGATTTTCAAGGTCATTTTTATCATTCACTATATCTCACGAACCAGATATAATATTTGCACCATCAAGGTGTCAGTTGACGTGTATTAACATCTTTGTGAAGTTTTTAACATTATAAAAAATCGTTTCAGCCTTTTTTCATTTTAATAGAAAAAAATGCGAAAAATCATGGGTTTTTTCATAAAAAATATTTTTTAACTTGATTTGCACAGCACAGTGATACCAGTTTATAAAATTTATTTACTCTCATCAGTTTTTGAAGAGAAACCAGCAAAATTTTCTTCCATGATTATGAAAAAAAAACTAAATTAAAAATAAAAAATCATTCGAAGTTACCATGTAAAGAGGGTGCATACGAATGATATTACTTTATATCTTTTATTCTAAAAAGATTGTTGTAAACTCAATCAAAGTTTTAAAATATTTGCATAATTTGAGATTTTGAATAGTTTTTATAGTCTTTTAATTAAAAAAAAATGCTTAAATTTTGAAAACCAACAAAATTTCAATCAAATTTGCATTTGCAATATCAACGCTTTGAACGGTAAAATGTTTTGTAGTCAATACTTTGCAAGATAATATGCTTTGAAAAGCTTTCATCGAATAAAAAAGTGTAGTTTTTAGTAGATTCATTCTTTAGTAATCGTAAGATTTCAATAACCATCATCATTTGTAATACATTTTACTTTTTACATGCAATTGAACCTATTTTCGACTGCATATACAAAATTTTTCAAGACCAAAAAGGCCTCCACCGATTAATCCGCGTGAATATTCTATCTGTCCTCATCGACCAAAAACCTTACGTAATCAATGGACCCTCCCGTAGACGATATGATTCATATTAACTCATTCCTGTTACTGCTATGAATACCTCTCATTGTTATTACTTAAAATAATATTATTTTCAAAATTATTATTGTGTTTAATATTGTTGATGTTTATCTAGATATTACTGGGAAGTTGACCGTGTGGACCTCAATGGTCGCACCTCGCGGCTTGTTTATAATGCAGCCCGTCTTGACCTTGCGTCAAGCATCCTATCGTCTCGGTCCAGAGACATAGTCGTCCAGGGTTGGTTGGTTGTAGTGGCAGCCCTAACCCCTAAATAGGGCATGTTGAAATAGTAAACCGCCCACAAGCGGTCATAGATGGGTTAAGCATGTGTAATTCAAACATTTTGCCGAATATATCGAAATTGCTAGAAATATTGGCTGTTCTCCCAGTATCTACGTGTACAAACGAACGATCGTTTTCAACATTACGACGACTAAAAACATACTTGCGAAATTCCACCAGCAATGAACGGCTAAATAGATTGGCACTTCTAAATATTCATAGAGATCTCACTCCATCCACAGAAGATGTGTTAAATGAGTTAATGGAAAAAAATCGTCATTTAGATATTTCACTGTAATTTTATCCGGCGAAGCGTTCTGTTTTACGCTTGGACATAAAATTTAAATCGCATTTTACACTCTCACCGTTACTTTAGATGAGTTTTGAATACTAAGTTTGTATCATTATCGGCATTTTAAAACTTTGATCACCTCGCGTTAAATTAAAAAATTCGAAGATTCGAATGTTATGAATTATACATCTCAAGCATATTTACATAAGGCTTCGTCATTGCCTGGGAAGAGGTTGGTAAAAATAATAATCGATGGCGCAACCGCCAAAATTGGGCCTTCAGGCAATATTAGAGTTATTTCATTTACTTGACCAAGGATGTGAAGTGGTCAGGAACACGCTCACCCGTGATTATTACCCTGATTTGATTCAGATTCTCATTCACAACTGAGTGAGATGATAGTGCGGCATCAAATCTCATTCCCTAAAACTATTTGTCGACAAGGAGCGTTGAACTAGCGTTAACCCCTAAGTCACCCACTTTAACAATTATTCACCGAGACACTCTGGAACGTGAGAGTTGAGTGAGATTCAGTATCTCTACGCAATTAGATCTTTCATCTATTTCACAGTAAAACCCACATGGGCCTGATTTACGGCCTATGGTGCTTTAGAGATCTCACCTAGGGGTGATACGGGCATAATTTGCACAAATTGGATCCGTGTGTGCCGTTATCTTTTACTTATTGTATGAAGCCTAGCAATTTTATATATAGATAAAAAGTTGGTAGGAACATTTACTTCATTAGTTGCTTTCTTTTCTAGTCTGTAGGTATTGAAGGCGTTTCAATATATGTACTTGCAAACATGCATATACACTTTACGGTTCCAAGGAAGTCGACAAATACAGTGTAGATTCTTTCACACGTCAAGCGCATAATTTTATAATTTGAATGAAAATATCATGAATGATCCAAGTAAATGAAACCAGACATGCAATCCGGCTAAAATCTGCCAGAATTATTTTTGGAGGACTCCAACTTTGACCGGTGAAAAAGTAAGATTGAGTATGATTACATAATTATATCTTCATATCTTCACCGAAGCACTAGCAAACGTACCTAGTTAAGACTTCAAAAATGTGACCCCCCCTTATCAAAATCCTGCGTACGCTACTGGCCCCATCAGTACGGATATGATGAAACCTAATATTTGACTGTTTACGTTGAGGAGTTGCTTGTTGAGCCAAGTTTGCCTGACTGTATTACAGGTGTCTTTCAGTAGCCAGGGCGTGTTCGCAGCCTTTTATAATGCTGCTTAAATCCTAGGTTAACGGAAGCTAAAGATTGGCCGACTTGAAGTGTCAGTGTATAATCCAGCGATTAAAAATTACGAAAATAGCATTTATACATTTAATTTTGTTATTAAAAATACATTTTTGGTTGTTTAACGATTCCTAATCAGTGAAAGCAGTGTTGGACAAAAGCAATTACAAATATCAACTAACAAATACAACTAAATTAGTTACAACTGCGACATAATTTAGTTGTTTGTTGAATTCACCATTAACTTCACAGTATTTGAGAAGTTTTTGAAACCGACCCGAAATTGAAATTTTATTTTGACGCTTTAAGGTTTTTAGAGTAAATTTAAAAAGTTTTTGAAAAGAAGTCTGTAAAGGTGTGTGTATGTAGGTATGTCCGTGCGTGAACATTTTTTCTACGACGATAACGCTCGTAAAAAAAGTCGTATCGACTTAATTGAGATGTCAATCAAAGCAATCTCACGAGCTGATTAGATTTTGGTAAACTTCGGTCTGGTGTTTTTTTTTTGTTTTGACTATTACAAGGTCATTTCTGCCGTGCATCATATTCGTGAACCAAATGTTGAATTTATGTCCACAAGGTGTCAATTGAAACGTAATAGCATTTGCAAGATTTCACTAAATTTTGAATAAATAGAATGAGGTCGTGTCTTAATTTGATACAAAAGTACAGAAAATTAGGTTTTTTTCTTTAAAAAATAATTTTCCCCCTGATTTGCACTTCAACCAATTAACGCTTATAAAATTCAAATACTCAAAACAGTTCTTGTCAAAATATTAATAAAAATTTTTGTTCAAGATAAGAAAAAATAATAATATAAAAATAAATAACTATTAAAAGTCAAGTTGATTGAATTAAACAATGAATATTTACAATGAATAAGGCAGCCTCCGTTAATTACGTAAGGATCATTTGTAATCGTTTTAAACGACAATGGAAAATAATTCCCGTTGTCTTGAAAAGAGTTAAAAGTTTCAAAAATCATATTATCAGCGAAACGTGGTACATTCGAAACAGTTCTTGCCCGCTTCATTCTACAATGTTACGCAGATAGTTGTCGCTTCTAACTGATGCAGAGCGCTATTGATATGCGTATTTAATATGTGCACTTCCTGTTTCGATTTCAGACCGTCAGTCACATGGAGTGTAATGGACCCACATGTACATGTGTACTATGCTGTACATGCCCACAATGTATCTACGAACAACATAAACACAAAATACATAAATCATAAAGGTCAACGAGTAAGAATTGCTTACAGAGCTATGCCAACCAGAATGTGGTTGAAAAGTGTCAAATGAACACGGCGTTCTTTTGATAACCATTAAGGGGTAACACCACAGTAACGGTCGAAAAATAAGGCTTATTTTGGCAATTTTTTTCGGAATCCTGGAACGGGAGTAGGAAATTTCCGTTAAAGGACTTTATTGAGCACACATTGAAGTATGAGAAGAAAAAAAATTTATTACCATTTTCATACAAAATGGCGGCGATAGCGCCAATCTTCAAATAAGCCTTTTTTTTAAATTGATAAACCGGCGAAAAGATTTAGCGCAAACGATGAGACCAGGAACAAAAAAAAAACAAAGTTCATTATCCACATATAATTAGCTATAGAATCACGTAGGCATTTGTATTTAAATTGATTTTTGTAGAAATGGCGCACTTTTGAATTATTTGTAATTGTTTGTAGTTGTTTACATTTGTTTATAAAAAACATTCACATCCAATCAAAAAACGGCTACGTGATGCTCAAGATATGGCATTTACAAAGCTACAAAAAAAATTTGAGACTGATCGGAGCAATAGTTTTCGAGTTATGATTTCGCCCAACTCGAAAAAAGTAGTTTTGAGAAAAACGTGTTTAAAGTTTTATATGCATTTAAATCAATAAAATGTTATATGTACATTTAATCAGCGATGCCTGCACCATACATTTGGCCATCCATGTTGATACTAACCTCTTCCGCCTCCTTTCTAGATGCTTTTATTGACATTCGAGCCTTTTTCGCAGCATCAGACAGTGACATCTCAGAATATCGAACACGACGCTCGTCCGCCTCAACGCAGAAATTGTAGCAGTTGTAGCCAATTTTTATATCTAAATTCTCCATGAGGCTCATTATACTCGATAGGCCATCATTATAAATGCTCACGGCGATATATACTGCAGTCGCAAGTACTTTCTTCCCACTAGAACTTGATTTCGGAGCCATCGACCAGACCATTGCATTGAAGCTCTCGTTGCTATTTTGAGTGTAGCCGCCGATGCATCGAGAAAGCATGTCATTGGTACTCAATTCTTGATAAATTGGAGATTTTGCTTCAAATACTTCTTGTGACACTGCTGGCTTATGAGTATAAGTTGAGTTACCAGTAGCCCGTGTCCTCTGCCCCGAGCACCAAGAATCTTCTCCTTTCGGGCGGTAAGATATGTGCTTAGCGCGTGCTGTAGACGTTGCCGGAAAATCGAGAATTTGATGTTAAATTTTTTTTTCAGCTATATAACGAGAAGAATACTATTTTTGAATATATAAAGGTTCGTTTAGACCTATAATAAAAATTTGGATTTTTTGAACCGCTTACTGTGGTGTTACCCCTTAAGCAAGGCGTTTGATCCCTTGTAATGTGTTATGAGAATTGGGTTAACGTGTGAGGCACAAGTGCATGGACAAATTATTGCAACCATATGCGACAGCATTATAGAACGAAAACAAATTGTCAATTTATTGCAACCATATACATCGGTACCATGGGAAAATAGTTGCAGGACAATGATGTGTACATAATGAATTGGGTTAAGATTTTGTATAAAAGATGCGAGGTTGATTGAATGAAACAACATTCTTACTAGAGACTTGGACTGCCTACATCGGCATCCTTATTTTTCAAAGAAGATTGTTCACGGCGGCGCTTGCGCTGTAATAGAAATATAGGCAGTTCATGCATGCTATTAGCTTTGGCGCTTGCGCCGGTAATTAGGAAGAATATAATTTGATAAACATGGAAAGCAAGCTTGTTTCAGGAATATAGAGTTTCACTTTCTTCATAAAAAATGGATAGACGTAAAACGATATAATTAGCACATTCTAGTGGTTCGTAATCCCTATACTGCCAGCCGCTTCACATTGAACTCGTTGTTTTTTAAATGTTAAAGCAATTGACATTCTTATACATTCATTTACATCTAACATATGTATTTTCCGGCCGGTTGAGATAACCAAAAAATAATCATCCATAACTGTTAGTTCTTCAGAAATGACGGTTTCATTTTAAATTACAAAATATGTATTGACGATTTTCTTTTCAGTCTGGAAGGCTTGCCCTGGAACTTGAATATGTCAACCATAATGTTCGCACAAAGCTCGACGAAATTAAACGGCGTGAAATTGAAAGGCTCCGGGAATTGGCGAACAAGGAAGTACGTACCTACTTCTTCCCTTTTTACCGCATCACCCGCTTGACTCTCTCTCTCCCACATTATTTTCTAGTATGAACTTACGAATGACATCGACCGCAGTCGAATGAAGATCGGCGACCACGTTCACCATGACAATGAACACACCTTCGAGATTGAGGACTTGCGGCGGCTTATTTTGAAAACGACTGCTGATTTGGCGGCAGCTGATCAAAAGCGTCGCGAAGACTTCAAGCAGTACGAAATGGAGAAGGAGTTTGAGAAGCAGCAAAAGCTGAAAGAACTCGACGAGGAGCACAAGAAGAAGTACGAGGAGGAATTGAAGCAGCAGAAAGAGAAACACAACAAGCATGAGAAAGTGCATCATCCGGGCAATAAGGCGCAGCTAGAGGAGGTGTGGGAGAAACAGGATCATATGGACGGGCAAGACTTTGACCCGAAAGTATTCTTCAAACTACATGGTACTTAAAAAAAATGTTTAAAATCACAACGATGTTAACTGTGAATTGAAATTGCAGATTTGGATGGTAACGGCTATTGGGATGAACACGAACTGAAAGCTTTGTTTGTGAAGGAATTGGACAAAGTGTATCAGCAGGGTGCTCCAGAGGATGATTTGCGCGAGCGAGCCGAAGAAATGGAAAGAATGAGGGAGCATGTGTTCAAAGAATGGGATTCTAATCACGATGGGTTGATCAGCTTCCAGGAGTTCATGGTGCAAACAAATCGGGAGGAGTTCAACCGCGACCCCAACTGGGAAACGGTGGATAATATTCCCCAGTACACACACGAGGAGTTCTTGGAATTTGAACGCCGAAGACAAGAAGAGATTCAGCGACTTGTGGCGCAGGGAAAGGTGAGGGGCTCGACACACATTTCTGTCGATTTACGCTGTTTTGTAACATTGTCTTTCTCTTTCAGTTACCGCCCCATCCAAATATGCCACACGGTTATTATCCAAATGGTCAAGCACATCCCAACCCTAATCAACTGCCGCCACACTACCAGCAGCAGCCACAATATCATCAGCAACAAATGGCGCATCAACAACAGCAGCAACAACCTGCTGGTCAACAATTCCAGGCGCAACCCCAACATCAGCAGCAATATCAACAAATTCCACAACAGCAACAATATCAACAAGTTCCACAACAGCAACAATACCAACAAGTTCCACAACAACAGCAATATCAACAAGTTCCACAACAGCAACAATACCAACAAGTTCCACAGCAACAAGAACAGGTGCCACAGGGGCAAGCTCAACAATACCAACAAGTGCCAAAGCAGGTGCAGCAACAGGTACAGCCTGCACTGGCAGCTCAAAATCAGCAGGCGCAGCAGCAACCCGTGCAACAAGCAGTTCCTGCACCGCAGCCTATTCAACAGGCAGTTCCTGTACAACAAGCCGGGGCCAATCATCAACAACCTAAACCAGCTGAGCCAATCCGAGCGAATGTACCCAATGTGAACGCCATTCCGTCAGATCCGAAACAAAATCAGCAACAATTGGGCAAGCACAATTAACTTTATTTCAGAGATTGACGACTACTCAAAGGACGATGCTATGGTGAAACGCGTTTTTTTATGAATTTTTATGGAAATTAAATTGATCATACCGCCGCATGACTGGTGTGATTCTATGAAATGTTGTAAATAATAATTAATAAACTTACAAGTTAAGAAACTCCGTTTTTTTAAATCTGTATTCATTACGCATCCTTGTTATACAGTAAAACATTAAACCCTTCTCCCAGTCTGAGTAACGGATGATCAAAATGGTATCGAACAAGACGAGTTCTGTAGAGTCGGAGTCTAGTTGAAGCTTGAGACTTCCCGCACTTGTATGCTGGTCGTGGCTCAAAATATAAGATCCTGTGCTTTACATGTACAAAAAGTATTTATGAGTGGAACTATCATAAATTTTATTTCAAGGAAATGTTGTTCAGTCTTAATAGAAATCGCACGCAATGTTCAATATATAATAGTTAACACATTTCAACAGTTTGTCTACCACGATACTGGTTGTGTTGAAAGAATCCTGCATATGCGTTCTGTTTGCAGGCGTCACCGTCGTTTCGCTTATATAAAATCATTTCATATTCCTTGCCTGGACAGTCGAGAATGAACCAGGCCAATGTATGCTTCTCAGCTGGATGTCTGTCGTTCATATGTATTTTCTACGACGATGTAAAAACGCATTACGTACGGCACTACGTCATATACATATCGCATTATTATCGTCAAATGATTTTTAGCGACGAGGTTCATTTATGGATTAATGGGTTCGTAAATAAATAAAATTTGGTGCAGGGATAATCCTCAAGAGGCTTTCAAAGCTTCATTGCCCCGGTTTGCATGCCGGCGGCATAATTCGTCCTTTCTTTTTCAAATCAGAAGCCGGAACTAACCTTACCGTGAATGACGATCGCTACCGACAAATGCTTCGTAATTTTTTGATTGGCAACATCAACGCCAATTGCCTGAGGGATACAGGTTTCCAATGGGATGGCACCACATGCAATAAAGCGCGTGAAACTATTACTTTATTGGGCCGTGCTTTTGGTGAACGATCTCAAGAAATGAAACTGGCCGCCCAAATCGTGTGATTTGACTCCATTGGACTTCGTTCTGTAGAGGTACGTCAAGTTAGTTAGTTAGTTATCTACGGCCGAGGTTTACAAAATAACATAGAATTAAATTCGCAAGGCATGATTTCCGCGGAAAGAGCTAATTTTTTTCAACGTTGGGAGGTGGAAATCTTCAAAAGATACCAATCAGCTCCTGCCTCTCGGCAGGCCGGATTTCTACCGACTAAAACCACCTCCGTTTCCTTCAATCACTCTCTCCATCAAAAGTTAGTAATTCTCCGTATTTAAAATTTTGAGGACATAGTACTTCCCAGACGATAAGAATCGGTATAAGGGATAGTACCAAATCTGTAAATGTTAGTGTCCTTTTATTTAGATTAATAGTTCAGACTATATGTTTACGAATTATTTCCTGTTGATTACATGTTTGGTTTTGAGTTTAGTGGAGCTGATTGCAATTGTAACTTAGTTCGAAAGTTGGTCCTGAAGGAGATATTTTTTAGTGTCGTTTATAAGGAAGTTGGGGTCGCTATGTTTTTAATTTTGTCCGGTAGTGTATTGTAAAAGTTAGCTGCTTTGTTGAAGGGGTCTTCTTTTAGCCGATCAGTTCTGGCAAATGCTATAGCTATATTATTTATGTTTCTCATTCTGTATTCATACATAAAACAAAAGAACAAGACTGACATACAACCACACGTAAAAATCAATGACACAAGCCTCCAGAGAGTAGAACAAATAAAATATCTAGGACTTTTAATAGACGAGAAACTAACATAGACTCCACACATGAATGATCTAAGGAAAAAACTGGCTGTCTTCATTGGTCTTCTACGTCGCTTCTACTTTTTTCCAAAGAAAAAAAAATATTCCAAACTATGTATGCGCATCTCCTTTCCAAAATTTCGTACGGCATCTTGATTTGGAGCCAAACTTCTAAAGGTAACCTCATGGTCATCTCCAGATTAGTAACCAAGGCGTATAAGATCATTTACAATCTCCCTATGTCAGCTCCAACGAACGAAGTTTACAAAACAGCTCAAGAATTGAATTTGCAAGGCATGATTTCCATGGAAAGAGCTAAATTCATACATAGGAATTTACACCGTAATGAGTATACCGCTGTGAAATTAGATAGAATTGAGAGGAAAAACACTTACAGAATGAGAAACATGAATAATATAGCTATCGCATTTGCCAGAACTGATCGGCTAAAAGAAGACCCCTTCAACAAAGCAGCTAACTTTTACAATACACTACCGGACAAAATTAAAAACATAGCGAACCCAACTTCCTTATAAACGACACTAAAAAATATCTCCTTCAGGACCAACTTTCGAACTAAGTTACAATTGCAATCAGCTCCACTAAACTCAAAACCAAACATGTAATCAACAGGAAATAATTCGTAAACATATAGTCTGAACTATTAATCTAACTAAAAGGACACTAAAACTTACAGATTTGGTACTATACCTTATACCGATTCTTATCGTCTGGGAAGTACTATGTCCTAAAATTTTAAATATGGAGAATTACTAAATTTGACGGAGAGAGTGATTGAAGGAAACGGAAGTCGTTTTAGTCGGTAGAAATCCGGCATGCCGAGAGGCAGGAGCTGATCGGTATCTTTTGAAGATTTCCACCTCCCAACGTTGAAAAAAAAATTACACCATATTGAATACATTAGATTAGATAGAATTGCGGGAAGAAACTCTTACAGTTTAAGAAACATGATAATATGGGTTTCGCAGTTGGCAGAACTGAACGACTAAAAGAAGACCCTTTCAACAAAGCAGCTAGCTTTTTCTATACACTACCGGGCAAAATAAAAAAAAAACGTTACGAACCTAAATTCCTAAAAAACAATACAGTAGAACCTTGATACTACGACCGTCGATAGCAAGACATCCTTGGTAACAAGTCCATTTTTCTAGTCCCCGTGAAATAATCATAGGATTTTATGTAGTATATATGTACCTCTAGAACACGACTATTATTTAAATGAAAACCTCAACAACAAGTATTTTCCCTAATTCAAATTTTGGCTCTAACAACCTCTATAATACATCACTCTAAGCAAATAAACCTTTACAAGACGACTTCAACCTCAGTATCACGTTGAGCTCCGTAACTGAACCTTCATAATACGACTCCTAACTTTTAAATCCACAGTTTCAGCGTTTGCAAACCGAAAAGAATGGAAGTTTTGGGCTCATGATTTAACGTGAAAACTCCTCACCCACTTCCCTTCCGGCAGCGATCATAAAACACCAACTAATCAGTTTCGTGTCTGCTATCAAAACTATATGCTATTTTTATTCAGAGTTCGCGTGAAATTTGGCAGTGTGCTATAGTGTTCGGGGAATCACCGAAACTACAACTTAAGATGTCTGAGAAACGTAAAATTACACAGATGACAGTAGAGTTTAAACGGAAAGTGATCAAAAGTGCGGAAGAAAACCCAACAAGATAGAAAACAGATATTGCTAAGGAATTAAATATTACATCAACTACATTGTACACAATTTTAAAAAACAAAGATAAGTATGCAGAGGGTGCAGGGGTCGCCAGAACATGTGTGAGGGCAAAAAATGAGAATCTCCAGACGTGGAAGCATGTGTTTTGAGATGGCTCAAACAATGCCGCGACAAAAATCTTCCTGTCAGTGGTCCTTTACTACAGGAAAAGGCTCAGGAGTTCGCAAAAACTTTGGGACATGACCAATTCCGTGCTAGTAATGGTTGGCTACATAATTTGAAAAAAAGGAATGAAATTGTGTTCTGTTTGCACTGATAGTGAGTGGAAAAGTCAGATCAAAGAGCAAGTCGTCGAATACAAACCAAAAGATGTATATAACGCAGATGAGACTGGACTGTTTTATAAGTGTTTACCAGATAAAATTTTAACGTTCAGAGGTGATCCCTGCCCAGGTGGTAAACATAGCAAAGAACGCATCACCGTTTTGCTTTGCACGAATAGTAAGGGGATAGACAAATTGAAACCTCTTGTCATTGGCAAAGCTCAAAAGCCTAGGTGTTTTAAAAACGTAAGATGAAAGATCCCTTTGAGAGTCTTGTTATCGAGGTGCTACTGTACTAAAAAAATAATTCTTGTAAGATCAACGTTCGAAGGAAATTACAATCAGCTCCACAAAAATCAAAGCTTACACGAAATCGATACGAAATAAAGTTATAAACATATATTCTGAATTACAAATCGAACTAAACGACACTAGACCCCACAAATTGGGTACTATCTCTTATACCGATTCTTATTGTCTTGGAAGTACTATGTACTGAAATATAAACATGGCTAATTACTGAAAATTGATGGAGAGACTAATTTGAAGGAGACGGAGATGGTTTTAGTTGGTAGAGATCCGGCATGGCGAGATGCAGGAGCTGATCGGTATCTTTTGAAGATTTCCAAACGGCTACTTCTAAAATAACCGTTTATATTGGAGATATTGGAGAGCGTCATCACGACCGTGATAATTGGGATATTCAAGTATTGTGAATTTTTGTCAACTTGTAGGTGTTTACTACAATGAAACTAATAATTATTTAACGATAAATTATTTATTACTACAAGATAATAATCGAGCGAACGGATCGAATGGATCTTGTAAGACGCGTGGTTGACAAAGTGTGTGAGAAATGTCCGTGTTCGTCCTGTCTCGACTTATGAGAAAGATAGCGGTGCGAAGACTTTACAGCGGCTACAAACTGTGCTGTATCTGACCTCTGCCTGAAAAACACTGCAGCCTAATTTTCCATCCATTTTTTCAGTGTAGATGTCGCGTCGAGCAGTTGGAACGGACACGTCAAACTCATCTGTTTCTATTCGAGCAGTGAGTGTCCATGTCGACAATTTGTGTCCGCTGAATTTTCAATAGTTGCCATAGAATAATCGGCTGTGTGCTTCTCAATTTGAGTCCATGAAAGACGCTGCAGTCGGTGAATACTAGAACGGACGCAAAATGTCAACTGACGGCCCCTCCAAGCAAGATATCGAGCAGATCTTCAATCGGCTCCGGGCGCAGGCAGCGAACAAGGTGAATAGTTGGCAAAGCATAATTGGACGATTTCGGTCGCACGAGCAATCTGCCGACTGGATGATAGCTCTACAAGAACAGTAGTATTAAAACTAAAATTATTTCCAGAGCTGCTTCGACTGCTCCGCGAAAAATCCAACGTGGTCGTCCGTCACCTACGGAGTCTTCATTTGTATCGATTGCTCGGCCGTGCATCGCAACCTCGGAGTCCATCTGACGTTCGTCCGCTCGACCAACTTGGACACGAACTGGACATGGGCGCAACTGCGGCAGATGCAGCTGGGCGGCAACGCGAACGCGTCCCAGTTCTTCCGCCAGCACAACTGCAACACCACGGACGCGCAGCAGAAGTACACCTCGCGGGCCGCCCAATTATACCGCGACAAATTGCACTCGGCGGCGGCCCAAGCGATGAAAATCCACGGAACGAAGGTGAGTACGACTGCCGTTGAATATGCTGCGATTTGCTTCTGTTGTGTCTGGTTGCGCAGCTGGTTTGTGGATTTGTTTTCCTTGAGCGCAGCGAAAAACACAAGTGGTCTGAAAACACCTTCAACAAATGACTGTGACCTTATCTGCAGCTTTATCGCAAAATTATAAGCGCCAATAACTGATTCGACGTGTTTTTTAAATTTAAATGATGAGCCCAGCCAAGCTTGCGAGGAAGTCGAGTAAAATACTCGCGGAGAAGTCAGCGTCTGATGTGGCGGTTTTGTACAGTTGTCTGATGAGGCGTAGAGTTGGTTTAAGTATTAATTTGTGGTACGATAAGCACAGAACAATTAGGGGTAAGCGTATGCGGTTACGCGTGTGTCTGCCTTGTTAATATGAGGTGTTGCCAAGTCTTTCGAAGCTAGATTTGACGTCCATGCTATTTATACAGAGTTTTCTAAAGGATTTGATACGGTTCCTGATAATGTCCTTTTACGTAAATTAAGCGAGCTTGGTATTCCTAATTTTCTTTAGACTGGCTTTATTCTTATCTTACTCACCGCAGGACCCGTGTGGTTTTGAATAGCTGCACTTCATCTCCGTTTTCTCCTAATTCAGGTGTTCCTCAAGGTTCTATCCTCGGGCCACTTCTCTTTCCTTTCTTCATTAACGATCTACCTTCCCGCCTTTCTTGTGACTGTCTCTTATATGCCGAAGATCTTTAAATATTCTCTTCCATAAAAAACTATAATGACTGCCTCAACTTACAAGCTAACATTGACATACTGTATAGCTGGTGTTTGGATAACGGTCTAACTCTCAACGTAAACAAATGCTTCATGATGTGTTATTCTTTGAAGAAGACTCCTTCAAACTTCATCTATCATATCAACAACAAAGTATTGATAGAAACGAGCGCTATCAAGGACCTTGGAGTTACCTTTGATGAAAGACTACGTTTCAATGTTCACGACACAGATATTGCCAATCGTGCATCCCGCATGTCTGGCTTAGTTCTTCGAACCTGACATCAATTCTCCGCTATAGATATTTCCCTAATACTCTATCAAAGCCTGGTCAGAAATATTCTCGAGTATGCATCGGTTGTTTGGTCCCCTTACTATGCTTGTGATCGCGCGCTGCTTCAGTCTGTACAACGGAAATTTACGCGGAGCTTGTTTTTTTAAACAAAATCTGACGTACTCTGACTACTCGGATCGCTTACATATTTTAACTCTTCCCACACTTTTCCATCGCAGAATCCTACTAGATCAATGTTTCCTGTTCAAGCTTCGCACCGGCCTTATCATTTGTCCCGCTTCCGACGACATTGCACTCCGGCTGCCCTGTCCTAACACTGGGAGTTCCAACTTTTTTATCTTGCCCATTGCTGAACTAAGAGTTTATTTCAACTCGCCTTTGCTCAGGTTGATGAGACAGCACGACGCACTTCAGCTTAGTCCTGTGTCCTCATCCTTTTCTTATTTTTCGTTTAAAACCAGAGTACTAGCTAAACTTCAAAATTTATGATTGTTTTTTTTTTCTTTTTGCCTTCTTTTTTATTGATACCTACATGTATACATGAATAATTGGTTTTTATCTGTTCATTGTATAAATTAATAAATAAATAAATAAATTGTTTCAGGCCTAGCTGTTCCGAGAAAACACCACACCTTTCCCGCCATTTTTGGTTCATCCGTGTAGATGTCAACCGATTCTTGTACCTCCCTCCTTTCTTTCACTTATCAGGATGACTGGCTTGAAACTTTAACGCAAGCAGGGGATCGAAGAAGCAAAGTTTACTTTCTCCGGCGTTGATCCATCTCCCCGTAGTGTGGTATAGTGACCAACATTACCCTCGTGCCATAGTTGCAGAGCTTTCAATTGAAGCGCAGAGCACTTGACCTGCTGTCTCGTAAGATGCTCTGTCAAAAGCCAATTTGATATGAATGCCTTTGTCGGGATAGTGCGTAGAGTCCCGGTGATTGTAATACCTGCAATACTTTCGACCTTGTTTAGCTGGTTCCAATTTTTTCGATAGCTAGCCACCAAATAACAGCCATACCGACGGATTGTTTCTACTATCGCCTTGTACAGTCATGATACAATTTTGAGTTTCAATCCCTACCTTTTCCAATGTTTTTTTTTGGCAGCAGTAGATTGCGCGTGATGCTTTGCGCGCTCTTCGCCCGCTTTCCATGCGAGTTTGTAGATGGATATTGAGCTGAGTTGAGACTTACATCATCAAGCTTAGATGGAATAAATTGCGAAATTCTGTACCTTCTTGTTACGAGCACAAGTTCTGCTTTCTGCATATTTATCTTACTAGGAGAGGCTCCGACTTTGAAGTCACAGATTTGGATGAAATTTGGCACATAAGTAGAAGACGTCAAGGATATTCGATCCTTAAAATATTAGACCGCAACACTCACCCCTTTTTGAGAAAAACGCCGTTAAAGTTTTTAGCGTCGGTTATGCATTAGTAAGTTTTTACATCTGACAGAAGCTGTGTAGTGTAGGTAGCAGTGCTAAGAGCTCGCGATCAAGGGGTCGTGTGTTCGATCCCCGCTCGAGGTATTGTTTTTCTTTTTGAATTATTGTCGTCGTCGTGTGTTCGATTACCGGGGTGAGCATTGTCTTTTTGAATAATTGTGAATGTAATCAATTTAAGGTAATTCAGCAATGTTCACCTACAAATACATTTAATTTTACAAATCAGCAAACTGTTCGTTCATTTAGATATGTAAATTATACTGAATACTCATTGTTGAATTTGCCGATATTGCTATTGCGTCTAGGGTGGCCGGTGATCAAAATTTGTAATCCCCGTAATTCCATATCGTTTTACCTGCCCTTCGTTATTCATCATAAAATTTACCTAAATTGAACCCGCTCATGTATAACGAAAAGACGTGAAATTTCAATTCAAAATATTCTTCATTTGTGTACATAAATAATAACAAAATATCAAATGATTCACATGTTCACCGAAAAAACACGTCCTTACTACTAGAAATCATAAAATCTCTAAGACATGGTCGGATGCTACTATTATTCAATGCTAGTGTTATATTTTTATATTAGAGGAGTGACCGAACAAACGCATTTACTATTTTTAGTGGGAATGTAACTCTAAAAATGGTTTGCGCATATCAAATTAAAGCAAAAGTCGTTCCAAGTATGATAGATCCTTTATAAAATTAGATATGAATGTATGCCTCGACAAAAGCTGATATTTCTATTCACCTTTTTGCAATTATTCAGTTTCGGATCAAACTCTGATCACGCCACGGAGAGAACGAAACACGCTGATTCCCAAAACAAATTCAAACAAATAAAATTGCAGCTTATTTTTCCTATGCAAAGTCTGATATCAAAATTGCCCGGGCACATAAGTAGGCCTTATTAGCTAGGTTGATTCTTCGTTCGATTTCGTCCTTTTCTCCGTCATCACTGTAAACAACAACCTTCAGTAGATGAACTTGTCAACGTCTTCCAAGATAAATTTTCCTGTTGTCAGGTTTTGTCTGATCAGCGTCTTTTTTCGTGTTTGGGTCATGGATTCAGTTTTTGTCTCACTGACTTCTAACCCGACTTCTTTTGAGGCTACTCTAAATTTTGGAAAGCTTCTGTGAGGTATGGACTTTGGCATTATGTTTATATCGTCAGCGTATGCAATTATCTGGATAAACTGGAAAAGAAGATTATCTACCGTATCAGTGTGCATTTTCCTGGCGACGTATTTCAAGGTCAAGTTGAACAAAGTAAGTGCGAGTCTATCGCTTTGTTTTTCGCCTGAATTCATTTCGAAGCTCTGAGTCAGTTCGTCGTCAGTCTTGACTTGGGATTCGTTCAGTTCAGGGATCAGTTTTGATGGTATGTCAAAATCAAGCAAAACTTTATGTTGTACTTCACGGTCAATACTGTCGTGTGCTTGCTTAATCTTTTCAAAAAAATCTTCGTCGATAGCTGATAAGACACAGCTTAACTTATCTTCTTCTTTATATACGGGGCATATTTTCATTTCTCCAGTTCGTTGGAGAAAATCTCTCAGACATGCTCCACGTTGCTTTAGTAGTTCTGAAGGTGTTTTATCAATTTCGGGCGCCTTGTTTGTCTTCATATTTTCAAGAGCTGCTGTGCTTCCTCAATCAAGGGCACCTGTAATTAGCCTGATCGTAAGTATCCGATATCGTAGTGACAGTCGTTGCGACTGATGCAAGATTGAGTACGGTTTCAAGAAACGCATCCACCGTGCTTTGATTTCGCCTGAGTTGTTAATAATGTTACCGGTTTCATATTTACAGAAAGTCATCCTTGTCTGGTAGCCTTTTCTAACTTGTTTAATTATTTGGAAAGCGGATCGTACGTTGTTCCGCTCGAAATCCTTGTTTAGTTTTTTAATTGCGTCGCTATTTATTTGCGTCTTTTCTCCTGCCAAGGTTTTTTGCAAGACACATTTGTTCATCATACGTTTCTATTCTGGCTCGTGTTGGTCGCTCATTCTCTGCAAGCTTCGTTCTTCCAATGTATAGCATTGCGATATTCATCTTCAAACCAATCGTTTTTGTTGGAATTAATTTGGTGATCTTCTACGTCACTGTCCTGTCCTGACTCCAGTCTTTAGACGGGTCCATGATTGTTCCCCTGTCTCGTCGCTTTCTGTCTATCTTACATTTTGGAGATGTTTGTCCAAGGCAGAAGTGTAGACATGTGATACTGAGTCGTGCTTTAAGAAGAATATACAGAAGCTAAAATATTTTCACGGACTTTTTGAAAATTGTATTGTTTGTCTTTCCAGAAAAATGAGAGGAAATTAGTAAGATTACACATCAACAACATAACTAAATTCTGTGCTCCTTTATTGGATAAATACACACAAATGCCTCCAAAATTCGTAAATCCAATATTTCACCCGCAACCGACCAAAATACCCACTAATGTCAGTCGAGCCTACCATTTGGCAGTGGTGTGTTTCGTATATCGTTTGCAGCCTTGTTTCAATTATACCTGCTCTTCTCAGATGAACGATGTATAAGTTTTTTGGACGTACAAGCCTTTCAATCCGTTGACTAGGCGTTTTGACTTGTATGTTAATGATTGAGTAACAATTTTTGTATGTTAAGCGTTAACAAACAACGGAAAATTCATGTTTTTCTTTATTTCTAACCCAGCTAGGTGGAAATTTTCACTATTGAAGTGGTCTGCTTTGATATTTATCACGTCTTCGAGTAGTTTTGGCACTGGAAAGTACAAATTGCGTTGCACCACAAATCACTCAAAAGTCTCTGTGGTTCTTTTTGCCCAAACTCGAATTAAAAAAGGAATTTTTAGATTACTACCTTGATCAAAAAGCTCCGGGAATAACCACCGTGTGGCGCTCTCATCGTTCGATTTGAGTTTTGTTTTTCGTTGTTAAGTTGGTACATCTGTTGTTGATATTCCCTCTAAATCTTAGCGTCATTTGCAAAAGTTACGTAGTCACGAGTACATCTATCTCTGTGTGTGTTGGCGATTTTTCACAATTTTAGAATTGGATTTAAATTTGCAACAACGAACTTGTATTAAATTTTGCGTAAAAAACGGATTAATTGGTTCGCGAACGTTGGACATGTTAGAAAAGTGTTGCGGCAACGAATCTCTAAAGAAAATTGTCGTTTACCAGCGACAGGAGCGGTTCAAAAGTGGTCGTGAGTCAATCGAAGATGATGAACGCAGTGGCAGATCATCGACATCGAAAACCGACGAAAGCATTGATAAAGTAAAACAAATGTTGGTCAATAACCGCAAATTAACCATCAGAGAGATAGCTGAGGATTTGAACATTGCCTATGGATCCGTCCGTCGTGTAGCAGCAAAGTTGGTGCCAAAACACCTCAATTTCATGCAAAAAAGAGACCGTGTTGACGTCGCAAATGACATGATTTGCGACGTCAGATTCCGATCCCGCATCTATCAAAAGGATCATTACTGGAGACGGGACGTGGTTCATGAGTACGACACGCAATTCAGGCATCAGGCAAGTGAATGGCGTTCACCAAAAAAACCGAGACCAAAAAAAACCACGTCGTTTTCAGTCAAAAAAGATCATGTCATTTGCGACGTCAGATTCCGATCCCGCATTTATCAAAAGGATCATTACTGGAGACGAGACGTGGTTCATGAGTACGACACGCAATTCAGGCATCAGGCAAGTGAATGGCGTTCACCAAAAAAACCGAGACCAAAAAAAACCACGTCGTTTTCAGTCAAAAAAGAAGGCAATGTTCACGGTTTTCATAGATTACAACGGTGTAGTGCATCATGAATTTTTGCAAAAAGGCCAGACAGTAAACAAAGAGTATTATTTGGGCATTATGAGACGTTTGTGCGAAGCAATTCGCCGGAACAGACCAGCACTGTGGGCAGAAAACTCGTGGATTTTGCACCATGATAACGCATCGTCGCACAGTGCCATCATTATTCGTGATTTTTTGACAAAAATGCAACAAATATCATTCAACAGCCACCGAATTCACCTGATTTGGCTCCCTGTGACTTCTTTCTCTTCAATCGAGTTAAAAAACCATTACGGGGAACGCGATTCAGCAGCTGAGAGAAAGTAATGGAAAAATCGCAGGAAGCAGTGATGGACATACCGAAAACCGAATATAAAAAATGTTTCGCGGATTGGACCAAGCGCTGGCATAAGTGTATTACAGTCGATGTGGACTACTTTGAAGGGGACAATATAGATTTAGATGAAGAAACTTGTATTTTTAATTTTCTGAATAACTTCCGGGAACTTTTTGATCAAGGTAGTATTTCGATATCAAATTGGTAGTTTTAGCAATGTACGTTACTTATGAAAAGTGTCCCATGATACAACGCTGAATTATCATAAAAACCATATATATGCATACTCTGTCGATAGTATAATCATTTATCCGATTACTGATCTGTATTTCTGGGCGTTAGCTTACCCTTCACCCTTAAGGGGGAACACCACTGTAGGATTTTCAAAAAATCAAAATTTTTTTTGTTGCTCTAAAGTATACCTTATCATCATGGAAATCATGTAGCAAAGTTTCATATAGTGGAAAAATCTGTAAGTGTTCGAAATTTTAAATTAGCGCGGCGCCTCTCACTGCTCTTTCGGAGCGCAATCCGCGCGTATCCCCGCGCGCTGTTGGTGTTGAAATTTAGAACAATTTTAAATATAAATTTCTCAAAACTGTACACGTGCTCTGTTAGTTGCACGTTAGCAGAATACGCTGAAGTACGTATTTTGCAGAATAGAGGAATTTCAAATTTATTAATCATTTTTCTATAACTTAAACTTTAAACGCGTTTAAGTCGGAACAACGTTTTTCAAACTGGCCGGACTCTTCTCAAACAATTTTTATTCGATTTACTTGAAATTTTTACAATATGTTCAAAACTAGTGTCTGCATGGAAGTACGTAGAATTTTTTTATATGTTGTATATTTCAATTGTTATTAACAATTTTCGAGCGGTTTTTAACGCTTTTTTTTACATTTTTTTTTAAATGACGCCATTTTGTCAACAATCAATTTTAAAAAAAATCCTACGTACTTCTCTGGCTGTTAGTATGCTTTATCGGAAATTATTTGTTTGATAACCATAACCTTAACATTTCACGAGAAAACGGTCCGGCCGCGAAGCCATGAAAAAATAAGGCGTTTCTGGAGAAATGCGGGGAGCCGCCATTTTGTTTTTTAAAGTTCTGAAAAAATTCAAAGAAGATGTCAGATACTTGTACAATATAGATCTTTTTACCAAATTTCGATATGTTGTTTGATTTTTGAGAAATAAATTCCCAAAAATGACTTTTTTACCTCTACAGTGGTGTTCCCCCTTAATAAGGTTATAAACTCCAGAAAATGTAACGGCTGCCCAGACCGTTACACAGGACAAATGCTTTACTCAACACATTCGTCTAAAAATCGTTCTTCAGATCGCTTCGCCTCTCCTTTGACCGCCATCGGCACCATTCAGATTAATTTTGTATTTGTTAGTACTTTTCTAGTCATATACCGCAGTTTAACCTCAGTATTTCATCCTACCTGCCATGTTTTAATAATTAAATTCCAAATGCCTTACATTATCTTTGATGAACAGAACGTCCCGAGATTGCCAAGCTCTTGAACAGCTTGATGATCATACTGAACGTAAATTTTGATTTATAAACATAATTCGCAAAGAAAATCTTGCATAGCAAACCTCAATCGACTTCGGTCTTGAGTGACTGTATCCAACTCTTATCCGTTCGTTTATCGAAAATCCCTCCCAATAGTTTCCTTACAGCTCCAGTTTTGAAAGGGTGTGTCTCAAGTTATGTTCTATACATTTTCTACTCCGTCACTCAAATACCATTGTGTTACGCCCGATCATTATACCATCTCACTCTTCATGGCGTTTAATTCTATATTTTTCGCTGCTTCTCATTATCTGTTTTCTTTACAATATTGTTTGACAAACTTAAAACTGTCTACTATCTGCTTCAAATTTATATAATAAATAGAAAAAAAGAAAAGATTGAATTATATTTACTATGGTCCAAAGCTTGATATAAAGATGTTTCAAGGATGAAATGTATCTATGATTTGCATCGTTTCGTACCCAAATATAAAATTACTCTATTTAATGAGTGCAATCCTATTTACTCGAAAACTGTAAGTATAAATTTGTGTGTTTTCGTTGAATTTCAGTTGTTTTTCGATACAAATTTAGAGAAGAGCGATCATGGAACGAAAAAGCATGAAGAAGATTTTTTTGCTGAGTGTTCTAATGACAATCTTGAATTTTCTAATAACAATAATCACAACAATAACATAGACTCTGAAACTCCAACAGTTCGATTGGTAAGTAGGTTTTCATCACCCGCTTGAAATTTTTGCTGGCTACTATGCTTGACTTGTATTTTGCATTATTGAACACAGGTGGACATAGTACAAAAAGCTGAGACGAAAATGAATCCGGAAGCATCACTTTCCACACTAGCGCCCAGCGTTGATCTACTTAACTCTTCAATTCCAGTTGAACTTCACAAATCTACCATTGGTGTAAGGAAAGCTCAGCCGAAACGTGGAGTAAGTACTTGCCTATGTAACATATCTGGTTAGATAATTGTTGATGGTTGGCGCCCGTTACAGCTTGGTGCTAAGAAGAGCGGTTTAGGGGCAACACGAGTGAAAACAAATTTCGCTGATATTGAACACCGAGCACAGCTTGTTGATCAGCAAAAGGAAGCAATGCCGGAGCGTAAACTATCTCCAGAGGAGGAAGCGGAGACTGTCACAAGTGTTCGTTTGGCTTACCAGGATCTTTCGATCAAAAAGACACAAGAGGAGGAGAAGATGAAGGCAATCGATCCGGCTAAAGCTAAACAGTTGGAACGATTAGGAATGGGCTTCAATTTGAAAGGGTAAGATATTTGTTTCGTGTATAATCTAGTTGGTCGGATGTATATCTGATGAAGAGAAGACTTATTTCTGAGTTCCGTTTATACGATAACTGTGTAAACAATTACATGTTCAACTATAAAAAATTAAAATATGTTTTAATGTCGCTACGAGTTAGCTTCAGTAATGATTTTCTCTCTTCCTTTTAGGGGTGACGTATCACATTCCGCTCTGACCGACATGCATACTATTACACAAGTGTCAGCCCCAAAACACACTCCTAAATCATTCGAGAAGGAGCCCACCGTCGATTTCTTCGATGAATACTCCACGCCAATGTACACGTCGTCGTCGTCTTCTAAAAACGATCCTGAACTTAGCCAATTGGGTTGGGAGACAATTGAGCCAATTGATATGCAATCGAATATTTCTACAATGTTCTCGCCGTCACAAAAATCGAAGCCATCAAGTATAAACGAGCAGCCCGGCCGCAAGACATTGAAAAGTGGACGGGAAATTAAAACGTATGACGACGATGTCGCCCAAAAGAAATTCGGCAACGCCAAAGGAATCTCCTCGGATCAGTACTTCGGCAACGAGCAATCATCAATTGAGCGCGCCACTAATTTGTCACGTTTCCAAGGCTCAAACAGCATCTCTTCGGCGGATTATTTTGGCGATGGGTCGCCAAATACGGCCACGAATCGAGGTAAGATCATTAGAAATAGTGAGCAGGTGGTCGATCAGTTTTAGCATTTGGTTTGGTGTTTTTGTACTTGTTAAATATCCTCATTGAAAATTTCGTGTTTCCTTCATTTGTAGTGAATATTTAGTCATAAAACTAATGTTTAAGCAAATGTAAGAACTTTTATTTAGTATCGGCAAATGCTTGATTTCTTCCCGAAAATGACTTGCATCGTAACTTGTATGAATTTAATTTATATAACTCAAAATTGGACCCTGAAGCATACTCAGAACTGCATTTTTATTCTTAAGTCAGAAAAAAATATATAATTTGCAATAAATACACACAGCAAAAGCACGCACATAAAAAGATTTACTTTCGTTTCAATATTTTATGCCATTCGCACACTTTTCCCACGAAATAATTACAATCATGTTCACCTAAATCAATTGATTGTGACGTTAGTGTATGTGAAACATACATACTATATCAGCTTTAACGAAAGGTTAACAGGAATGATCAATGTATGGATGATAAAAAGCCGCATCTGTCTCCTCTGGGCGTTGGGCACGTAGACCTAATATTTTCTTATAATGAATTGTTATGCTTATTTGATTTTGCTTTCATCAAAACGCTTATTGTGTGTAGTGTGCATATTTTTCGTCTCGCAATTTTTTTCAGGTTGGAAATTTTTCTTAGTATGCTTAAAGAAATTTGAGTGGTGTTTTTGTGCAATGAAACAAAAATTCCGACAGGCCAGGCCAAACACATTAATTGAGAGATACAAACACATTAGTTTTCAAACCCGTAGATTTGATTTTGTCCCAAGCACGCTTCTTAGGTCTGTAAACGGACCCGGACCAAAGACGTGTGACTGAAAATGGGTTGGCATTCAGCCCTTAATCACACCTTTGCAGCAACAGATCTTGGAATAAATTTCCTGTTGAAAGGCCAGCCTTTGGCAATGTTTGTATCCATCTTTTGATGCTTCCAATTAAAATTCAATCTATTTTTCATTACTACTTGACAATGTAACTGATAACTAACGTAAAATGAAACCTCAATTACTTCAACACTTGCATTTTAATTCGTTATTCTACCAAACAGTGTTTAGTGTGTTTCTATTTATGGTGGAACGTAGTGCGAATAAAAAAACCAAGGGAGTCTTCTCCGACTGAAGTGCTCATAAAAAACCGGTTGATGCTTACTAAGAATCACGTTGATACTGCAATGCTACAAACCAGCAACTGGATTCTTCAACTTGCAGACTTGCATGAGGCTGAATCCTCCGTTAAAACAGGATTAAATCTGCTGATATACTAAAAATCAAATCGATTTTTAATACGATTTTGCTTTGGTATCACAAAAAGAAATGATTAAATCATGCCAAAAATGCCACAATTGCCAGTCATACGGGCATGGATCGTCCCATTATTTTCTACTTCTAAATCTCTCTCTCTCTCTCTCTCTCTCTTCGCTAAGGGGTAAAAGGATGACGTTTTTAGGAACCTTAGTAGGTAATGCAACAATACAAATGCACTGGCCATGGAAATTAGCGGTAACTTCATTTAAAAACTGTCAAAGAAAATTACTTAAAATATTAATAATAACTTTCCTGAAATCGAGCTAAAAATTAGTTTGTTTATTTAAGTTAGGAAGGGATGCTGACCCCTTTCGAGCACAAGAAATATGCACGCTCTTTTGGCATTGCTAAAAGGTAATAAAAATATTTGAGCTCATTCTGGAGAGCGACGAACTATTTTAAAACAAAGATTGTGACTTTTGTCAGCTTAAAAAATATATTGTGTACTCAAAGTTTGATAGCAAAAGAACACACTCTTTTGCATGAATTAAAATAGTTGAAAATACTGGGCTCGTTCCTAGGAGCACGAAACTTATCCCCTAATGAGAAGTTGGTAGTTATGCTGCTTAATATTTGATTGATGCGTTCTGTTAGACACTTGTCAACTTTTCCACAAGCGTCTTTTCAATTGCTCTATGATTGATATTATTGAAAGTGAATCTGATATCAAGAAAACGGCTAGTGTTGATTCCTTGTATTTTAGCGATTTTTTATTCGGCTGGTAAGGAGCTGTTTCAACCGATTACTCATTCATATGAGCAGGATGTGCTTTAGGGAGTGGTTTCATGGTTGCGTTTAGCTATTATTGTCTCGATTATTTTCAGAATAGAAGAGGTAAGATCTGGTCTACAGTCAGCTTTAGATGTGAAGTCTATTTTTAGGTAAGAATAAGTTCTGTGCCCCCACGCAACTCATGTTGCTCAGATAATTAAAAGTGTTTGTAATGAAATTAAAAAGTTTAACGACAATGGTCGCGATAAAATTCGCGGACAACAAGACTTTCGCCTCATTGACCTCACAGACGTTCAGACCGTGGACGCAGCATTGAACCCTTTTTAGTCGTGCAGAAAAAAATTGTGTTCGTCCTATCGAAAATCATAGGAGCTCAGTTCGATATGTTACGTCGTGGTTCGTTTCTCTGGTTTTGACTTCGAATTTCATTACCTTAAGATTCAGTCACCATTATGCACGATTACAAAAACACCGACAAAAATCAAACAACTAAAAATCCAACCATACCAAGTCAACATTTTAGGCTATATCTTCTACGTTACGCTGAAATTTTATCACGCGCACTTTCTGAAGAAAAAAATTCGCCTGAGCATCTAAAAGTCAACTTACTTACTACGAAAAAAGACTAAATCCCGACGCACACGAACCATATTACTCAAAAAATGTGGAAGTGCTAGCAAAGAACTCTCTCAGATGGACGTGGCACTCTCCTCTGGACGATATGGTCTAGCACTTGCGTTACTGCATATCTGGCCCGTCTGGGCCCACCATTACTTGCCTCAATCGGGGTAGCCTCTGCCTGCTGAATATTAAATTAAGAGAACCTTTAAGGAAACACTTCGTAATATGCCATACATTCATAATGTTTTTTGGTTTTACTAAATGATGATTTGATATAAATCAAACAATTGTACATACAGAAAACACCCTAAACTACTACCGATATAAGTAGTTAAAGATCGAACTATCCTCATTGCACAAAGAATTAACTATAAAAAAACGGATCTTTGGTCAAAGGTACTTCATAACTACGTTATAGAAAAGGGGTTTCGTACAGAGTACGCTGCTATAGAGTTGACGAAAGTCCTTAATTTAATCCTGCTTGGCCTATTCATTTTATAAATCATAAAAATGTGCATAGACTCTTTCTCCACTTTTCAGCAGTCATTTGCTATCGTTGTTATTATAACAATTTTCAATTGAAATTGTATCTTAAACCCATGGGCGTACCCAGCTTTTGGGCCAAGGGAGGGGCAACATAGAAATTTCCTGTAGGTAAATAATTAATCATAAATTGAAATGTTCATTTATTAGATTAGGTACTTAAGTAATTAATTAAGAATTTATTTCGAAAGCAATCTTCGTGGATCTTCTGCAAAGCGGCTTAAAACAACTTCTGTGAAAGAACCACCCAAATCATTTACAAGTTTTCTATGTACACTGAGCATGCAAAGCCCGTTTAGCCTTCCTTCAATCATTGTTGATCTCAGCCAGGTTTTACGCGTCTGAGAGTACTAAATGACCTTTCAATGGTAGCTGCAGAATAAGGCATTGCCAATAAAATATGTAGTGCTTTTTTTACGTTTGGATAAAAAGTTTCTGCGTGTTGAATCGCGTCTGTTATCTCCAAAGTTTCGAGATTCTCTGCCTTATTTGTCCACAAAATCCGCCAAAGCTCAGCTTCTGACGCGATCCCCTCTAATTCATAAAATTGGGCAACTTCTCCCATACGAATTTTTAAACCTGGAGCTGTCATTTTTGCTATCCGAGCAGGGTGTAGCAGCGATAGAGCAAACGCCGGCGATTGATCGTGGTTAAACCTCACCTCCAATGAGGATACTAACGAGTCCAAATAAGGTATAGAAAGCAAACGACGAAAATACTCGCTTAATGAAGCAGCTGGATGGTTCGCCCTGAAGTTTTGGCGACCTACAGTTCGTGGAAGACGCAGCTCTGAGTTCAAATCGTCAGCTATTTCATTAGCTGACTTTAAAAGTTCCTCACTGCCTTCTTTCGCAGAACGCCTGTGCTCTGCACATTTGATTACGTCCAGGGTTTTTGACTGCAATATGTTCGCAACTGGTTCCAGCAGGGAGTTGTACTTGCTTATAATACATAAAGCCAATATGAATGTGGTTTGTCTAACTGCAGATAACAATTGAAAAGCCACTTTTCTTTTCTCAGAGTTCCCTTCTTGAGAAAGCTTTTCCAGACCTTTTACAATTTCAATGAAATGCTTCTTAAACGATGAAATACTTTTATATTTTTGGAACCACCTTGTTTCACACAGCAATGAGATTTTTGGTGCATATTTTCGACGCAAAACTGATTCCCTAAAAAAAGTGATCGTATCTTTGATAGTTCCAATGCAGTTCCGAATCTCGGGGACATTGTTTAAGTCGTTTATAACAAGGTTTAGTTTATGGCAGGCACAGTGAAAATATAAACCTTTCTTATATGTTTCTCTCAATATTTTTTGAACACCGCCATCTTTTCCCGCCATCGTAGCCCTGCCCCACGCATTTTTCAACGTCAATATTCAATGTTTTAATGAATTTATTAATTTCAGCAGCTTTAGTTTGGGCATCCATTTTATGAAGCTCGACAAAACCCATAAATTCTTCCCTTACATTTTTCCTTATAGTTGTAAAATCTGATACCTATCGATAGTTGCTCTTTACCCGAAATATCGGCTGATTCATCAGCCAAAATGCTGTAGACACTTGCATCTTTAATATCGTCGACTAAATTTTCTCTGATTATGTTTAAAATCTCATTTTGTATTTTTGGAGACGTGTACTGAGCATTTTTATATCATTTTTCTAAAGGTTTCGTCACAACTTCATCACCACAATTAATTTTTAATTTAAGTAAATCTTTAAAAACACCCCCTGCACACCACGTACAAGCTTCGGTGGAAATAAAACGCAAAACAAACACAAGGCACATTTCAAGCTTTTTGAATAAGTAAGCCAAGGCTTGTATATTTCTAACCAAGTGTGGTTGAATTTACGTTTTAAGTGCGTAGCATCGCCATTAAAATCATACTTTTCTGGAGGCACCCAGCATCGCCTTAACATTTCCATTCGTTTTTCGGTATTCAATACAGAAGATCGTCCAACCCATCGCCCAATATCATTTACATGAAATTCATCGTCATGGGCTTGAGAAGCCTTGTCGATAATGTTCGCCGGATTTACGGGTTCCGATTCTGATCTATCATTTTGATCCAGAAGTAAGTTACTGAAATTTTCAACACTGTTCTCTACTGGTACTGTATGATCAGGATAAGATTGTATTGTAACTGCCACCTGATCCGCTTCACTAGTTTTACTGCCAGCAGGGGAATTGTCCTTTTCATTTGTAATTTTCCTCTGTTTTGGTTTTATCTATATAAATAAAAATGAATCGCATAAAAATGAATCGCATAAAAATGAATCGCCTAATGTGTTGCTAAGCGCAAAACTCGAGAACGCCTCGACCGATTCGGCTATTTTTTAAAATATATTTTTCTTAAGGCACAAGGATGGTTCTTACGGAGAGAAAACTTTAAAAAAATTAAAAAAATTAATTTTAATTTTTAATTAATAAAATTAATTTTTTCTATTGGACTGCAAAAGACCAGTAACTTTTGACAGAATGAAGTCTGTCCGGGCAGCTAGTTGCTAATAAAAAATAAGAAACAAGTCAACAAATAATCATTCGATTAGTTTAAATGAAAATTGTGACTGAACCACAACTTTCAAAACGTCGCGTAGGTGAAGGTACCTACCTCTTATTACCATCTCATTTCAAAGAATTTACCATATATATGGGCTATAAGACACCGTGTTTAATCTCACGTTTATTCTAAACTTAAATATTTATTAATATCCAACTATGTAATAAATTACTTAGTACTTAGGCATATGCATAATTACCCAGCTAAATATATGAGACACAAAAAGGGCAGGGATGGCAGTCCAGGTCCAGGGAAGGGCAGCTGCCCCCCCCTTGCCCTCCCCTGGGTACGCCAATGCTTAAACCCCTCGCAAAATTTTGAGCGTCCACTGAGTCGGACTGTGCCTGCTTTCAACGGATTGTTTCTACTCTATTCCTCCATTTTGGTTTAACCGTTTACAAAATTCAAAATAACATCTAATTTTCCTCTATTTCAATGAAAATTCTAAAATTTATAACCAAATGAATTTAGGAGTACATAGATAGCCTTAGATTTAAGCAATCAAAAATACCCACTTCTCAGTACTTGGAAACTTAACCGCAATTTTGTTTCAAAGTTAAGGGATATTCTATTTTAAATTGATGACAAAAATTCAGCATATCAACTATTCTGTGTAGTAATGCAGATAACCAGGCTTTTATATAAACTGTCATGTTTCCTCATTTTGTAGGTTTTTAGCAATAATATGAATTATCGGAAACAAGCCAATAATTATTAATTTTGTAAATTTTCTGATCCTAGGTTACAACAACATGCAATTCAACGCGCCCGATTTGGATGACGTGAAAGAGAGCGTTCGTCAAGGCGTCACAAAAGTAGCTGGCCGGTTGAGTTCATTGGCGAACGATGTCATGTCTTCGCTGCACGACAAGTACGGCTACTGATAACCAATTCAAGAATTTTAAAGCATTACACGAATTTTTAAAAAGAAAAGATTAAACGTTTAATTAGTAGTATCAGAACAAAATCTATTGAACACAAAAGAAATAGACAGCAGAAAATAAAGATAGGCTTTCAAAAAGCAAGAAAGGAACTCAGTTCTAGTTCTGACTTGTATCTCTACAAAATGTACACGTTCAATAGTAGATATGGATGATATTTAGTTTTTTTGCAACAATCATGGAAGCAGTGCCACAATAATTTATTTGAATCGTATAATCGTATTTTCGTCTTCCCTGTCACTGTAACGGTAAGCTGTGCACTTCGACATAGCTGAGAGATTTGTCTGTTAAGTAATTTCAAATGCACCACTAAGATATCTCTACTGTTTGCGAATGCTAGCTTTCTCTATATATTACGAAGCTTCGTTAACATTTCAATATAAAGTACATAATTCAACACACGTTTCGATTTGTGTAAGCGTAAGGACGTTCGGCGGGCCTTTGCTAGATGAAGTGGAGAGAATAATTGTTAATGTATGTTATCGAAATGTCTCGCTAGAAGTGGCAGTTGATATTATTTTTATGGCCGGTCTGCTTTATTTAAATATGCTGATTGTAATATAGTAGAACTCTGTAAAATAATTTGGAAAATATAAATATATGAACAAGAATAGACGTCTATGATAAAAAACGATTGTTTTATTAATTAAATGATCTTTTTTTACGCAAGCCAATAGGGTTTTAATCTTGCGTGCACATTATCTAGCTGACTTTATCCGACCAATGAGGCCACTTTTGAATCACTTTGAAGAGAGCCAAACCAGGACTCTCTGTATTAATAAGCTGTCGTTGTGCAAACAAGCGATAGTCCGCTGTTAATTTGTGCATTTCTAGACCTTCGGCAAGAAGTTGCAGAGCCGCATTGACTTGCTTGGCCGGTGGCGTTTTTTCAGTGAAATCTCCCATAAAAGCAATGCATATGCTCTTGCTGTTGTATCTTAACGTGTGGACGCCTTGTTTGTCCCAACCTCGACCCTCGTAAATTGCGCCATCGCCACCGACTAGAAAGTTGAAACCGATGTCGCTCCAACCTCGAGTCTTCATATGATAGCTTTGAATGTTCTGTACAAGAAAAGTGCAAGTTTTCTGAAAAAGAAATAAATCTATGAACGTTAAGGAATAATTTTTTTCGTATCAAGTAAATGTTATCAACCCAATTCTATATTAACTATCTCTTCTTAGTTCAGTCAAATGGTCAACAGTGAGCTTAAGTTCAAGTTTCTGAGGTCGCAGCTCCAATTATTTGGGCGACATTTGGTAAAGAAGAATAAGCGAGATACCTTCATATCTCTATCTATCCTCATATGTCAATATTAAACTGACCACACGTTGCAATAAAATTTTGCCTGCCAGCCCAAAAAAAATGTTTTTGAAAATGTTTAATTTTTCACGCCTGTGATCATCCCTAACAGCTCATGGTTTTTCAGGCGTAACGTTTTTGATATTGCTTCTATATGAAAACGATGCTGCTGAATTTTTCACTAGTTTGCAATAGAAAATATTTTTGTGTGAGCCACGGATTTCGAGACACAAAGAGATTTAATTTTCGTCCTCTTTTCAAGATGACTTCCATCACCACCACGTATCTGACAATTGCCCTGTGTTTTACGTAACACGAACATCTAATCTATCCAACCAAGTGACTTTGTCATTTACAACGCTGCTTCTCAGAGCAAAGCTGTGCCTGACAGGTCGTACACAAATTTCTAGCCGTACAGGACAATCGTTATATAATAGGTTCAATAACTGTCGGAATATTATTCTAATATGGTCACTAAAATGTTTAAATGAGAGGAATAACCCAGAGCGTTGGTTATTAAAAATAGGATTTTGCATGGCATGTCCTTTTGCCTACAATCTTCTGGAATAAATCGTTTAATAAACCAGTCTTCCAAGTGAGAAGCATTTACCCATGCTTTATGATTTGATCGAAAATGCAAAGACAAGATTCTTTTAAATGCTATTGGATTCTCATTGTAGTTTATATATACGATATAGGATTCAATTCATGCCTAGCAAGATTACCACCAAGAAGTAACGTAAGACTATCCTTTGTAGATTTGAAGTCATGCATTGAATTACATTGCAGCTTTGGATCCGAAAATCCTGTCAGGAATTTTATTTAAAATAGACGCATCTTGACAGCGTTAAAAAATTGCTCCTGAAAGTGATAACCATCTTTTATTATAGGTTCTGTAAACTAACATTCGGCATAATTTTCCGGATTTGCTGCTTCTTTCACTACACGAACTTTGTGATGCCCATTTCTTTTCTGGAATTGGATTAACCATTCATCATACTTGGCTTGCATCATCCGTGTGCAATATATCGTCGGTCTAAGTTTAAAACCTCGTAACTCCAAAATCACAAAAAATCGAATTTCAAGCGAAATAATAAAAACACATGACACTCAATATTCCAAGAAAAAATCAGAAACGAAATACGATGGGAAATCCCCGAAAAATGAAATACTGAAAACACGCAAGAATTTGGTTTGCGCAATCAACACTTAAACCGCGTAACTCCTCATTTCCAAGCCGATTTTGATTAGTAGCGATTATTCTTAAGCTTAGAAAATAAAATTGTCATTTGATTAATTTCGTTTGCAGTTTCAAAATTGTAGTGAAGTGTATTACATTTTCAAGGTGAGAACTGTTCAAATAAAGCATTGGAAAAAGTTAATTCCTTTAAAAAATTGAATGTTTATGGGATTAGAGTTTTGATTTTGAGTAAAATAACTACAAAAACCTTTTCAAACTGCCGAAAATCGCTTTATTTTGTAAAAACACAAGTATTGGAACATTTTAATTTTTTTCAATATACCATATCCAAACATAAAAATGGATTCGGGCGACGAAATAGAATTATTTCAATCAAATATTCCGACACTGGCTTCTGTTTTGAGCAATTTAAGAGATTCCGCTTCAATTATTTTAGAAGAAGTGGTGGAATTACCTCATTCTCACTCCAATAAGGATTTTTCGGAATCATCTACAGGAAATCAGATTTGTGTTTCGAATGGTGATAATGCAGATATTGACAGCAGTGCTTCTTCCACAGTTTCTTAAAGTAAACGTGTTCGAAGGAAACGATATCATTTAGTAAGGGATCATACATGGAAAGATCAAATAAATAAGGCTAAGAGAGAGAAGGGCTTACCGTACAATGGAACGAAGAAGTTGAAAGGAAAATGGGCATATGAAGTACTCAGAAAACAGCGTTACCTCAAACCTAGATGTATGTAAATGTAACAAAATTGAAAAGAGTTTAATGAAATGTCAATCAGTTACTGATGGACAACGTGCTGATATTTTCAAAAAAAACTTGGATTCTCTTGATCTGAAAAAAAAAGTTTATTAATATGATGATAATTAAAAATAGAAGCCCAGACAGACCACATGACCGAAAAATTCAGACATAGAAGAAAACGTACATTTACATATTATCTACTAGCAAAATAGGAATAAGGAAAAGTATGTAAAACCATGTTCTTAAATACACTAAATATTGGTGAATGGTCTGCCCGGAATTGGAAAATGAGCGAATCAAATGAAGAAGACAATATGGCAAGCTCTTCCAATGCCAATCGTAAACGATGCAGTCGAGCACTAATTGCTGACCGAGCACATTTGGCGCTTTTTTTGTCAAATATTCCGAAGTTCATCATCATCAATGGCGCACCAGCCCAAATTGAGCCTTGGCCTCCCGAAGACACTGCCTCCAACTGTCTCGGTCCAGCGACCGCGTCCTCCAATTAGCGAATCCCAGCAAGGATTCGCTGTCGTTGTCAACTGCATCCTCCCATCGTTTGCGTGGTTTTCCTGGTGGGCGGCTTCCTGTTGCTCGGCCTTTCATGGAGCGCTTGGGAATTCGCCTGTCATCCATACGCTCCACATGGCCAGCCCACTGAAGTCGTAGCAGTTTCGTCCGAATCGATACCGGTGGCTTGTCATAAAGAGCGTACAACTCATGGTTGTACCGGATTCGCCAGTCCGGTCTGTCCTTCACGGGCCCCAGAATACGTCTCAAAATGCGGCGTTCGAAGACGTCAATCCTTTTTTCTAAGGCTTGAGTCAAAGTCCATGTTTCAGATCCGTAAATCAATACAGGACGGATGATCGTTTTATAGACGCGCAGCTTATTTTTTCGGTGCACTTTGTTACTTTTAATCACCGAGAGGACTGAAAAATATATTTTATTGGCTAGACCAATTCGCCGTTCAATTTCGTACTTTTCATTCCCGTCTTTGGCGAGGTTGACACCAAGATAAATAAAAGAGTTAACGCTTTCCACACTGTAGTTAGTGAGCGTCATGTTTTGTCTATTTGGCGTCTTTTTCCTTGACTGTGTCATATATTTGGTCTTGTTCACATTGACCCTTAGGCCGACTTGCCTAGCCGCTGACTCCAGCTCAGTAAACGCTTCTTTGGCACGAGATAGAGATTGGGCCATGACGTTGATGTCATCGGCGTACGCTACTATTTGAGTAGACTTAAAGAGTAGTGTTCCCGCATTGTCTACTGTAATCTTCCTGATGACATACTCTAGGGCCAAATTGAAGAGTATGGGGGCGAGGCCATCACCCTGTTTAAGACCTGAGCTGGTGTCGAAGCTTTGAGTCAGATCGCCTTGACATCTGACTTTAGATCGTGTGGTGGTCATCGTTAGTCTGGTCATTCGTATTAGTTTGATAGGTATCCCAAAATAAAGCATTATTTTATATAGTATATTTCCATCTATACTATCGTATGCTTGTTGGAAGTCTACGAAGACCTGGTGCACGTCAATATTGTATTCCCAGCACTTTTCCAGCACCTGTTTTACTAAGAATAGTTGATCTATCGTCGACATACCGGATCTGAAAGCGCCTTGGTATTCGCCAATTATTGTGGAAGTGTACTGTGTCAATCTTTTATTAATAATTTTGGTCAGGATCTTGTAGGACGTACACAGCAGTGAAATGCCTCTGTAGTTGTCACATCTAAGCTTATCTCCTTTCTTATGTATGGGACATATGATGGCCGTCCGCCAATCATCAGGTAATTTTTCATCGACTCATGCCTTGGAGTGTTAGTATTGGTCCACCTTTTTGAAGGAGATCTGCTGGTAAATTGTCGATTCCGGGTGCTTTATTTGGTTTTTGCTGTTGTATGGCTGCTTGCACCTCTTCAATAGATGGTATTGACGAAGATGGACTGCATAGGTCAGCATCTTCAGGAATCGTTATTGGCAGGGATGTAGTTACTGATGGTGGATTTAGTAGCTCAGAAAAATATTCAGTCCACCTGTGATTGATGTCGTCTGGATCGGTTAAAATATTTCCCTGCTTGTCTCTACATAGGCTTGATTGCGGCTTGTAGCCTTGTCTAAGTCGCTTCAATGCTGCATAGGCGTCCCGTGTGTCGTTTCTGCACATATCGTCATTGATCCTTTGGATAGTCTGGTTGTTATAGGTTCTACGCTTGCATCTGACTATTTTTTTAGCTAACCGTCTTATTCCGAAGTTGCCTTCTCACTATTACCGATCAACATCAACAAAAATGTACTTGGAACCAATTTGGACATCTAAGAACCAATTTTACAAAGCTTATTGCACCTGGCGCCAAGAAAGTGAACAAAAACATTTATCTAGTACATTATTTTCCAGAATATTCGAAGAAGAGAATTTGAGTCTTTTCCGGCCTAAAAAAGACGAATGCGATATATGCATATCTTTCAAAGCTGGCAATTTAAAACTCAAAAATTGTACTGGGCGGATTCTGTTGATGGAAGCATGGCTCCTACGACTGATTGCGCAGCCGCCCAGCACAATTTTAGAGTTTATACCAAGTATAGCAAAAATAGCTGAGGCCGCCATAATTATCCAATTTTAATTTTGTAAAGTGTATGTGATAGGTGAAGTGCTCTTTAATATGTGAAAAAAATTTCAAACTTTTATAAGTTAAAGTTTCTGACTTGCAAGCTTTCAAAATTTTTGGTTTTTTTAAAATAAATTTAGATTGCACAATTTTTATGGGCAATCTACTGAATCGATTTTGATGAATTTTTTTGCTGTTTTATGATATTGTAAGAAATTTTTAAGCAAAATATAAATGTCTTAAGTGCATTTTAAGTGGCAAAAAAAATTAAATAAAAAAAGCCTTTCCCCCCCTAATTTTTAATATTTATTGCAATTTGCGACAAGGGTTAAATGTTTGAGGATTTTTAACCAATCTTATCTTATAGAAAATTAACACGCAACTTTTATTGTCACACAACTTTGACCTAAAATGAACCGTTTTAAAGTTAGGAGTGAGACAAGCAGAAAAAACACGATTTTTTTTCAAATTTTTAAACATTTCGATTTTTTTTAATGTTCCCGACTTTTTTGAGAGGGAGCATAAACCAATTATTGTTATGCAAGTTATTCCCCAACTTTTCCTGCAATAATCAGCGTGCCCCCTCTCAACGACCAAATTTAGTCGTTTTTCTACAAATCCGTCCTGGTCTATTAGTGCTTCCCAGGCGATGAATTACGGTATAAGGGATAGTACTGTATTCTCACTAATTGTTACCATCATTATTTTAATATATAAGTCTGTTTTTACAAATAAATTCTTTCGGTTTGGCTGTCTAAGCCTTGAGCTTGAGGAAATCTTAGTATTCCGAGTTTTGCTTTTCAAGTAGATGTTTCCTCAGTGCTGTTTTAAAATATGATACCTTGGTCATTTCCTTTAATTCATGGGGCAAGTTGTTGTAGAAATTAGTTGCATTGTTAGTTGAATCTCTTTTCAGACGTTCTGTCCAAGCAAATTTTATTAATAAATTATCCGCGTTTCTCATATTATGTATAGCCATTTTACTCAAATTTCTATCTAGTTTGATTGCTTTTCCTTGATCGTATTGTAAATTTTTATGTTTGAATTTGCCTTTTTCCATGCAAATCAACCCATTCAGGTTGAGTTCTGAGACTTTTTTGTACACCTCAGCCGTGAGAGTCAATCTTCGTAGGTTGTAGATAATCTTATATGCCTCGGTGATGTAGGAAACCAACAATAGTTGCGAGTTTTTCTCTCAATCCAATAATATGTGCTGTCCATGAGAGTTTTTCGTCTATTGTAAGACCCAGTAGCAGAGGTCATCGCCATACATAAGGCAGTGGACTGGCTGAGAAATCAGAAAACTTCCATAAGAAATCTCAACATTTTCTCTGACAGTCGAAATGCTATCCAATCATTATCCAATGTGTATAACTCATCCAAAATTGTAATGGAATGTCGCACACAACTGAACGCGATATCGGTTTACTGTGAAGTGATTCTTTGCTGTGTGCCGGGTCATAGTGATATACCTGGGAACTGCGAAGCTGATGCCCTAGCTAGAGCTGGCACTGAGCTCCAGGATTATACACTAACATCCCAAGTCAGCTATCCATTGGCCTCTGTCAAGCTAAGTTTCAAGCAGTATTATATGGAGGCTGTAAACAGGGCCTGGCTGCTGGAAGAAACCTGGAAAACTTAGCACGCACTAAGCTCAAAGGGCACCAAGCAGCTCCTCAACACGACCAGTGAAACATTAAGTTTCATCGTATCCGTACTGACGGGGCATTGTCTCATTCGCAGACACACAGAAAGACTGGGTGCCCCTCTCCACGATGTCTGCAGCAGCTGCAGATCGGAGGAGGAGGAGGAAACGATGCAACACTTTCTGTGTGAATGCCCATCACTATCCAGGAAACGCATGCGGACTTTGGGCTCACCTTTCCTAGACAGCCTCACGGAAGTAGCCAGTTTAAATATTGGCTGCATAGCCGGCTTCATATGAGAATCGAAGTGGTTCTCGTCATCTCACAGGGTTTAGTGCCGCAGCCTATCTCATTGTGGTATCTTTTGACAAAGGGGGCTGCCACTACAATCAACCAACCAACCAAGACCCAGGTGTTTTGTTTGCTCAACTTTTTCTAAGATATTACAGTTACCTTTTATAAAAGGTAACTGTATCCATTTTGCTTTTTTGTTTATTTAAAGATAATGTATTTTGTCTTGTTCGTGTTCATGGTTAATCTACTATGAATTAACTATTGCCAATAATTGTCTAGGTCTTTGTTTATTGTATGGTTCAATGTTAAATTCGGTGTTGCCTGAATAAATCCGAACTGTATCGTCCGCGTACATGACTACTTTTGTAGTTACCCCTGAGTTAGTCATCCAATTGATTCAGATTTATCTGGAAGCAATTGGCTGGACATTGAACGGTGGACCATTGATGATGGTGATCAAATTAATTGACTTCAAATGCTAAGATACCATCCAATTTAACGTTGTGTGTAGGAGGCCCACTAAAACACGTTGATGCCATCAGTGACCATAGAGGACGCAAGTGTTAAAAGGTAGTTTTCCACTGTGTTTTACAGTACTTTTCGTTTCATCTACAAAACATGCCGCTTAAACGATTTAGAATCACCTTTCGGATCTAGTTTCAAATTGGTCCTTGTAAGGCATGTCCAACATTCATGTACTGGAAATAAGCAGTTTAACTGAAATATTACCTGTTCCGGGCAATTACCTCCAGCTGTATGACTAACAATGACGGTGGAAATTGGCATCACCAAACTAGTTACCGGTTCACTTGGTGGTTGAGCCATCCATTCGCCTCTTGTTATAATACGAAAATCACTTTCATTCTGGCTTTGGTTAGTATCTACAATTAAAATTGGTCCATTTGGAATGTATTTAAAGCGAAAATGTTACTCGACTACCATCAAGCGTCTCACCTTCACTGGATGTTGTCAATTCATGTGTATTGCTGAGATCACTATTTGCTGCAGACGTGAGTACACCAATGACCGATAGAAGTACAATTAGTCCTACCAATATTGTTCCGGCAACTATAAATACCATTTTCCTTTCTGGATGACATCGACCTTTTACTAATGAGGGTATTCTGAATTCTAGAAAATAAAAATGTTGTTCACCAAAAATAACGTGAGCGTAGCATAGAAAATAAGTAGCACGGACATTTGTGGACGCTATGTGGAATTGTCCACATGTATAATGTGTTCTAATCTGAATCGGTACATAAGTATGTCATTTGTACACTAATTTCGTTGCTGACATACAATTGAATCTTTCAAAAAGGGCAAAAAAGTGTCAGCAAATAAAACTATTTCGTGAGTTTTTAAATTGGGAAGTTTGTCCTCGGAAGCCATTTGTTTGGTTTGAAAATGCGTTTTTCACATGATTTCTTCTCTTTCAGGAAGCCATTACTCCCGCCCGTCTAAAGCACTTGAAACAAAGGTGTTTGTCTCACAATTCCTTGGAATCAATTGTAAGCTTGGAATGTGTTTCACGGTAAAAATGAAAACAAAGTAGTTATGGCGACCAAAAACGATCACAACCGAGTTTGACCTAGAACTATTTCATGATAGACACTACGTGAAAGAAATGTATCTTCAAGTTGCTGCAAATCAGATTCTACACAAATTTTTCATACACAGTTTTTTTTAAATCTAACTAGGAGAGGCTCCGCCTTTGTAGTTTTAGATTTGGATGAAATTTGGCACACAAGTAGAAAACATCAAGGATATTCGATCCTTAAAATACTAGACCGCAACACTCCCCCCTTTTTGAGAAAAACGCCCCTAAAGTTTTTAGCGTCGCTTATCCATTAGTAAGTTTTCACATCTGACAGAAGCGGTGCAGTGTAGATAGTAGCGCTACTAGCTAGCGATCTAGGGGTCGTGTGTTCGATCCCCGGCCGGGGTATTGTTTTTCTTCTTGAATAATTGTCGTCGTCGCGTATTCGATCACCGGTGAGTATTGTTTTCTTTTGAATAATTGTGGATATAATTAGTTTAAGGTAAATCAGCGAAGTTCAACTACAAATAGCTTTATTTGTAGAAATCAGCAAATTATTCGATCATTTATACATATATGTAAATTATACTAGAAACTCGTTGTTGAACGGTTGGATAATGAAAAACGGTTGTAATCGAGCAATATCATAGCTAATGGTAGGATCTTCCCTTGTTTCTAGAATCAATCCTGCGTCCTCTTCGCGTCTCATAGCCAACTTGGCAAAAAGCAATAAACCAGGGTGACGCCCAACGTGGCCTAGCTATGAATGCTATGGTGTAGAGTAATTGTGGATAACTATTAAACAATAACGTCCCTAGTATCTACCAGCTAGCCACGTTGGGCGTCACCTGGTTTATTGCTTTTTGCCAAGTTGGCTATGAGACGCGAAGAGGACGCAGGATTGATTCTAGAAACAAGGGAAGATCCTACCATTAGCTATGATATTGCTCGATTACAACCGTTTTTCATTATCCAACCGTTCAACAACGAGTTTCTAGTATAATTTACATATATGTATAAATGATCGAATAATTTGCTGATTTCTACAAATAAAGCTATTTGTAGTTGAACTTCGCTGATTTACCTTAAACTAATTATATCCACAATTATTCAAAAGAAAACAATACTC